>CM031375.1:79500485-80186590 GCA_018208015.1 Medicago ruthenica
AATCTACCAGTTAATATATATTGACTTTTGATACCTCCAAATAATTCATACTTGACCTTTTTATTTCCTGCTAATAATGGTTTTTTTGTTTTGTTTTTGTTTTGAAAAAGATGGTCTAATGGTTTTCGTTGAAAAACTTTCTTGTTGACGTACGTAATGTTATAAATTAGGCTGATATGAAATTGATGTTATCCATTTAATAAGAAATCGTTGAAACTTCATTACATACCTCAAATTCATTAGTCATATCTTATTATTTACCACCAGTAATATATTTATTTGAACAGAACAGAAACAAAACAAAGAAAGTGTAATTTAAATAGAACGGCATAAGGTCAATTGATTTTTACAAGTTTAAAATGAAACATTATATAGTTTAAAAAGAAGATGTTTCATTTGTGGTTCAAAATGTTTCAATTTTAACTCTTGAATCTTGATAGTCAACTTTGCTCCTTATATGTAATCTTCTGTGGTTACTTTTAGCCATTGTTTCTAATTAAAAAATGTTTGAGTTGTTCTAAAGTCAGCACTCCAATGAATATTTGCAAATTGCATGTTAGTTTGGAATTAAAAATGTGAGGGTCATAATCATAGATAACAGGTTACCTACAAAAAAAATGGCTACTAAAAGTTGAAGTCAAAGCTTTGTCATTCTTTTGATAAAAATATACACAAAAGTTGTTTAGACAGGTAATGTAATGGCATCAAAATATGCATTTAGCAAAACTGTCTAAAATAGAAGGCACTGGTTGTGTTGAGTTGATGGCCAATGTTCACATAGCTTTCTTTATCTAACTCCCTTGGCATATACTTGTTTCATGAGTTTGTACAAATTTAATTTTTATTTCTCTTTTCTTGTCACTCACTGTTATCCAAAAGCATATATACATCCATGTGTTAGGCTATGGTTTACCAAGAATGATGTCAATATGTCATAGCACCATCAATAGTTAATCCTTTAACATTAAATAAAAGGGTAATAGTCATTTTGGTCCTTGAATATGTAAGGAGTAGTTACAATAGTCTCTCAATGTGTCAAAATTCCAAAATAATATCCGATTGTGCACTTTGTTAGTCAAAGTAGTCTCTGACGCTAAAATAATCCATCTATACTCACAATAACTTTTCATATAGAGATTGAACTGACAATAAGTAAGTATTTATAAGGATTGATATGACAATAAGTATATTGAAGGACTAATATGACAATATTAACAAGACATTTTAACGTAAGAGACTATTTTGAC
Organism: Medicago ruthenica; assembly: GCA_018208015.1. Taxonomy (NCBI): domain Eukaryota; kingdom Viridiplantae; phylum Streptophyta; class Magnoliopsida; order Fabales; family Fabaceae; genus Medicago; species Medicago ruthenica. Next base: position 79,501,733 of record CM031375.1, read on the forward strand.
TAACGAAGTGCACAATCAGGGACTATTTTGAAATTTTGATACATTGATGGACTATTGTGGCTACTCGTTACATATTCGGTGATCATAATGACTATTATCCCTTAAATAAAATACTTATTTGATTTATTGTATTTTTCTTTTTACTACTAGACACACCCTACTAAAAGTAATTAATTAACTAACTCAGTCCTACCCTATCATTTTTTTTTACTGTATTGGTGCAATTGCCTAAAAGTTTAAATTGAATCTCACAAACTATTTCACGTCTTAATACAAAGTTATAACATTATTTTATCATAAGAACTTTTTTGACTAAAAACAATCACAAGAACACGCTCTTTGGAAAATTTACCATTCTTACACCGTGATACTCGTGTTAGTAATTTTCAACTGAGAGCCATTATAGAAACGAGTTTTTCAAATTAAGAATTTAAAAGGCACATAAAAAAAATTACTACTAATTGTTATAAAAAAATGTCACATGTGCCGGTAAAAAAGGCACAGGTTAAAGTACAATATTTTTTTGGGAAATTCTTGTTTACCCATCAATAAAAGGTGGGTAATACTACCCATGCTGAGTTGGCCCAATCAAAACAATGTATTTATATAACATTAAAAATAATAGAAAACAAACAAATAACTTTGATTGGTGCCAACTCAACATGGATTGTGTTACCCACCTTTTATTGATGGGTACCCAAGTTGTCACCTATTTTTTTTATGCATATTGGCAAAAGGGTATAATATCTTTCAAAATTTTCTCTAGACCTCATTCATCTTAAAAATTGGTCTAACTCTAAAAATACTCTCCTATTCATGCTATAGAGAATATAAATATATAAACGTAAAAAAAAAAAAAGAGAATATAAATATATGAAGAACAAGGCAGGCATAACTAGAACTAATGAAAATGCTGAAATGAAGAGACTTGATGAACTTATCAAGGGAAAAAATATTGACAAATTCATTTATTTATCTCATTTAAAAGTTTCAAATGAACAAATAATGACAATAATATTAGTTTATAAAGTAGGTGTTAAAGGTAACCTCAATAATTTTCAAAGAAAACTGTGGATCAGCTACTCTTTTGGAAGATTAGTGGATCTTTAGACATAAACCTGTAGCAATTAAAGACATCATAAATCTGAGTGACCATTAGTCCTCAAAGTTTGTTATTATCATTAAAGGTATGTAACAATAAAACAAATTTGTATGCAACAATCACATCCCTAATAAGAAAGCCAGCCACTCTACCATAAAAGCCAATTCACAAGTCAAACTTTGTTAGACTAACAAAGTTTTAAAAATCCTATTATAATATAAGCTAATCAACTCAACCGCGGAATCTTACCAATTTGATTACTAATTATCCTATTCTTTTGCTGCTTTAGTCACCTACTTTGAAAAAGAATCCATGGCATTTTTCTCTTTTACTCATTTTCCCTTGCCCCCCTTATGACCCTACCACACCAATCAATGATTCAACACCTTGTTGTTTAATTGTTTATCATCCCTTCCTATCTTTATAATAGCTTAAAGAGTTCCCGGAGACACACGTTAGCATTTCCCTTTATAATATTATCCATAGCTACAAATATTATGATTTATTGTCAAGCTTCATTACTGATAAATAATTAAGCACAAGTCCCGTAAGTGTAGCTCAATCGATAGTTACCAAAGACATTACTTACAGAGACTGATGTTCGAACCCCGGACTTTCCATTTTCCGTCACTTAAAATGTGTGAATCTAGCCGGTAGAATACTTGAAAAAAAATAACTAAGCACAAAAAAAATTGCAAATCATATCAAACATATTTTTATGGCATACTTCTTCAAAATGTGAGACTCTTAGCACACACTCCTTGTGCCCAAGACCGAACACAAGGAGTGTGAGGTGAGTGACTCGAGAGCATCGACTTGATAACATGTGGCCCGACGAGTCTTAAATAAACTATGATATCATTTTAAAATTTGAGATGAGCTTAACTCAACCTTTACTACAATATCAGTTTGTAAGATTAAGATTGTTTTCACTATTAAATACATACAGTATATTTTCATGTGACTCTCAACCATTCTCAATTTTAGTATTTAAACATACATAAGTTTTTCAAGTTTAATCCAGGTCACATATAATACACCTTAAAGGATCAAACTCCTTTGTCTTTGCAATACCAAACCGTCCAAAGTTTCAAAATAGTCCAAATCCACAAATTTCCAAGCTTCTTCCTTCATATTCTCCTTCACACCAGACCCTCATCATTACCTCACCATCCAAAAAGTCATCCTCCAACATTATATATTTATTTGTACACCACAAAGTTTGCAGCCTACAATACCACAAACATAAGCCAAAAAAATGAGCCAAATGAGTTACAACAGAGTTAGCAGCACCAGCAGTAGTGGTAAAGGATCATCATTTTGCCATGGAAAATGCAGAGGATTTAGGCTAAACCTCACAAGACTTTACTTTTCGCGGCTACGCAAAAGAGTCAACTTCTTCCTCAGAATCTTTGATAAGTTGAAACTGTCTCATGTACAAGCTTTTCAGTTGTTGAAGAAAGTTTTCTGCAGAAAAAGTGGATTCAAAAGAAACAATAGCAACAGTAGTAGAAATGGTTTAATGAAGGATGAAAGAATGAAGGGTCAAGGTGATTGTAAATTTTCATCTTATGGAAGGAATAATTCTTTCTATGCAGAAGCTATTGCAGATTGTTTGGAATTCATCAAAAGAACATCTATTTCTTCTATGGATCAAATTCAAGACCCAATTGTAGTACATATTCATGATAGAAAAAACTCATGATTCCTTTTTGTTTGTTTTGTAGAGAAAAAAATAGTACACTACTATTAGATTATCTTGGTTTTTTTGTGTGTTCTCCTAGAATTATTATGAGTTTCTGTTTTTTTGTGTTTTATTTGTTAGGAATGATTGTCCTTTTTGTGTGTATATATATTTTTATTTTGAAGTTTTGATTTGATAATGGGTTATTCTCTAGACAAATTTGAGATTGTAATATATTGTTCCTTTTCCTTCTATCTAGAGATTTTATTTGTTATACTTTAGAGATTTTAATTAAACATTACAATGGAAGAGTGGCTATGGCTGAGAGCTAAGTTTATTCTTCTTAGTTAGCACATGTATGAAGATTTTAGAGCTGGTTTTAACATCCAACACAATATATACCAAAACAAATCTAACACAATAATCATATATTTGACTGATCTCAGGGGTGGCCCCGAGGGTCGGCCGAAGGGACGACAGCCCAGGGCACCACTTTTGTAGAGGCACCAAAAATTATTATTTTTAGTTTTTACTCAGTAATGAGTACTAAACAAATATATTTCTTTTAAACTCGTTTTGATTTACTCTTTGAAAATAATTTTTAAAGAACTTTGATGATGAATAAATCTTTTGCAACAAAAAATAAAAGAAAAAAGACACTCAAATAATTAAAACGACACAACTTTATTGATTTGTCCCGGGCACCGAAAATCTTAGGACCCAAAGAAGGCTATAGTGGAGATTGTTGTTGATATCATGGTGGGGCAATTTTATTTGTTTATTATTTTTATTTCTTAAACCGTATGATTTTTCTGTCAAAACGAGACCTTATAATCTCTAGAGATGAGATGTAAGTAAAATCTAAACAATCATTATTTTAATCAGAGGTTGAACTTTAGTATTCTTGATTATTCAACTTTAATGGAAGCACATTAACCAAATTAAGTCACTTGACTAATCATCTACCATAATTTGTTAAGTTGTTTTATGAAATTTTTAAATATTCACAAATATTTGCAATCCTCTATGGGAGGCAAACACTATTAATCTAAAATAAAACAAGTGTTGGATTTCTTATGAGTTTATTTTTATCCGAGAAGTTGATTGAAGTAAGGGAATCTCAAAAAGATTATCCATATGCTTCCTTCAATTTTGAATATAAGCAACCAAAATGTATTCCACTGTTGCCTATTATGAAGAATTTTGTTAGGTTCATGCTCATATTTTAATGAACACATGAGTTCCATTTTACAGCATACTAAACCAAAAAACATTGTTTCCACATTACTATTGATGCTGATTAGGAATCCACTAATGCTTAGCTTTTGAGTTAATAATCTAGGGTTTTGTTGGTGGGCCGCAGTGAGGGTAGGGTACCTTGACAAGGCCAGGTTGTGGCTAAATTGGCTTACAGGTTGTCTCAACTTACCGACCCTGTCTAAAATAATCTACGTTTTTATATTTTACTAATACCGACAATTCTTCAACAAAATCGTTTGATTTATATATGCTATGACGCCGCATACTTCTTGATTAATTGTTGTTTTGTTTGAAACAAAGACGTCTTGATTAATTATTATTCACATACTTACTATACTATAATGATAATAATAGTATGTAACATGTGTTCTTATAATATTATTAAAAGCTTGACTTGAAATAATCATGATCTCGATCGAATTATGGAAATGCTAACAAACGTCTCCTCCTGTATAATCTTTAAAGACTTTAAATATAAGTTTTAATATAAATTAGTGTCAATGTATTGAAAATTGAAGTGATTTATTTTTTAATAAATATTTTTTAATTTTAAATGTTTCAAAGATACTCGTTAACAAAATTTTTTATTTAGTCGAGATTAAGTTTACATATGTATTTGAGAGAAAAAAATGTTTTATATATGAATTCAATCATAACCCACCTTTGATTAAATGATAAATTATTCCTTGTGATCACTGTTAATTCAGAAATTCGTTTTTTTGATTCATCAAAAAACTTATGCTTAAAATATTCGTTTTGGTCAAACAGTTTAATGGCTAGAATTTCACTTTTAGTGAATAAGTGGGGTGTCCGGGGTTTGAACTTCATCAATATATTATGTATTGTCCCTACCAACTGAACTAAGTTCATAAAGAACCGTATAAAACATTTATATCGCGGTAAAATATGATATAAAATACATGTATAATTTTTTTTACACAGACAATATAGATCACCAAGAAAATTCATAAACATTTCTAAACTTTTTCATAAACAAGGCCAAATTAAACCCTTGATTTATTTTTTTTAGAGCCAATTATGCCTAAAAAGTTTGATTTACTTGGCTAAATTACATATTTGGTCCATTAATTAATTTTTGAGTTTTATTTTGGTCCCCTAATTAATAAAAATTATGTTTTATCCCTTAATTTCATCTCTGTTTGGTCTCACTCTGTTAACTTTAACCCAAAATATTTAAGATGAAATAACATTTAGGCAGTCCATTATAGACCTTATTAATTTATTTAATTTTAACCATTTGATCATTTTAAAACAAAATAGACCCTTGAATCATGCAAGACCATTGAATCTAATACTAAACCACAAACATTTCCTTTTCTTCATCTTCTTTTTATTTCTTCTTTATCTTCGTACACATTCATCATCTTCATTCATTCTCAAACCCATAAAAACAAAACAAAAAATAAAAACTCAAATTCATTTTTTTTTAAAATTCAATCTTCATCTCCTCTTCTCTAAAATCCTTTATTTAAATTTAATCTTTACTTAAAAATCCATAAATTCATCAATTCAAAAACAACAATGATTCATAATATCATCAATACACTACCACTACACCACCATCACAGGAAAAAAAAAAATCCTTGTTGATAAATTCATCAAATTCACATTGATGAATTCATAAACCCAGAAACCCAAAATCAACAACAATGTAAATGTAAATGGGAGGGATTAAGGAGGAAGCGAATTGAGGATGCAGATCCGAAGAGAAAAGTGGAAGTGGTGGAGAGAGAGAGAGAGTAGTTGTTACAACCATGGCAAAGACAAACACTCAATGGAGGAAGCAAGACAGCAATCAAAATCTCACAACAAATTTCACAACTTGAAAGCATTTTTTAAAGAACTGTGTTGTCCTTTGCTGGTTCTTGTTGATGATTATCCCAACCCATTTTTTGAAATTTGAAATTTATGGGTTTCTTTCAACTTTGAAAATGTAAATGTTGGTAGGGATGAAGATTTCTAGAGAAATAGTAAGCTATTGATAAAAATCATTTAATTAGAAGAGATATTGGGAGGGAAGATGAAAGAGGTTTCTTAAATCGGTAGGAAATTGAGGATACGGAATCTTAAATGAAGAAGGAATAGAAATAGAAGACTTAGTTTTCCCAAAATAGAAGAATTAGAAATCCTTGGTAAAATTTCTCGGTTTTTTTCCTTCATGTATTTGTTTATTAAAACTGAGCGTTGCTTTTGATCCTTGTAATATGAGCGAATTCTGGTTTTAGTCCCTGTAAAAAAAAAACTAGATTATGTCCTTATCATTTCAGATTCTTCCACTTTTAGTCTCTCATTTAAACAAGTCAGCAGAATCTGCACACGTGGCACGTTGACTGTGTAATTTTTTACTTTTATCATTAAATTTATTTGCACTTGGCTTTTATTTTGATTTATATATTTTTAAACAATTGAAAACAAATTTTAGAATTAAAATAAAATAACTTAAATTAAAATTAAAACTAAAATGAAGAACCACCACAACCTCCTCTGCATCACCACCGCAATCAAAACCACCACAACCTCCTCTGCATCACCACTGCTGCAAACCACACCGCTGCAAACCACCACCATCACCTCCTCTCACCGCCAATCCCGTGACCACCACCACAACATCTCCACCATTACCTCCTCACACCACCAACATTGAGACCTACATCACCACCAGCACCACCGTCACCTCCTCACACCACAACACTGTGATCTACATCACCACCATCACCTCCTCCATACAAATCTGGATCAGATCGAAAAAAAATAAGTCAAACACAACAACAGCAACTGAGAGCGAAGTTTGAGAGTATCCTCCCATGTCCTGCCGTGAACAGACACTGTGAAAGGGAGTTTTTTTGGGCACAGCGGAGGTTGTGACGGAAGTGTGGTGGTAGGGTGGCGGCAGAGGGTGGAGAAGAAGGAAGAGATGGAAGAAGAAGGGAGTTTTTTTGGGCACGACAGAGGGTGGAGAAGAAGGAAAGAGAGAGAAAGATGAGAGAAAAGATGAAAATGTTATTTTTGTTTTTTAATTAGTTTTTTTTAATTTAAGTTTTTGAATTTAAAAAAATGTAAATAATTCTAAATTCCAGGTGGATTAAAAAAATATTAAAATTACACAATCAGCGTGCCACATAGGCAGATTCTGCTGACTTGTTTAAATGAGGGACTAAAAGTGGAAGAATCTGAAATGATAGGGACATAATCTAAATATTTTTTTTACAGGGACTAAAACCGAAATTCGCTCATATTACAGGGACCAAAAGCGGTATTAACCCTAAAATTGACGAAGATGAAGAAGAAATAGACAAAAAAGTAAAGAAAAATTACATGTTTGTGGTTCACTGTTAGATCTAATGGTCTTGCATGATTCACTGGTCTATTTTATTTTAAAATGATCAAATGATTAAAATTAAATAAATTAATAAGGTCTACGGTGGATAGAGGCGGACCTGAACTTGCAATATCACTAAGGCAAATTTTTTTTCCGTCAAATAATTAAATAATACTAAATTTAATAAATTTTTGTAACCATAACCTAAAAGCTAAAATTAATTTCAATTTTAGTATTGCTATCACTACTACTCTCACTATTATGATTCAATTTCAATTTTGTGATTCAATTAATGTCACTGCTACTATCAATTTCAGTATAGTAATTTCAAAACTGACCTAAAAGAGGAGAAGAGATGAGATGGGCTGAGAGAGGAGAGGAGATCGAGAGCAGCGATAGATGGGCTGAGAGAGGAGAGGAGAGAGACTGTTCATGGGTCGGTTGGTGGGTAGGTGGTGGTGGTGTTGCTGTGAGAAATCAGAAGGAAAACGCGTGCGTGAGGTTAGAGAAGAAGAAGGAAAAGAAACGCTTGCATAGAAATTAGAAAAGGGAAGGTGATGGGTTGAGCCGTTGAGTGAGTGCACTGATAAAAAAAAATTAAAAACAATTGGGCCTGGGTTGGTGTGGCTATTGCCACACCCTGCCCTACTCAGGTCCGCCCCTGACGGTGGACTGCCTAAATATTATTCCATCTTAGATATTTTGGGTTAAAATTAACAAAATAAAACCAAATTGACGAGCAGAGATAAAATTAAGGGATCAAAACGGAACTTTTATTAATTATGGAATCAAAATGAAACTCAAAAATTAATTAAGGTACCAAATATGTAATTTAGCCTATTTACTTTTACTACTAAAATATAAGTTGAACAATCGAAAGTTTAGAACAAAACTTAAGTGAATTTTTTCACGTGTTTTTAGAATGATTCTTCACGTAAATTTTATTTTTATGGTTATAATAAACTTTGAAAAATTGTCGATTTAAAATGTCATTAGTATTTATGAGTATTTTTTTGTGAAAAATTACACAAAAACGTCTATAAAAATGTATTTAAGTTTTGTCCAATTGTTTATGAAACTCAATTGGTCTGCAACACAACTTTCTCCAACTAGGATGCAGATCCGAACCTGATTTTCACCACTATAAATTGTATTTTATTTTTCCCCTTATTTACAAGTTATTGTGGAGGCTTATAATTTTTTTTTCTTTTCATATTGGACAGAACAACTGTTTCACACACAAACACATAAAGTGTAGAGAAGCGGAGAACTATGAGTTCAACTTTGTCCATCGGTATATCAAACAAATAAGACAGGTGATACATCTTTAATTTTGTTACCACAACAATATTAGTAGCAACACCACAACATCCTAAACAACACAAATCAAACCTATGAACCCTCTTTGTTACTCGACATCAATCATAAAGACACCAACATAAGGAGGATGTCAAGTGACCTCTAGAATTTAACGAGATAGGTTGACTTCGAAGAAGCAAAACAAAAGAGGCGAGGTTGGAGTTGACGAAGTCAGTACTCCCTTCGTCTCAAAATAATTGTTTTTTGTCTCAAGATAATTGACACTTTAAAATATCAATGCAACATTTATTGTTTTTTCTCTCACTATTATACCCTTATACATTGATTTTCAAATTTTTAGCTTCCAAAACCCCAAACAAAATTATGTTAATAAAATATATTATATAAATCAACTATATTTTAGTATCAAATGGTAACATGGAGTTTTGTGGAAGATTTCACTCGTTTTAACTTTTTTTTGTATTGTATTAGAACCACGCTGGTTAACTGAGAGGTTGAGTTGGTTGCAAGATTCTTCTTCAACCTTTTGATACTCGGTTTGAATCTAGCACCCATAAAATAAAAGTCGGGGAATCACTCGCTCAAGTTATACTCTCCATATAACGCTTTTAGTTATTAAATTATATCATCTTCTCTTTTTCTAGAGTAAGAACCCTCTCCATTCATATAAATAAATGAAGATTACCATTAAAAAAGACATATATAGAAAAAATATATGGTAGGACTCATGTAATATGAGTCTCACCATCATTAATTATTTTTATTGTATCTTTATCTTTTCAAATTGAATAAAAGGAGAAAATCTCAAATGGAGAAAATCTCAACCCTTTTTCTGATCATATTTTATTTAACTTTTGCATACGCGTATACAAAGAATTCATATATCCCCTAAAAAAACAAAAACGTATTCATATATGCCACACCTTATTCTAACCGATTTATGAGAAACTATTCCTATTCTTAACTTTGCATACAAGAACAATTAGAATACAAAAACTTAGGAAGGAAGACAATAGAACAAAAACGCAACGAACATTTTAGGAATACAAATAGTAGAAAACTATTTGTCACGGAGGCAAAACAAAAACCAAGCATTGTGCATCCTTTTATTTCTCGACTCTCAGTTAAGAAACTCAACAACAACATCAACCTCTTCCAAATTCCAAAATAAAAATAGTAGTATCTACAAATTATTAAAAAGTTTGATAGAATAGCTCATATGCGCAAGAATATGAGTTTAACTCTTTTTCTCATTGTTAAAATTGTATCAATATCTTTTTAATCTTAAGACTATCTAAACCCAATAAGTCTTTTAGAACTAACTGAATGAGAAATTTGTTAAACCAAAAATATATTCTACATCTTGATATTATTTCAGTTCATTATAATAATTTTTAAAATAACATATACCTACAAACTAACACATTTGATTTTTTTTAGGTTATTCAAGTTTTCACCGATTATTTCTCAGTCAAAGATAATCTTATTGGTATCACTTTCATTAAATCTGACATTTAATTCTTCAAGCGAGAGTCTAACCATTGGTAAAATATATATTTTTTTATATTAAAACATGAATATCGATTAAAATATTTAATTAAAATCCTTAATTAAAAATTTTAAAATAAGGAAAGTTAATAGGAAAAAGAGCATAGGAGGGAAATGAAATTCAGATTTTGTCCAAACAACAACTGGAGCACTCTTTTCAACAAAGCGCGAAACCTAATCTCCACTCAACGCGCCTCCGCCACTTCCGCCGCCATGACTGACACCACCACCATCCCCACCGTCAAAACCAAGCTCTGCATCATCGGAAGCGGCCCCGCCGCACACACCGCCGCCGTATACGCCGCCCGTGCCGAACTCAAACCAATCCTCTTCGAAGGATGGATGGCCAACGACATCGCTCCGGGGGGCCAACTCACCACCACCACCGACGTCGAGAATTTCCCCGGTTTCCCCGACGGTATCCTCGGCGGCGAACTCATGGAACGTTGCCGTCAACAGTCCGCGAAATTCGGAACCGAGATCTTCACCGAAACGGTTTCTAAGGTTGATTTCTCTACTCGTCCTTTTAGGGTTTTCACTGATTCACGAATCGTTGAAGCTGATTCGGTTATCGTAGCTACCGGAGCCGTTGCGAAACGGTTACCGTTCACCGGCTCCGGTGACGGTCCTAATGGTTACTGGAACCGTGGGATCTCAGCTTGCGCTGTATGTGACGGTGCGGCTCCGATATTTCGTAACAAACCGTTAGCGGTGATCGGTGGTGGAGATTCAGCTATGGAGGAAGCAACGTTTTTGACAAAATACGGTTCTGAAGTTTACATAATTCACCGTCGGGATACGTTTCGGGCTTCCAAGATTATGCAGAGTAAGGCTTTGAGTAATGACAAGATTAAGGTGATTTGGAATTCAATGGTGGTTGAAGCTTTTGGAGATGGGGAGAATAAGAAACTTGGGGGTTTGAAGGTGGAGAATGTGGTGACAAAAGAGGTTTCTGATTTGAAGGTTTCTGGATTGTTCTTTGCAATTGGGCATGAACCGGCGACAAAGTTTTTGGATGGTCAATTAGAGCTTGATTCTGATGGGTATGTTGTGACGAAGCCGGGGACCACGAAGACTAGTGTTGAGGGTGTTTTTGCTGCTGGGGATGTTCAGGATAAGAAGTATAGACAAGCTATTACTGCTGCTGGATCTGGTAATTCTATTGCATTATATCATTATTGTTCTTATATTATAGATTCATTGTTTATGAAGCACAGACACCAAACATGACACATCCGCTGACACGCCGAAACTGATAATAATGTGGGAAAATGACATAATCCAATGTAAGTACATGTGTCGACGCCGGACACGCCTTCGATCAGAAGTGTCGGTGCTAGTTCATTATTCATTTTAGAGGATTTGCTTATTTGTGTGTTTGTGATTCTTGTGTTATAAAATAGCTATATTTTCTCATTTTGTGAATTTGCTTGTGTTTTGCTTATATGTTATATCTGATGGAATCCAACTCCACTGAGTGTTAAACCAAGCTTGCAGATGTTATCTTAAATGTGGTAGGGAGGTATTCAAGAGAGATTGATGAACTCACCTTCATTTCATAGTCTGTATTGTATAGACTGTGATAAAGAGGTTTTTTTAATAACTATGAGTTTATCTAAGGTGGAGTGTTTATTGGTGTATATGACTGGTATCGAAATGAAATGGTCTGAATGCTGCGTTTTCTCCATGTTCATATCCTGTTTTTATTTGGAGATGGTCTGATGGAAGGATGATTAATAAAGCATTGCAAAACAGAAGTTTAAACCTTTATTCAAATCCCTTTAGTTGAATATCATGCAACGTTGTAGACGTTTATTAAACGAGAAAGACGAGAAAGAAATCGAGTAGCTGAAAATACGCTAGGTGTAACTGTGTAAGAGATAGTTGTATCGCACTTATCTTTACCTCATTCATAGTCTCCATGTAATGATTTTTCATATAATTTAGCGTAGGTTCTTTCAGAGTTCAGAGCCTATTCATCGATTCCCCAACTTTTTACTGTTCCTGATTGGGGAGTTTGTTGTTAGTCCTTGCATCAGTTAAGGTATTGAGTTCTAACACTTGAAGCTCAAAAACTAATAAGGAACACAAAACTTCTAGAAGATCAGATAATGTGGTTGATAACTAATAAGGAACACAAAACTTTGTTTATGGAACAAAGGAGTTTAACTCCATACAAGCATAGAATGAACTTGGATAAACAGTGAGAAGATATTAGAATAGTGAACAAAAGGAAGAAGGAAACTAGAGGTTACTATGTGGAGTCAGAGACACCATTTTTCTTCCCTTAAATCCTATGTGACAGATCCTCTTCCACTTTCCCACTTTCTTCTCCCGATTCATGTGAATCCTCTCCTCATTCACACCTAGTAACTCCCATCCATGTGACTCTGGTCCAAAGTTCTTTTCAGTCAAATCTTCACCCCCCCTAAATCTCCTTGTGTAGACCTCATTCATGACCCAATCAGCATGTCTCCAATAAGACTCACCTTGTCCTCAAGGTGAAATTAGCAAAGTTGCTTGTGATATTAAGGATTGGTGGCTTGTTGTAGCTGCGATGCATGGAAGCTGGGGAGAATTTTGGAACATAGTTATCTGATCGAGGTGTTAAGTGTTTGACTTGAAAAACTGTATAACAGTATATAGGTTAGTGAGGTGACTGCTTTATAGAAGAGTATGAGTACAAAAAGAAATAGTTCATAGTGTAAAAGAAAGCAGGAGTAAAAAAAGAACATCGAGCTTGAAGTGAAAGGAGTAATATCTATCAGGCCATAATTGATTTTGGTGGCTGCTGTTTATTTGTCATAGTTCATTTTAATTGAAGTGGTAGTGATCATAGCTATTTGTTTTCCTCAAACATAAACCCACATTACTTTTAGGAGGCAAAGTCATGTATAAAATCAACAAAAAATGGGTTTGATAACTCAGGTTGTGCCGATACGCAACAGCTGCAATTGTCCAGAATAGTGGTTAGCAAGATCACCATGACTTTTGCGACTGTGTTTGAAAAATGCAACGCTTGGAAGTCCTGTAGCAGCCAGATGCCGCTGTGCCACTATTGTTCCAATTGGTTTAGATTTTTCTCTCAAGATACATTAAGTAACTGAGGTGGTCATATCACCTCATGGCTCGGGGCTTTTCTTCCACCTTGGGGTTCTAGCCCAGAAATCTGCCTCACCAGTGGTTGCTAAACTTTCGAGTTAACTCAGTTGTACAAAGTTTACAGCTCTAGGTATCAAAATCTAGTTGACTCGCTTACAAAGTTGTCTTTATGTTAACTGGGGTTGACTCACAAGTTTGTGGACGATTGGACAAGTCTACGAATAATGGTTATTTGCCCCCAATCATGCCTAGAATGTCAATGGTTTGATTTTTTTTTTAAGAACACAAAATGCAACAACTGAATGATATACATCTGTAGCTTACACACCGTTAACCTCACAGTTGTAGCAGTCCATGAACGCGTCTAACACGCAAACATGAATTTATCTACGAAAGTAAACAATACTATAGAGTCTCAATCCTTATCTCCCTGCTTAAACGAAGTCTCAAACCAGAGTACATGTGCTACCCATCGTTGCATGTTTGCAATCAACTCAACAACGCGAGGAGGTTTATGAATCCTCCTTTGATGAGGTGAAACCTAGCTCTGTCGAGCTGAATCTGAGCCCAACGAGGGAATCCCATTCCCATCCATCACTCTTCAATAGATTGTACTTAACTTTTTCTTGTTTTGCTCTTTGTATGAGTTCTAAACCTATCATGTGATATGTGAATTTGAGTTTAAAGTTAGTGTCTGGTCTATAAATCCATCTATATTCCATTTATAAGATGAGTGCATAATAATTAAATTTTTGTTGTAATGTGTAACCCATCTTAGTTTCATTTATTTATTGGTTGCTCACACAATATTTAAAGCTATGTGCCAATGTATGTCACTGTAGATTGTTTATTATTTTAAGTTAATGTTGCCTTTTTACTATGCACATAGTATTAATTTTATGTTTAAGAACTATAATAGAAGTTTTCAACATGCATGGTATGATATATAGATTTTTTGAACATTATTTTGAGTCTGAGTCTGAGTCTACAGCATGTTAACTCTGCAATATGGCAGGGTCCTGTGTAACCATTACCAATACCTAAAATATAAGAAAACCTACCAATCAATTTAAATTTAATGCCTTCTCAGATGTCAAATGCATACGTCGATCAATTCATTCGGATGGGCCCAGAATTTCTACTGTGACATTTAAACAACTTCACTAAATTTGTTTAGGAGCATGTAGACCTTGAGCATTCTGGTCGTAATGTTTTCTCCGTGCTTTATATGTCTTCAGAATTTGGTTTTCATTTTACCTTCTTCCGTGTTTGCTTTCATCACACTAAAAAGATTTTAAATGCCTTGATTGGAGCTGTCTGTAATTTGGCATTAGCAAAATTGTTTGTCCCTGATCATCTGATACCTTCTGTTTCTCATGATGAAAACTTCTTCCATTAGGCTCATCTATAAAATTGGCAATGAATACTTAAAACACCAAATTCTTGTTTACTGTATTTGGAAATTTTAAGCTAATTTATTTTGTACTTCTGTTTTTTAAATGAAAAAAATGAGAATATATATATATATATTCATTAGTTAAAAGGACAAATTGTGCATTGGGAATCACCACATTGTTCTGTCGTGTGTATTTGAACTACAAATAATTCTGACCATGTTGTAAAAATATCAGCGTTGCGTTTCTTTAGCTTTGAAAGTTATTGCTGGCTATTGTACTTATTTACGATAATTGCAGTTAGTGATCTGAGTTAGGTTATGTTTCAAATTATCTTTAAATGATATGGTGGTCTTGTTTTTGGTGCAGGGTGCATGGCAGCTTTGGATGCAGAACATTTCCTGCAAGGAGTTGGTTTACAACAGGATAAGAGTGATTGACTAGCTAAAGGGTGTCCAGAACTCAGAAGATGCTTAATTAGAAGCAACGTTTGATTTTTATATAAAGAAGATTGAAAACATCTCTTTATGTACCCTGCTAGAATCTTCATTTGTTCGTTATTATTCAAAATTTGATGGTGGAGTTAGACTTGCATTGTTTTAGATGCATTGAAGCTCACAAACATACGTATATTTGATATGAACTTATCATTTATTGGGCTAATGGAATGAATCCGTTGTTGTGATGATGCAAATATATTTGTTTCCTTGATGTTTAAGGTGGTCCAATGATGTACCATTAGAATTTTTTGTTTTCATACGAGGCTCCGCCTCTTTCCCCCTTTCCATTTTACACCATAATCTCTAAATATAGGACTTACTGAACTAAATCATGAGAACTAAAAAAGTATTAAATATGTTTACAATTGCATCAGAGTACTATTTGCACCTAATAAATTAATTATACAATTGATGTGCCTTAGTTTTTCACCCAGCTATTTATTTTTTCTCCGAAGGTTCCAATAATCCAATCAAAATCAAATATCAAAAACAAAATCACATTTTTTTCAGAAAAAAAACAAAATCACATTAAGGACCAGAGTATATTCTCATGGAAATGTTTTGAGACTTTGATTTATTGAAACATTTATTGCACCCACTAAAAATTAGAGATGGTAATGGATAAGATATTTATCTTACAAGTACTTGTTAACATGCATGTTATATGTACTTTAAACATCTAACTCAAAATATTACAAACTAAAATATCTTCTAACTTATTTTTTACCAAAAAAATATTTTGTAACTTAAAACACCCACCTCTCGAAAAAAAACTTAAAAACCATCCAAATTATCTCAAATGAGAACATATTAAAATAAAACCAACATTCAATCAAATAATATAAAGAAGTATATGACGCATATAGGTTTGTCAAAAAAGTATATGACACATATATATTGCGATTTTATATCTTCATACATTAAATATGATGCATCTGGTAGGGTTCAAGTGTTTAATGAGTTCTCATTAGAACGATTTGTTTATGAGAACCGAAATTCAATTTCTAGTAAAAACAATTTTTTATCAGACTTTATTTATCTTTCGGTCGAACTTCAGATCGCTAGAACCGCTTCCTAGAAACCGGAGGTTAAGTGTTTTTTTGTTAGCCTGCATGAATGTATTTTATAACATATAATTTTGAATTTCCCCAAAACATTCCACTCATACTCTTATTAAAACTCCTCATGATACATCATAAAACAACGAACTCTTTTTCTTGAGAGAAATAAAACACCGAACTCTATTGGTCATGAGTTTCTTTTCACGAAAATAACTTGAACAGTAATCTCCCAGTGGCACAACTACACTTCTTTCCATTTAAAAATGGCTAATGATTTTCTCAAAATTGTTGTATTTAAAATCCTTCATTACTTAAAACATATTTATTCAGATTCTTGAAACAAGTGTGTGTATGTGCAGGACCGGCCCAAGGGGGCTGCCACTAAAGCAAGGGCATTAGGTCCCAAATTTTTTAGGCCCCGTATTAGGCCTCATCTTTTTGTCTATGAATAAATTTTCGTACGTCAAATTTTGTAAACATGTTCACCCCTAACTCAAGTGATATTTAAATGAAGAATCATAATTCATGTCGCAAGTTCGATTCCAATGCTAGCTATTTTATTGGTTATCTGTTACCTTAAATTTTTTTCATCCAGATTTCTATTAATATAATTTGATGTTTGTTGTTGGAAATATATTAAGATAAATAATGTGTAATCAAAGTTTGTAATAGTAAAAACAAATATAATATAGTTGACTTTAGTGAAAGAAGCAAAGTTTGATTTCCAACTAGAAAATTCTCATATTTAATGTCTGACACGCTTAAAATATAATTACTTACAATTGAGAAAACTTATGAAAAAAAATTCTTAATCTGTGTGTTATTATCTCTAAACATACATAAAAGGCATCTATTTATATTTTGCTTTAGACTTAAAAATACATTGGGCCGGTCCTGTGTATGTGTTGTGTGTTATGCTGGGATTTAAAATCTTTTAATTTATACCCACTTAAAATCATGAAGATGTAAATTATCAACTTATACCTTTTTATTTAGTCAAAAATATCCTCTCTTTCCTCTTTTAAACAATTCAAAACTAAAGGATAGTTTATTAATTTATTATTTACCCAAGATCATTAACTACTAAAACCATAGAGTATATTTGATTTAACAGTAAGTACTGAACAAACGGTATATAACATAACTTACTACGTTACCCACTAAACCACAAAGCTGACGTTTCATGCAATGAGGCTTGGTGATGGTTCAAGTGCATTGTTAGTTAACATGATGACATTCATGAAAAAGTAGAGTGAAAACATAAATGCTCTACTACATTGATCAATGTAGACGTACACAATGATGAAAAAGTCTACTTATTACATGCAGTGATTAGATCCTATATATAATCACCAACTATACTAACCACTTACTAAGTACCAAATAATATCATCTCTAATATGTATATCACTGGCTCTATTGGCATTCCTTAATTACATCTGAAGACATATATTATCTTATAGTTCTTTTTGGTAACTGGAAATATAACAGATTTTTTTGGTGTCGTTGAAATAAAACAGATGTACAAACCATGTAAATAACTAAATATGACAAGAAATCAACAAACTAGAGAGTATAGTAAAAAATAAGTTATAATGCTAGTGTGGAAAAGGAAATAGCGTAGTCAATATAAACATGAGTTAATGTTATTTAAACACAAATTGACACCAAAATATGACAGTGTACCGTTCACTATATTATTATGGTGAACAATACTTTTTCTTTATAATTTTTAATTGAATAATTTTTTTAGTTAATCATAAAATTGTATTTTTGTGAACAATACGGTTATGTCATTAGCATATTTCTTTTTAGTGGCCGAAGATAAAGGTTGCTAACTTATCTAAAGGTTATCACGGCCGGTGGCAACGTCCTTTTGATTGTTTGGATTTGGGTTAATATTTTTTTTTTCTTTTGATCTTGTGTATTGAACTTTAAAGCTTCTTTTTGGCACATCTTATACTGAGGAGAATGTTTGTTTGGTGTTTAATATAATTCCATTTTGACTTGTTAAAAAAACTATTTATCAAACATATACTATCTCATTACTACTGAACAAAACATATATCATCTCATTTACCATTTAGTATTTCATTAACTACTAAAATACAAGACATTAATCATTTACTTAACAATTATAAAATGTATATTTTTTTACAAAAGCAAAACGATATTCATTCATTCAAATCGATAAATTACATCAGATACAATAACATGATCTACGAACAAACTTACAACACCCAAGTTAATAGCCTACTGCGGCAAACTGCCTACAAATGAGAAATGCTAGCAACAGAGATTTTAACACACACTTTTCAAAACACTCTCTTTGATTGGTTAAAATTCACATGGGACCCATCAAATTTATATGGGACCCACATGATTTGGTGGGACCCATGTGAATTTTAACCAATCAAAGAGAGTGTTAGAAAGTGTGTGTTAAAATGTGTGTTGCTAGCATTCCTTGCCTACAATAATATGATAAATCTAAATCACCAGAATACTCATCCTTCCGGATTTGCAACATTGACGCGCAAATCATTGATTGAATATGTGATTGACTGAATTTGATCTTTCAATAAGAATCAAACGAACACCGCAACAAGACGCGAAATCAAACAACGCCGCACAAGACGACGAACAACATAGTGCCACACTCGGACGATAAAATCACGTAAAAACACAAAAGAAAAAACTTATATATGTGGAAATCCCTTATTTAGATTGAAAGAAAGCCGAAAAAAGATGCAGATGGGTGATTCTAGGTCAAAAAAATGACCTAAAACCACCCATTCTCGATGAGCAAAAGAAAAAGAGAACTTAGAGAGAAGGTATAGTTTCTCTCACTTATACTTCATTAGTCTTATTGTCGGTAAAAATAATTAAAAACATAAGATATATATATATATATATATATATATATCTTGGCTTAAATGTAGTTTCGATCCCCCTATTTTCAAAATTGTTAACTTTTGATACCCCTATTTTTAAAACCAACATTTTGATCCCCCTGGTTATAAAGTCAACAAAAATTTAAGGTCCCTCTCCTCTTTGGATTATGTGGCATGCTCATAAATGACGTGAATCCTACATGGCATTGTCTACATGGTAACACCTCATTTCCATTTCATTTTAATTAAAAATCATATATTAAAATCATCATAAAATTAAATAACAAATTAATTTTGATATAAAAAAAGAATTGGGGGAATAAAATTAGAAACCTAATTTGTTGCTTTATTTGGATGATAAAATAGACCTAAAGAATTGGGGGAATAAAATTACAAACAAATAAAATATTTGGACGATAAAATCAAAGTAGATTGGATTATTTGTTGAGATATTTATGCTAGATAGGAAAATGAGTTTTGTAAAAATAAATAATTAAATGTTAATATGGGAGTGAACATCTGCTTAAGCAATTGTCATTTTTGCATTGGACTACCTAAAAAAACTCATATGAAGTTCTATTGCATCAAATAGACCTAGTGTGAGATAAAAACACAAGGACATCATAAACTTATTTTTAGTAAATGTAAATTAAATATATGGCTCGTTTTTTATAGATGAAGAAAAATGATTTTGACATTCAATAATTTAGAGATTGTTTTTTAGAGACTTTAAGAAAAAGCATAATCAATTTTGTATTTCTTTATCGTAATACCAATCATTTCTTTGAAAAAACAATTTAATTTGTTTGGATACAACTATAAAAAATTGATTTTTTGTTACAACATTACCTTCATCTTTTGATACTTATTTTCTCCCCCTCTAAAAAAATATATTTTTTGATAAGCTACTCTTAATATCTTTTCATTTGAAACTGTTTTAAGATCTTTTTTTGTAGATCCTAGTTTCTTAAAAAAACTATAAAAACAATACAATGCTCTTAAAAAAAACTATAAAAACAAATACAATGTTGTTTGTTACATATTAGAATAAAAATGATTTTGACATTTAATAATTTAAAGATTTTTTAGAGATTTTATATAAAAAACAGAATCTATTTTTTGTCTGTTTATCATAATAAACTCATTTTTTTTTAAAATAATTTAGTTTGTTTAATAAAACTATATAAATGGAGTTGTTTGTTACAAATCACCTTGATATTTTGACAATGATTTTCTCTCTCCTCTAGATATGATTTTTTTTGTTACAAAATACACAAAAGGGTAAAGAAATGCAATATGTGAAAGTGTCAAATGATTACACAAAAATTACTATCGAGAAGTGGAAAAAAAAAAGGTCATTATATTTATTTTGAACCAATAAAAAAAAGTGAAAAACTACTACCGGGAATTAAATTTATTTTGTAGATTACACAAAAATTTGATACACTATCAATGGTTTATGGTAATAGTTTGATTGAGAAGAAATGTCATTTATTCAATGTTAAATTTTATTGTCACTCTCGGATAATCCGATTGATTGCTTGACGTGGAAATCCTAAGACCATCCTCAAAAGAAAAGGTTTAACTTCATAAGCATTGTAATATCGTAGGTACCTCTATTGAGGAGAAAAAATAAAAGGAATTAATGAGTAGAGATGTTACTTTAAACCTCGTCTCTCCTGCATATTACTGGTAAGGACAATACATTGAAATATGTAGACATAGGAATTCGAATCCCAGTTTCTTCACTTACTCACCTTAATAGTGAATTCTAACAACATGTTATTTAACCAAAAAAATAAATAAACACAATTAATGGTGTTTTTTCTTTCGCACCCTTATAAAACCCAAAAGCATGCACGAAATCAATTTTACTATCAGTAAATGAATTAAAAATAAAAGAGTCTAAATTTATCTAACTTTATTTTTTTTAATATATGTGTAGGATCGAAGATTAGAGACCCAATTTGGTTAAAACTAATAATATTAGAGACGCAAGGAGTACTGAATACATGTGTTCAAAAACCATGGAAATTGTTAGACTATGTAAATATAGAAAGAATATTATTAGAGTTTATTGTAAATAATTACTCATTAGTTTCTTAAGAATTATTAGGGATATTCATTAGTTGTTGAGAATCATCAGAGACACACATGATGTGTGTGTGTGTGTGTGTGTGTGTGTGTGTATATCACACCCATATCAATGAAAAAGGACGGCCAATATTTATCCCTCTATCATACTTCTCCTTCTATCATGGTATCAGTAAGCTTAGGTGCCGATCTCTAAACCCTAGCGCCGTCCTCCCTCCTTCTACATAACTTCTCCCATGGTCGATGAAAGTAACACTGATTCTCCCACCCACTCCAGCAACCGTAATTCAACTGTCCAATCCCAAAATCCCACTCATCCCACACCTATTCCTATTCATCCTGCCTTAATTGTGCCCAATATCACAAACTTCATCAACATTGAGTATTGAAAAAGGGCAGTATAATACATGGTTTGAATTGTTCAAAATTCATGCTCGTGTCTATCAAGTGATCGACTATATAATCCCACCTACAACACTTGTGACTCCCTCACTCAAAGACATTGATCTTGAACTCTGGCTTCGCCTCGACGGCGTCGTGTTACAATGGATATACGGCACAATTTCTAATGACCTTCTCAATACCATCATTGAACATGACTCAACAGCGCAACTTGCTTGGAATAGGTTGTTTGACATATTCTATGACAACAAAAATTCTAGGGCTCTTTACCTTGAGCAAGAGTTTTCACGCACTCATATGGAACAGTTCTCTGATGCATCCTCCTATTGTCAACATCTCAAATCCCTCTCCGACCAACTCTCTAATGTTGGGGCTCCTGTTTCAAATGAACGTTTGGTTCTCCAACTCATCTCAGGACTGACTGATGCCTACGCTATTGTTGGCTCACAAATTCGTCATAGCGACACTCTCCCACCATTTTACAAAGCATGCTCTATGACCATCTTAGAAGAAACAACCAGAGTGAAAAAGGCAGCCACCACATCTGACAACGTTGGCTTTATCGCGTCACATACTGATGCCCCAGCTGCCACCTCTTTCAACCGTACTAATCGTGGCGGAGGTAACAACAATCATGGGAGAGGAGGCAGTGGTCGCGACCACCGTGGAAGAGGACGAAATAGTGGACGGGGTGGCGGTCGCTCTCAACAGACACCATGGACTTTACCATTATACTAACATCAACAACACCAATGGACTTATCCACCATATCATAACCAGAATCAGCAGTGGAATTTTCCACCATGGCAGCAACCTTGGTCCACTTCGCCTTGTCTGTACCCTACAGCAGGAAACTCGAACAAGCAAGTTGGTATTCTTGGTCAAAAGCCAACTCATCAGGCTCATGTAGCAAGCACTTCACTGTACCGGGCTAGTCATCAGGGATCCTCTTCGTATGCTCCAAAAGACATTCAAGCTGCTATGCATACCTTCTCTATTTCTCCTTCAGATGATCAATGGTATATGGACATCGGGGCTACATCGCATATGACGGCGAATGTAGGTAATCTCATTTCTTATTTCAATACGAGCAACAATATTACTGTCGGTAGTGGTCATAATATTCTGGTTATCGGTTATGGACATGCATCATTACCTACCTCTCCATACTCTTTCAATTTACAAAATGTTTTACATGCCCCTAAACTGATAAAAAATCTTGTCTCTGTTAGAAAATTTACCATTGATAATGATGTTTCCGTTGAATTTGACCCCTTTGGTTTCTCTGTGAAGGATTTTCAGACGGGAATGCCTTTAATGAGATGTAATAGTTCCGGCGACCTCTACCCACTTACCACCGGACCTTACACTTCAGCCCAGCCACCATCTACCTTTGCCGCATTATCTAATAAAGTATGACACAACCGTTTAGGACACCCGGGAGCACAAGTCATAGATTTTCTACACCGAAACAATTTTCTTATATGTAATAAGTTTCGGAACAATTTTTTTGTCATTCTTGTCCACTTGGGAAACAAATAAAATTGCCTTTTTCTAATTCTTTGTCTCATACTTTAATGCCTTTTGATATTGTGCATAGCGATGTTTGGACATCCCCTGTTCTTAGTTCAGGAGAACATTGTTATTATGTGTTATTTTTAGATGATTTCACAGATTTTCTGTGGACTTTTCCAGTACAAAATAAATCTCAAGTTCATTCTATGTTTCTCCAATTTCTCACTCACATTAAAACCCAATTCGAACGAGAAATCAAATGTTTTCAATGTGATAATGAGAAATGACAATGCTTTCTTTAAAAAATTATGTGAACTAAATGGCATGTCATTTAGGTTTTCATGTCCTCATACTTCCCCTCAAAATGGAAAAGCCGAAAGAAAAATTCGTACTATAAATAACATCGTTCGCACCCTTTTAGTGCATGACTCTATCCCACTATCCTTTTGACACCATGCCTTGCAAATGGCCACATACTTACATAACATCCTTCCAACCAAAAAGCTTGCCCTTAATTCACCCACTAAGATACTCTACCAAAAAGATCCTTCATATTCCCATCTTCGAGTCTTCGGGTGTCTATGCTATCCTCTAATTCCCTCAACCTCTAGAAATAAATTACAACCTCGGTCAACTCCATGTGTATTCTTAGGCTATCCACCTAATCATAGAGGATATAAATGTTATGATTTGTCCAGTCGTAGGATATTTATTTCTAGGCATGTTAAATTTGAATAAAATACATTTCCTTTTTCTACCTTAAATGCTCCTAAAGTGGTTGACTATATTTTCTTAGATAATGACCCCACACCTTTCCTTACTTCCTACTCCTACGGCACCTCTACACCAAACACTTCAACCCCAACTAATCTTAAATCCACCACCTCACAAGCACCAACCTCAAACCCGACATCATCTTCGCCTCCTCCGAGCCAACCCTCCTCACCAATCTCTTCCTCCACACCTATATCTTCTTCTCCCTCAACTCAAGACCAACAACACACCTCGGATACTACATTGACACCCACTCCCTCGCCTTCACCAATATTACCACAACACTCACCTCAGATGACTACCCGAGCCCAACATGGTATCGTTAAACCTCGCAAGCTTTTTAACCTACATACCTCCTCCCAAGATTCAATCTCTCCCTTATCTACAAACCATATAGATGCATTGCATGACCAAAATTGGAAAATGGCCATGAAAGATGAATATGATGCTCTTATTGTAAATAAGACGTGGGACTTAGTTCCTCGTCCGTCTAATGCTAATGTTATTCGAAGTTTGTGGATTTTCAGGCATAAAAAGAATTCAGATGGATCATTCGAGCGGTACAAAGCTCGTCTTGTAGGTAATGGAGCAAACCAACAAAAAGGTGTCGATTGTGGTGAAACCTTCAGCCCCGTGGTCAAACCGGCTACTATTCACACAGTGCTCAGTGTTGCCTTGTCAAAATCATGGTGCCTTCATCAATTAGATGTCAAAAATGCCTTCTTGCACGACAATCTTGATGAAACTGTGTACATGCACCAACCTCCAGGATTCCGTCATCCTAAATTCCAGCACCATGTGTGTTTGCTCAAAAAATCTCTCTATGGACTTAAACAAGCACTGCACGCCTGGTATCAGCGGTTCACTGATTATGTCGCTACGATGGGACTCTCTCACAGCATTTCTGATCACTCATTATTTATTTATCATCTTGGCAATGACATGGCGTACATTCTTCTATATGTAGATGACATTATCCTCACTGCCTCATCCGATTCTCTTTGTGAGAATATCATGTTGTTAGTAGTTTAGTTGTCTAACAAAAGTAAGTATATTTTTATATCGATTCCACAGGGATTATTGCGATATCATAAACCGTTCAACGTCGATTATCATTTTAAGTTAGGGTTTCATCTTTTTCTTTACTAACACTACTCGACTTTAAAAACTTTATAAATAAAACGTAGAGTAATAGGGCATAAAAAGTGTTAGGATTAAAGTACGTCAATCAAACGTCGATTGTATTCGATTGATCATAAATATGGATTCTAGCTTTTCCTTATATACGACATTATCACGTATTACTCGACAACATCCTTCGTGTCCAAATGACGTCGTGAGATCCATCGTATCGTTTAATCGACGATTTCTCAATCTATTAAACGATTCGAAAGCTTTACGATCCAACACTTTGTGTAATTATCAAAACCAAATCCCATGTCTAGAATTTCTTATTTTGATAGAATGTTATTCTAAACCTAGATTCAAAAGTATTTTTCAATATCATTTAAATCAAATATAAGAATGGAAAACAAGAACGAATTCAATGGTATAAAAAAAATGCTAGAATCATATATTTAAAATATCAAAGGTTTACAAATAAGAGTGATTGATTACCTAATAATCCCAACAAAGGAGATTAGTTGTTCATTCTCATGACAACTGTACAAAAGTAGAATGGAAGATGGAGAAAATGCTAAGACTTGATTTCTCAAAGCTTCTTAGTTTAATCTTCACTTGAAACACTTTTGCTCAATGAAGTTTGCCTCCTTTTATGCCTATTCTCTTTCTAGAAGTTAAAGATCTTAAGCTCTAAAAGTTATAAAACTGATATTCAACTGATAATACAGAAAAAATGAGCTAAAAAGCTTTTATACAACTGAGTTTTTGTACGCTCGCTACAAGCGACCAGCCTGTCGCTGTAGCGACAGCAGATTCTTGGCCAATGATGAAGCTCCACGTCAGCATATAGCATTAAACCGCCCTTGGTCGCTATAGCGACGAGATCTGTCGCTATAGCGATGGAACCTTCAAAATTCCCTGCCTATCCTCGCTTGAAGCGACCGGTCCATCGCTTGTAGCGATGAACTCTGATTTTCCCTGCCTATCCTCGCTTGTAGCGATGAAGCTTGCGCTTGTAGCGATGGCTTTAAACAAAACTTCAATTTTCTTTGCTCAATTCAGGTCCAAGCATGAAATTCCTGCATAATTAAATGGGGTAAGACATAGGATCACAAATTTAACATTTTAACCACAAAATGAGCTTATCCTAAGATAACTTGTAAAACAAGTAACATAAATGCCTTAAAATATATCAAAAGATAACTACTTTTAAGCACTTATCACATGTCCAAGCTGAGTTCTGAATTTGCAATGAAGGATCTTGGTCCTCTGAGTTATTTTTTAGGCATCTCTGTTACTCGTCATTTTGGAGCGATTTTTCTCTCTCAGAAGAAATATGCAGAAGAAATTATTGAACGTGCAGGAATGTCCTTATGTAAGCCATCCCCAACACCAGTGGATACCAAATCCAAACTAAGCGGATCCTCATGTAATCCCTATTGTGATCCAACAGAATATCGTAGTCTTGCAGGTGAATTATAGTACTTGACATTTACAAGACCAGATATCTCATATGTAGTCCAGCAAGTGTGCCTCTTTATGCACGATCCAAAAACACAACATATGTCTGCCTTAAAATGGATCATTCGTTACATTCATGGTACTATTGAATTCGGCCTCCACTTGTATCCTTCCTCCATTGACAAGCTCATATCTTACACAGACGATGATTGGGCTCGATGTCCAGACACAAGAAGATCTACCTCTGGGTATTGTGTATATCTTGGTGACAATTTGATCTCTTGGTTTGTAAAACGTCAACATACCTTGTCTCGATCGAGTGCAGAGGCCGAATACCAAGGAGTGGCTAATGTAGTGTCTGAATAGTGTTGGATATAAAATATACTTTTAGAACTTCATTGCCCTGTTACAAAAGCAACTTTGGTCTATTGTGATAACGTTAGCGCCGTGTACCTATCCGACAATCCAGTTCAACATCAACGCACCAAACACATCGAAATGGATATACACTTTGTGTGGGAAAAAGTTGCTCGTGGTCAGGTGCGTGTATTACATGTTCCCTCTCGTTATCAAATTGCTGATATCTTCACGAAGGGGCTTCCGCTACAACTGTTTGATGATTTTAGGAATAGTCTCAACATTCGTCCACCTCCAGTTTCAACTACGGGGGTGTGTTAGACTATGTAAATATAGAAATAATATTATTACAATTTATTGTAAATTACTCATTAGTTTGTTGAGAATTATTAGGGATATTCATTAGTTGTTGAGAATAATCAGAGACACACATGATGTATATAAATATCACCCATATCAATGAAAAAGGACGGCCAATATTTATCCCTCTATCATACTTCTCCTTCTATTAGAATTTTTGAATATAGATGATAGAAACACATGCGAACCATGTTTATCTAAACCATTGAGAAAGAGAACATACAATGCAAAAGTCATAAACGAATCCATTAGCAAAGTGATGTTTGTTTATGGTGGAAAGTGTATCATGAACTACATAATTTATGGAGGTTGTCCATCTTTGAGTATGAAAAAACCCCAATTCCACGTAAAATAGAGATAAAACCTAAAATAAAATTTATAAATACATAAATCTTTTATCTTGCAACCAATTTTGTAAGGATGAGAACGTATTCATCTCAACCACTCATTATTTATATCAACTCTAAAATATCCTTTCATTTGAAACTGTTTTAAGACTTTTTTTTTTGTTGTAGATCCTAATTTCTTAAAAAAAACTATAAAAACAAATACAATGTTCTCTGAAGTTATTTTTTTAACTTATAACAAACTACCTCAAAGAGACGGTCTGTTACATATTAGAATAAAAATGATTTTGACATTTAATAATTCAAAGATTTTTTTAGAGATTTTATATAAAAAAATAGAATCTATTTTTAAAAATAATTTAGTTTTTTTTAATAAAAATATATAAATGGAGTTTTTTTTTACAAGATATAAATGGAGTTGTTTGTTACAAAATCACCTCAATATTTTGACAATTATATTCTCTCTCCTCTAGATATGATTTTTTGTTACAAAATATAGACAAAAAGGTAAAAATATGATGAAGTGTGTCAAATGATTAGGATGAGACAAAAGTATGTTTTTGTTGGTGATTAACTTTCATAAATAGAGAATAGATAGACTATTGATTTTTTTGGTGTAAACCGGGTATCTGCGCGCGCGCAACTTCGAAGACTAATCCCTAAAGCCTTGTGAGACCCAAATGGGCGGCAAACTCTCCCTAAGAGTTTTAATGCTGTTGCATGCACAAAGCTGGATTCGAACCTATGACTATTAAAAAAATTAATAAGTAGTTTGTTGAGATATCTATGCTACATAAATCTTAAAAATAAATAAAAAAACTTAAATAAAATATTTAGTTGACAAGATCAAAGTAATATATGAAGTTTGTTGAGATATTTAAGCCAAATAAAATATTATTTTTAGAAAATAGAAAAAATAATAAAAATATTGAGAATAAGCGTGGATACTAACTACACCCCTTCAGTCATTATTATAAGCAAAAATTAAGATTTTAGATTCATTTATTAAATGATATATGTGGTCTATAATAAAGACTATATACATTATTAATTTAATGAATCTAAAATGTATATTAAGTCTGAATCAACTATGGTGATATTCAAGTTAGACTCACATGACGTTGTTGAGGACAAAGATTTTAAGAGTATTTTATCATCTTTTCTCAACTTTGTTAGAGTTTTTAAGAAGGAAAGTTCATCTAGAGACTCACAGTGTAATAGTGGTGACTACTTGTATTGTTGTTACTTTAGATTTTTTTATGAAGATCCAACGTATATCACAAATTTGATCATTAACGAATTTGTATTGTTTTGCTTTTGTAAAAAAAATTGATTTTTCTACAATAGAAAAACTAATTATCATTATTTTTATTAGGGTTAATATATGTTCACCCTTCTGTAATCTAGGCGGGTTCCGGTTTACCCTATTGTAAAAACAAATTTTTAGATTTCAACCCTGTAAAAAGAAGATTTTTCAAAAACAGCCCCAGACCCCATTTGACACGTCTAAATGACTGACATGGCACATGACTGTGTATATATAGTTATCTTTTTCATTTTTTTAACTCCTACGTGTATAATTTTGTGACATGATTGTGGCATTTTTGGCTTTTTTTTTAATATAAACTTCGTAAAAAATCATCAATTGCTTCATTTTCTTCCACCTCTTTCTGCATCTACGTCGTTCAACACCATGCTACCAACCTTCACCTTCACCAAATCGAAAGCTAGTACAGTTCCAAAACAGAAGAAAATATCTGGCCACCAGACCGTGACCCATAACAACGCAAAATTGTGAAAAAAAAACCATTGTTAGTCAGAGAGAGAAATCAACCGTGAAGCATATTGTGACCCACACAACAAACGCATAATCGTGAAAACAACCGTGAATCAGAGAAAGATTGAACATAGTAAAACAACACCTCAGATCTGAACATGTTGTTGTTAGAATTTAGAAAGAAGACAAAGAGAAAGAGGAAGAGAATAGAAGGATCAGAGATAGAAGAATATTATAATGTAGGAAAAACCTAATAAATAAAATGGTTGAAGAGTGTTGGGGAAAAATAAGGCAAGATAAAAGAATAATATTTTTTTTATGAAAGAAATGGTAAAATATATTACAGCATCAATAAAACACGTAAAAAGTGTGAGAATAATATAAATACTTTTTATAAAGAAATAATATAAGTTTTTTTTGAACAGAACGAAATGATATAAGTGGTTAGTTTTCAAGAAAAAAGGTTATAAGTGGTGAGAGAGAGAGAGGGGGGAGAGGGAGGGGGAGAGGGAACATCTGCTTAAGCAATTGTCATTTTTGCATTGGATTACATATAAAAAAAATTCATATGAAAATAGTTCTATTGCATCAAATAGACCAGGTGTACGATAAAAGTACATGGACATCATAAACTTATTTTTAGTGAATGTAAATTAAATATATGGTTCGTTTTTTTATAGATTAAGAAAAATGATTTTGACATTCAATAATTTATAGATTATTTTTTAGAAACTTTAAGAAAAAGCATAATCAATTTTGTGTTTGTTTATCGTAATAACAATTACTTCTTTGAAAAACGATTTAATTTTTTTGGATACAACTATATAAAATTGATTTTTTGTTACAAAATTACCTTCATCTTTTGATACTTATTTTCTCCCCTTCTAAAAAAATATATTTTTCGATATTCTACTCTAAAATATCCTTTCATTTGAAACTATTTTAAGACTTTTTTTTAGATCCTAGTTTCTTAAAAAAAACTATAAAAACAAATACAATGTTCTTTGAAGTTATTTTTTTAACTTATAACAAACTGCCTCAAAGAGACGGTCTGTTACATAATAGAATAAAAATGATTTGACATTTTAATAATTCAAAGATTTTTTTAGAGATTTTATATAAAAAAATAGAATCTATTTTTAAAAATAATTTAGTTTCTACTAACAATATATAAAAGTCGAAGTACAACAAAATTTCATAATCATCCTTATTAAAATTCATGATCTCCTTAATTTTATGTGCATAATGGTCATTGTGCAAAATTTAATTTATTTGTTTTTTAAAAATTAATTACGGATAATGTTCATCATAAGTGTAAGCAATTTTCACAGATAAATATGAAACTAATTTATTAGTTTTTTAAAAAATTAATTACGGATAATGTTCATATCTACTAACATCTACTAACAATATATAAAAATCAAAGTACAACAAAATTTCAAAACCGTCCTTATTAAAACTAATGATTTCTTTAATGTTGATATTTTGAAAATAGTTATGAGTTTCAAAATTTTATCATATCGACTATCACAAATCGGTATATAAAAATTTTCTTCTGCATATATAAGCATATAAAATCCTCAACGAGTACGGTTTAAATATTTAACGGTTTTTTAAATATAACATAAAAATTTATTTAATAGACACACTACATTAATGTTGATATTTTGAAAATAGTCACGAGTTTCCCAAATTTTATCATGTCGACTTTCTCATATATGTATATAAAAATTTGTTTATGCAGAAATAAACATTTAAAATTTGCAACGGGAGCGGTACAAACATTAAACAATGTTTTGCATATAAAATAAAATTTAATCAATAGAAACACGACTTTAATGTTGATATTTTAAAATAGTCACAAGTTTTCAAAATTTTATCATATCGACTATCACATATAGATACATACAAATTTTTTTCTGCATATATAAACATATAAATTTCTCAACGAGTGCGATTTAAATATAAAATAAAAATTTATTTAATAGACACACTACATTAATGTTGATATTTTGAAAATAGTCATGTGTTTCCAAAAAAATTTCATATCGATTTTCTCATACATGTATATAAAAATTTGTTTATTTAGATATAAGTACATAAAATCTGCAACGGCTGCGGTGCAAACATTGAACAGTGTTTTGCATATAAAATAAAAAGTTATTTAATAGAAACACTACTTTAATTTTGATTTTGAAAATAGTCATGAGTTTTTAAAATTTTATGATATCGACTTTCTCATATATGTATATAAAAATTTGTTTATGCAGATATAAGTACATAAAATCAGCAACGGGTGTGGTGCAGACATTGAATAGTCTTTTGCATATAAAATAAAAAGTTATTTAATAGAAACACTATATTAATTTTGATTTTGAAAATAGTCACGAGTTTTTAAAATTTTATGTATATAAAAATTTGTTTTCACGTATATAGGCAAGTAAAATCTATAACTGGTGTGACTCAACAATTTAACAATTTTTTGTTTATATAAGAGAATAACAATTAATAGAAACATTACATTAATACTCATAATTTTCATTTAATATCTATAAACATTCTATATAGTATTAACAATCTAATTATTTTTTATATAATTCTTTTGCTAGTTCTTAATAAAAATATATAAATGGAGTTGTTTGTTACAAAATCACCTCGATATTTTGACGATTATTTTCTTTCTCCTCTAGATAGATTTTTTGTTACAAAATATAGACAAAAAGGTAAAAATATGATGAGGTGTGTCAAATGATTATGATGAGACAAAACTATGTTTTTGTTGGTCATTAACTTTCGTAAATAGAGAATAGATAGGCTATTGATTTTTTTTTTTTAAACCGGGTATCTCCGCGCGCGCAACTTCGATGACTAATCCCTCAAGCCCTGTGAGACCCAAATGGGCGGCAAACTCTCTCTAAGAGTTTTAACACTGTTGCATGCACAAAGTTGGATTCGAACCTATGACTATTAAAAAAAAAATATATAATGGGTAGTTTGTTGAGATATCTATGCTACATAAATCTTAAAAATAAATAAAAAAAACTTAAATAAAATATTTAGTTGACAACATCAAAGTAATATATGAAGTTTGTTGAGATATTTAAGCCAGACAAAATATTATTTTAGAAAATAGAAAAAATAATAAAATATTGAGAATAAACGAGGATACTAACTACACCCCTCCAATCATTATTATAAGCAAAAATCAAGATTTTAGATTCATTCATTAAATGATGTATATGGTCTATAATAAAGACTATATACATCATTCATTTAATGAATCTAAAATGTATTTTTTTACTTATATAATAGTGACCGAATAGTGTACTTAATAGGAAACGGTGGGTCTGAATTTTCAGCTTAAGCGGTCATTGTGATCAACCAACCATGACCAAGGCAAGGACAATCAAATGCTACAATTCTAAATGATTTGCCTTTAATGGAAATTGATGATGAGGAAAGTGACAACCTTGAAGAAAGAAAGAGGAATGAAACATGCAATGAGAATTTGAAAATTGCTTTATACACTTCATAGAAAGCTAAAACACATCAGGATATTACATTTTTACCTCGGCGGCAATTAACTGCCGCCGGCTCATCCCATCGGCAACTAGTTGTCGCCACGTTTGAATCCATCGGCAGTTAGATGTCGTTGCGTTCTTGATGTTGCTAATTACAGCGACCTACTCCTATACTGTTACATCAACTCTTTTCCTATTTCCTCTTCAATCTAAACACCTAAATCCAATTTTTTTTACACAATCCTTGTCCAAAATCATTGAAACAACAATCCTAGAAGGTTTCAACACACTTTTGACGTCAAGAAACATGTAATGCATCATTTAATCCATTTTTTTTGCTGATTTTTCTGTCATTTTTCGTAAAAACCTGACATGCAGCGTAGCGGCACTTAACTGCCGTTGTATGAGGCCATCGGTAGCTAATTGCCGATGGCAGCGGTAGCTTGTTGCCGATGGAAAACTAAAAAAAAAGGCTTACTGCCTAATTTTTTGAACATTATTTTTGTTTTTATTTTTTTTTATTTTTTTTAGGTTTAATTAATTTTGATATTGATGTTATTGCAATTGTAAGTTATTTATTCATAGTTATGGATGAAAATGCAAATGTTGATTCGGTCAAGACAAAACCTATTTTTGTCGAAAATTCCGGAAATGTCATACCGCCTAAGATTGAAGCCAAACCAAATATTGATAAAGCTTCTGTCCATGTTGAAGCTTCATTATATGTTGACTCCGGTGTCGTCCCTCTTGAGGCCAACGAATTTGACACGGCTCATTTTTTTCAAGTGAAGTTAAATGGAAAGATAGAGATGACTTGCTTAATTGGGTACGTCGTCAAGCAAATAGGGCGGGATTTACAATTGTTATACGTAGATTCAATTTGATCAATCCAATGTTGCAACTAATTTGTGAAAGGAGTGGCAACCACAAAGTGCTAAAAAAAAGATTGAAGCATGAGGCAATGGTTTCAAGAAAATGTGGGTGTAAGTTCATGATTCGTGGATATCTTAGTAGGGAAACAAATGATTGGAGATTGAACATTCTTAATGGAGTTCACAACCATGAGATGGAGCCAAGTTTAGAAGGACACATGCTTGCGGGTAGATGAAGGGAGGATGACAAGAAGATTGTACGTGACTTGACCAAGAGTTTGGTGCTACCAAAAAATATTGTGATAAATTTGAAGACAAAAAGACAAGATTGCATGACAAATATCAAGCAAGTATACAATGAACGTAAAAAAATATTCAAGTCAAGCAGAAGTAACAAGACGAATATGCAATATCTAATCTCAAAGTTGGAGAAGCACAACTACGTCTATTTCACCAGAACACAAAGTGAGAGTACTACTATTCAAGACATATTTTGGGCTTATCCAACATATGTTAAGTTGTTTAACCATTTTCCAACAGTTCTGGTTATGGACTCCACCTATAAAACCAACATGTATAGAATGCCATTGTTTGAGATAGTTGGGGTCACCTCGACCGATTTGACGTATTTTGTTGGTTTTGGATTTTTGACATCTGAGAAAGGGGAAAATTTTACTTGGGTTTTACAGATGTTGGTCAAACTTCTTAACTCAAAGATTAATATGCCTTCAGTGGTTGTGACTGACAAAGATACGGCTTTGATGAATGCGGTAGCAACTGTTCTCCTTGAAACTAGTGCAATACTTTGTTATTATCATGTTGGTAAAAATGTTAGAGCAAAGTGCATCAATGACTGTAGAGTGAAACCGAAGGATGGGAAAGAGGTGAAGCCAAGTGACATAGTTAATAAGGTAATGAGAGCATGGGAAGTTGTTGTTGAATCACCTACTCAAGAATTATATGCAAGTGTGTTAATGAAATTCAAAAATGTTTGTAAAGATTTTCCAAAGTTTCTTACTTCTGTCGAGAGCACCGTATTGGATGTTATGAAGGAGAAAATAGTGAGGGCATGGACAGACCGTGCTTGCATATTGGCTGCAGAACCACCAACTGAGTTGAGGGGGCTCATGGTAAACTGAAGAAATATTTGAGCAATAGTGTAGGTGATTTGGGTACTTGTTGGGAGAAAATACATGATATGTTGGTGATCCAGTTAACTGAGATACAAACATCATTTGGGAGGAGTTGTAACGTATTGGAACATAGATACAAAGACGTCATTTTGTACTCTGGGTTGGCTGGTTATGTGTCTAGGACTGCTTTGAGCTTTATTTTTTTTATGAAGAAAGACGTTCCAAGGAAACCTTGTGCATGGACAAAGAAATTTGTGGTTGTGTGATAAGGACATCGTATGGGCTACCTTGTGCATGCACTATTGCTGTGAAAATCCGCGACAACAAGCCTATTCGATTAGATGAGATACACCGTCATTGACAAAGATTATGTATGGATGAAGAAAATAATGAAGATGATTTTTCTGTCGAGGAGGAGTGGAATGGTATTCAAGAACGTCTCAAGAAAGTTCCTTATCAAATCAAACTAGAAATCAAAGAGGTTTTGCGTCAATTGGCATTTCCAGAATCCACAATGGTTTCTCCTCCTCCAAGAAAAGTACCAGCCAAGGGAGCGCCGAAAAAAGTGAGGTGTAAAGCAAATGAGACATTGACAAGTCGAATCCCTTCTTATTGGAAACATGTTGATTCCCAATTTCCGGATAGTCAATTGTCGCAAACTATGTCATCATTTCCTAAAAGAAAGGGTGCTTGTATTGGCAAATCATCACGTTCCCCACTTCCACCACCTACTCGGTTTCCTAAGCCTAGCTCGGTTCCAAAGCCTACTCCGGTTCATGGTGTGTTTGATGTTTGGAGCCCTATTGACTATATGCCAAAATTCATGGTTCCATTTATTGAAAAAATTGTGGATGTTAAAGGCGATGAGAATTGTGGTTTTCAGGCTATAACTGAGTTCTTGGGTTTCATCGAAGAAAGTCATGTCATGGTTCGTAGACATCTTATTCAAGAGGTGAAAGATCATAGAAATGATTATGTGCGGGTATTTGCGAGTGAAGATCGTTTTAATTACATCTTAAATGGCTTGCATCCTCCCTCAAATAGTGGTGGTATTGCACTTGTAGATAAGTGGTTGACTTTTTCGGACATGGGCCACATCGTTGCAACTTATTACAATAGACTTGTAGTGGAGTTGACAAATCACGAAATCGGAACTTCGGATCCTTTTTCCCACTTAGAGGGGTGCCACCGCTTAAGCAAAAAAACTCCATCATGTGCCTAGGCTTAATTCCCAATCATTTTGTTCTTATTTTTTTAAAAGATGGTTGTCCACTACCTCCATCATCTACTGAGTGGAACATACACATGAGTGAAGAGACATCGACTTGGGAATTTGAGTATTTGGATCAACAAGCTAGGTTCTGAGACCTCATAAACATTGAAAAAAAAAAGAATCCGCTCCCACCAAAAAAGGAGTCAAACCAAGTCAATCCAATTTGTGTGACACTCCTCAAAAAGCAAATCAAGAATTTCAAGTTATTGCGGAAGATGAAGATGGTTCAAATTCACTTGCTGCGATATGAGTGATTTTTTGTTTTTGTCGGTGTTCATCCTTTTTTTGGTCGATATTACACCGACATATTTTTTGTGGTCGATATTGTAACGCTAATTTTTTATGGCCAATATATAACTAATATATTAATATATATAAATATATGACTTTTATGTGGTGGAATATGCACCTACTTTGTTATTGGTTATAATGTTTCCACATTTGATGCGCGCACACACACACAAACACACACACACACACACACACACACATATATATATATATATATTGGTTATTACATTTCATTTAATTTTATTCTGATGTTTGACATTTCATAAACTTTTGTGAAGTTAAACATGTGTGAGGTTGCACAAATTGAAGCTCATGTCCGGTACTCTGCTTTCAAAAAGACAATTAAGGTTTTTCTAACTCCGACCGACACTATGGATGAGTTGAAGGCACAACTTAACAATTACTTTCTCCATGTTGGTGAAAATTATCATACATGTCATGTATTTGCTCAGATGCCAATTTATAACCTGGGGGTAGATAAAGATGAAGACATGTGGAAAACGGTCTATTGGCATCGGCTTATTCGTGACGATAGTGACGTTGGATTTATGTTTAGGCATATGGTTGAAAATAATATATTATATCTTTGTGTTCGTTCCAACTGTATGTGCAACGAATGTCGGTAGAGATTTCATGTAATATTATGTAATGTGTTGTTGAATTTCAAACACTATTTATGTTTTTGTTGAATTTCAAGCATTCGTGTAATTTTAACGAAATGTCTAATTGATTTTATTTTGGTTAATTGTGAAAGATTATGTATTGTGCATGCTTATGAATGATTATAATTGATGTATGATTTGTACTACGTCTGGAATTGTTGTTTTGGATTACAGGTAATAAATAGGCCTATTAATAACTTGCTAGAGAAAACAACAAGTCTGTTCTCCATAATTTCCCGCAGCGGCAGTTAACTGCCGATGCACCATCCCAGCGGCACTTAACTGTCAATGGGGTAAAAATATCATTTTCTGGTGTGTTTTAACTTTGTTTGAAGTGTGAAAAACAAATTTCTAAGAATTTTTATTGGTGCACACGGTTACTTAGGCCTGCGTCAAGAGTAGTGACTATCAGTTTGAACTGTCGAGGCATGGGAATTTTCTGGTTTGGTACCACAAATCGGATGCTTTATTTTTACATTTTTTTTTCTCTCTTTTGGTGATTTTAATTTGATCAAATAAAGAAGTGAAAAACTATTACCGAGAATAAATTTATTTTGTGGGTTACACAAAAATTTGATACACTATCAATGGTTTATGGTAGTAGTTTGATTGAGAAGAGAGGTCATTATTCAAAGTTAAATTTTATTGTCACTCTCGGATAATATGATTGATTGCTTGACGTAGAAATCCTAAGACCATCTTCAATAGAGAAGGTTTAACTTCATAAGCATTGTAACCTCGTAGGTACCTCAATTGAAGATAAAAAAATACAAGAGGAATTAGTGAGTAGAGATGTTCCTTTAAACCTCGTCTCTCCTGCATATTAATGGTAAAGACAATACATTGAAATATGTAGACGTTGAAATTCAAATATCAAATTCTTCACTTATTCACATTAATAGTGAATTCTAACAATAAGCTACTTAACCAAAAAATAAATCCTTAAAAAATAAAATAAATAAATACAATTAATGGTGCTTTTTCTTTCGCACCCTTATAAAACCCAAAAGCATGCACGAAATCAATTTTACTATCAGTAAATGAATTAAAAATAAAAGAGTCTAAATTTACCTAACTTTACTTTTTTTTAATATATGTGTAGGATCGAAGATTAGAGACGCAATTTGGTCAAAAATAATAGAAAAATGATATTTGAACAACTATTTTGTGACAACTTTTAAATAACTTTCTCTCTCATACTCACATGATGTACTTATTTTCTCTCTTCTTTTTTCTCTCTATTGTTTTTGACCAATAAGAAGAGAGAAAAACAAGGTTGTCATATAAGTTGTCATCAAATTATTGTTCAAATATCATTACTCAAAATAATAATATTAGAGATGCAAGGAGTATTGAATACATGTGTTCAAAAACCATGGAAATTTTGAATAGAGATGATGGGAACACATGCGAACCTTGTTTATCTAAACCATTGAGAAAGAGAACATACAATGCAAAAGTCATAAACGAATTCATTAGCAAAGTGACATTTGTTTCTGGTGGAATGTGTATCATGAACTACATAATTTATGGAGGTTGTCCATCTTTGAGTATGAAAAAAATTCCGATTCCACGTAAAATAGAGATAAAACCTAAAATGAAATTATAAATACAAAAATCTTTTATCTTGCAACCAATTTTGTAAGGATAAGAACATATTCATCTCAACCACTCATCATTTATATCAACACTCTAAGCCTCGTATATTAGACCTCCTTATTATTTGATCAAAAATGTGGGAGGGGGGTTTTTTATCCTAGTAAATTGGGCATCATTTTGTCAAGAAAATATTTTTACTAAAAAAAGTACATTCATTTAAATTGATAAAAATACATCAAACAACACAAATTTAAAATCACTACAAACGAACATGATAATCTCCGAACAAAGTTTCAACATCCAGTTTAATAGCATGCTACGTCATAGACATGACAACAAAACACGTACCGTGGATACCCGTCCGAACCAAACTCAGTTTAACCGGTTTTCTCTGTTTAATTGGGTTTTTGTTTTCCCCGATTTCAAAACTCACGTATGGGGCGCGTAACAGGGATATAGGTACCCATACTCAAACCTGTCTCACATGTAGAGAATTACTTTATTACCCTTTTTGCAAAAATAGAAACTCAAATCGTAAACCATTTCACTCACGCAGTTAGAGCCTTAGTATGTCAGGCGACTCATTGACTTCTATAAGTTTTCTACTTTCTCCTTCCACATCTCACACCCTCGGTCTCTCTCTTCTCCGTCACCATATCCATCAATTTCTATCATCTCTTCTCAATCGGTCTCACTCTCATAGATTAACAACATAAATCGCTCTTAGTCTCGTCATCATCTTCACTCTCTCCGTCACCATCATCTTGAGGTTTTTTTTAATGATTTCTCTTTGTTTTGGGTTATGTTTGATTTATTTTGGTAATTTATTCTAAATTGGAAACCTTCATTGCCCTTATTACTTTTCTATCCATTCTATAATGAAATCATATGTAATTTGGTCTGATAATTTGGATTATCATTAATTTAGTTTGTAATGTGATTTTTACTTGGTTATGTTGTTTTGGTAATTTGGTTTGATAATTTGGATTATCAGATAATTTAGAACATTGATTTTTAGATAGATGTTGATATGCCATGTTATTTGGTTTGATAATTGTCATGTTATAAAAACTGTCATTGATATTTAAAGGAACAACAAAATCATTCGGTTAAGAAACTGTTAGAGTGAACATATTACTCAATAATTCATTACAACATTCCCCTTAGGGATGGAAAAAACTTATTTTTTTTATTAAAAAAACTATTCACTATGGGGATGGGGATGTAGCAGGGATACCCGAACCCATTGGGGGACGAGGATGGAATTTAGTTTCTCATCCCCATTGGGTATGGGTAAGGTAACATGTAAGTATATCAGAGTCGGGGATGTCGAAGGTAAAATATGTCCCCTCCTTGCCCCATTGTCATGCCTACTACGACAAAATCTCTAACATTATGGTGAAGCCTACAAATGTGAAGAAATTATTTCAAAGACGCTAATATGTCGATCTGAATCGAGTGGACACCACAACGAGTCAAGAAAGCAAAACAACGCCGCACCAAGACGACCAATAAACCGAAGTCACACTAAGATGATAAAATCACAAAAGGAAAAATAAAATATATGTGAATTCACTTATTTAAACAAAAAGGCAAGAAAAAAAATGATCTAGAAGGGTAATTGTTGACCAAAATTTACCCTAAATCACCCCTATTGAGTGGACTAAAAAGAAGTTATCGTGGCACGGGAGGATAAAATTGTAGCATAGTTTTGGATAACGTTTATGTACTGTATTGCGTACTAACGTGAAATTATGGCACGATCGGTGAAAATCGTGGCACAACTTGACATGATCTGAAACACTATTTAAGCACTCCTTGACCCATTTGTTGAGTAAGCTTGGTGAATCTCATGGAAACCAAAAGAGGAAACTTTGTTGGTTTATATGGCAAGGTGATACGCGCTAGAGGGGGGGGGGTGAATAGCGTTTTAAAAGTTTATCAAGTTTTTAGCGAAAGCGAGTTTTGAAAACAAAGATGACTAATTGGATTATGCTTGAAACAATGGCAATGACAAAAGTAATAGATTATGTAATGCATAATAAGATTCACTAAGAATTGAGAGATTCAAAGTCAAATCTTAATACAATCTATGATTGATAATTCTCACACAATGTACAAAACTAGACAAATCTCAAACCAAACCGCAATTAAAACAATTATACTAATGAACATAAGGTATACGTGTTTGATAAATTGACACTAGATTGAATTCAAATGTGATCAATGTGAATTAAGAGAAAACCTAATTCAAATGAATTAAGTCAAGTTTAACAAGTTGAAACAAGATCGCATTCAATTCTATTCTAACAATTTATCAAACAGGCATATACACAATTAAACGAAATTAAAGAGGAAAGGGAAGAGAAACGACAGCGAGATTTATAGTAGTTCCCCCTTTCGTCCTCGCTTCGGGGTACGTCTACTCTTCTTGATGGAAAACGTCTCCTCCAAGGACTTCCACTAAAATTGAATGTATGATTACAATGTGATTACAAGAATTCCTTCAAACTACCCTAGCTCTTCAATTTCTATGCAACCAGTCCCCCAATCTTCAAATACCCTTTGAAATTGGTGCTTCTTGAAGTCTTCGAATCCTCAATCACCCGTGCAATCCTTGAAGCTCTTCACTCGAACTCTTCTTTGCTCCGTCCGGTGGTTGGATCCCCTTCAACTCAAGAACTTTAGAAAGAACCCCCAATACCTTGGAGGTGGAATGAAATTACTCAATTCACTTTGGATCCTTGATTCCCAATCAATATCCTTGAAAGCAATAAACTTACAATCCCTATAGCACTCTAGCAATCTATGACTCAAAAGACCACAATGATTCTTAGAAAAAGTGTTTAATCTCAAGAACAAATGGACAATGAGGTTTGGAGACTCTATAGAGAATAGATTCAAATGATTCAGTAGTTTGGGTGTAAAGAGGATATGAGTATATATAGGAAAGAGTGGTAAGTGTAAAAATTTGGCCAAAAACAACGTAGTGAATCGATTCATATAATGTGTGATTCGATTCAGACAGCAAAAGGACAAACAAGATGAGATATGAAGATTGATACGATTCAAACAAAAAGTGAATGGATTCAAGTTGCCCAGGATGAAGGTTGATACGATTCAATAACTTGTGAATCGAATCAACAAGCCAAAAACCAAGACTAGAGAGAAACAGTGATACGAATCAAACTAATTTGATTCGATTCATGAATGATATGATTCATCAGTTCATGAATCGATTCAAACTCTACAAGGCACAAGGGAAAATGGCAGAAACTTCTGGTGATACGATTCAAAATAATGTGAATCGAATCAAAATGCTAGAAATCGACTTTTTTCTATGTGTGTATATTATATTAGACATAAGGAACAAGAGAACACAAGGGAAGACAAATGCTAGAGTGCTTTAAAATGATTCTAGCCTATATCTATCAACACTATAACATCATCAAATGAACAATCTAATAAGCACTATTACTTATCTAAAAAGCATCATAAAAACAAAGACCTAAAGCTACATGGCTTCAAACTTTGAGGGTACTTAGACACTAAAGGTTGAAGGTTTTTGGGCGAGGTTCAAAGCTTAAAGAAGTGAATCTAGGAGAACCAACAGGGGGCTCTTGGGAAAGGTTTGGTGTCTTTTGGGGGGAGATTCATGGGGTTGGGAAACACATGAGTGGAGAGTCAATTGGGAAACACCTTGGGTGAGTGAAATCATTGAGTCTCTTGTTCATGGGAAAAAATTGAGAAATGGGTGGAAATTAGGTTTGTTCTTGGAGAGATCAATCTCTCTCCAGAGTAGGTCAATGTTGGACCGTACTGGATAAACATTTCTTTGGTATTGTTCTCTTTTCTCTACTCTCTTTATCTTGTTTATTGTTTGCTTCGATTGTGGTTTTGCTTTACAATTGGTTGCTAAATTAGATCAGGATTTGTTGATGTTGCTCGTAGTTATTTTGTTATTAGTCGACATTAATACTTGTTCCACGAATCTAAATTTCATTGATGTGAGATTTGGAGTTACCGAATTCAAAAAAAAAAAAAACATAGGTAATTAAGAAATATATATTAATGATGTTTTATAACCTTTGGTCCTTATATCTTTTTATTTTTTCCAAAATTTGTGTTCTTTTAGAAAATCGGGATACAATTAGTGATAATTTTTTTATATCCTTATAAAAACCAAAAGCATGCATTAAATACATTTTACTTTTAGTAAATGAATTATAATAAAAGGGTTTAAAATTATCTAACTTTATTATCTTTTTAATATAATGTGTAGGACCAAAGATTTAGAGATGCAGAGAGTACTGAATAGGAGTACCCGTGTGATATAAAACTATGAAAAATTTGAACATGCATTTAGTTTAGACAATTATATTAATATGATGAATGAGAATTTTATCTAAACCATTGAGAAAGTGAAAATACAATGCAAAAGTCATAATCGAATTAAATAGCAAAAATGATGTTGGTTTCTGGAGGAAAGTGTATATCGTGAAGCCCATCTTTATGATCCTACATAAAATAGAAATAAAACTCGAAATGAATTTATATATAGTAGCAACACTTTCATCCCACGGAGTCAAATATGTAAGGATCTGTTAAACTTATTAAAATAAAAATTTAATATTGTTGGGTCATGAAGGAAGCTCAGAGGAATATTATGTACTCCCTCCGGTCTCGAATATAAGATTGTATTCATTTTTTAAGTATTGAATAAATGATGTATTTGATTTATATTACACACCTGATACATCATTTATTGATTAAACCTTAAAAAAAATCTTTTCTTATATTTGAGACTGAATGAGTA
Source organism: Medicago ruthenica (assembly GCA_018208015.1). Lineage (NCBI taxonomy): Eukaryota > Viridiplantae > Streptophyta > Magnoliopsida > Fabales > Fabaceae > Medicago > Medicago ruthenica. Next base: position 79,545,311 of record CM031375.1, read on the forward strand.
CATGATTCATCTCTCTTATATATTATTCGGAAAGACATTATGTATATCATTTAAAATAAAAATTTAATATTGCTGGATCATGAAGATATCGGTTTTCTATGCATTGTAAGACTTTTAATTCACGCTCACCAACAATCTCCTCATCCCCATCAAGTGTGAGTTTATATATTCATTCATCTGAATAATGCTTTCCTCAAACGAAACTTTTTTCATCCACATACACTACCGTCATTGACACCCACCACATCACGAAACACATCTCTTGAGAGCTATTGGCAGGAAGACTTTCGAGACAAGAGGTGAGTCTCTTTTGTAAATGTTGGCTATGATATCATTGTTGTATCATGAAGAGAGTCCGAGAGATCACATATTTTTAAAAAACAACAACACAAAGAGAATTTGACTTCACATCTCTATCTAAACCTTAGAGCATCGTGTTTATGAAGTATCTCACTTATATGACGTTTAATATACAACAATAACATTGCCTAAATCAAAAAATAATATATTTTTTAGATGAATTTGTTGACATGTATCAGACGTTGGATATATAATGAATTCAACAGATTTCTTTAGCATCAAGCCGTCTTAGCTCAGCTGGTAGAGCGCGTGGCTTTTAACCACGTGGTCGTGGGTTCGATTCCCACAGACGGCGATTTTATCCCTTCAAATTATGTTTTGATAATTATAAATAGTGATATCATCATACTCCCTCCATAACTTTTTATATATCCCTTCAAATTATGTTTTGATAATTATAAATAGTGATATCATCATACTCCCTCCATAACTTTTTATAAGCAAATTTGACCAATTCACATTTTTTAAGGAATGTGGTTTGTGTTATTTAATTTAAGTTAAATAACCTATTTTGCCCTCATTAATTGTGGTGTACAGTAGTATATTTTCAAGGTGTTGTTGTTAAACGTGTGTGCATTTAAAAAATTAAAATAAGGGTATTTCATGTATATTATCCTTAAATATGACAAAAAAGTCAATTTTGCTTATAATTAGTTACAACTGAAATGGTTGAATTTTGTTTATATTTTGTTATGGAGGGAGTATTATTTTTTGATAATTACTCCCTCCGTTCCTTTTTAATTGTCACTTTTGAAGAAAAATTTTGTTCCTTTTTAACTGTCACTTTCAAAGTTCAATGCAACTTTAAATATTGTTTTACCAATATTATCCTTAATTATTTATTACGGAGAGAGAAATATTTGAGATGATATATTATATGAATAAGGCTATTATAGTAAAAGTATAAATTAGTGTATCAAAAGTAGTGACATTTATTAATTGTCTTGGTTTGTGTAAAATGTCAAAAAGTGACAATTAAAAAGGAACGGAGGTAGTATATATAGTGATATCATCATATGCTTAATGCTCATAATGAATCAATTAATGGTCCATTAATAATTTAAATCTACTTTTGCTGACCTTCAAATTATTTTTTGATAATTATATATAGTGATATCATCATATGCTTAATGTTCATAATGAATCAATTAATGGTCCATTAATAATTTAAATCTACTTTTGCTGACCTCAACGTCAATTATGAGTTTCTCCATCTCATCACACGTCTTAGTTTTCAATGATTCTACTTACTACCAAACATATCTAAGTCAAAATCTTTTCTCCATTTATTTTCAATTCACCTCGATTCTTAATACATGTGATAACTTGTACAAAGAAATATTTATGGAGGGATGTATTATTATGCCATTACCAAAACCTGATTTTTCAGTTGTTGGTAAAAAAAAACCTGATTTTTCAGTTCTACACTCAATTGTAAGTGGTTGAAAAAAAATTATTCACGGCAAAGAGATGGTGTCTCTATCTCTCTATACTATAAGAATTACAACATTCAAATCAATATTATAATAGTCTCTATTACAAATTATAAGTGTCATTTTATAATGTAAAAATATGGAATTTCACTTTTATATTATAAAACTTAGGATGACGTTTATTTTGATATCAATGGAGTGTATTCAATTTGACTATTGCATGTGTGTACGTAAAATAATATGTAAATCCCTTCTTTATACTCCATATCATATTTGGTTCGGATGTGAACCTTCACCAATAATAATCAAAAAGAGTTTAGAAAATATTTTAAGTTCAAAACAAGTTCAAAAAGTATGTATTTAACAAAAAAAATTGCGGGTTGTATTTAACAAATTCTATTACTAGAGAAGATTGTAATATATTGCTTCATTTTATTATACTACGAGTTCTTAAGGATTTTACCACATTAAGAAAAAAAAGAATAGATAGCTTCAAAGTAATATAATTACATTGTAAGTCTAATAAAAATATTTAAGTTGGAGTACACTACTGGAGATATTCTACGAGCAGATGAACTTCTAAGATAAATGACCGTGATGAGATGATAATATAGATGATTGAAGGAACAATCACAAAAGCATTGCAAAACGGTGGTACTCTAATGCAAAAAAAAATCAACAATCACTTTGTATTAAATGTGATGTGATTGCAATTTTTTTTTAGGAAAAAACATAGTACAATTTTTTAGATATTTTTCGCATGGTTCTTAACTAAATTCACCATGCTTTCCTTAAATCCATAATTTTCTCAAAGTTTATTATATCCAAAAAATTTGTATTGTTAGTTAAGAACCATACAAAAAACACTTAAAGAATTGTACCTAAATTTTATCTTTTTTTTATTCAACCACCTTCCGTCAAAATATACACCACTAACTTGTTTTAGTAAGAAAAAACAAACTCAATTAATTTACTTATTAACTAAAATATTTAATTTGCGGTGAAAATCTAGAATGATCAAATTCAAATTGACTTAAATTTGACTCGTCCCACTTTTGTCGGGTTAAAAATTTAGATCAAATTCAAATTGACTTAAATTTGACTCGTCCCGCTTTTGTCGGGTTAAAAATTGGTCTAGCCTAAACAGGATGCGACCAACCCGTTTTGCCATCTCTATCTAAAATATCATTCATATAGCTATTTGTATTACTATTGAATCCATTTTTTTTTCCTTATATTTTCTTTCCAATTGACTAGAGGTGTCAATTTGATGGGGCTTCAAATTTTGAGCCCCAGCCCCCATGTTAAGGGGGCTTAAAAAGCAACAACATAAAATAAGCCCCCTTTCACATTGGCCCCAAATTTATTAAGCCCACTAAAATATACAAAAGCCCCAAAGGCCCAAAAGCCCCAATTGTTGAAAAAACTTCTCTATTTTTTTTTTCTTCAGATTTTTAATTGATAGCTGTGGCCAACAGCTGGTCAACGCCAGAGTACCCGGTGGTCCGGCGGCGGCGCTCCGGCAATCCACGGCGGAGCTCCGATCACCGACAGCGGTTTTCCGGCGTTTTTTTTTTTTAAAATCCAAAAAATTAAAAAAAAAATTAAAAATCAATTATTTTTTCAAAAAAAAAAAAACTTTTTTCTCATGAATAAACGGCGTAATTTCACATCGAATTATAAATGAAAGTTACAAATCGACAAAAATTCAATGTTGGAAATATTATAAACGAAAGTTACAAATTGACAAGAATTCAAGCCTTCAAATAATAAAAAGTATCGTTATTACTTAATCAAGGTACAAAGACGTCATACGAATTACAACCGATTATCCTAGTTGGAACAAAAAAAAAGCAAATCCGCAATAATCCCCATATCAATCTTCTTGAGCAGCTGCATGAGTCAATCTTTCCTCCTCAATATTGCTTTCATCTTCATCTTAAAACCACACCAAAAGAACACATAAACACAAAACAATTTCAAATTTGGTTAAATTACCTTACCAGACCACATAAACACAATGCAATAAAAATAAATGGATTTGTCATTTCACTTCTTCCACCCCACAATTGCATCTCTATAGTATATTTATCTATAGTATATTTATACTGCATAAACCAAGCTGTCTAGCATCTATAAATGGATTTCTGGTCTAACCAAATACAACACCATAATAAAAGCATAAAGGACACACCATAATAAAAGCATAAATTCACCCAAACCCCAGCTCACCAGCAAATACAACACCAATTCACCAAATACAACACCATAATAAAAGCATAAGTTTGATCATTTCCCTGTTATATATCTTTTCAATATCTGAAACTTCGGTATTCCTACAGACCATTTCAGCATAAGGATTCAAGTAATTCACCCACACTCGGATTTTATCATACTCAACAAAACTAAAAGGAAGATCATGAGCAACAATAGCTTCCGCAAGCAAACTACGATGAGTTTTTTGGTTGATTTCGGTCATGCTAAACGGTTTTTCAAGACTATTAAGTTTTGACAAGATAACTTTTCAACAACAAACATGACGAATGAGATGTGAAGTACCATAATTTTGCCCCAACCTAGGATTTTTTCTGATAGCAAATTCTTTCTTGCAAAAATTGCATGCAGCCCTTTATATGCCATTTGGATCTTTACCGATTTTTTCAAAAAAATTCTAAACAAATAACATACAAGTTCCCAAAAATTGCATTAATAAGCATACAAGTTATTGAAAAAGATAAGCAAATCATTATTATATCACTCATACTTGAATATGCAGAAAAACCTAAACTTTAGTTGATTAATGTATCTAATGTATTCTAAGTACATGAAGTATGCATGCTTGATTTTCTATGTGTATCCTAAACTATAATAGCAGCCTATTCTATAGCCACCATCTATTTGACAACACTAACTATCATAAATTTTACATTGCATGATCAGACATGAACACACGTTAAAGATAGAAATTTAAAACAAGGTTAAATCTAAACCAAACAACACTATACTATGCACAACACAACCTAGGTACATAAAAACTAGCAAAGTAAAATTCATTTCAATGCACAATACAAATAAAGCACTATTCAGATCAAAATGCAATTATCACATAATTCAACAATTAACATAATGCTAAGACAAACATAAATCAAAATTCCATTCATCATTTAGCATAATGCTAAGAACAAACATACACCAAAATTCCACTATGATACATTACAGTAATCTAGAGCAGATGCATTTAAACTACAATCAGGTTTTAAGCAATCTAGAGCATATGCATTTAAACTAGTAAAACTTGAAGAAAATAGTAATGAAAGAACCACAAATAAAAGAGCAATAATTCAGTTTGGCACCCAACTGTTTGTGACCAAGTAAGTACAATTCAATTCAAAGTCATGCTTGGACACCAAATACATTTCATTTAGTGAGTTTTAAAATAGACATAATTTCTAATCAAACTGCAAGTAGCACATAATTTCTAAGTGCAATAAGGCATTAGCACATAACTCATCATCAAGGGGGCTCGTTACATGCATTATAATGTTCATCATTCAACACTCTAACATACATAGAAACTAGCAGAGAACTAAGGTACATATAAACTAGCAGAGAACAAATCAAATTAAAGTACAATTCAAATCAAAGTGCAATAAGGCATTAGCACATAATTCATCATTCAACACTATACTAGGAACAAACATACATCAAAATAATGAAATGAACATATCCACAAAAATAAAAAAATGCATAATAATAAAACACCACCTTAGTAAAACACTATTAACATGTTAAACAAAAATTATGAGCAAAATATTCAATTGATTGATGTACAAGCATCACCTTAGAAACAATCTTCCTCTTCTTATCAAGCTTCTCCTTCTTAGCCTTAACACTGTAAAAACTATTTTCGCATAAAGAAAAATCTATTCAGATCAATGAACAGGTAAAAACTAAAAACCCAGTCAATTTTTCTGTCACTACAATACCATATTCAGATAAATAAACAAAAATTAGGGATTAGGGTACTAACCCTTCAGTGTAATCAGCTTGAAGAAAGTCAAGATAAGAATCTCATTTACTTTCGATAACCTAATTAGAAGAAACAAATCAAATTTAGCATGAATTAACCATAAACCCTAAAATTGACATAGAACCCTAAAATTAATACACAAATGAGGGAGAAGAGAACTGGGAAGAGAAACTGATCGAGGAGAGCAGAGCCAAAGAGAGACGAACGACGGAGATAGACGGCAGCGACAGCGATGGGCGGAGATGGCAGCGACAGCGATGGGCGGAGATGGCAGCGACAGCGATGGGCGGAGATGGGCGAAGAAGTGAGAAGTGAGAAGTGAGAACTCGTGCGATTCCAGTTTTTCAATTTGGATTCAGTGTTATTGCTGAGTGGGCCTGGAGCCCCCTCACCATAGCCCACTAAAAAAATAAAAATTAGTGGGCTGGGGCCAAATAAACCAATTTCAATAAGGGGGCCAACATTATAGGGGTTTGATGTGGGCTTTTTATGTGGGGCTTGATGTTTTGGGGCTTAATTGACACCTCTACAATTGACACATATTTGAGGCACTTTCGGACAATAAATGTAGGCACTTTTCCTAAAAGTGTAGTGTTGTCAGAATCTAACCTTTGCTAAATCTCTTCTAGTTGGTATTGATGAATCAATTTATCAATTATGAAAGAAATTTAGGCAATTTCCCTTAGGTATTGTGTTTGTTTTCAAAATATCCCACTAAAATATGTGTCTGGCATTTTAAAATCACAAAGTCATAACTTATAATTCTATCAAAAGTAGAGAAACAAGTGAAATAAGATAATAAATAGTCAATGATATTACAGAAGAAAGACAAATAATTCTATGAAAAGTAATTAAATTTATTGATCTTTTGGTAATGTGTAAATAAGAAAATGATAACTAAAAAGAAATAAAGTAATTAACAGCTATAAGCAATGGAAATTACAACACAATTAAGAATACAGGCAGGATCACAGACTAAAATTGTACCACATCTTTTGAGCTTTAGATTACTTGAGCCATACTTACAACACTAATGAATTTTATTTCCTTTTAAAAAAAAAAAGGGAACCAAACTAAGTCTTGTTTAATTCCTTCTGTACAACTTCAGAAAGATATGATCCCCTCACATGGACCATACATTAATGAAGTCTAGTTTGCAGGCTTTGTCCCCACCAACACCACCAAATAATTTATACTCCTAATGAAATTTCTCTTTCTTTTATTCTTGTTCTTGATGATACATGCAAGGTTATTATTTATCTCACAATTGAGGTTTTGTCAGCTCATGAAGTAACTTTGGTGACATCTTTACTAGATCTGTTGTATTTCATGTGGCTCTTTACAAGCTGCCCAGCTGCAATTGCAGACATGAGTGAGAGCTCTCCAGCAAGGACTGAACCGGCTACAATAGTTGCCAATTGCCTAGAATTTGCTCCTGGAGTTTCTTTACTAGCACCCTTAACACCAAGTAAATTCAAACAAGCTGATTGTGATGCAAGCTGTGTGCCCCCTCCAACTGTACCCACCTGCATTATTAAAAGATTACATAAATAAATCATACATAGAATAGTGGTGTCGTCATGTCAAATTTATATCAAAATATAAACCATTACTGCTAGAATAGCACTTGAGGTAGTTGTGAAAATATTCATTAATTTAACATGGGACCTAAAACATGCATGTGATGACAACAGGGGAATTAAAGAAAGAGAGTTAGTATTAGTAAGACCTTTCTGCAACAAAATTCAGGTTCTCTCTACACCTGGCGAATGACAAACGTGTTCTCTACTGTAATTTGATTAAAAAAAAAGAGCGCAAGATTTACTACAAGAAAACATTGCGTTTAAAGAATCAATTGAGAGATCAGACACTCTAGGATAAATATTTATGGCACTGAATTCTACTTAGATTGTCTTTCATGCACAGACATGATATCATCTCCCTAGAAAGTTATATACCGGTCCGGTGGTATAGGAATTAGGACCATACACCGAATCCTTATCACGTGACTCACCAATCATATAGCCGAGTACATTAACTCTTTTATGTTTGAAAACATCTTACATTTTTGAATGACCGCTGACCAGAATGATCCCTTTTTTACACAACCGTCTAGAAAATTAAAATAATTTATTTGTTAAAAATTCAAATTTATCTCTTCGGCAATCGGTGTTTTATTACATTGGGTTGGACCACCATATCTGTGGTCCAACAATACTATTGATAAAACAGAATTTTTTTCTTGTTTAGAGACAGACCAAACAGATTTGACAACTCTAGTAGTATACTATTTAGCCTAAATTTGGTTTGGCATTCAATTCAACTCTTGTTTGGGCATTAACGTGATTCTCTATCTTTTTATTATATTAACTACTAAAAAATTAGTCACTAGAAAAGATTCTTGAACATTAGAGATAGTTAATGGATCAGCCAAAAAACTAAGACTAAAACAATTAATTATACCTCAATGGAAGGCATAGTAACAGAGATGTGAAGGTCTTTGCCATCATTCACAGCTTCCATCATGGTCATACAATGAGAACTCTCAACATTCTGAGCTGGATCTTGACCTGTAGCCAAGTAAATAGCAGAAACAATATTACTAGCATGTGCATTGAATCCACCAAGGGCACCAGCCATGGCTGAACCAGTAAGATTTTTTAACATGTTAAGTTCAACCAAAGACTCCACACTAGTCTTCAACACTTTCTTCACCACCTCTTCCTTAATTACAGCCTCACACACCACTGATTTTCCTCTCCCTTCAATCCAATTCACCGCCGCAGCTTTCTTGTCCGAACAAAAATTTCCTATTATTACCAAAACACGTTACATCACAATTTTAGCAATAACTTTGACCATACCAAAAAATAATAAAAACAAATACAAATAATCAAAATAAGAGTCATTCATGTGATGTAATATTTACCTGATATACCAATAACATCCATATCAGGAAAATCGGTTTGAAGAAAATCAAGTACGTTTTGTACACCTTTTGATACCATGTTCATTCCCATTGCATCTCCGGTTGAACATGTAAATCTAATGTATAAATTCTTTCCTGCCATTGTAGCTTTAATACTCTGTAATCTCGCAAATCTACTTGACCTGAATATCCCAAACAAAATCAACCAATCAATCAATCAAATCAATAAAAAATCTATGAAGCATTAACACGCAGACAACGAACGAGAGTCTGACGCGTTGACATCAATAATAATTTGAAAATCAAAAGTAGAAAATTACTTGTTAAAAGTGTGAGAGAGGGAATCAAAATTTTGAGGATCTTCTAAAAAGAACTTTAACTGAGAAGCTCTTTTAGCGGAGTTGAATCTTACGACGGGGGCTCTGGTCATGCCATCACGGAGGACAACGGCGGAAGCACCACCTGAAACGTATATGGCTTTACAGCCTCTATTAGTACTTGCAACCAAACAACCTTCCGTCGTTGCCATCGGCACTGTGTACTCCTTCCCGTCGAGCAACAAAGGTCCGGCAACTCCCACCGGAATCTGAACAAATCCTATCGGCATCTCACAACACTGTCCTAATATCGAATCATAATCAAAACCTTGCATTGGTAAACCTGAGAGTGATTTTCCGGTGATTCTCTCCACCGCTTGGTTACGTATCGCCGCCGCACGTTTGCAATCTCCGAGTTTTGATTCAAGCGAGTACGACGGAATTGTACCGGTTACCACGGCACGGACAACCTCGTCATCTTCCATGGAAAGTAGCACGGGTGCAGGCAAATTCGCCGGAGCAACTTTTTCAACGGGGATTTTCGGAGGTAGCTTCTGTGCGACTCCGGCGAGGCATGAACCGGAGTTTTTCGCAATGTCGGATTCATCTTCTTCATCGTAATGAACGGCACGAGAAGGGGCAAAAGGATGAAGAATGAAGCCAATGCCGAAGAAAGCCATAAGGTAGATAAAGGAAGCGATGAGGGAAACAACACCGGCCATTTCGGAGATTGTGAGAACATGAAGAGGTGTGGAGGTTCGGATCTTCTCACGCCACCGGTGAAGAAGAAAATACGCGACGGAGAAGAAGAGACCGAAGAAAACCGCGTTTGTTAAGTACAGTGAAGATTGTGACTGTGAATCAAGCTTTTGGTTCTTCGTTTTTGAATATTTTTCGGAGACGACGGCGTTCACAGTTCTCCGGTGAACGTCCATTTCTCTCCGGTGAAGTCTAAAATTAGAAAATGGAGAGAAAGAGAAAGGAAAGAAAGAAAGGACAGAGAAGAAAAAAAAACTGTTTAAGGGATTGAAACTTGAAAATGAATGGGAAGATTTAGAAGTTATTTATAGCGAGCGAGGGAGGGAAATGCGAAAGACAATTTTATTTTATTTATGTTGTACACGAGTACAGCGTGTCGGTTCATACTTCACTTTACTAGTTAGACAATTTTATTTTGACACACTTTTTTTACTTAGACAAACTTGTTCCTCTCTTTTTATTACCTCTTTTATGCCTTATACCTTCTATTTTCACTTTACTAACTATCCCATTATCTTACTCTATTTGTTAAAAATATATACTTAAAATGAATGTAATTTCACATTTAAATATAATATTTGTTTTTATTCACAAAATTTATGATGAGAGAATGATGATTCGGTTCAAAGCATGAAAGACTTTAGAACTCAAAAAACATTCGGAAATGAATTTATTATAGTTACTTCTCTTTTACGACACTAGTATGATATGATGCAAATTATAAATATTCAAACCCAAAACCTATTTTTTTTTAGATTAGATCAAACATTTAAAGTTTTTTTTTTTAAACATGGTGGTTCAAGTGGATAGGCTCACCATCATTGTGGACTAGAAGTTCAGCATCTTGTTATCCCTTCACTATCAAGATTCCAAGGTGTTCATTGCTCTGTAAAACCAACCTTACGCCGTGTCCTCCAGTTTAGGACCAAGGAAATTGTAGTCTTCGCCTTGGTTCTATTGGCTATATCTCAACTTGGAACAAACAAGCTAACATGGCGCAGCAACCGGTCCAATAACCTGGAAAACCCTGAGCCATGCTCCACAATTGTGTTGCCTTCACTTGGGTTACAAGCTGGAGTTACCCAACTCAACATTTTTTTCTCAATTAATTAATATTATGCATGCAATCTTAAAATTATTATATTTTACTTTACACTTGTGATAATACTGAATGCACTTTATTTAAAAAAAAATGAATACACGGTACGTAGTAATTAACAAGAAATTTTGTAAACATGTTATTTTCATTCTAATTTATTTTGTTTTTCAACTAACCGAAGTTTCATAGCTTGATCGTAAAATGAGTCAAAATAGAAAAATAGCTAGATGATAATGAACTCGTGAACAACGAGGGAATATTGTAATGTTTACATAAAATATTTTGGGCAGCACATAGTGGTACCTCAAATAAATGCTAGCTAACATTACATCATCACTAGAAGCCTTAAGTTGGCTAAACCAAACATATTTATCATCTGCCACAAAACTAAAGTTTTTTGTTCAAAAGAAATTAAAGTTTTATGCATCAACAAGTAGTTGTGCTGCAAAAAAAAAATATATATGTTTAATCAATATACGAAAATTGATTTATATTAATATCAAATGAAAATCCACCTTTTTTTCGATACAAAAATCGACCTTTCATATCATACAATTAATTTCAAAATTCGGTTACACATATAGACATAGTAGGATGATTTTTATTTAACATTTTGTGGCAAAAAAATACATATAGTGTGGTAAAAATATCAATTTTCATTTAATATTTTTAGGTGCATGGTTTTTTTTTTTTTGATAAAGTAGGAGAATTTTTATTTAATGCTAATTGTAAAACAAAATGCACTCACGGAGCATGTCCTTCAATAATTTAGTAAAATAGTAGTAATATGTAGTACTGAACATTTTTTTTCTTCAAATTCATGGGGTGCCTCCTGTTAGCGACTAACGTTTTAAATGATGGAGTTAATATATATATATGTGTGTTAGTTTGTTAATTCAAGTTTGTTAGTGATGTAATCATGTTTAGTTGGTTAATCACATTAGATTTAGTTTGTTATTGATTAGTTACAAGTTTCCTAGAATTTAGCTAAAAGTTGTTAGAGTTTGTTACTTAGCCTGTGCTTCAAGCAATCTAGCATAGCTTTTGTATATAAGCCAATTCACTTCTACATTCTCATTAATCAATAACACAATTTCTTTTTCTCATTCTTCTCTTCTCATTCTCTCTAAACTCACCAAAATCAAAAAACCCCTAAGATCAAAATAATTGCTTAGAAAGCAAGTTTCATAGCTGCGGTAACAAATTGGCATCTAGAGCCTTTGGTTTCGTTCTAAGGGGTAATCAAGATCTTCAATCACGTAAGTACATAGAAGAAACGCTGAAGGAAGTACCATGAATGGTAGCAGCAGCTTCAACACTCTCTTCCAATTCTTGAAGCACGCAATTGGGAAAGATGGAGTGCAGTGATGAAGAATCTGTTTGGAGCACAAGATTTGCTTGAAATTGTGCAGAATGGAGTTGGTGAGTTAGCTGTGAATGCAACAGAAGTGCAAAGGAACACACACAAAGATTTGAAGAAGAAAGATTGCAAGGCTTTGTTCTTGATTCAACAGAGTCTTGATGAAGCAAATTTTGAAAGAATCTCAAAAACAGTTAGTTCAAAGGAAGCATGAGATATTCTTTCAAAGTATCATGAAGGGGATGATAAGTCGAAGTTGATTAAGCTTCAATCACTAAGAAGGAAATTTGAATTGATGCAGATGGAGGATGCAAAAGATTGCAGAGTACATCTCCAAACTCATCAATGTTGTGAATCAGATGAAGACTTGTGGAGAGACTATGACTGATCAACAAATTGTTGAGAAGATCATGAAGACTCTATCATCAAGGTTTGATTTCATAGTTGTGGCAATTCAGGAATCAAAAGATGTAAAAACCTTGAAGATTGAGGAGCTTCAGAGTTCATTAGAAGCTCATGAATTGATGGTTTCAGAAAGAAGCAGTGAAAGATCAATTCAACAAGCCTTACAAGTTCAAACTATCAAGAAGGATGCTTATGATAGGAAGAACTACAAGAAAGGGAAGAATAACACTAAGGGAGGAAACTGGTCTAAAGGCAAGAACAAAGAAACTGACAAAAGTGAATCTTCAAAAGAAAGAAACTCTAATCAAAAGAAGAGAAATTTTGATAAGAAGAAGATTCAGTGTTTCAAATGTGAGAAATTTGGACACTTTGCTTCTAAATGTTGGCCTGGTAAGGGAAAACAAGGTCAGAATGATGAGGAACAAGCTAAGATTGCACAAGATGATTCAGATGATTCATTATTATTGATGGTTACAACAGTTAGTACTGAGAGCTGCAATTCAGAAAGTTGGTTCTTAGATACTGGTTGTTCTAATCACATGACTGGAAACAAAGCATGGTTGAGGGAAATTGATCATGGAAGGAACACAAAGGTGAAACTTGCAGATCATAGTACATTAACTTCAGAAGGTACGGGGAAGATTGCTATTGAAGGAAAGCATGAAAAAGTAGCAATAATTGAAGAAGTTCTGTATGTTCCTGGAATGCAGTGCAATTTACTTAGTGTTGGTCAACTCATTCAGAAAGGATACTCAGTTACTATGAAGGATAATGTTCTGAAGTTGTTTGATAAACATCAAAGGGTGAAAACTCCCCTTGCAAAAAAATAGAACATTTCAGACCAATATGAAAGCTGTAGAGTTGAACTGCTTATCTGCAATGGTAAAAGATGAAGATAGCTGGTTATGGCATTATAGGTTTGGTCATCTTAATTTTAGAGGTCTTAATCAACTGGTTGATAAGGAAATGATTCTTGGTGTACCTAAAATTGAGATACCTAACACAACTTGTGATACTTGTTTGTTGGGCAAGCAACCTAGAAATGCATTCAGTTCAAGTACTGCTAGTAGATCAAAGGAGCTACTCAATGTTGTGTACTCAGATGTATGTGGTCCTTTAGAGGTTCCTTCATTAGGGGGCAACAAATACTTCATAAGTTTTGTTGATGAGTTCAGCAGAAAACTCTGGTTATATTTGATTAAGACCAAAAGTGAAGCATTTGATATGTTTCAGAAGTTTAAAATCTTAGTGGAAAATCTATTAAGGTTTTAAGAACATCGTGGTGGTAAGTATACCTCAAAAGTGTTTGAGAAATTTTGTGAAGACAATGGTATTATACATGAAGTAACTGCTCCTTATACTCCACAACACAATGGTTTGGCTGAAAGAAGAAATAGAAGTCTGCTTGACATGACCAGAAGTATGTTGAAATTGAAGAAGATGCCTAATACTTTTTGGGGAGAAGCTGTAAGAACTACAGCCTACATCTTGAATAGATGCCCCACTAAGAAACTGAATCAAATCCCTAAAGAAATTTGGCTAGGATGCAAGCAGTCAGCTAAACACTTAAGAGTTTTTGGCTCCTTATGTTACAAACATATCCCTGATGCAAAGAGAAGAAAGTTAGGGGATAAGAGTGAGCCTATGATAATGGTTGGTTACCATGAAACAGGTGCATACAGGTTATATCATCCTCTAACTCATTCAATAGTGATTAGTAGGGATGTTAAAATCTGTGAGAATGAAGCTTGAGATTGGAACAAGAAAGAGAAGAGTTCCAATCAACAAGAAAGGATGTTAAAATCTCTGAGAATTGAAGAAGATGATCAAGTTGAACAAGTTCAACTTGATACTGAAGTTCAAGCTAAAGTACATGTTGAAGAGAATCAGGTTACTAGAACTTCAGGAAGACAGAGATTTGCTTCCACAAGGCTAGCTGGACATGAAGTTATTCCAGATAATCTAGTTAATGAAGAAGGGGAATTTGTTCACTTTGCCTTATTAGCAGATGCAGAACCAATCAACCATGAAATAGCATTGAATGAAGAAGTGTGGAAGAATGCTATGATTGAAGAGTTGAATTCAATCATCAGAAACAACACATGGGAACTGACTGAACTACCTGTTAGCAAGAAACCTATATATGTGAAATGGATTTTCAAGTTGAAACTGAAGCCAAATGGTGAAGTAGCCAAACACAAAGCTAGATTAGTTGCTAGGGGATTCATGCAGAAGGCTGGTATGGATTACTCTGAAGTGTATGCCCCAGTAGCAAGATTGGAGACTGTGAGACTGATAGTTGCTATAGCTTGTGGAAGAAACTGGCCAATGTATCATTTGGATGTAAAATTTGATTTCCTAAATGGTCCTTTAGATGAAGTAGTGTATGTAACACATCCACCAGGTTTCAAAATCAAAGGGAAAGAAGATACGGTGTATAGATTACACAAAGCACTCTATGGATTGAAGCAGGCACCAAGAGCTTGGAACAAAAGAATTGACAGTTTTCTTGTGCAGCAAGAATTTGTTAAATGCAAGTCTAAATATGGTGTATATGTGAAGAAAGGAATTGAAGGTAATCAGTTACTCATCTGTCTCTATGTAGATGACTTGATAGTGACTGGTAGTGATGTAAATGAGATAGAAGCATTCAAATCTCATATGATGAGTGAGTTTGAAATGTCAGACTTAGGAAAATTGACATATTTTCTAGGCCTGAAGTTTACTGAAAATGCAGAGGGACTGGTAATGCATCAAATGAAGTATGTATCTGATATATTGAAGAGGTTCAATATGATGAACTGCAATCCATCATCATCACCTGCTGAGACAAATGTAAAACTAGTAATGAATGAAGAAAAAGAACTTGTGGATCCTACATTGTTTAAGCAAATTGTTGGATCACTAAGGTACCTATGCAATAGTAGGCCTGATATTGCATATGCAGTTGGTATAATCAGTAGATTCATGAGTGAACCTAGATTATCTCATCTGCTAGCAGCCAAAAGAGTAATGTGATACATCAAAGGAACATTGCAGTTTGGCATTCTATTTCCTAAGTGTCTGAATGAAAACTCTGGAGAATTGATAGCTTACTCTGATGCAGATTGGTGTGGAGATAAGCATGATAGAAAAAGCACCTCAGGTTACCTATTCAAGTTTATGAATGCCCCCAATTTCATGGTGTGCTAAGAAGCAACCAGTTGTGGCATTGTCAACCTGTGAATCTGAGTATATTGCAGGGTGTGCATGTCAGGCAGTTTGGCTTGAAAATATACTCAAGGAGATAGAGATAGAGGTTAGCAGACCTATAACATTATTTATAGATAACAAATCTGCTATAAACTTAGCCAGAAATCCAGTTTTACATGGAAGAAGCAAGCATATAGAAGCTAAGTTTCATTTTCTGAGGGAGCAAGTGAACAAAGGAGCACTGCAGGTTGTTCATTGTTCCACTGAGCTGCAGCTTGCAGACATATTCACTAAGCCATTGAAGGTTGACAGGTTCATCAAGCTAAGGAGTTTGATTGGTTTGAAGGAAGTGGAAACTTGAATTAAGGGAGGATGTTAGTTTGTTAATTCAAGTTTGTTAGTGATGTAATCACGTTTAGTTGGTTAATCACATTAGATTTAGTTTGTTATTGATTAGTTACAAGTTCCCTAGAATTTAGCTAAAAGTTGTTAGAGTTTGTTACTTAGCTTGTGCTTCAAGCAATCTAGCATAGTTTTTGTATATAAGCCAATTCACTTGTACATTCTCATTAATCAATAACACAATTTCTTTTTCTCATTCTTCTCTTCCCATTCTCTCTAAACTCACCAAAATCAGAAAAACCCTAAGATCAAAATAATTGCTTAGAAAGCAAGTTTCATAGCTGCGCTAACATGTGTGTGTGAATAACAAGGGCTAGGCATGCATGTGTTGATATATATTTAAGGTGACAACTTGGGTACCCATCAATAAAAGGTGGGTAACACAACCCATGCTGAGTTGGCACCAATCAAATTATTTGTTTGTTTTCTATTATTTTTAATATTATATAAATACATTGTTTTGATTGGGCCAACTCAACATGAGTAGTATTACCCACCTTTTATTGATGGGTAAACAAGAATTTCCCTATATTTAAATGTTTGTAACTAGGCAGCATATTAGTGTGTTTTTTCTTTCTAAATTGTACAACTCATTGTAACCATTTTAAAATAAAATCACGCTGTATTATCCTAAATATTAGTCTGCAAATAATATATTTATTGGTTTGAAAGAAGAAGAAAATGCCTGCAAAATGGATAAGATACGTATCCTAACTATTTTTATCCATTATCTTTGCTAAGGTTTTATAACTACTAGCTTAATTACCCGGGAATCACTTGTTGGGAAAAAAAACAGCAGCAGGATGTTGTAACTGATTCTGTGAACCCAGTTGTCACGATAGAATATTTTTTGCTTTGCTTGTTATTGACTTGCTGTACGGTCTAAGTCCAAACATTGTCAATTTCTACTAACTTAGTCATAAAAAAAAGTTTAATGGGTCCACCCATGGTATTGTTCCAATTCAAGTCTTACAGAAATTGATTCAAAAGTTGGAGACAATTCAGACTAATTGGAGTGTGTGGCAAGCATAACCCGGGCTTAGCTAATTGCATCCTCTTGCTTGATTTTATGATCATACAAAAAGTATATAAAAAATACACACAATTTTTAATTTTCACCAAATTCATTCTTTGGAGAAATTTCCAAGCTTTTCAATAATGTGCTACCTCCAAGGTTCGCAAATGATCAAGGGTGTGTTTGTTTCAAGTATACTAAATTTATTCTTAGGAATAACATTCCTTGGAATATAGAGATGAAAATTTTATTTCAAGTTATTTAAAAAAATATGTTTGGTTAACATTATATTATTTACCGAAACCTTAAAAATAGGGTGATTAATAGGCAAGTTACATATGAATTTATTCTTATCTTCATGGGAACTTTATTTTCTCCCTTTTATTTGGGAAAATTTTTCTATTCCCAGAAACATTTTATACCCAGGAATGAAATTTAGTAAACTTGTAACAAACATAGACATATATATTTCTATCATTTTATTCCCAAGAATTTACGAATATAACTTAAAACAAACACACCCCAACCCAGCACAATTTTAGTCAATCATAGCTTAATAGACTGACTTTCTAAAAAAAAGTTTAAAAAATAGTGCATTACCAATTCTAATTGAATTGACTATTTTTAGCAACTAAAGGAAAGAAAATTTAGGTAGCACACTTTCATATTATTTTTATTTATTAAAAATGTTTTTTCATGCCCTTATTAATGTGAATTCCCAATAGGTTACAAAAAAATAAATTGTATTCCACAGGCACTACTCAATCATGAGCATCTTGTTGGTTTGCCATTAATTGTTTCTGACTTCTGCTTCAATCTTCTTGTCTCCATTGTTTCTGGAAGAGGTAACTTTTACCAACATCATCGGTGATTAACATTTACTCCGACTCATCATAATGTTTTGTATATACTTCCAATTAGCTCCAAGTTTATCCATACACATTGCCGCAAACTTAGTCGATTGCTAATATATATATATATCCCACATATATTTTAGAAAGAAAGACTACGTAAATTTTTTTTTTTTTAAGAAAGTAATAGTTTTAAACTTGTTGTTAGTCATGAAAGTCAGAAAGTAGTTTTAAAAGTGTAATTTTTTATAGACAAATGTTCATCAATTTGTTGATGTAGTTGTAGTTCTATTAGAAATAGCGTGAAGATGGACCTAACACGCTATTCTATATGTTTTTCTTAATAAAATATTTAAAATTAGAGAAATTTGTGTGATTGTTTGAAAACATGCATTGTTTGATACGATAGATAATGATAAATTTGAAAATAAAATAGCTTAAGTTGAGCGTAAGTATTGAAAGAAAAGTGATAATTCACTTGATGTCCCCTAGGTATAATTTTTTTATTATTTTTTGACTAAATCGGTATAAATATTTAAAAACTAGTTATTTGATTGAATTTTTTGACAGAAAATATCTGATTGAATAAATAAAGTAAATTGTGAATAAAGTAATTTAAATAAAGAGTAAAATTGAAAGAAAAAAATTGCACAAACAATTTATATTCCACTTATGTACTTTAAGCAACTAACCACTATTTTTTTTATGTACGCACACGGACACCTTTTTTTTATAAACACCCGCGCACAATTTTATTATTATATTAAGTCACTTTAAAATTTCTCTCTTAAAGAATGTTATAAACACTCTCTTTTAACATTATTTTTAATACTCATTTTTTTACTAGATAAAACAATATATGACTTACCATTTTAAGTACAATTCATTTTTAAAGTGTGAGAACCACTTTGATTTAAGTCAATAAATATTAAAAAGAGAGTGTTGCTAACACTCTTCTTTCGTTCTTATCCTTAAAAAGTCTATTCAATTTTTTTGTTTAAAGCCCCAAGTTTTTTATACACGACCTGACAACCAAAACTTTTAGATTGGTTCCTATTAAACTAAAGACAAATGCTAACATGTGCTTTTAGGGTACATGTTACCAATTTATTTTTCAATATGTTGAAATTTAATGTTTCTTAATAAATATTTACTCTTTATGAAAACTTTAACATGTGCACTAAGGACACACGTTAACATTACTCTAAATTAAACTGTATTCAGCCAAAAAAAACTATCCATCAATGTTATGGTGCAAAGTTATCTTCATCATTTTGTACTTGAATTGTTCAACTATCAAACTCATCATTAACATTATTAACTAGTAACTGATTGGTTTCAACTTCAGTTCCGATATTACTAACTTAATGTCATTATAGCTCCAGTAACTGCCAACGAAAAACCTCTTTTCTTTTATTAAAATTTGCAATGTTAGGATCATTTAATTAGAATATCAACAGGGACTAGACTAGATTGATATGGTTCTACAGTTTCAAAGATTAATTGAGGTATATACTCCCTAATAAACTGATACTTTGGGATGAGCTATCTCTTTGGACATGTGCTCATAATATTTTCCTTATATTCAATATTTATTACTATTGAGTAAAATATTATTAATATTCACTAAACTATGCGAGTTTCCTTCTTAATGGATTTTGCTACCAATTTATTGAATTTCACATAAATTTAATCATATAATACATTGTTGAAAGATAAGTATTTGTTAATTAAGATTCTAGACAGATACATATAACATCTTTTGCAAAACAAAATCTGCCAGCAACTAAATGTTTCATTAAGTATTTGTGAATTGTGATCACAAATATGGACCTGGTCGAGAGTCGAGACAGATATGTCTTAATTAGAAATCTGTCATGATCTTAATGTGAGATTTTTTTTTTCTCTAGCTAAGCTTAACCTGATGTAAAATAGTTAGTTTTATGATATAGACATTTGACTTAGCCAACAACCAATTAGGCGTCGGTATATCTCAAAACAAAAACTAGTTAGGAGAATTAATGTCGAAACGAACCAAAAAAAGTAGCTGTCGATTTGTTTGTTAGCAACATGGAATATAGAAGAAAACCAAGCTGTTTAAAATGTGATTATATGATCATACGTTTATCTACTATTTCTACGACTTCTCATACGTTTAAACAAAAATGCTTTGGTTGGCACAGTCCTTTTTCTCTACAAAATGTATTTTGTATTTGTATTTGTGAAGTACTTTGAGATTATAAAATAAGTTCCTTCGGTCGCAGGCAACCCATCGTGTAACTAGATATAGCCATATAGGTTAGCTTAAATCATCAATGAAATTTAAAATGAACAAATAAATTAGTTATATATATTTAGGTTTGAAGAAATCATGATGTGTACTGTGTGTTACGTAATTCTATATCCTTTATGAATTGTGTGGAAGATCATCATAACCTGAAGTATACGATGTAGTGGGTGAAAATTTCACACTATTGAAATTTGATTTTAAAGTCTCTTAAAAGTTAAGGAATTAGTCGTTTGTGTTAGAAATTTAGGTCTAAATATAACCAGATTCCATAAAACATGTTTAATAATTATGAATCAATAGCGGAAGCAAACAAAACATTGAACATGATTATGATCGGATCTTCGACATGTTTGATTTATCAAGGATATCAATAATTAGGTATTAGGAATACCTGGATGAAGCTTTGATGACAACCTCTCAGCAACTATCTGATTAAGAAAGGAGAAACCATGATCTGAAATACACAACATAAGTTAGCTGCGGCTGATTTGGTTCTTCCTCAACCGGTACCTTTATGCCTCAAGTTCTCTTCAGATGGGGAGAAGAGAGAGTTTGATGTGTACGGTGTATTGGGGACCATAGACTCTTTTATATTGGATGACCATTAGGGTTTCCCATTATTCCGTTAATGGGTCATCCAGACATCCACTCATTGAGTCCATATCAACTAATTAAATATTTAATTAATTATCCAATTAGAAATATAATAGCCTTGTTACTTAATTTGATCACCAATCAATTAAGGCTCACAATTGATAAATAACTAATATAATTATTATTACGATATTTGCCCACGTAATGATATCGGAATATAATTAAATAATAAAATATTCCAACAATCTCCCACTTGGGCTACATATCTTAATAATTATATTAGTATTCTTTAGGCGCGCATCTGAATGCTATTTATCTTTAGATTTCAACTTTACAATCTGGTCCACCTCATACATTAATAATCGGACAACCGCGGCTGTCGTCACTGACGTATAATGTGACGGAACCCCGACGACCACCATATCAATGCACTTGATGACATAGATCGATATGGATGAGTGGCATGGAAATTTCATGTGATGTGATCTCTAATTAAATCTTGTCTATTTCCAACTGGTCCAACTGAAAACTCTAGTGAGATCAAAATTGAAGATTTGCAAATTTAATATTTGCACAAACTGATACAGAAATGGTTATAACAAACATAACCTCATGAACTTTATTTCTGCAGAAAATTATAACATCAAGTCTGTATCGATACCAAAATCAAAAGTATAGAACATAAAACAAAGGAGACTCCCACTAATCCAAGACATCTTAATGACAACAACCGTATGAAAGACTTTATGTGTCAAGTCTTTGATTAGTGAGTCAGCTATCATTAAAATCCATCTTTATGTTCTATTCAATTCAACAATAATCTATAAGGTAATGAACTCTATAAAATTTGTTGTTGAATAATTTTATGACTGAATTATGTCACTATATATAACTTAAGCGGTCTTTCAATGCCTTTAACAATATGCAACCAAGTGACATAAATACTTACAGTCATATTTCCTGAGTTAGAATGCGTATTATCTACTTACATCCAAAAGTCAGAGTCTGACACACAAATGATCTCCAAATTGTCAGATCCCTGATGTGAGCATAAGCTCTCTTGTTCTCTTTAAAAAATCCTAATGGTTGCGTTTTCAACAATTCAAACTTTGAATTGCTCAAATATCTGCCAAACAATCTTATTATATACGCTATGTCCAAATGCGTATAATAAAATTATACATAAAAATCCTATAGGCAAAGTGTAGGAAAATACTTAAATTTCTGAATTCATAAATTTCCTAACGGGCAATATTTGAGCCTGAAAAGTCTCTCTCGGTAATTGAGGTCATCCAAAAGTTTATTAACTTTAATGTCAATTTATTTTCAACTTTACTGATATAACTCTTTTGTGATATCCGAATAATACCTTGAGAAGAATCTCTAAGTATTGAAATGCCTAATACAAAAGAGATGTCCCCAGGATCTTTCATCACTAACTTTTGTTAGAGATTTCCTTGGTTTCACATTACTAACATATATCATAGTTGACTAAATAAAATAAAATCGACACATTAAAATAGGAATATAAATTTTACTCCCACTGAGCTTACTAAATCCACAACTCTACTTAATATTATCTCAAAACCAAATGAGACAATTACTTTATGAGAATTTGTGGTAACACTAAAGAGACAAATTTCTTAACTTATGAGTGGATTTCATGACTTTGCAAACCATCTACTTTGTATCAATTGACACAAAAGCTTTATTCCGTTGCACCATATTATATCATTAATGTCACCATTAAGAAACACTATATTGAAATCCATCTTATGCAGCTCCAAAATGATAATAAGCAAACTAGTATCATGACTGTCTTAATAGAGTATTTCAAATAGAATTTCTCTTATTAGTCAATTCTTTATGACACTAGATGCCCTAGTTCTTGAGGGTGTTGAGTTTGATCAATATGGATTAACTTCTTAACTTGATGGAGAGGAAGAACAATAATGTCCTCATGAGGATCCAAATGTACTATAATAATAGTAACTATATGAATTAGTTTAGAACTAAGTCTTCCTCATTCAATTTTGTTCAATTACCATATCTCTCTCCCAAACTCAATATCCTCAAGGAAACTTAACAATTTATGTCTCAAAATTTCCTTAATTTGTGGGACAAAAAACTTATAGTTTTCAAACCCTTAAACAATTATAGAATGTCATAAGTCATAACTGAATTGACTCTAATAACTAAACTTAAAAGACACATTGAATCATCATTTGAAAATAAAACTCAAAATATCTTGATTTAGTCAAAGAGAAATTAAAACAAAAATTAATTCAAATAATGATTCACCAAATTGTCTTTTAAATACAAAAATAAGCTGGTAACGACAATCTAAAATTAGTTTAAAAATGAATAAAACAATCTTTATTGACTTTGTCTATTCTAAATTGATATATCTTTCAACATCATTGGACATAAGTCAGTCAAGATTACCTTTCTTTATTTGCCCTTATCTTTTGAGGTATTTTCTGAATGAGCACTATTTTATTTTCTCTTGCTTCAGCTTTTCTTTATTTGCACACTTTATGAATTGATCCTTTAAAGGATCATTTCTAACAAACAAACATAAATATGTTTTTAGGTGTGTTTGTTTCAAGTTACTTTGATAGATTCATGAGAATAAAATTATAAAAATATATATTGCTATGTTTGTTACAAGTTTAGTAAATTTTATGCTTAGGTATAAAATATTCATTGGAATAAAAAAATATCTCCAAAGAAAATGGTGGGAATAAAGTTCCCATGAACATATAATGAATTTATACTACATAACTACCAATCAATCCTCTTTATTAATTATAAAGGTTTTTGGGAATATTATAATATTAACCAAACATCTTTTTTAAAATACTTTGAAATAAAATTCTCATTCTTATATTTTTAGAAAAGTTATTCCTAGAAATAAATCTAGTAAACTTGAAACAAACACCACCTTATGTTCCGAATTCAGATATATTTAATTTTGAAATGTTTTATTTTGATTACAATATTATATACTACTATTTTTTTATTTTAATTTTCATAAAAATATTTTGAAAATATTTTTTGAATCTGTTTATTGGAGAATTATAAAATAAAATCAAACTCAAACCATGTAAGTTTAGCAACTACAAGCCCAAAACAAAACTGTTTGGGTCTGTCTAAAAAGAAACTAAAAAAATGGATAAATTATTTTCCTACCCTATTCAATTCTCACGCGCTCCCTAAAATTTACTATTTTAGCCTCATTTGGATTTTATAATCCGATGTATATTTGATGTTTTCGGATTATAATAACATCCGAATCGTATTTACTCAGCCTTTTCATTACGATGACATAAATTAAAATGTCATAATTTAAAGTGGTATAATATAAATTGACAAGAAGTCAACGCATTTTATTATTTGATTAATAATTCATAATAGATTTACATTAACAAAAAGCTTATTACAACAAAATATTAGACACATAATGCTAAGTTTGAAGCACAAGAAGATGAAGGGAGAAGGAGAAAAATATGTGTCATCTCTCTGGTGCACCCTCCGAAGAAGATGAGAATACAAGATGTTGGAGTGGGAGAATGTGATTGTGATTAGCAATCCTAAATTCATACGGGTCCTTTATCTAGACCGATATGGAGTGCAAATTTGCATAGTGGAACAACACCATTTAATCATTCATATTATCCCCACAAGATGACACGAACCTTTGTATTAAAGACCAACGATGAAACGTTGACATCATAAACGACTCAAAAGAAAAGTAATAAAGAAAAGAGGATCATGTGAGTTGGAATGAAAAATTAATGAGTGAGCTTTTTTAGGCAGACAATCAAGGGAAGTCGGATCATGTGGTCAAACATGAAGAAAGCATGAAAACAACCAACCTTGTTGACCAAGTCATCGTCCAGGTTCTAGATTGATTCAGATTTTATGATCCAAAATCATTATCAGATTATTTTGGATTATATAATTCAAATCGTTCTCAGATTGTGTAAAACTTGTATTTTGGAGGGTTTGACATGTTTCAAATTATATAATTCAAACTAGGCAGATGCATGGTTTTTTTATGGTCTGCATTACACCGATAGCTTATGTGGTCCACGACGCACAAAAACTTCTATAAATTGGTGTGTTTGGTTCATTTGAAAACCACACCACAAAACTATGAACACTTATCAGTAGATATGAACATCAAGGTAGATGCAGTTTACTACAACATGGGAAAACCTAATCTTTTTAGGATCCACATTGAAGTCACACTGTCTTGCTTAAAGGACCAACTAAACCAAATTAACGGTCAACTCAACAACAGAGGCACAAGGAGGATAGACAGTGTATAATGAACTAGTCTGGATCCTCTCCATTTCCGTAGGAAATGGGGATCGACATTTCTTTGCCCAATTAAATCACATTAAATCACATGTGGTATAAAATGAAACCAATGACTAAGATATATATATATATATATATATATATTCTTTAAACCAATTATAATTAATAAATAACAAATAATTTCAATTAAGATTGAAAACAATCAGTTGTCAAACTTGCGGAAATATTGCTAACCACGAAACCCACAACGACGACATCATCATCATCATCAAGCTTACACACCATGTCTCACCATACTCTCGATCATCCCTATAGATCCTCTCTTCACAGACTCATCCACTCCTTACCAATATTGTCTTACTCCCACCTTACTGTTGTTGTTATGTTTCACCATCGCGCTCTTGTGTCATTATGTCGACGTACCATGAGTTGTGTGCAACATGAAGATAAATATTGGCTGCAGATTTGGTATTCGTCGAAAATATGGCAATAAAAGCAAAATAGATGGAATTCTGACTTCAAGAAGATTCTCGTGCTTTGAAGAGGGAAAACGAGGTGATGACAAACAATACCACTTGACAAAAGAGTCCAGAGCAAAAACCAGAACTGAGTGTAAGGCACCTATGGTTATTTCATTGATAAAAAAATTGGAAAGTGAAATTCCTGGCAGGACTGGTTCTGAACCGTAAAACAGAGTAGAACAGAGTACAATAGTTCAGAAGCAGAATAACAGAAATAAAGGACAGAAAGTAAAATGCACAGATGATTTGTTAACCCAGTTCGGTGACAACCACACCTACATCTGGAGGCTACCAAGCCAGGAAGGAAATCCACTAAATAGTATCAATTCAAAGACCTATGACAACAGCCCCTGTTTCACAGCCTTCTCACTTAATCACTACCCGTATAGATTTCAACCTAGGAACTCCTAGACCTGAGACCCCTCTCACTTCCCTCAGTCAATCACTGCCCCAATGATTATCAGACTCTAACAAATCAAACAAAGATGGAGACACTCTCCTAAAAACTCAATACATCATTTTTGCTTAAAAGCTTCAAGTGAATTACAACTCAATAAAAAACCAACCAACTCTAAACACTTGAGTGGTGTACAAAAACAAAGCACAAAGCTTACAGACTCAACACCTAAGAACACTCTATTAAAACTGACTTCAGTTGAGTTGATTTTCTTCAATGACAGCGTCCTCTATTTATAGCTTCAGCAGCAACATAATTCTTGAACCAAATCCTTCAAAGATATATTCCCAGAATTCTTTAGAAGCAAATAGAAGCAATTATATTTCTGAAATATATTTTCCAAAGATTTCTTTGAAAATATATTCACAAATAAAAGAATCCAATCTTCAATAAAGATCTTCATGCAAAACAATCTTCCTTCTAGAAACAAAGCTTGGATAAATCTTCAATTAAATCTTCAAAAGATAATGTGAGAAAATAAAACAGCTCCAAGATACAAGAAAGAGCGCAGCTTCTGAACGCAGAAAACCAGCTTCTGAAATGCAGCTTCTGAAGATTCAGCTTCTGATGAACAGTGCTTCTGAAGTTCAGCTTCTGAAGTTCTGCTTCTGATAAACAGTGCTTCTGAAGTTCAGCTTCTGATGAACAGTGCTTCTAAAGTTCAGGTTCTGAAGTTCCAGCTTCTGAAGTACTGTTTCCAGCTTCTGAAGACGCACAGCTGAGGACCAGCTTCTGAAGACGCACACATGCTTGTATATTTCATTTTAGCAAACATGAAGCCAACAACCAAATATCCAACAATCTCCCCCTTTGGCAAATTTTTGGCTAAAATCAATTTGAGCACAGAGATAACACAACAAGCAAATTCTTCACACATTAAAATTGCACAGCCATGAAGAACAAAACACAAACGTAGCAACAACAGAGTCAGCAGCGGATGATTCACTACATTTCACACAAACTCCCCCTGAAACATACAGCAGCACCTTCTGAGGACACACACTCCCCCTGAAACACACAGCTACTGAAACAGATCATCTTCCAATTCTGAACTTAATCAGAAAACACTTCCACATATTCTCCCCTTGAAACAGATCATTCAGGACCAAACAGAAACTCCCCCTGAACTGTTGCACTGCTTCTGAAACAGACACACAGGAACAACACTCTGAAACTCTGAAACAGGGACACAGAGACACAACCTGAACAACTGCACTGCTTCTGAAACAACCATACACAACCATACTTTTCTCCCCCTTTTTAGCCAAACAATTTTGACAAAACAACCAGCAATCACCAGGAGCAGAGAAACACAAGAAACAGCAGATACAGACCAGATGCACTCAAACAGAGCAAAAACAACCACAAATGATATAACTATCCATCACAGACCAGCATACCACAGAACCACACACAGAAGTAACATCAGTGACATTTCTCAGACCAGCAGAATCACACAACAAAACCCATCATAGCACCATTATCAAAACCATTATCAGGATCAGAAACACACACAGAGTCTTCACAGAAGAACACAATTACACAGCAAAGTCTTCACACATGAAACACAAACTGACAAAGCATCAGAAGCTGCTTTGTCCTCAGATTCTGCTATCATTCCTAAAAAAGACAAAGGCCCAGTTGGCTCCTTCCTTTAGATGGTCCAACAACAACACTCTTCTTAGCAATAGGAGTAGGCCTGCTGACAGCAACAACAACCTTTCCTCTCTTTGCTACACTTAGTTCAATCCTATTGCCAATGGGTTCATCATCAGACTCCACATCAGAACCCACATCAGAACCACCATCAGACTTGGATGGGGTAGATTCAGGGTTATTAACAACAACCTTAGAGGGGGACACAGTTGCATCATCTTTGATTATCTTCACACGTGTTGCATCAGATGTTCTCTTGTGTCTTGCATCCATTCTACTCTTGTCAACACTTTCACCTTTGTTGTTCCCATGAGATACTAAGAGGGCCTTGTTCCTAGTTACATTACCACCTTCAACAGACTTACTCTTATGGATCCTTTTAGTACCAATAACATTCACCCCTTTAGGTCTCCATTCTTTCTTGACATTGCTTTTGTTCACAACTGATTCCACTTTTCTAACTTGAACAAAAGTATGGCTGACCTTTGATTGAACATGAGGTTTTCTTTGTTGAAAGTGATTGGGGTATCCATGCAGCTTGTAACAGAAAGGCTTTATGTGCCCCTTTTACCACAGTGATGACATACCCAAGGATGAGATGCCCTCTTGCTCTTAGATCCCTGAGGTTGGTTCTGATGTTCCATCTTAGGTTTGCCCATCATTGGATCACATATTTCAACAGCTGCACTGACCGTTTTAGTTGGATTTTGTTGTTTGTTCAAGGTCCTATCATCAACCCCAATTCCTTTTGGTTTCCCTTGGTTCTGACTCTCCAAAATCTCTTCAAGCATATCAGTACCAGTGTTCGACATTCTGACTTGCTTCTTCATATGTTCAAGTTAAGAGTTCAGTTGGGTTACCTTATCATTGAGCTCAGAAATTTGTGCTAGATGGTCACTTCTTTCAGCATGTAGTTGACTGACAGTCTTCTTTTGATTTATATACATCTTGTATAGTTCTTTGAAAAAGACAAGAAGTTCTTCATAAGTTAATTCTCCTTCTGAGTCCATTATGCCAGAAAAACCTTCCCTGGAGCTCACCCAAATACAGGCAGGGTGCCTGCTCTGATACCAATTGAAATTCCTGGCAGGACTGGTTCTGAACCGTAAAACAGAGTAGAACAGAGTACAATAGTTCAGAAGCAGAATAACAGAAATAAAGGACAGAAAGTAAAATGCACAGATGATTTGTTAACCCAGTTCGGTGACAACCACACCTACATCTGGAGGCTACCAAGCCAAGAAAGGAAATCCACTAAATAGTATTAATTCAAAGACCTATGACAACAGCTCCTGTTTCACAGCCTTTCACTACCCGTATAGATTTCAACCTAGGAACTCCTAGACCTGAGACCCCTCTCACTTCCCTCAGTCAATCACTGCCCCAGTGATTATCAGACTTTAACAAATCAAACAAAGATGGAGACACTCTCCTAAAAACTCAATACATCAGTTTTGCTTAAAAGCTTCAAGTGAATTACAACTCAATAAAAAACCAACCAACTCTAAACACTTGAGTGATGTACAAAAACAAAGCACAAAGCTTACAGACTCAACACCTAAGAACACTCTATTAAAACTGACTTCAGTTGAGTTGATTTTCTTCAATGACAGCGTCCTCTATTTATAGCTTCAGCAACAACATAATTCTTGAACCAAATCCTTCAAAGATATATTCCCAGAATTCTTTAGAAGCAAATAGAAGCAATTATATTTCTGAAATATATTTTCCAAAGATTTCTTTGAAAATATATTCACAAATAAAAGAATCCAATCTTCAATAAAGATCTTCACGCAAAACAATCTTCCTTCTAGAAACAAAGCTTGGATAAATCTTCAATTAAATCTTCAAAAGATAATGTGAGAAAATAAAACAGCTCCAAGATACAAGAAAGAGCGCAGCTTCTGAACGCAGAAAACCGGCTTCTGAACGTGCTTCTGAAATGCAGCTTCTGAAGGTTCAGCTTCTGATGAACAGTGCTTCTGAAGTTCAGCTTCTGATGAACAGTGCTTCTGAAGTTCAGGTTCTAAAGTTCCAGCTTCTGAAGTATTGTTTCCAGCTTCTGAAGACGCACAGCTGAGGACCAGCTTCTAAAGACGCACACATGCTTGTATATTTCATTTTAGCAAACATGAAGCCAACAACCAAATATCCAACAGAAAGTACAAGGTGCTCGACTTTGTAGCTGAACATAATCACCTTCTTCAGCCACCAGGGTATGTTCATATGATTTTCTCTCATTGACCCATATATGAGCCACAAGCATCCCAAATTGTGTTGGCTAACGAATTCGAATTAAAACCAAAGGGTTTTCAAGAGTATGTGTCCAAGCAAGTTGGTGGAATAGACATTGTTGGTTGTACAAGACAAGACCATAAGAATTACCTTCGAGCTAAAAGAAATCATTCATTAAAGCATGGTGAAGTATGTGTATTATTGATGTATTTCAATGGACAACGTGAAAATCCTTCATTCTTTTATGACTTATGGATGTTGAAGAGCAAATAACAAATATATATTGGGTGGATACATAAATGATAAACGACTATGGTACTTTGGTTATTTCATCACCGTTGATACAACACACTAGACAAATAAGGATTATCGACCATTAGGAGTATTTGTCGGACTGAATAACTTCAGACAAACTGTTGTTTTTGGGGTAACATTGCTCTATGACAAAACAATTCCTTCTTACCGATGATTATTTGAAACTTTTCTCAAAGCAATGGGTGGAGAAAAGCCTAAAACCATTTTAACTTATCAAGATGCAGCAATGGCTAAGGCTATTTCTCTAGTTAGGCCTCAAACATTTCATGGACTATGCACCTGGCATATAAGAGAAAATGCATTAAGGCATGTGGACCATTTATACCAAAAGAGCTCGCAATTCTGCTCAGATTTTGAAGCATGCATTGATATACACAGAGAAAAAGATGAATTTATGAACGCATGGAATGCTTTAGTTATTGAGCATAATGTTTCTAATAATTCATGGCTACATTCAAATTTTCGAGTGAAGGAAAAATGGACATATGCTTATGATCGAAAAATTGTCACTGCGGGTACGAGATCTACTCAATTAAATGAGAGCTTCAATGCTAATAGTAATTTTAAAAATCATTTAAAGTCAGATTTAAATTTGGTCCAATTTTTTACACAACAAATGATGGTGCACATCCCCTTCATTCAAGTCCCACTTCTACTCAATTGTTAACTGTAAACAATTTTTTCATTCAAATGTAATTATAATTTTTAAATATATTTTATAAAAGTTTATTTAACCTTCCTAGTCATATGCACCAACCATTGGACTACAATTCGACTTTTCTATCTTTAGATCATGTAATTTTGGATGGAAGCCAAAGTGGAGGTGGAAGCCAAGTTGACAAATTGAGCATGCATAAATTTTTGTTTTGGTGACTCATGAAAAGGAAGACCTTATAGGACACTATCTTTTTTTTCAAGACAAATTGATGTGCATTTTTGTATAGCTTTTGCTAATAATAGTTAATTTATGTGGAAGTTAGGAGTGCTGCAGTTTTTTAACAGCGCTATCTTTTAATTTATAAGTAGTATGAGGTATGTACTGTTGAACCTTGTGGTAGTTGGTTTTATTCCAAAATGTTTATGAATGTCTCATCAACATATCTTATGAACTTTATTCTGTAAACTACCATTGACGATACACTTGATGTCAATGTGCAAGTCACGTCAAGGATTCAATTGTATCCTGAAGGAGATTCGTCGGTATAACCCTTTTGCATCCAGTTGGCATTACTGGTGGGGGCGAATTAAACCTAAAGGTTAGTGTGTCCCACACACGCTTTGGAATTTATGTGCTCTCTTCATCATGTTCATCTTCTTGGTCAAGTTATTGCAACAGACCTCCAACACAAGTTCTAACAATCTTTAGGTCCGATTTATGATTCATTTATGTTTAATTAACTGCTGTATATTTGATGGAGACATGAGCACTCCTTCTTGTTTATTTATGATCACGGTAAAAGGTACACATTTTTGTTGTATGATTCTATGGCATCGTTATGAAATTTGCTGCTTATTCATGAGTATCGATTAATGTTAAGTGTTTGGTTTCCATTCAATTGGTTGCATTGTCATGATCATACACACTTACCGTTTAAACTTATGAATATGTTTGAAAGGAGTTTTCTGAAATATGTAGATGTCCACATTTAAACAAATGCTTGGGTACGATTCGTATGGGAAAAACAATTTTTTCTTTTTTTAAATTTATTTATTTATAGTTTAAAATTGTTTTGGGGAATAGAAAATTTGAGAAGACATACGTGGGACATGAACCCAGAAGAAGTGTCAAAACCACTATACAATCTCATACTACTTGTTTCAATGTCTTTGTTCAAAAATAATTGGCATGAATGTAGTGTTTATTTTGTGCTACTATTTGATGCATGTAACTTAAATGTAACTTAATTGTGGCTGACATTTTATTATTATTATTATTATTATTATTATTATTATTATTATTATTATTATTATTATTATTATTATTATTATTATTATTATTATATGTGTGTATGTTGGCCTTTAAATTATTTTGGTGGTTTCATAGTTTGACTCATAGATTGAGAGAGTAATCGAAAATGAAAGAATAACAAAGATAAAAAGTTATGCTTAAACTGATATTTGTCTATGTTAGAATTAACATATGGTGATAGATTCATATATGCATGAATTAGAAACTCTTTAAATATGTGGATTTTAATAAACATAGATTGAGAGAGTAATCGAAAATGAAAGAATAACAAAGATAAAAAGTTATGCTTAAACTGATATTTGTCTATGTTAGAATTAACATATGGTGATAGATTCATATATGCATGAATTAGAAACTCTTTAAATATGTGGATTTTAATAAACATTAAAGTGTTTGGTGATAGTGCATGCTTGTGAAAAATTTGGTGTTTATTTTCTTCACGAGTATTTGATCATCATAATATGTTCAGTTTGCATTTAATTAATTGGTTACACAAAAATAATAATTTTATGTGTGTTTAATTAATTAATTTTATGTGTGTTTAATAAAATTTAGTTTTAATTATGTATTGAAGTGCCGCAATTCAAAATGAAACATTGTGCTGGCTCAGTGGTAAGTTGCCATGGATTGTCTTTGAGTGCACCGATTCAATACAATAGTTACAATTTTGTGAAAAATGTTTTTTCTGTTAGATGAAAAGAAATTAGATTTTAGAAAAGTTTTGAAACAATGTAAAATTTGGTCAACAATTGCGTTGGTTTATGATAAGTCAATATTGAATCTAGTTTTGATCAATAAGTGTATTGGTTCATGATAGGTTACAATTGGACAAGTTTTGAACATTTCGATTTTACTATTTTGAATTTGGATTTGATAATTTTCAAACTTAAAAATTGTACCAATACAATGATTGTTGTTTTATTCTTTTGAAATTAACGTATGTGATTCAGTCATGAATATCAAATGATTGCTTTAATGATATTATTTGATCTGTGTAAGAAATTACTATCATTAATATTGTGTTGATATTATATGTGCATGATAATATAAAAGTAATTGTTAATTTCTTGTTTATCTTGATATTACAAAAAAAAACATGGGTACATTTTGGATTATTGTAAGTTGACATATGTTCAAGAAGAAAAGAAAAGTTATAGAAAATGTTGATAATTTAGAATTATTATTTGTTTTTCTGTTGTGGTTTCTTATTTGAATAGATCATGAAACATATTTAAACATAAAACTTGAATTTAACACAATGAATTTATGATATATATGAATTAGTTATATGATAACTATGATCAAAATCTTTGTGTTATATTTAATTTTATATGGAGTATATGACTTGCATGTTTAAACCCATCTGATAAAGTTAAAGTTGGTTATGACATTCTTTTATGATCATGTTTTATTTTGTTGTGTATGTTTGATGCATTCAATGTATGATATATATTGGCCACATATAAAAGAAAAGTTGAAGTTTAAATTGAAATGCATGTTAATTATTTTAATAACAAAGATGTAATGACATAAAAGTTTGTGTATTATTACAATATACTCAATTGACAAAAGTTTCATGGTTTGATGATAGTTGATGAATACTATCGAAAATATATAAGTTGATCCATATACATAGCTATGAGAATCCAAAATCTATGTGAATGATTGAATAATCAAAATTTATAAAAGTTAAAAGGAAATCTTGCAATTATTTGACGAAAATGATTGACAAGGATATGATGTCTTAAGATATGATGTTGAACACATTGAAGACATCATTAGGGATGTGGTACAAGCCCAAATCTAATTGATCACCAATGGTGGAAACTCAACCCACACTTGAGTAGCATCAAGTCTTGGGTTCAATGGTAAAAGTACACTATTAGAGTGATTGAAGTACTTGACGATAGATACATCCCAAGGGGTAAAAGTACTTGGACCATAAGAAGAAAGGGTACGATGAGATTTTCCTCTTAATGAACATATAGCATATATTTGCTGGAATGCATACTTATGGGGCATTTCTGATATAGTCTACCTATATGAGATGAATTGAGGCCGCTTCATTGAGTTCAAGGGCTTGACTCATAAATTCTCATGAAAAGGATACATGGACACAAGGCCTTAACAAACGTGTCATTTCTACAATTCGGTCAATGGTACCGAGATTTCATGTGTGAGTTATGCACATTTGTTCTGATGAATAGTTGGTTCAAAGCTTGCCTACCATACTAATTGGGGATGAGTGAAAACTTAACTCACTAAGTAAAGGTTCAAATCGTGAGGTACCTTTATCTGAAACCATGATATTTCTGGAATAATGGATTTAGATATATTTTGAAAATGGTGGGGGGGTTGTGAGAGAAATTTCCAAAATATATTTGGAAAGTTGTAATGGTTAAATAGAGACCTTTTAGAGGAAAGATGTAATGTTTGACAATTGAAGCAATGTAACAATTCCTGAACAAACTCTTATAAAGAATTGTTTCTCTTCACCAAAGAATATAAGTTTCTTTATAAATAGAGACACTTTGAAGGCAAAAAATTAGTCAAAAATATAGACAGAAAATCACATTGTTGTGTGACTAGAATTCTGCCGAAAATTATACTAAATCATTCTTTCTTTTTTCTATTGCACGAGAGAAATTGACAAAACTTTATTCTATAAACTACCATTGACGATACGCTTGGTGTGAATGTGCAAGTGTAACACCCATACTAAATTATCTAGAATATTTAGCATGTGTATTAATCTGATATCGGATACATTAAAATTTTCAATAATAAATACAATACAATACACTGAATGAGTACAATTGGCTCGTTTATACAGTATCCAATTATCATAAAATACAATTTCATATACACATAAAATCTGGCAACCTCCTGAGCTTATCCATGACGAGCAACTGCACTCCATCCAGCGTCTTCCTGATGAACATCTTCACGAATCTCTAGCTTACCTGAAAACCTGCACCAGAAGGATTGGGATGAGACATAATGTCTCAGTGAGCTCCAGCCCATCCTACTGTTGGCAACCACGGGGGAAACCTAGGGTCGCCGTGCCTACTCTTGGCAATCTTAGGGATACCTACGATCGCCGCATATTTCGCGATCAAGGGGAAACCTAGGATCGCTACATGTCTTAATCATATACTTATCATATTCTAACTTTAAACTTAATCTTATACTTAGTGATCTGGGGACATCCTATGATCACTTTCTTTCTCTGCTGACTATTTGTCATATTCTCATATCAATTCATAAGTATTACTTTACATCATTCTTAATTATAAAGTTAGTAAGTCAGCGTTGAACAAACAATAATTATCTTGGTTCATTTTACGGAGTGCATCCAGGTGGAGTAACCCCAGAATACATCTCCCCTCTACCGGTGAAAATTCCTATCATATCAGGCTAACACCGGACTCCTCTTGTCGTCGTGCGTCATCCTTGCGGAATAACACGTCCCACTAGCGTGAACCTCCTGTGTCCCACTAGCGTGAACAACAGAAGACACGACTTAATTAATAGTCTTAACTTACGCGTATACCTCCAGTGTCCCACTAGCGTGAACGACGAGAGACGCGAATTAGTATTCTTTCATTAAAAGTCTTAACTTATGCATGAACCTTTCGTGTCCCACTAGCGTGAACAACGAAAGTCACGACTTAATATTTTAATTAAACTCTTATGTGCGGCTATCCTCGCGGATGGTAACTACACCGTTCCAACTAGCGGGAACCCCCGTGTTCTAACTAGCGAGAACACTGGAGACACATAAGGTCGTTATATAACTCTTGCTCTTATTCTTCTTATATATATATACATATAACTTATAAACTTATGCATGTCTAATGCATTCTTATTCTCATTAATTCTTATCTTAAGTACTTGAAAGTACGTCTAATAATTTGCTATGAGCTTTGCATATTAAATGCATTTCTTAAGGGAATTAAACTCCCAATACTTAACATATGAGTATAGGGTCATAGGCTTATCGTTTTCATAAGCCTCTTGCTAGGTCGTTGAATTGCCAACTCTTAAACTTATCTAAGGCTTGAATGTTGAAACATCCCTTGCACTCTTGCACCCTTAATTGTGTACACTTAATCATGTTTTATCAGTTGTTGATGTTTCATTGAGTCTGGGGTATTATTAGACAGCCATAAGGTACAAAAGCATAAAAACAGCATGATCCTGAACACAGTGGAATCGTGACACGATTTGGGAATCGTGTCACGATTTTCTACCCAGAAATGGAGGCAAGTTCTGCCTATAAAATCGTGACACGGTTGCAAAATCGTGACACGATTTTGCGTGCATTCAAACAGCATAAAACAAGTTCAAAACGTGATTTTCACCATTCTTGGCTTATCTAAGCATACCCAGACATCACAACAGCTTAAGGAATGAATTTCTAAGGCATATTGATAGATTGCAACATGATTAATCAAAGGATTACAAGTAAAATGAATTAGGGCACTAAAATTGTAAACTTTGCTCAATACACAAAATATTCATCAAACTCTCAAGGTGGGTTCTAAAACCCCTAGGGAGCTCACCTTGATCTCTTATTATGATTCTTGATAGCTTCCTTGCCAACTTATGTCCAAACCCTAGCTTGAATCCTTAATCTCCCCTTGTTTCTTCTTAACTTCCTCTTGTTCTAAACCTCCAAAGCTTAAGCTTGCTTGCATAAATCACACAAGGATTGCATGAAGTTTTTTGATGGATTGATGAGAGTGAGGGAGGGCGTGAGAGTGAGAGGAAGAGGGAGAGGAATCAGATTGAGAGAATGAAGGGTGAGGAGAGAAAAATGAAAGGAAAATATCTTCCCCCCTTTATTTTAAATAATCCTCTTGTGCCAAGTATTTACCATAATGCCATTGCCACATATTTACAAAATTGTCATGCTTGCTTAATAAGCTTCTAATACTGATAACCGATACTTATAAGCGGGATATTACACTTACCATATAAATAAACCCATTAACTGACAATTTACCAAATTGTCCTTTGCTCAAAACATTTCTGATACATTGTCTCAATATTAATAAATATTCGAGTCTTAGGCGGGATATTACAATCTACCCCCCTTAAAGAAATTTCGTCCTCGAAATTTAGAATCCTCTCATACTACTTTCTCTACTAGTCAAAACTCCAGTTCGTCTTACTTATCATAATTCCTTAGTTTTCCAACTCTATATAAGTCGATTATACTCGACAATCTTTCCCTCAATAGAAAGGACTGATATACTTCACATAATTCTTACGTAGTAGGGTGTGTGGTTTTCTGAACCAATCTACCCGACTCCCTTAGCTATGCTTCTTGTACATGCACTTCTTGCAAATTTAAATTGAAGTTATTAAGTCCTAACACTTGTACTGAATCCTATAAATCCCTTCCGTATAGAATCATTCTTACTCCGAAAACATCTGATATTATGTACGTACATGCAAAGTAAGGATTATTCCAACTTCATTATTATTCCAAGTACAAGCAGGAATTTTATCTCTAGCACATGCTCCTTTCTTCTTGACATCATGATGTGCTACTTATCACAATCATAATCATTACCCTCACTATGAAATTTTCAAGGATTTGCGGAATTCTTACGGATTTACTTCTGCTCCGCTCCAATTGGTTTATGACGTCACTTATCTTAATAACTTAGAAATCATTCTTCGTTACTTGGAGCTTGATGATCTTCCATCATTTATGTCACAACTTATTCTAATGTTCTAGCCGTAGCGTAAATATTTTCTATACCGATGAATCCAAAGCTTATGGGAATTTATCCAAGTAACGAGTGGTATAAGCCATCTCACATAACTTTATATAGTATAACTCATATCACATAGTTTTACATACATACTCGAGTACGTGTACACTACTAATGGGTACACAGTACGCCACATCATTCATGTCCGACTAACGGGACATCATTCTTGATCTTAGCATATTTGAGACACTACCACATCATTTGGAAATCTTTTCTTATTCTTAACTCATATCGTAACATCCGGGATTTGCCTTTCAACTGGCTTGCCAGGTTTGCCCCGCCAATGTTACTCATGTTCATTGTTTGAGTATACATCAACTCATAACATAAATTATGGTTACATTCTATTGGCGTTAAAAACATATTTCGTTCAAAGATATCTGGTTGTTTTCGAAAAGAAAACTCTATTCTGACCGCTACTCAAACAACACACTTAATCTCATCAATCCTTTAATCCTTTATTTATATTCTGGACTTGCGTTGAAATATTCTTCTTCCTTTATCTACGAACACTAAGTTCAAGAATTTCTGAACTCCTTAGCTAAGATATGTTTGTTATCAACAAACCTGCTCCGATCAATACCTTCCCATTTAAACTTTACTGACTGCGTATTACGATTACCGATACATGTCATATGACTGAACTATGTCATTTGATACACAACTGTCTGAGTAGCATGAGTACTGACTAACGAGTACATAATGCTAACGAATTTTGACACATGAGACATGTTTTCATACTATGAGTATCACACGAATTGAACTTATAATCCACTATATTTGTCATTCCAGATCGACGCTTCAAATCTGAAGATACCGTCTTACAAGTGCAGCCTTTACTGTTGTTGGCTCATGCTTAATTCTCTTTAGACTAACTTACTCTTCAAATATTCTTGATGTTGTTGAGCTAAACTATAACTACCGTTTTAGCGATATCTTCCATTGATTCAGACTTAGTGCTAGATTCACATCCTTTTTATCCCTTACCATATATTCTTAAACTATTCCAGTACTCCGTTTCTCAGGGTTTTCGAGGTTTGAAGTATCCCTCAACATAACTTCTAAAAATTTCTATTAGAACTGGTGATATATTCAGGTCGTCTCTACTTACTGATATTCTGTATTATAAAAATTAAGCACTTAACATCTTCTCGTTCTCTAAGCTTCAACTTAGCATTGTTCATTAATTCATTCCTGGATTGCTACTCCGCTGCGCCACTCTGATTCTTAACAACTCGAGTTAGAATTGGAGCGATACCCCACTATTGCCAAGTAAAATTTCCTTGATCAATCCTTTTACTTTATCACTTTGTAATCACAGTAACAAACCATCTACTTAACTTACGAATTGGTCATCACCTGACTTTGTGTTTCCTTTCGGACATAAACCATATACTTACTTTCACGAAGATATGCCAAAACCTGTAAATGGTTTTCAGCAACTGTTACGAACCTAACAATGCTCCTATCAAACGGCTTACACTTTGGTTCTAACTTTACTCTCCATACTCTGAATTCTGTAACCATCTCATAGTTGGCTCAACATGTATATATATATATATATATATATATATAATCATTAAACATTGCAGAAACCCGATTAAAAGCACACCTGAGGCAACTTAAGTTCACACACAAACCCTTGTGACAACTTCTAAAACGACTTATGGTTTTGGAAGGTTTACATCTTTCATACACTGAATCCATTGAGGACTTGAGTCCCATTACTAATCGTTCTATTTCATACTTATCCTCCTTTCCGAGACAACTTCAGTCTCTATAACTCTATCTTGTCCCTTAAGCTACCCCTTCGAGTTCCTATGGAACAATCCGTCTTGGAATAGATTCAAACTCTTACCGGTTCTCTTGCACGCCCAAACATAGGTTACGTCTCTTCGAGCACCCGATTAATAGATCTTGGCTTCGGCACTTATCATTATCTATTGGATTTTCTCCAGTAACTTGTTATTGTGTTCACAATTCAAATCTATACCTTATTACTACCCTCGGAAACTTATCGACACGAGGTGATCTCTTTCAGCTTCTATAATATTTGTGAAAGAAAACCCTTCGGTTGAGAACATATAACTCCTTAACATTAGCCTCAATCCTAACCTTTCATATTCAAGACGATTCTCCGTATATTAAAATCTCAACATAATTTCTCGGCTGAAATTCCGATCATCCTTCAACACTGGTCTACTATAATCTTGTGTTATCTTGAACTTGCCTTCTTCGCTCCATCGAGAGAATTCGACTTTATTCGTCCATCTTTCGTTGAGTAAAATTCCAATTAAATTTAGTTTATTATCACCACTTAATCATCCATCTTGGTTCTTAGGTTGCGTACTGTCTCCTCTTCTTAATTCACCAATCCGACATTTATGGTTCGGAAGGTGCGGCTGATCTGATGGGGTTATACTTGCTTGCGCTTCATGCTCGATGACCACATTTGAGGAGTAAACTTAATCTGTCCAAATGATTTGCCTAACCCATAATTGATTCTCTTAACTGTTTGAAGATTAAAATCTCATCCGATTGGAGTTCGATTCTTCAACACTCTATCTTTGCTGGAGGTCTGGAGGTCTTAAAACCCACTGATAATTCCTCATTTCAAGTCTCTAGGTCTGGTACTGCAATTCCTTAACTCTGTACTCAGAATCGTTACTTAGTCCACACTTCACCTTAACTTCTCGAACTACGGTCCCAAATCATTCCTTAGAGTATCCCATGATTCCTTAATCCTTATGTCTTCCACAGACAAGGCATCATCCAACGATGCGTCCAACTGAGTTGAAGTGCTTCACATCACCTTTTAAATATCTCTTATGTTTCTGAAATCTTGCCACTAACAGGCTTCGTTAACTCATGGTTGTTGGCCACCATTTGGCATGAATACTCCTTCGCCAATTCCATCTTAAAATTATGTCATCTTAATCTTCGCCCTTCATAAACTTCATTCCTCCTTGGTCACATTCAGCTCTCAGACATTTATCCTAACTGTCATATACTAGATTGAGTTGATCAGGCTCAACTAGATGTGACATTTAGAACAATACCCGGAACCCAATGGTCCCACTACTTTTATTGAAACATTAATGACCCAAGGCACGGTCTGAATCGACCTGCTCTGATACCAATTGTAACACCCATACTAAATTATCTAGAATATTTAGCATGTGTATTAATCTGATATCGGATACATTAAAATTTTCAATAATAAATACAATACAATACACTGAATGAGTACAATTGGCTCGTTTATACAGTATCCAATTATCATAAAATACAATTTTATATACATATAAAATCTGGCAACCTCCTGAGCTTATCCATGACGAGCAACTGCACTCCATCCAGCGTCTTCCTGATGAACATCTTCACGAATCTCTAGCTTACCTGAAAACCTGCACCAGAAGGATTGGGATGAGACATAATGTCTCAGTGAGCTCCAGCCCATCCTACTGTTGGCAACCACGGGGGAAACCTAGGGTCGCCGTGCCTACTCTTGGCAATCTTAGGGATACCTACGATCGCCGCATATTTCGCGATCAAGGGGAAACCTAGGATCGCTACATGTCTTAATCATATACTTATCATATTCTAACTTAAACTTAATCTTATACTTAGTGATCTGGGGACATCCTATGATCACTTTCTTTCTCTACTGACTATTTGTCATATTCTCATATCAATTCATAAGTATTACTTTACATCATTCTTAATTATAAAGTTAGTAAGTCAGCGTTGAACAAACAATAATTATCTTGGTTCATTTTACAGAGTGCATCCAGGTGGAGTAACCCCAGAATACATCTCCCCTCTACCGGTGAAAATTCCTATCATATCAGGCTAACACCGGACTCCTCTTGTCGTCGTGCGGTCATCCTTGCGGAATAACACGTCCCACTAGCGTGAACCTCCTGTGTCCCACTAGCGTGAACAACAGAAGACACGACTTAATTAATAGTCTTAACTTACGCGTATACCTCCCGTGTCCCACTAGCGTGAACGACGAGAGACGCGAATTAGTATTCTTTCATTAAAAGTCTTAACTTATGCATGAACCTTTCGTGTCCCACTAGCGTGAACAACGAAAGTCACGACTTGATATTTTAAATAAACTCTTATGTGCGGCTATCCTCGCGGATGGTAACTACACCGTTCCAACTAGCGGGAACCCCCGTGTTCTAACTAGCAAGAACACTGGAGACACATAAGGTCGTTATATAACTCTTGCTCTTATTCTTCTTATATATATATATATATACATATAACTTATAAACTTATGCATGTCTAATGCATTCTTATTCTCATTAATTCTTATCTTAAGTACTTGAAAGTACGTCTAATAATTTGCTATGAGCTTTGCATATTAAATGCATTTCTTAAGGGAATTAAACTCCCAATACTTAACATATGAGTATAGGGTCATAGGCTTATCGTTTTCATAAGCCTCTTGCTAGGTCGTTGAATTGCCACCTCTTAAACTTATCTAAGGCTTGAATGTTGAAACATCCCTTGCACTCTTGCACCCTTAATTGTGTACACTTAATCATGTTTTATCAGTTGTTGATGTTTCATTGAGTCTGGGGTATTATTAGACAGCCAGAAGGTACAAAAGCATAAAAACAGCATGATCCTGAACACAGTGGAATCGTGACACGATTTGGGAATCGTGTCACGATTTTCTACCCAAAAATGGAGGCAAGTTCTGCCTATAAAATCGTGACACGGTTGCAAAATCGTGACACGATTTTGCGTGCATTCAGACAGCATAAAACAAGTTCAAAACGTGATTTTCACCATTCTTGGCTTATCTAAGCATACCCAGACATCACAACAGCTTAAGGAATGAATTTCTAAGGCATATTGATAGATTGCAACATGATTAATCAAAGGATTACAAGTAAAATGAATTAGGGCACTAAAATTGTAAACTTTGCTCAATACACAAAATATTCATCAAACTCTCAAGGTGGGTTCTAAAACCCCTAGGGAGCTCACCTTGATCTCT
This sequence comes from Medicago ruthenica, assembly GCA_018208015.1. Taxonomy (NCBI): domain Eukaryota; kingdom Viridiplantae; phylum Streptophyta; class Magnoliopsida; order Fabales; family Fabaceae; genus Medicago; species Medicago ruthenica. The sequence goes on from CM031375.1 coordinate 79,588,629, forward strand.
TATTATGATTCTTGATAGCTTCCTTGCCAACTTATGTCCAAACCCTAGCTTGAATCCTTAATCTCCCCTTGTTTCTTCTTAACTTCCTCTTGTTCTAAACCTCCAAAGCTTAAGCTTGCTTGCATAAATCACACAAGGATTGCATGAAGTTTTTTGATGGATTGATGAGAGTGAGGGAGGGCGTGAGAGTGAGAGGAAGAGGGAGAGGAATCAGATTGAGAGAATGAAGGGTGAGGAGAGAAAAATGAAAGGAAAATATCTTCCCCCCTCTATTTTAAATAATCCTCTTGTGCCAAGTATTTACCATAATGCCATTGCCACATATTTACAAAATTGTCATGCTTGCTTAATAAGCTTCTAATACTGATAACTGATACTTATAAGCGGGATATTACACTTACCATATAAATAAACCCATTAACTGACAATTTACCAAATTGTCCTTTGCTCAAAACATTTCTGATACATTGTCTCAATATTAATAAATATTCGAGTCTTAGGCGGGATATTACAGCAAGTCACGTCAAGGATTCCATCGTATCCTGAAGCGATTCACCGGTATAACCCTTTTGCATGCGGTTGGCATAACTAGTGGGGGTGAATCGAACCTAAAGGTTAGTGTGTCCCACACACGCTTTGGAATTTATGTGCTCTCTTCATCATGTTCATCTTCTTGGTTAAGTTATTGCAACAGACCCCCAACACAAGTTCTAACATTTCTAGTACAAGAATAAATCAGTAGCCATCACACATCAAGTGTAAGATCAATTAGTTTACTCTTTCTTTTATTTTTCTCACGCTCTATCAAGTTGTCCCTTTCAACCATATGTTCAATTACATATGTGTTCATGGATATATTATAACATGAGTAACAACTTAAAAAAAAATATCAATTCCTTCAAAAAAAACTTTAAAAAATATCAAGTAAATCCAATCTTAGATGGTAATAGCAAATAATAGAAAAAGAAAACATAACAACAGCAGAAATCGTAATCAATAATACACCGGTTAATAAAAAAAAATATAGCAACAACATATCAACTTAATATTAAAAGGAAATAATAAAGAAGAACAAATAATAGTAACACTATTTTTTAATAAAAGAAGAAGACATGAATAGCAAATTGAAAATCCAAGCAAAAATGGATAACAATATACAAAACCTTAATCAAAACAACATACGTTCAACATGAAACTGCTTAACAGCCACTTATAGTAGATTTCCAATTAACGCATTCATTCATAAGCCAAACTTTGTGTTGTAGATCACATTAACAAAAAAAAAGTCCTTCGATAATAAATATGCCAAAGTTATATGAAGTAACATCAACAACATTGTCAAAATAGAAATAAGATAACAACACTTAACGACAACAAAAGAGCAACAAAACAATAATACTTAACAAACAAAGAAAAAATAGAAAGAAAAAAAAAGATAGATAAAAACTTAATAAAATAGATATGCAACCACAACAACAACCATGTCTTCTCTATCACATCGTGAGTTTAAGACACTTTTAAAGACATGTCTTCCTATACCAACACGGGGGAGAGAGCGATCCAACTCTGTTTGTGGCACATGTAAATGATATGATGAAAGCGTAACATCCTACAATGGAGACCTCTTGACAGTGTTACGTCTTTTATGTGTATCCATTTGAAATTGTGATTTGTATAGAATAAGTGGATGAGACCAAGTTATTGTAAGACTACATATATACGATAAAGACTTCGTCAGATAGCTTTGTATTCCATTCCACACATGTAATTAATAGTCATCATTAATGTATTTTACAAAAAACCTCTCCGAATTTTGTGTCACATCTATAAACGCATCAGCACATATAACGAATAGTCATCATAAATGTGTTTTACAAATAACAAATAATCATATTTAATGTCATGTGATAAATGCACTTGTGCGTAAAATGAGCAGTCACTATATTCAATGTATATAAAAGCTATCATGGATGCGCGAGACTCTATTTCTATTCGAGTCAATGAAAGTACAGAAATGATAAATGAGCACAAAATATCAAACACAATACAGACATCATCATATATAATACAGTATTTTTGTATTATTATTTTTTCTTTTATTTTTTCCTTCTTTCTCTCTCTTCTCTCCCTCCCCCACTGCTTCCTTTTTCTCTCATCTCCCACCACGACTCCTCTCTCTTCAGCCATCGGCCGCCGTCGTTTCACCCCTCCACCTTCTTCTCAGTTTGCACCACCGCCGCCACCTAAGCCTTCTTCGACAGCAAGACGACGGTCTCTCCTGCCACCAACGATTGTCGTCGTTCCACCCCTCAACCTTCTTCTCCGTTCATAGCACCACCACTTTCCTTCTTCTTCTCTGATCCGCTCGGATCTCGCACACCACCACCACCACAACCTTCCACCACCGGCATTGCTTTTAATCTCACCAGCGATCACTCACGTTCTGACATCGACGTCATCTCCGTCGTCTCTCTCTCCCTACTCTACAACTTTTTGTTCTCTCCCCCCACTCTCTGAAAGTTGATCCTTCACTCAACCTGCAAAAAAGCGAAGTTCTTAGCCTCGGCTTTGAATACGCCGGCAATGGTGGTGACGATGGCGTGTTCAGATCTGAAAAGGTTGAAGGTTGAAGACGATGGTTGTGAGGAAGTCGTGATGGCATGGTGGTAAAGACGGTGATGGTGATGACGGAGAGTGTGGTTGCAACGATAGGGCTGGACAAAAAACAAACAAACCGGCCCAACCCGTTTAGCCCGAACCGATTCGGTCGGGTTATTCGGTTAAACCGGGTCATGGGGGGTTTATAACACTGGTTTGGGCTGGATATGTTTGGGTCGGTTCGGTTTGAATTCACTGGCCCATCGAAAGCCAATACCGACCGACCCAGTTATACTTCACACTTCACAGTTGCCTTGAAACGCTGCCGTATTGCCATTGCACATATACTTCACACACAGTTCACACTACAGTTCACACAAAAGACAGATTCACTTCCTGTCTCAACACAAAAACCCTAGAATAGATAACATCTCGTCGCGCCAATCCTCATTTCGCCGTGCGCCGATCCTCATTTCGCCGTACACCGATTCTCATTCCGCCGTTTCTTACACGGTTGTTACAGTGAAAGTTATGTGTTTGTTTTCTTTTCCTCTTTCTCTAAGATCCGATGTTCACTGCTAACCAACCACCACTGTTACTCTTTTGTTTTGATATAGGTTTATCATCTCACTCTCTTTGCTTCAATCGTTCAAAATCGTTTGAAAAAATGAAGTTAGTCACTGATTGATCAAAGGTAAAAGTTAGGGTTTTGATTTTGTCTTTCTTAGATTAGGGTTTTTGATAAGCAATTTTGTGATTTCTTATGATTTTGCAACTGATAAAAGAAATAAGTGCCTGTTTGGTTTAGCTGTTTGGTTTATTCTCTGTCTCAGCATTTCAAAATTTGATATGCATCATCTCTGTTTTTTTTTCTTCAAGCAGCTTCCTGGAAATTTGTTCATTCTCTTTTTGTTTGTTTTGATTTCAAGCTTCCAGCAACCTAGGCTATGCATTTTTCTACGTGTTTATATTATAATCATTAATTAATTACTATGTGTTTTTCTTAGTTTTCAATTTATTATTATGGTTCTTAGTTAATCAATTACTTATATTTCTGTCTTTGTTATTTATTTTCTTAACACATTTTTTCTATGTTGTTATTTCTATTTCAGCTCATTACATGTTGGCCAAAAGCTAGTTTATTTTATCACTGATTGATAAAAAAGGTAAAAGTAATTACTAAGCTAGAGTGTTCTGATTTTATATTATTTAATGATGTCATTATTTTTAAGTAATTTAAGTAGATTTTTAACTCTTTTTTTATGCTATTGGAGACTTGGATAGTTTGTAGCTTAGAAAGATGGATCAAGTACACAGTAGCAGTCAAGGTGATGTCGAAGGAAGTCATGGAGCTGCTGGCCAAGAAATTGGTTTGTTTTTATGTCCCCTCTGTTTGATTTGAGTATGCAAGTGAGAAGTATTTAGTTTTGATTGTAATCATGATCATAATGTCTTTTTCTAAATTCTAATTAGGGTCTAACACGTGTTCATGATTCCAATTTATTGGAGAACTTCCCTGTTTAGTAATTAAACTTTTGTAATATTTGTATTAGATAGAACTAATAAAACTGTTTTTGCTGTTTTTTCTAAAAAAATAATGAGTATCTATGTAAGTGATAAACATGTTTTTGTTGTTTATAAACATGCTTCTAAATAAAACAGTTTAGTTAGTGTTGTTTAGTTAGAGTCCACTGGAGATACTCTTAGTTTTGATAAGTATTCATGATCATAATGTCTTTTTCTAAATTCTAATTAGGGTCTAACACGTGTTCATGATTCCAATTTATTGGAGAACTTCCCTGTTTAGAAATTAAACTTTTGTAATATTTGTATTAGAACTAATAAAACTGTTTTTGCTCTTTCATGTACAAACATTTGAAAACTTAATTTGATGTGTTGTTTTTGAATGTGCATCTTTCATTACTGCTTTTATCTATAAAGGTTGAAATATTATTTGATTATGTTATATAAATGTGTTTGGCTAGATTTTAATCCTTCCTTAAGAATATGATTCTGCTAGGATCTAATTGTTTTTTCTCTAGAATGAAGTTTGTGTTATATTTGTTTTTTTTTCCTCTAAGTGTTTTCCTCCCTCGTCTCTTTTGTTATGATCTAAGTGTTTTTTCAAATATCATTCTGCATGTTTTTGTTTTGATCTAATTTTTCTCTCTCTTAAAATCAGTCATGGAGGAGGAAACTGGAACTAGAGCTACAAAGGGTGCAACTGGAGTTGCAGCTACGGAGGGGGCAACTGGAGTTACAGCTATGGAGGGGGTGATTGAAGCTGGAGCCAACCGTAAGTCTAACGTCTTGTTACTTTATAATGCAAAAAACTTAATACTTTACTAATGCCTTGAAACTTAATACTTTACTTTTAATACAAAACACTTACTGGAGCCAACCGTAATACTGTACAATGTAGAAAACTATTTTTATACAAAACACTTACTTTTAACAAACTATTTTTAAAAAGAAAATAATAAAAAAAAACTTGTTTGGCAATAATAAAAAAAACTAATTTTACATATCTAAAAAAAACTTAATACTGTACAGTGTAGAAAACTTAGCTAAATACACATCTAAATTACTTTACTAATCTTTTCAGCTGAATCTACGCAACAACCAGCTGTTGCACTCCCCCCCCTTACCTACTACTAGATGTAGAAGACCTAATGCCAATGGTAATAGGAGAACCTCTCCCGTTTGGCTTGATTTTAATCCCCTACCCAATGAACCAGAACCTACAGCCGCTTGTAAACACTGCCATAAAAGATACCATTGTGATTCTAAATTAAATGGGACATCCAGCATGTTAGCACACTCTAGATTTTGCCTTAAGAAACCAGCTAACATACTAAATGACCCTAGGCAAACAAATCTTATAAGTGGGAAGGGTGGTTTTCTAGTTCCAGCTAGCCAAAGGTACAATGCAAAAGATTGTAGGGATGCCGTAACCAACTTTGTTATCCTTGATGAACACGCTTTTAGAGTGGTAGATGGCGAGGGGTTCAAGCAATTATGTAAAAAATTACAACTACTAATGACCCCACCTTCAAGGAGAACAGTTGCTAGCGATTGTTTCCAACTTTATCTCAATGAAAAATTAAAACTGAAGGCATTTTTCAAATCTGATTGTAGAAGGGTAGCCTTAACCACAGACTGTTGGACGTCCATTCAAAACCTTGGTTACATGACCATCACCGCACACTTTGTTGACAATAGTTGGAACTATCAAAAAAGAATAATTAGTTTCACCCTAGTACCAAATCACAAAGGAGAAACCATCGGTAAGCAAGTTGAGGAGGTTTTGAAGGAGTGGGGGATTAGAAACGTGTCCACAATCACCGTGGACAACGCTTCTTCGAATGATGTGGCTGTCTCTTATTTAAAGAGAAGACTTAAGAACAAGAATGGGTTATTAGGTGAAGGGGATCACTTACATATGATGTGTGTGGCACACATATTGAACTTGGTAGTCATGGACGGCTTAAAGGATCAAGATTTGTCCATTTCTAGCATCCGCAATGCTGTTAGGTTTGTTAGATCTTCACCACAAAGAGCATTAAAATTCAAAGAATGCATAGAAATTTCAAGGATAACATGCAAAAAACACCTTTGTCTTGACGTTCCCACTAGGTGGAATTCAACATACTTGATGTTGGATGCCGCCGAAAAATTTCAAGCAGCTTTTGAGCTTTTAGAGGGGGAGGATGTTGGGTATAAGGAGTGGTTTGGCAAAGCTGGCCCACCTAGTTCTAGTGATTGGGAAAAGGTTAGAGCTTTTGTTAGTTTTTTAAAATTTTTCTATGATGCTACAAAGATATTTTCATCATCTCAACAAGTGTCTTTGCATACTGCATTTCACAACCTAGCTTCAATATTGTGTGAGATTCAAAAGGCAGCAATGAATTTGAATACTGTTGTGGCTTCAATGGGAGTAGAAATGAAGGAAAAGTATGATAAGTATTGGGGGAATGTTGTGAAAATGAACCAATTGCTATATTTTGGAGTAATATTTGACCCTAGGTACAAGTTTGAATATATTGAGTGGTCATTTGGTGATTTGTATGGGGCTGGTAGTGATTTGGCAAAAGAAAGGGCTGGGAGTGTGAAAGATAACTTGTTTAAATTGTACAATTTGTACAAATCTGAAGTTGGGCCATCTGGCAGCAGCAATTCATTAGTTGAACAATCTGTCCTTCCCAAAAATCCATCACTTAATTCAAGGGCGGATGTGTTTAAACAACATTTGAAAACAAAGGAAACAATTGTTCAACAAAATGACCTTGAGAGGCACTCAAGTGACCCACCCGAAAACGATGATGAAAAATTTGACATTCTTGTGTGGTGGAAGAAAAATGAAGTCCGTTATCTAGTTTTGGCAGCAATGGTTAGAGATTGTTTGGCCACACCGGTGTCAACGGTTGCTTCTGAAAGCGCATTTAGCACAGGAGGAAGGGTTTTAGACACATATAGGAGCTCCTTGAGTCCGAATATGGCTGAAGCTTTGATATGTTGTCAAAATTGGCTAAAACCTTCTTTCATTGACTTCAAAGATCTTAATTTGAGTGAAGAGTATCAGCTGTTAGAGAATGTCGTTGGAGGTAATTTAGTAACTTGTCAATAACTTAGTATTTTATTGTGTATTTGATATTGAATAATAAATTAATTTATTTCTCTTTTATTGATTTGAATGCATTGTAGAAATTGGACAAGTGTTAAGTGGCTCCGGAGATGGTCTTGTTGGTGTTACACCGCCAACAATTGGGCCTTCTGTTTAATTCCACTCAATGGTATACAATTCATTAATTATTTTTACTTTCTCATACTTGAATTACTGAATTAATGTAATGCTAATTAAAAGTAATTTAATGTCATGCAGGAATGACTTTTTTGGATATTTTGGGAGTCAAATATGACTCAATACTAATGCACATCACATGCCTCTTGCTTTTGAATGATGATATGGAATGTAACCTGCTTCATTTGCTTGGCTCCATGGTGATTGTGGACATGGTTTAATGTTGATGGAACCTGCTGATGCTGCTTGTTATACTGATTTATGCTTAATTATTGGTATGTCTATACTTGTCCATTCTTATAAAATTAGTTAACCTTAAGATTAAATTGGTTAAACTTGGTATAAATCGGGTGCTGTTTGTTATTCTGGTTGATTTTTTGTTCACTTGAATTGAGATTTCATAAACCTTAAGTGGCATTGTCCATTCTTATAAAATAGTTTAACCTTAGGATTAATCTGGTTGACTCTTAATATAAAATTGGTGCTGTTTGTTATACTAGTTGATTTTTGTTCCCTTGAATTGGGATTTATCAACTTGGTTATTGTTAGGATTAAGTTGTGAAGCTATCAACCTATGCCCATGCCATTAGAGATGTAGAGGATGAAGAATTATGAAGTATATTCTATGGCATGTCGCTTTGCAGGTAATCTGATAAAACTTGTTTGCTTTCTTATAATGAATTGTCTTTAATCTAGTGAAATCTTTATGATTTACTAACTGATTTTAATTTACAGTTGCTGATTTTAATTATATGAGTTCCCTTGTTGTGCAGTACAACAACATTCTTCATGTTTCGCCATGTTGTAGCATCGGCAATTGCATGCAGCCTGTGCTTTCAAAGCCAGCAATATTTATTTCAATGTTACTCACTTAAATATTGGATGACTGTAATATATTAGATTACTTATACTGTTGGACGACTGTAAATATTTACTAATATTGGCTGTACTGTGCATGTTTGCTGTCAGTCAATGCAAACAAGTTATATAATATATTGTGTCATTGTCCTTGAGATGAATATTGTGGCACAAAGATTACTCTTAATTTTTACTTGAAATTTTAGTTAGAAAATTGGTAGGCCTTAAAGATTAATATGAATGGCCATATGATTATTCTTGGTTTTATCTAATACCCAAATTATAGCTTCTAATTTTGTTTATGTTAATTTTTTAAAATATATTGGGCAAAGTTTGATATATACAAAACTCAATTAACCGAACTAAACCACACGTTTGACCGCTTTAACCGTCTACACCGAACCGACCAAACCGATGCCTAAGTTGGTCGGAAATGGTTTAGAGATATGCAACCGTTGGTTTAAACGGTTTACAGTTTTGAAACCGATTTCGAACCTAACCGACCGATTGCCCACCCCTATGCAACGAAGACAGGGGTGAAGAAGAAGGAAGAACTGAAAATTGGGAAAAATTAGAATGGAATTACAAAATTGTCCATCTCTTTAAAAGCGAAATTACTTCTTTGTCCATGGTGTTTGTATTGTGTTTGATATTTTGTGTTCAGATAAAAGTATATCCCAGTCCGCTAGATCTAACCTTAGTTGACTTTTTTTGACAAGAATTGGACCTACAGAATTAGTATGAAGGAAACGACAAAATACGCGGACCGTATATTAAGGTGCTCTATTTCTCCACTCACACTCTCATGTAACAAACTCTTCGCTGCCTTCGTCTTCAAGGTTTCGGCCCAAACGTCGTCGCTTTCTCTCTCTCTCTCACTCACTCACTCTCACACTTCACTCCATTTCTAGGTTTTCCTCTTCTTCCTCCATTCTCGAATATCAAACTTCACTTTATCATTACTATTATTATCACTCTTTACTCTTGTTATTTTGCGTATAAAGTTTTCGATTCTCGTCAAATATTACTATTTTTGTTCACTACATTGCAATTTCTACTCTATGCAAGTTTCAGAAATTTTTTTATTTTCGTTCTGTTCATAGTTTTTTTTTTGTGTCTTTTTCCCCTCGTTTTCATAGAAGTTGCGTGTTTACTTCTGCAATTTTGTTTTTCTTCGATTAGATTTTTCACTTTTGAGAAATTCGTGACGCATTATGCAATTTTTTTTTGTTGTTTACTTAAATTTTTCTCGTGCTGTATTTGGGAATATGAATAGACATGGAAAATATTCAAAATCAACTTTGCTTGTGAACATTAGCATTTTTAATTTCTCTGAAAAGATGAATGTAGTGATTATGGTACAACATGATAGGTTATTTTTTTTTTAAAAAAAAAACTTTTGAGGTTCAATTGTGAGCTCTGCATCACCGACACTTCTGATCGAAGACATGTCTCGGTGTCCGACACATGTGATCGAAAACATATGTCCGAGACGTGTCAGTGTCTGACATCGACACATATGATCGAAGACAGACATGTCCTAGTGTCTGAAACGTGTCAGGGTCTGACACCGACACACGTGATTACATTGAATTATGTCATTTTCTCAAAGTTTTATTAGTGTTGAGGTGTCAGTGTATTGTCCGGTATCTGCGTCTGTGTCCGTGCTTCATAATTTGTAAGTTAAAAAAAACGTGCATCTTTTTTTTTATATCAATATTATCATCATTATCCTTGTTGTTCGGAAGAAGAATACTGCAATTTTTGGTTCTGCGTCATAACGTCAATTATCATGTCCCAATGCTATGTTTACCATGGTTTTGTGAAGCTGGATTTCCTAGCTTCTCTTTCACCGCACAGCTGCGTCAAACCCAACGCCAGACCAAACACATACTGCATTTACAAGCTTGGCTTTCTGAGATTTTTTTAGTAAAGCTAATTTTTATTGCACTGAATTTATGCAGACGAGCATGGCCCTTAGCCTCAAAAAAGACTGGAAACAGATATGCAACATAAAGTGCTCTAGCCCTCCTACCGAATTGTATGGATTGTATATTAACTTTGAAGAACTTGTTATGTTATTACCTGTATTTTATGATGGGACAATCAAATTTTTTAGTGTACTCTATTTACTATGAGTATATTAACCTAATTTTTTTCCCCGCAGGCCACAAGAAATGAACATTGATTCAATTGTTAAAAAGAAAAAATTAACTGATATTTCTGCATTGCCTCAGTTCTCAGTAGCACCTGCACCAAACTGTTCACGTGACAGGAATGAGTGGGGAAAGTTTCTGAATTTCCTGCACAGAAATGATATGGTATGAAATTTTACTTTTCCAGCCTAAGTTCTTTTCTTTGCAAAACATGGTTTGGAAGTAATTTAAGTAGTTTAAGTTTTATAGATTACATGTATATCAGGACCAATTATGCCACGAAGTACGAGACAAAAGTCCAGTTATGGCTTTTATAGCGGCTAATGATCATTGATATGAAGATATTGTGGCAGTTTTTGTGGCAATGTTTTTTATTCAATTGTTTGGTGTCTTTTTCACCATGTGTTCTAGCCATATTCTTGTTGTTAGTTAGACTCCCCCTTTTGTCAATAAACTATATATGGATTCATAGAACAATATACACCTACAAATTTACACGACATAGGCGCGAATCCGTTTCTGGTGCTTAGTAATGTGTCGGCTGTATTCTCATTTGCATGGTGCTGTAACTATTAAATTGTACAAATTTTAAAATTATGTGCCGGTTTTCTTAATTATGTTATTGTTGTTGACGTGTCTTTGTCTCTTGGTTGTCAAGATCACCGATCTTTTTTGCCTTATTCTGTAAGTGCCAACATTTATGATATATCCATGATTGACAAATAGAGTAAAACTACTATATTTTCCCTCATTGCTTTTGCTTTCTTCTTTTGAGTAGTTGAACTGGAATCAATAAGACTCTGTTTTCCAGGTTGCTATTACAAGCTTTGAGCAGTACAAGTTTTACATTTTGCCTCCTCCTATAGCATCTATATCAAGCACAATTAATGTTGCATATCAAATAGGCAATATATGTACTCGTCCAAGAGATTGTGAATCAGGTTTGCCATCTACTGCTCACTGTTTTCATTCTTATTTTATAACTAGCCAGTGCAAATGGTATGAAAACATTACAAACATAATGTTTTGCATGCAAAAAAGAATGGGCATGCAGCTTAATAATTGATGAACATTTATTCTTTAGGTTTATGGAATTAATAAGTTGTATTTTTAACGTTTGCCTTTGAAGTTAATGATCGTATTTGTAACTTTTTTTTGGAATTTCTTTATGCATAAAAAAGAAGTCTATGAAAATCTTTATTTAAGTTTGGCCTTTGCCTCTTCTGTGGATGAAAGTAATTGCAGTAGATTCTTCGTTAACAGGTTCACACTTAGCTGAGGAACGTGGTGGACACGATACTATCATGGCAAGAGGTCCATCAAATGGTGGAGATGTCAGCTCCTCACACCCTAAGTTTCCTCCTGGGGAAGATCGTGCACATCATTTTACATCTGAAACTTGTGGCGGAAGTCAATCACTTGTGATGCAGGATAGACTTTCTGGGAAAAATTCTGTAAAAATAGACCCAAGTTATCTGAAAACTCTTGGCCAGGCTCACTCTGGATGGATTTTTGGTGGAATAGCTGAGCTTGTTGATAATTCAAGGGATGCCAAAGCAACTAAGTAGGTTTATGTTTTTTTTATTTTATTTTCTGACACTGTTGTCTTGTTTTTGTCCTTGTTGCCAAACTTGCTATCAACAACGTTTATTTTTCTAACATCTAGAACTTTTCTTGGTAAGGCTTTTGGTTTGAGGTTGAAAATTTTAAGGAATATTAATAAGTTTATCAATCTTCACACCTTTGAGTTGGTTCTGTGGGGATTTTGTCTTTTGTTTCTTCATTAGTAGTTATTTTTGACTGTGAGCGACTGCTTTTACAAAAAAATTGTGAATGGCTGTGTTTCAAGGACTGCGTTTTTGAAGGGTTTTGGTTCTTTTGATTTGATGATAAAAAAAAGAATGTTGAAGTTATGAGTTTTAGATAAAAAAAGAAGAATAAGAAGAAATATTAGTATGGTCTGATATGATTATAATGATTTGATACTAACTTGGCAGTAACTTGATTAAAAAGACTAATCACTAACCTCTATTTATAGGGACACAACATAAGAATTCTTATCCTAAATAAAAAGGAAAACCAGGAAACAAGTCATGATAATGACCACATAATATGGAAACTTTTCCTTGGTGATAATCTAAGATACTCTAATAATAGAAACTGAGTCTAGGAGATAAACTAAGATATTCTAACATAATATCAACAATATTCTGAGATATTTCATATGTGTTCTAACAGAGACAATCACCCAGCATTTCTTTATTTATCACACGTATGGTTACGAAGTCAAAATGTGGCTGTTTGATATGTATTAAATAGCATATATCGAGTTTCCATTCTTATCTATGTAACTGGATCGTCTACTTAAAAAGCTACATATTGTTCCTTCGATATTTGATGCAACAGGATGGATATTTTTATTGAAATGATAAAGTTGAAAAAGTCTGGGAAGGATGTACCTATGCTGTCAGTAATTGATGATGGTCAAGGGATGAACCATGACGAGGTTATAAAAATGGTATCTCTCGGGCACAAACAATCTGGTTATGATGATAAGGATCAAATTGGTAGATTCGGTGTTGGATTCAAGGTAGTTTTCTTCCCATTCTCTTTTTTTCCCCGCCCACATATTCTTTTAACTTAATTTTGGCCTTTTGGTGCACATGATTTGCATAAATGTGTTTTATCTTCTATGTCGTATTTAGTCAATGTAATTTTTGTGGGCTACCACTGATGCATATTCAAATAGTTGGAGGGTGTTGTTTGCTTTTGCATTTTATTAATGTTTCTTTCTTTTGCTTTTGCACTTTTTTACTAGTTCAAATTCTCTTTGTTATGTGGTTTATTTCTCCCTCTAGTCTCATTATAAACGAAAATATTCACCTTTTTTACTCTCAAATATAAGCAATCTTCAACTACCTTCACTGCATTTATTGCTATTATTTCCACAATGCCCTTCATCAATGCTAGCAGACAATTGAAATGGGATTAGCCAATAATAAAAGGGTATTTTGTGAATGTACTTAATTTTTTGTGCGACCAAGGATATTAATTGCTTTTAATTGAGTTGTGTGAATTTTGTTAGTTTTGCTGATAATGGAGACTGTAGGAGTTATTATTTTTTTTATTGTTGGTTATTCTTCTTTTATAAGAAAAAATGATTTGTTAAGTTTTGTTTTGCTTGCTTAGTTTTTTTTCACAAGAGTTTCTCTTATCTGTACCGTAGATAGTTTATCATGATTGTTGTTATTGACACTTGAATATGATTGAAATTAAATTTGATACCGAGTTGCTTGAGAGATATCAGCATTATGAATTTATATGATATAAGTGTACAATTGGAATCCATTGATTATAGGCATTTAATCTAGTAACTTAGTAAGTACAACCTACATACTTCCTAACTTTATCGTAATTAGTAGTTGCATCAGAAAGTTAGTTACAAGGAAGGATAAACAAGCAATATAACACTCCTCCTCAAGCTGGTGCATATATGACATATGTGTAAAGCTTAGCATATATAAATTATCCTTGGGCCCGCGAATTGGTGAAAATATCCACTGGCTCACCATTAGAATTCGCAATATGTGTAACGTCCTCGCCTAAAATGATCTTCTCGCAGAGAAAACGACAAGCAATCTTTTATGTGTTTAGTTTTATAATAGAAGACTGGATTGAGTGCAATATGTAAGGCTGTCTGATTATCACATCATACTCATGGGCTCCAATTTGCAATTTCTTAACTCGCATAGAAGTTGTTGCAACCAAACAAGCTCACATACAGTAAGTGTCCTAGCTTGATAGTTTGCCTAATGGATAAAGCAACAACATCCTGCTTCTCGCGCTTTAAGAAATGTAAGATTCCCCTATCTTTGAGGAGTCTTTATGTAGACCATTGTGGCATATAGTCCAATCTGCATTTGTATGTGAAACAATATTAGTGGACCTATGTTCTTATAAATTACTTATTTTCCCAGAGATTCTTTGATTTATCTCAAGATTCAAATCATTGCATCCGAAGGACTATTCTAATGAAAATGGAGGAATTAACACACAACACTAACAACAAATATTATGCAAGGTCTAGTACAGTAAGCTAGTATAACTTCCCGAGTAGTCTTCGACATCTATCATGATCTACAAAGGGCTCTCTGATTTAACAACTACTCTTCGTTTCATATTAAGTGCCATGTTTGGAATATTTGCTTTGTTCATATTATTTGTAATTTGTAGTTTTAGAATACTAATAAAACATTAGTCATTGAAGCTCATATACCATCTACTTTTTAGTTTTTTTTTTTTTTTTCTTCATATTATTTGTATAACAAATACCCTTTTTTATTGTATATGAATCCACATAACTACTCCACCATCTACTTTACTAATAAGGGTGTTTTAGTCATTGAAGCTCATTTTATCATGACAATTAATATACTCAATGGTTTTCCTAAGAAATGTGCATAATCTTAACGACACTTAATTTGAGACAGGGAGTAGTACAAGTTTAGCAGTCAGATCCATAGGAATATCAACTGGCTTATAGTTAAACATTGTAGTTTCCTTGTAAATGTTGATAGCACACATCCTTTGAGAAATGACAACACCCCTCTTTGATAAGCTCATTCAATTCCAAGTAAATATTATTGTTGGTCCAAGTCTTTGGTATTAAAATGCTGAAACAAATGCTGCATGGGATGCCAAATACCACCATGATCTCATGTAATAGCAATGTCATTTACATAAGCAAGAAGATAAATGCACTAGTTGTTGGATGAATGTTTATAAAACACCAAATGGTCGGCTTTGCTGTGAATCACGACAAGCTCCTGAAGAACTGTACCAGATCTTCCAAACCATGCTACAGGGCTTGGGCAGGCTCTTCCGCAGCAGTGTTCTGGGGGAGGATATATCAGTGGTCTATATCTACTATCTAGTGCCATTAACACAGCCTTGATAGTCAAGATTAACTCTTGGCCTTGTGAATTTATAATGGTACAATCAGAACCCTTTGATTATAGGGATTAAATATGATAACTACAACCTATTTCTTACCTAGAACCTACTTTAATTACTAATTACAAGGATTGAGAAAATAGTTAGTATATCTCAATTCTAAACGTTGACTAAAGCACTAATTAATCTTAGATCGTTTTTTCCTTATTATATTTTGATTTTGTATTTCTGATCTTACAAGGAAGACATATAGGATACTGTTAATTCATGGTCTTGTTTTGTTTCATGTTGAATTGGAATAAATATAAACTATAATATATCTTTAGTCACACCTGTATCGTACTACTGCAGTGGAATTTTGAATTTTTGTTCATTTTTGTTCCCCCTACAACAGACAGGAACAATGAGGCTTGGCAGAGATGTTCTTGTTTTAACCCAGACTGCTAAGTCTAGATCTATAGCTTTTCTTTCACAATCGCTGAATGAAGGCAAGGATGTATGTTACACAACCTGTATTTTCTTTTAATTATACTGAAGACATAAGTGATGACACTTTGTGTTGATACTATTGTTTTAATTTTTACTGTATCTTTATTTAAATGTTTTATTGTAGAATATAGAGATTCCGGTAGTTAGTTACCGCCGGCATGGACAACAAATGGAAGTTGACCCTTCAGCTCAGTCTGAGAGTTTAGCCAAATTCAATTTGAAAGCTATTCAGGATAACTCACCGTTTAATAAATATCTTATTGGTGAAAAGGCAGCCCTGTTTTGTGGTGGTACGGGAACCCAAATATATATATGGAACTTGGATGAATGGGGTTCAGAGTGTTGCCTAGAGTGGCATGACGGATTAAAAGGTGGGAGTTCTTTTCACCAAGGTGACATTTTCATCCGCAGCAAGAGGAGTCGCGCTCGTCTAGGCCAACTTAATCAAAAGGTTTGGTATCTCCTTTGCTTTTATGAGATGATTACCAATTGAAACTATACCTGCTTTTTCATATTTCTTGTGGCTTCAGGTTCCTTTGGATTACTCATTACGAGCTTATTTGGAAGTCATCTTCTTAGTTCCTCGAATGAAGATATCTGTTCAAAGGAAACTGGTAATTCCATTCTTGAAAGTCAACGGAACCAAGATGAAAATTTTGTTCTTTTTGGCCTTCAAACTTTCATTCTAATTGTTTGTTTTATCTTTTCTTAGGTTAAAAGTCGACCACTAGCAAATTTCCTCACTAATACTATTATTGTAACTGGTGACATCTTGGGAAGGCCAGTTGAATTGATTCTAGGATTTAGTCAATTAGAATGGGATCAAGCAAGCTCTGGAGTATTTTTGTATTGGCATGGTCGCCTAATTGAGGTAAGGATTTAACCCTCGGTGTATATTTGTAGCTATTAAGGGTATTAGAATTTATTGTTAGACTCTGGTGTATATGGTAATTATATCATGTTTTGTTTAGCAATAACAGTAACTAGGATAACCAAAAGTTCTTGCATTTATTCCTTGTTTTCTGTATATCATATACGATAGCTCCATTTTGTAGCTTAGAGTAGACACATGGATTCAGTCACAGGCCTCTCATGTTCTTCTCTTCTTTTTCTCTTAGCATCTTGATTTGTTTCATAATTTAATTCAAACCAGGAGTCTAGTTTTAGTATAAACTTAGGGTTAGGTGTGATTCAATTGCATTTTATAAAAGCCTCCTATTGTGAATTATACCAATGGTGATTTCTCCTATTTCACCAATGAGATTCACTCTGAATTAATATCTCAGATAAAGTCCGACCTTTCCTATCCCTAATGCAGTTTGGTGCCAGCTATCCTAATGAAGTTTTGTCTTTGGTTATCCCAAATTCAGCTTGACCTTGACAATTTGAAATCCTTATAAAAATGACTGATTTGTAATCAACTATTGTGATTTGTACCAGCCTTCCACACATCTTCCAGTGATTTCTTCTATTTCACTTATGAGTCACGCCTTGATGAATTATAGATGGCTGTGATACACACTAAGCATGGTTTGCATATCTAATTTTAGTTTTTTCTTATATCCTAAATTTTCTTGTGGGTTAAAGCTCTTAAATGTTAAATTTGGAGAATTTATAGTTCTTGCTGTTTATAATTGTCTGGTGGGAAATTTTCGGAGACGATAATTCTAGTGAGTCCCTTTATCCTTGGTTGTGCAACAAACCAACCAACTCTTTTGGTTGATGATCATTCTAACACTGCTCCTCATCTCCGACATATTTGAGTTGGCTTTTCAGCCTTTTTTTTGCAGCCCGTATAATAGTTTCCTTGATAGTTTATAACACTCTTTCTTTCGATTGATTTTCATATTTCTTTGATTTGTTTCCTGAATTAATTAAGATTTTGGGTCTAGTAACTGTCATGATTAGTTTCCTCATTTAATTAGAATCAGGAGTCCACTCATAATAGAAATTAAGAGTTGGTGCTTTGTCTTTCTGTATTAAACTGTAACTTAAAGTATTTATTATTTATCTGTTTCCTCCTTATTTAAAATTTTATAATTACTATTCTTCTTTACTTTTATAGGCTTACAAGAGAGTTGGTGGCATGATTCATAGTGCAGATGTGGGTCGGGGTGTAATTGGTGTCATGGATGTGACCAATTTAATGGTATATACCCTCTGATTGCATTGACTCCAATACTATGTATATCGTTTTGGCATTGATTTACATGTATTTAAACTATTTGGCGCCTTTGAGAAAATAATGTGCTTGATCGGATAATTTTATTAATTTTTGTTGCTTAGTGTAGAAATGTATTTGTTGCTTCTACAATCTTCCCGAATGATATGATATGATATGATGTGCCTCTGTTATACAGATCTGCAGTGGGTTTGTGTTTTTTTTTAAGGAAGCAGTGGGGTTGTTATTATTAAAATTTGAATAGTATGTATGTTAACTAGATAGTAAAATGTCATACTTTTTGGCTGGAGTAACACTCAAATATATATTGCCTAATTTAGTTATTATTCTATATGTCATATTATAGAATTAGTTTACCACAAATCAATTGAAACTTATGAATAAACAGTATGTACTTTAATATGTTTTTGCAACATTTATATGCTTGTACGATTTGCCCAAATGATACAACTATGTATGTTGGCTTAATTCTGGGATGTACTTCTGAGAAGGGAAATTATTTTTTGCGTAAAACCTTTATCTATGTATGTCACAGGATTCATCATCATCATTGTTAATAAAATTATTTTATCAAAGTCCTAAATCCAAATGCTTATTACATACACAATAATCGATTGCTGTTTTCATCTTCACAACATTTGAAATCCCGTACTGTACTTCCTTTTTGGCATAGGATGATCAGGATGGTCGTGTGTGGGTGCACAATAACAAGCAGGGATTCCAAGACTGTGAAGCATATGCATGTCTTGAGCAGTGGCTTGGGAAAAAAGCAGATGAATACTGGGACAATAATTTCGATTCACTTAGTTTGGTAAAAAATTTCTTTAAATTCTATTATCATTACTGAAAGATTGTCAAATTCTTGTTATTCCTTTAGGACTAAAATCAATATATTGTTTTAAATT
This sequence comes from Medicago ruthenica, assembly GCA_018208015.1. Classification (NCBI taxonomy): domain Eukaryota; kingdom Viridiplantae; phylum Streptophyta; class Magnoliopsida; order Fabales; family Fabaceae; genus Medicago; species Medicago ruthenica. Next base: position 79,607,571 of record CM031375.1, read on the forward strand.
GAAGTTACTTTCTCAATGTGGGCTGTCTTTCCAATTTATATATTAGATTGTTTCAAATATTTGAATTTGATAACAGTAACTTAATTAAAATTGTGAATGGTTCATGTCCTCTTATTCTTTCTTTACCTGGGAAGTTTGCCGAAATTTAATTTTATTTATTCCTTAGGACAACGAGGACAACTGTGTCTACAAACCAGATTGTGAGTGGGTGCAATGTGACAAATGCAGAAAGTGGAGAATGTTACCTCCCACCTTTGACAGCCGAGAATTGCCTATGCAATGGTAAGCTAACAGACATTTCACATTCATATATCCGTTTGAATAAATTGTGACTGTTTATTATTCATTGATTGACTTTGTAAGCAATATTCTCTCTCTCACTCATTTATCTAAATCCATATGGCTTGGATTGAATCTGAATACTTTTTGTATCATTTACAAAAATTGTGCTATTCAAGAGAAACTGTTCCTGAGATCCCTAAATTTGGAGCTTTCATCAATCAGCGTAGGCTATCTACGTTAGCTATGAAAGCTCATTGTTGAGATTCTCACATTGGATATAGTCTAGATTGAGTTTGTTGAAGATGTGGTATAAGAATAATGTTAATAGTGTGTTGCAGCTATATAGCGGCTCATGTATCTTAGCGCTAAAACTCTTCTCCACGGTTTCCCCTTTAATCTTTGGGAATATTAAAGGAAGAATAACTATATCAACGAAAACAAATATGATTGCATGTTTTGTTCATTAGTTAATTGTGAACTCTTGCTATTTTAGGTTCTGTTATATGGAGCCTTTCAAAGGTAAATGTGCAGACGCTGAACAGAAGGTGAAGCCTGGCATAGTCGCTGTTTCCACGAAGCGATCAGGATATGATTGCATGCTGAAAGATTCTCGTAGTATCAAGATGGAACCTGATGCTGATATTTCTGGAACAGGTTAGACCTTAAACATAGTTAAACTACGAAATTGGCCCATTATATTTGTAATACGTTGTTAAAAGTTCTATACAGAAATTCTAATATGTTGGATATAAAATTTGATGCTGTGCCTTTCAAATATCTATCTTACTCTTGCAAATGGCTAGGCTTAAAATTTAATTTAGTTAAAAGAATGGGGTTGGTACTATTTCAATTTTAGACTATTGAATGCTTTTGATTATGGTATCGAAAGTTTATGCATTTTAGTGGTGGATGAGTTTTAGAATCTAGATGGCATCAAAAATATTTACCCAGTCCATTTTCATAGGGCTACTTTTGTTTTGGCTAATAGGTTAGATTGTAAGGTAGGTGGGGTTAGGATGGAATTCATAGGGCTCTCTTGTAAATGGGAAAAAGCATACAACCCGTGGTTTACCTATTGCATGAAGTGGTTTATTGATGTTCTATAGGTGGGTGAATTGGGAAGTTTGTTTGCAATTTGGTGCTGTGGTAAATTGGTAAATAGTCATAGGTCCATGGTGGATAGGAGCGACATACTACTTGAACGCTTTCAAACATTCTGTATAAAAAAATTTCATCAAATGAAATGATGTAAAGTTTTGTGAAGATGGTATATTATTTTTTGTAAAAAAATGTATGCTTCATTTTTAAATCCAGTAAATCGGTGAATAGTCATAGGTTCATGCTGGACAGGAGTGACATACTACTTGAACGTTTTCAAACATTCTGTATAGAAAATTTCATCAAATGAAATGATGTAAAGTTTTGTGAAGATGGTATATTATTTTTTTATAAAAATTTATGCTTCATTTTTAAATCCACAGCAGTTTAATTGACAGAATAGATGATATTTTGCGAGTTCTTTTTCTTTTAAAATCCTTCCTGACATCCAGCCACTAAAAAGTTACGTCACTTTGGTTAGCAGTATCAATATACTTACGTGTGAACATAGGTATTATGTAATTTATATTGTGATTATGGTTACTAAATATATGCTGATTTTTTATTTCACGAGTATGCGTGACCTTTATTATGCGTTATCTCAACTTGTAGATGACAAATTCGTCAATTCTGAGGATGTACAACATCCAGCCTTGAAGCGGTTGAAAAAGGGACTTCCAAGACACGACGATGCCAAATCTCCGTCCTTAAACAAACCAAAAAATAGATAATCACACAAGTTAAAACTACCACTTGAAATATATTTTTCTTTTTATTCTCCATTCTGCACAAGTTCAGGTTTTGGAAGCCCAAACCAAAATGTCCGCCAATGACATAATCTCAAAACCTTGGAGTTCTCTTTTTTGGCGGGTGATGCACAGGCCCCCAAATTGTTCAACATAACACTAACTAACTTCCGATAGTGTTTTTTGTGCTTACAAGCCTATCGAGTTCTAGCTTTCGATAAATGCTTTTTCAACAATTACCTTTTTTTTTGGTTTGTTAACCCTTTGGTTCTTAGATGAATGACTCTGATCATCTGAAGTTCGGCCGAAATGTAAGTAAAGTTTGGCCAACTTTGAATGAATGTTTTTCAACATGTGAATATTATTGACCCAAATTCCTTGCATTTATAGCATCTCACATTTACACATTTTAATTGATCTCAACTGTTGATTTAGGATGATCTTTAAATAATCTTCAGAGTTGATTTACATTTACTAAGCGGAATTCAAATCCTTTTTTTATACTAAGGAAATACACTTTAATATGATAGGGAACAATAGTTCCCATAACAACTTGCAAAAGAAGAGGAGCACATCCAAGGGGAGGGTTGGAAAGACGCTGAACTCCATGTGGTTGGCTGTAAGCAAAATTTTGCCATCCACTCTGCAACACCATTAATTTCCCTACGAATTGAGAGATGTTTACCAGTCTCAACTTAGAAATATCCTACGACCACTTATCCACAAATCAATAGTCAAGGTGAGAACACACAACCATGAACCACAAGCTTCACCAACACCATCAGGTCACATTTTGCCATATTTTTACAAATGCTCGTGCTCCAAGTAACCTCAAACGCAGTCATCACCCCGCACATCTCCGTTGTAAGGGGCATTAGAAGGCCAAGATTCCTCATTAAACTACCTAGATAGTGACCACAATGATCTCTACAAAATCCAACACAAGAAGCTTGGTGTCTTAGAAGACACACTGATTCATCCCCATTAACCTTAACCCAATCTTCAAATAGAGGCTCCCAACAAACTAAGGTGATTTCATAACAAATTGATCTTCTGAAGTTCATGCCACAACATCTCTTAGATAGAAGGATTCAGGCTAGCATACACAAAGCAGACCAAGAATTAATTTGATTCATTTTTGAATGAATTTTGGGATGCATATACCGACAATGAGAGAAAAGAACTTCCAACCTCACCACATAATATTGACTATTAAATTTTCCACCCTATCTACTTCTTTCACGTCGTATTTTTTTTTTTTACCAAAATGTCCATGAGATTTCGGATTCTATAACCCGAACACACTTCAGATGTGTTTGGATTATAAAATCTAAAATATGCTTATATATAAGTAGCTATCAGAATCTTTCATATTTCAGCGGTTGCGAATTTTGTCTTTAAAAACAACAAAAAAATTTAAAAATGATTAAACATGTCAAATAAAATAAAAAAATATAAAAAATACCACCAAAAAATTATAAAAATCAAATAAAGCTAATGTAATTTTTTTTGGATTTTTCTGAGAATATGAAAAATATAAAAGATTAAAAATGAGTCTAAACAGTGAAATTTTGGATTTTGAAGGGCGGAATCCCGTAAGAAGAATCTTCATGAGTCTCGATCCTTGATTTTTTTACTGATTTTCTGAGCAAGTTTTGGAGCAATCCGAGCAAATAGTCTAAAAACTGGATTTTCGAACGGGACACGACGAAAACAGTTAACAATAACTTGAAACACAAGGAGGAGGGTTGGGATGATTAATATAGTTCTTAAAACTGACTATTCATGTTACAAACATGCTCAGTCTTTGTGATGATACAGTTCAGATTATATAATCCGATCTGTTTTCTCTTGAATTCTTGGCACAAGAGGGTGTTTAGGGGGTGTTCGGATTTTACAATTCGAAAAAAAGTAAAGAACGCATCCTATTTTTTGAGGTATTCGGATTGTATAATCCAAATTGGTGAAAAACTCATTTCCATCCCAAAACAAGGAGAAAATTCATTTCAGATTATAGAATCTGAAAACTCAAAAGACATTTTTGTAAAAAAACATAGGACACGCAATAAATAGATAGGATGAAAAAAAGTAATAATCTATAACATTCTTAAAAGGCCCATACGCCAGTAGAGAAACCATGAACATCCATTTCATGGAAGAGCACATACCAATCTTTGTTCAAAATCTCAATTGCTGGAGCACCACTAACCCTACGCTTGAAGAGAGCCAACATACTAATCTTATACTTTAAAATGAAATCCTTAAGAAGTCTAGGAGTATTGTGAGCTACAACATCCCTAATATTACAACATACTAATCATTATTCATAACAGTATGAACCCTTAGACTTTGTTTGCGAGTTTTGAGGAGAGGGGAAGGAAAGGCTTGGGAGGGAAAGGGAAGGGAGGGGAGGGAAGGGAGAAAGGAGGGAAAGCCTTCCCCTTGTTTGGGAGTTAAAAAACCAACAAGGAAATGAAATGGGTGGCTTATGTGATAATTTTACTATTTTACCCTTTTTTTTAGGAATGCTCATTGTCTTCTTAAAATAATTTGACTTTTTTTTACCAATATTATAACAAATCTTAAAAATATGAAGAAAAAAAATTAAATATCTAGTTTTTTTTATAATTTTATTAAAAAATTGATACAATAATAACAAATTAATTTCACTATATATATATATATATATCATATTATATTTCCTATTAATAATTCATTTATTTTGGGTATAAATTTCGTTATTAATTTTAAAAAGGTTAAAATCGTCAATTTGTATATTTAACCCCCCAAAACCCTCCAATACGAGGGAATTCTAAAATTGGACCAAATAAGCCTTTCAAAACCCTTCAAAACTTTTCCTTGTTTTTTTTAAACTCCCAAACAATGGTTTATCTCCCCACAAGTCTTCCCTTCTCCTTCCCTCCCCTCCAAAATCCAACTCTCAAACAAAGCCCTAAGGAATATTCGTAGGGATTGAGCCATCCTTTGAAGCTTTTAGAATGGTTGAAAGACGCAAGTTGCACACCTCAACTCTCTATCTACCCAAGCTTAATGGTATGCACCACATCAACATTCATCAAGTTAGAGACCAAAGCAGCCTCAAGTTGATTTTTGCATATATAATATGAATAAACCTTGCTTTTGATAGACCATTATCAACATTATTAGAGTCTATACGCCAACAATGATCAATCTTGATTGGGGGTACGGAACCAGGGGCAAATCTGTAAAACCACATACACAGTCCAATAACAAAACACAAAGTAGGGTACGTTTTTGTGACAGTTAGTTCTCCCTCAACATCGATTTTTCTTCGCTATTGAGTTCGATTGAATCGCAAAGTAGGGTCACAGAAGAAAGAAAACGATGATGGCCGGTCAATTATCCGCCACCGCAACAACCACCTACTCTTCTCTTCTCCGCATTCCTCCTCTCCCGTAATTACCTCTTCTTTCCCTTTTCCGTTTCACAATTTCATCGTTTTTTTTTTTCAAAACTTTTTATATTGTTTCTTACCATATTATTTTTTTCTCGATAATTTGTATTTTACAAGTGTTACTTATATATTTGAGTAATTGGTATCGTTATGATCAAAATTTGTATAACCCTACTGAAATTGAATTTAAATGTGTTTTCCCATTGATCAATTCAATCTTCTTTTTTATATTTTTTTTATATTTAGTAATAACCTGACTTTCAGAAATTATGGTTATCTCATTTTCGAATGTTAATTTTTCAATTGTGGAGACCTATGAAGCATTGTCACGAACACCGAACATGACGCCGTAATAATAGGAGAAAATGAATTAATTAATGAAATCACCGGTGTCAGTATCAGACACCGGAGGCACCGTCAATCAGACGTGTTAGGCAATCCCGGATAGCGGTGCGTAGCAACTGACCCCAAAAGTGGGTTAGCGGGATAGCATATAGCGGTGGGATAGCGGGAAGAAACAAAAAAGAAAGAAGAGAGAAACCATCAAACAAAAGATAGAGGAACAAATCAAGAAAGAACAGAGGAAAAGAAAATAGAGGAATAGCACAAAATGAAGTTGAACAGTGGAAGAGAGGAAGAAATCGTGTGAGATATGTGAGAACTGTGGAAAAGAATCGGCGACAGCGCAACAGAGGAAGAGAGAAAGAGATCGTGTGAGTTGAGAACAGAGATCCTCAGGTCGTGTTTTTCAGTTGGAAGATAGAAGAGTGTGTTTTGCGGCGCTGGTGAGAAATGAGAAAGAGTTGAAAAATGTCAGAGTTTACAGAATCCCCAAAATGCCCTCAAAAAGGTTTTAAAAATAGGGTCAATTTGGAAATTTCCTACTAAAATCAAATAACAGCTGAAGCGGCCGCGATTTGGTTCGGCGCCGCTACAACAGTTACCGTAGCGGTTCGTCACCGCTATCGGCCGCTATTGACTACTATGCGTGTTAGTCCTACAGAGATGGCTACATTATATGTTATCATGTGTCATTACTTGTTCTTTTTAATTTGAAATGAATCAAGGTGGTTTTATAGGAAGATAAGTTGTCTCTGTTTGTTAGGTTTTATGTGAAGGTTCAATATGCCTTGCTTTATTTTTGAGTAAATTTTTTATGTCAGAGTTTACTAATTAGGTACTTCACAGTTGGATATGAAAATCTCTGGCACATGTTAATGTTCTTACTGAATTGTTGTTGTTGTTGTTTCCTTGCTTTATTGCTTATCCTCTGTTTGTATTCTAGAACTCACAATTTATGTGTATGTGGTTTTTAATAAGGAATAAAGATTTGATTCGACAAAGACGCATTACATTCTACAGGAAGGAAAAGAATCTTGCCATCACAGCTCTTGCAGGCAGTTCTCCGGGTAAGTATTCATCATGTGTCCCAACAATTTTTTAATGGATTTATCTGTGATTTTTAAGTTTTAGATAGTTGTTTTAATATGATCGTAATGAATTAATGAAATATTAGACCTTACTGTAAGAATAATGAAATAGGAGAATTCATGAAACTTGTATGGTATCTTAGCTTATTTCTTCTTAACATTTTTGTTTTCTTTGATGCTAAGACATGAAAACAACTACATTCTATGATGCTATCTAAATGCAACAGCAACATCTACATTTTATTTCAGGAAAATCAGCTTCACGACTCACGGCTGTTTCATCTACACTGACGACTCTTTCATCTCCTCTATCTACTGATAGCCATGGTCACCTCTCATTCAGTGTTCCCATGTCTCAAAGAAGCAGTTCTAGTACCCGCACACAAGCATACATATATCATTGGTCTGGCTTTCGAATCCCTGCAAATGCTGAGAAGCCGGAATGGTGGTGGAGGACTTTATCCTGTATACCCTATCTAATAGCATTGCAGATGTCTGCAGCTGGGTATTATCTAGAACCTTTGCTTGATAAATTCAAATTATTTGAAAATGTGATTTTTTATATCCCAGGAGCTGTCAACCGATTGCCGACCTGGTTCCCTATATTATACTGCTATTTGGCTATCATGGTAGTCGTTAAAAACAAGGACTTCCCCCTTATCTTCAGATTCCATGTAATGATGGGAATGCTATTGGAAATTGCTCTGCAGATAGTATGGGTTGCAAGCAATTTTATGCCACTTCTACACTTCAAGGGAACACTTGGGATGTATTACTGGGCTGGTGTGGCGATGGCATATATTGTCATAATCATGCATTCCATCAGGTGTGCTCTTCTTGGTACTTTTTCGAACATCCCTGTTATTAGTGAATCAGCTTTCCTTCATTCCCTACTTAATATAGGAGGGTTCCAGCGGCCATTTTAGGAAGTAGTCAAGAGCATATTTGTAAACTATATGTGGTTTTGTAGTGAAAGGAAGGATTGTTGTTATTGTTTGTAGATTGTAGTTGACATTTTTCTATTATATGAAGAGATAAGGGTTATTGAAATTCTGATAAGGATTCTAATAATTGCGCTGTTGTTTTTCTTGTCTCTTCCTCCCAAATTCTCCTGCACGGCATACACAAACCGAAAGCTTTGATGGATGACCAGTTTTGTGAATACACATCATCCCACAACAGAGCATAGATATCATGGTCTTATTGGTTTCCCTCATTTCCAATGTGAAATGATTTGTATAAATTATTTAGCTTGTGTTCTCTTGATGACTTAAATTAATATGCATTTTAGCTATTTCCAATTTTTTGTGTCATACTTTACTGAATTAAATGTATCAGAGAACATATTTGGCTGTGAGGAGAATTAATTCAGCTTAATGCCAGTTCTGCTTCTGAAAAATCGTGATTGATAGAGCTGTAATGATATTCTGAGCCATACATTATTTATTTTCTTGCTTATCATGATATTTTAATTTTATGCTTCAGATTGGCCTATGATAGATTATATTATATTTGAATTATTTGAGGTGTTTTGAATCCAAGCCCCTGTTTACCAGGGAGAACCTACTTAGTGCAGGGACATTCATATGACATTATTGGATTTGAACGAGGCTTTGAATGTTGAAGCTATTATATTTCTCTGTTTTACTATAAAAATTGTTATTGGAAAACATAATTTGGATTAGAATGGTTAAGATATTGATAGTTTTGCATCAATTATCTCATATAATTCTATTGTGTGTTCTGGTTTTGTTTGTACCTGATGTTTTTTAACAATCCAACTTATCTGAGGTTCTAGTTAACCCAAGATCCTGTTCCCAAGGTGAACCTTCTTGGTGCTGCTACATTTCCAATGATAAACATATTAAACTAAGGTTCATTAGTCTTAACGTTTATTTGAATTCAAGTATTTTGGTATAGAATTCTTTAGTTTTAATCTAGTTTTATTGAGTTTTAACTATACTCTTTTCCATTATGAAATGGTTTAGAGTCTGAATAAACTCAAAGATTTTATGTTGTCTATCAGCTTCATTTTTTGGTAACCATGAGAATGGAGTTAAATATCAGCACAACATTTTTTTTTTTTTTTTTGAATAAGCACCACAATTCTTTATAAGCTTGATAAAATAAGCCATAAGTTTGTAACTATTAGTATTTGTTAAAGAGGTTGGATTAAGTTAAAAAATAGAAAGGGGTTCGTTGTGAATTGCGATGATTATAAACAATTCCTGGTACTGGATGCTATGGCTATGGCTATGGCATGACAGACACGAATACACTCGTAGCATATGATCATCACCCTCTTTCTATCAATTTTATTTCATCATTCTATTTGGTTTATTGTTGTTTGAAAAAATAAATAATATGTAAGGGAGTAATTTGTTGTTTTTCAAAGCATTATTTACATCATGAGTGCTTTCTTTCCAATTAACTCCTCATATAGATTGAGTGGTGTTTAAAGCTCTGTTCAAAATATATTGAGATTGGGGTTACGCACACCTCCATATCATAAAAAGTCTTTTTGTTTCAACTTTTAAATGACAGTATACATTTTTCCATACATTGTTAATTACATCATTCTTGTTAGTGTGACTGAATACATTTCTATTTACCTATTCACGAATTCTGGAGCTAGCAATGTGAACCCTCATTGAATTGTTGTCATTACATTGTTGTGGTGGTTGGAACTTATGGACAAGAATGAGAATCATTGGTTTATAATTTCCTTGCTATAATTCAACCATCTCTCTTCTCACACTATAATTTCCTTGCTTTCTCTCTCCAACTTCATTCCATTTTAAGTCTCTCTTTTCTCTCAATCTCATTTTTTATCCCTCCAGAGAACCAAACCCCTCCAAGAATTCGATATCCCTCAAAACCTACGACCAAGTAAAAAATGTATCTGAATCAACAACCACAAAAAACAGAAACAAAAGTTGGTCTGCACATCACGTACCAAGTCCATTATGCTAACTGGGTTCAGATGGATACGGTGTCCGTCTGTCCGCTCTTTTTATTGCGGAAATACGTAAAAATTACGAATAGTAGTTTTTAGGAAATTTTTTATTTTGAATAAAGTTATTTTATTTTGAATTTGATTCAAATTATATGTATAGATGTTTTGCACTTTCATGTTGCAACGAACTATATTTATCTTGTTAAAAAAACAAACTATATCATCTAGTTCCGTCCTTTCATTATCCAACATTTTTTCGAACACAACAAAAGCAGAATACAATCATTTTACCAATCAAGTGTGCGCGATAGAAACAAACCCCAACATTCGCGCAACTACCCTCCCCGCCAGCATGACGAATCAATCTAGTGCCAAAGGTTCTTCAACTTCGTTGTCCTTGAATCCCACAAAATCGTACATCGGTTATTTCATAAGCTAGATTTCTAACTATGATATTCGCTACGAGGGTGTTCTTTATTTCCTTAATGTTCAGGATTCTACCATCGGATTGAACGACGGTACAATAACCGGTTTCTGATGTTGGCTTTCATAGTACATGAAATGTTTGATTGATGGTTTGTTACTTTATTTTTATAATTATAATGTATTAATTTTATTTTTAATTGTAAGGTTTTATTAGGATGAAGAAGAAATTAAATGATTGAGTTTTGTAGCACGGACTTTTGATAAAAGGGGTGTCCGTTGTCTAACAAGACATTGAGACATGTGATTATGTTCAATTAATTCATTTTTACAAAATATAAATTCATTAAATCTGTAACGGGTGCGGTGCAAACATTGAACAATCTTTGCATATAAAATAAAAAGTTATTTAATAGAAACACTACATTAATTTTGATTTTGAAAATAGTCATGAGTTTTCAAAATTTTATCATATCGACTTTTTCGTATATCTACATAAAAATTTGTTTTCACATATATAAGCAAATAAAATCAGTAATTGGTGTGACTCAACTATTTAACAAATTTTTGTATATATAAGAGAAAAATATTTAATAGAAAAATTACATTAATACTCATAATCTGCATTTAATATCTATAAATATTTTACAATATTAATAATTTAATTATTTTTATATAATTATTTTAATAGATTGATGTGTATGGTTTTCATTTTCAATATTGGTCAAATTTAAGTTCTTGGTGCAACTGATTTATTTTGGGGGTCCTTCAATTTATATTATCTTTCTTTTTCTTTTACGAATTCTCCTTTTTATTTTAGGTTGATCATATTCTTTTTAGTCGGTGATGTGCCATGTAAAACCTTACCAAAAAGATTGATTTTGCTTCCTTTTCATCTGTTCGCATTATAAAGATATGGTTGTCTAACCATGTAAAAAACTTTTGACATGCCATTCTTTTTAGATAAATTTGGGCAGTGCATGTAAATTAAATCTTTTTATTTTTCGTTAGAGACAATTTAATTCAAAGATATGCATGGTCCTAGAGGTTGACTTCAAAGTGTAAAGTTATTTTGCAATTTACTTTGGATGTTATATAGATATGAAATGATATTTGTACAACTATTTTGTGATAACTTTTAGATAATTTTCTCTTGCATATTTATATTATCTTTTTACTCTCTTTTTTTCTTTTGCTATCTCTATTATTTTTTACCAATAAGAAGAGAGAGAAAAATGTTGTCACAAAATGGTTGTATAAATGTCATTACTCGATAAGAAAAATGATATTTATAAATATCATTACTCTATAGAGAAACTTATTTCTTAGAATATCAAATTTTATGGTTTTATATGAAACCTTACAAATTATTGTCAATACAATAAGTGAATCTAGTATATAAATCATGACAAAGTAAGAATTGTTAGAAATAGAAGGAGATGACCTTTCACCATTACCGGACCATGCAGAAGTACTTCATAATCAAATCTTTTTTCTATGTGGTTTTCATATTTTAGAAATATTAAATGATTTTCTCATTTTCAATGCAAACAAAAATAACAATCTCTATACAAGTAACTAAACAAATGTTTAACTATTTATCTCTCATGTGATTTTGCATCGGATTGTTGGTAATAAATGATCTCGGAAGTGTGGGCAAAGTGTGTGCGCGCGTGTGTGGTATTGAAAGAGAAATCATTAACATAGTGAGGACCAAGGCCTACACACTACATAGTGTAGGGTCGTCCTTGGCTACATTAGATTAGCTCAATAAAAACAAACATCTAGTTGTGTGATGTCTCAATCGATGACTTAATTTGGCTTGAATATTGTGGACCTCAATTAAATTTATGTGTATGGATTGATTAATTCCCAGGTAACAAAGATTAAGATTAAATATGAAAAAAAAAATTATGACTATGTTATTGGTGCAAAATATTTATCAACTTTGTCAATAATTAATTTCCGTTCAAAAATATGGTTGACTATCTATAATAGAGTTTTTTATTTTTATCCACAAGAGTCGAATTTGATATTAAGGTTGCGTGTCACCTGAATCAATGTATGTTGATGGTCATATGTGACATTTTGATTCAATTAAAAGAAGATATTTTTTACTTTTGATATATGAAAAATAGATATTGTGTCATGGAATAGTTTGGACTGCCATTTGTTTGTTGGTCCAAGTTGACTGGGATGGTTTTGATTTACTCCTTGAAGGTGTGCTTATTTGAGGAAATGGAAACTTTTAAAATGAAAATTAGATGGGAATTTATTTGTTGCAATACGAATATATATGGTGAAAAGTAGAGTACACGTACTTCCCAACCACAAGCCCAAATGGGTTAAAATATATGGGCAAATATGTTTGCAATCTTTATAAAATTTTAGAATTTCGTTTTTAGTTTTATGAAAAGTTTTGAACTTTTAGTCTCCAAGTACTCAAACAATTGCATCAAGTATTCGGATAGGCTGGATAGGCCCTAATATGTTTGAACCAAATACAAAGCTAGGTTAAGATGTGCACAAATGAGACCTAGCTGCGGAGCATCATGCTATTGTGTGCTTTAGATCTACGTTTTGAGTGTTCTTTTTGATTTTTTTTTGGGAGCTTGTTATGAGTTTGTTTGGCTTTAGTTTTGTTTTTGTTGTTGTTTTGGCCTTGGTTGGGTGCATTAATTGTGGCTTATAATTGTATTTTTTTTCCTTGGCACACCTTGTGGCTTATAATTGTAATTTTTTGGTCTTTAAAAAAAAATACCAAAGAATGATTCGCGTTGAACAAGGAATGACTGCTTTCAGGTTAAAAGGATTGCTTGACAAAGGAGTGTTCAACTCCAAAAAAAGAAAGTAATTCATCTGACATATAAGTGATGTTTCAAGTTTGAGTTAAAGTTTCATATTGGATGAAAAAGTTGAGGTTGAACAACATATAAGTTATAGAATTTCGTTTTTAGTTTTATGAAAAGTTTTGAACTTTTAGTCTCCAAGTACTCAAACAATTGCATCAAGTATTCGGATAGGCTGGATAGGCCCTAATATGTTTGAACCAAATACAAAGCTAGGTTAAGATGTGCACAAATGAGACCTAGCTGCGGAGCATCATGCTATTGTGTGCTTTAGATCTACGTTTTGAGTGTTCTTTTTGATTTTTTTTTGGGAGCTTGTTATGAGTTTGTTTGGCTTTAGTTTTGTTTTTGTTGTTGTTTTGGCCTTGGTTGGGTGCATTAATTGTGGCTTATAATTGTATTTTTTTTCCTTGGCACACCTTGTGGCTTATAATTGTAATTTTTTGGTCTTTAAAAAAAAATACCAAAGAATGATTCGCGTTGAACAAGGAATGACTGCTTTCAGGTTAAAAGGATTGCTTGACAAAGGAGTGTTCAACTCCAAAAAAAGAAAGTAATTCATCTGACATATAAGTGATGTTTCAAGTTTGAGTTAAAGTTTCATATTGGATGAAAAAGTTGAGGTTGAACAACATATAAGTTATAGAACTCGTCGATCCAATTTCTTCAAGTTTTGAGTGAAGCTGTGATGTTCAACGTTTCATGGTCCACAGTGGTACGTATCAGAGCCCGGTTAGATTTTGGGGGGGTAAAATTCCTGGTATTGAATAACGGCCATGAAGAATCTGACACTTGAAGGATAAATATGTCACACTTGAGGAGAGACATTGTGGTGTGTCAAACGTGTCTCATGTTAGTTTGATTCAAAATTCTAAACATTGGGAAGTTTGTTCTCTAAAATGTTGTAAATATTTTCTTCTCGGATTCAACGAAAAATTCATTAGAGAGGTGAAAACGAATAGATCAATCTTAAAATGATAGTTCGTTTATTTCACTACTATTGTAGTTTCCATCTACTTATTGGGGATGGAATAGTTGAAGTTGAACATTATATAAGTAAGAGGACTCAGACTCAATGTCATCTAAGATTTTGGTGAACATGTGATATTTCTCTTATCCCAATGTAATAAACCAATTGAGTGAGGCTCTCCCTCGTGACCCGGTACACCCAACCTCGAATATAGCATATTCTGGCTTTGGTCCTAAAGTTCCATTTCGAAACACATTGTTAGAAAATTTACGTTGAAGAATCTAATTTAAAAAGTGTGGACAATAATTAAAGGATTGTCATACACAATGGATTGGTATTTAGGATGAACTCTCCTTAAGGTTTATTCTCTTAGGTTTTGTTTGTGAGCTTGGAGGAAAAGGAAAAGGAGGGGATTTGAAAAAAAAGGAAGGAACAAGTGGAAGAAATAGATGACATTGAGAGGAGAATGCTTTAGGGGTTAATTTTTCTTCATAATACAAAATTCTCTTCATTTGGGGGAAGGGGTTGGAGGGTTAGTGAATTCTTCAAATTTAATCTAAGTAGTTATAATATTCTTAAAATTAAAAATATATTAATAAACATTAATTTATCATTCTAAAAAAAATTATTCAAAAAAGTGAAAGATTTTACCATTTTCTCTTTTCGAGAAATATTAGCAACACACACTTTTCAACACACTCTCTTTGGCTGGTTAAAATTCACATTAGTCCCACCAAATCATGTGGGTCCCATATAAATTTGGTGGGTATTTTAACCAATCAAAGAAAGTGTGTTGAAAAGTGTATGTTAAAATGTGTACTCCTAACATTTCTTTTTTCCCCTATATTTCCAACCTTCTAAAGTCTTTCATTCCTCTTCCCTCAAAACTCCCAAACAAAGCCTTAATAGGAAGCCTCACTCAACTTATAATATTTCCTTTTGGATTTTTTTTACAATAAAATTATTTTATTTGGTTATGTAGTATAGTGACCAAAAATTCACATTCAAGTGATCAAGTCGGGTGTCCGCGGTTCGAACTTCAATCCCTACACATATAATGCAATATTTTTTTCAACTGAATTAATCTCACAAGCAACTATTGCTCAACTCTTTAATTAATTTAATGTTTGTATTATTTTCTCTGATGTGGGTAGCCTGTGAAATTGAATTTACTTAGAGACTTATTTTATTAAAATAATTGAAAATGATAAGGGGGGACAAGGGCAGAACATGAGATAGAGCGTGAAAGGTGCAGCCGAGTTTTGCTGGCATTGCCTCCCCTATCATGTCATAATCCTCAACCAAGTAACAAATTTTATTCTCATATGTGAAATAAGAATAATTTTATAAGAAGCTTTAGGGGCTAGCTAGATAACGTTACTCCCTCGCATGTTGTGTTATCCATATTCCATACTTGCATTGCGGTTAACACGTAGAAGGGACGAGAAACACGAGTGAATTATATGAATGATATATATGTGTGAAATGAAGTGAGAGTCACTCTACTCATGAAGAAATTTGTGTTTAAAAAAAAAGACCAAATATAAATCTTATTTCTAATTATTAAAAGGGTTTGTAAGTCATTTGTTAAAGATTCAAAAAAGAAAATGATTTAGTATAAGTTTTATGTAGAGAAAATTCTTTTTTTAAGTTTCATTGTGTTGAATACACAATTTTTAATTTTTTTTCTTCTTATTTTTACTTTTAAACAAGTGCCTAGACATTTCCCTTATTAAAATATATATTCAACTTAGTTGGTATAGACATTACATTATATATGCAAAGGTTGGAGTTTGAACTTTATACACCCTATTTATTCACATTTAAGTGATGAATTTCTAACAACCACATTACTTGACCCTAAAAAAATATTAGTTAATTATTACATAAATCTATTCTTGATTACTAATATTAAGTGTCTTGAAAGATAAAAAAACAAAATTAAACATATTTGTGTGGAAGAAATATTTATACATAAAATAAACAAAGTGGAATGTATTATTAAATTATTATCTTAATATATAAATGTGAAAATGGTATCTAGATAGTTAAATGAGTTTATGGAAGATGTAGCAGCAGGTGGGTAACATGTACATGAGCTTAGCCTGATGGTGAGGGGACATATATTGCCACAACACGTGACCCATGAATGTGATATTATCAGACTATATAGATCATATGATATGATAAATAAAAAAGGGAGCTACTATTGTGATTGATTTGAGCCATAACGCAACGAGTCTCATGACCATGAACACGACCCCTAACAACCATAATATAATAACCAGGGAAAAATTAATTAAATATTTAAAAATGTTTAAATGAGATGAAACAGATCACTTCTAACTTAATTAAAGTTCTGATTTAAATCCAATATTAAGTATACCACAACGTTAAAACTCTTAGATAAATTTTGTTGTCCATTTTGATCTAAGAAAACTTATGGACCGGGTAATTACAGTTGCAGAAAAGTAAATTAAATATTAATAAGTAGGGGTGTTCGCGGTGCAGTTTGGTTCGGTTTTGAAGCTAAAAGTCATTCGAACCGCAAGATAAAAAAACATGTGGTTTGGTTTGGTTCGGTTGACTTTTAAAATAAAATCCGAACCAAACCAAATCAAACTAATGCGGTTTGGTTTGGATCGGTTGATGCGGTTTTTTCGAGACAATACAATTTTTTTTCCAACATTAAAATCAAGTTAAAAATATATTTTCCACAATGTTTTAAATTTCATCCAACATTACAATTTCATTTTCAATTAAAAAATTTCTCAACTACATAGACCAAATTTAAAACGTGAACAAAAAGTAATCATATTTTGTAAGAAATACAAAAGACTACAATTTTAACATTCACTAAAAGTTCAAGTAGCATATGAATACACTTTTGAAATAAAATGCAAAGAAGAAGCTTATCAAGAGAAAAAATATGTCATTTTATAAAAGTTTCCTTTGAGTTTCTAAGTATTGGTCTAGGTGACATATGTTTAATTATTGTTTTTCTTATGTTGCGGTTTGGTTTGGTTTGGTTCGGTTGGTAAAATAAAAACCGCAAACCAAATCAAACCATGCAGTTTGATAGAAAAATAATCCGAATACGTCTAAACCAAATGCGGTTTTTTGTGTTTTCGATTTGGGTTGGTTCGATTTGCAGTTTTCCGTTGGATTGATTTGGTTTTGAAAAGCCCTATTAATAAGTGAGGCCTAATCTAATGTAATCAATGTGCTTGTGCCGCGTTGTGTGTTGCTGAAAAGCGAAATGGCATAGACGTGAATAGTGACTTTGCCAGCTGGATACACCTATGGACGTGTCCCCCTTCCCAACACTTACACTTGTCTCTTCCATTCTATTTTCACTTTCTTTTTCTGCTTCTACTTCTTTTTTGTGCTTCTTCTGGTTCTAGAAAATACCAGTTTATATACATGTATTTTTTGAAAATTCAATAATAAACCTTGAATCAAATATGGGGTTATATGGTAAAATATGGTTAATTTATTAAATATTTTCTTTTGTAAAAATAAAAAAAAATCTCAAAGGTTATAATACTGCTACATTTTTTTTTAACTTATATAGCTTTTATATAAATTATGATCTCTAAATAAATAGGAAGATACTTGCTTTGTTAATTCATTTAAATAACATATATATTATATTATAATGATTGTTATGATAGTGAATGTATCAAAATTAACGTAATCTCTTTTTATTGTATTTTAAAATTGTGATCATGGTCTCATAGATCTAAGTGATAAGTGAATTGAACAATCTTATGTACCTCATTGATTCCTTAAATATTAATAATGTTAAACGAAAATAACCTAATAACATAAGATTGGTCTCATAGATATAAGTGATAAGTGATTTGAACAATTTTATACTAATAACATAATAACCTAAGAAAGTTTTAATCTTGTATTTTATCCAATTGAATACCGTAACAAATTTGTCATTCATAGAAACTTTTGTTTATTTTTTTACTTTGGAAAGAGAAATCATTATTAATAATAGTGACATTAATATTGATTTGAATTTTATACTTTGAGATCATAAAATCAAACTATTTTTAATTTGATAAGGGAAAAAAAGTATACAACATATCTTATATTTTAAATTAGGTTAAAAACCTGATTGAAAAAAAAACCTGATTTAGTTTTGCCCATTGTTTGTTATGAAATACTAGCACTAGTATTGTAGTATGTTGTAATTAGACTAAATAAATCCGGAAATTTCGGAATGTATTAAGAAAAGCCGCACTTATGTCATAAATCAGGTAATTAATTAAAAAACCGCGGGCGTGACAAGAAAAACCAAAAACAACACGCTGGCATCCATCGTTATTACACTAACCAACTAAGGGTATATCCGTCATTACACAAAATAACGCATAAGACAAAACATACGACAACTAGAAAAACAACAACAGAAAAACAGAACACTACTAGAAGAAGAACAAGAATTGCAAAAAACTTGTGAGAGAGCACAAAATCAAACCAATTCAGATCCTTAAACTTTAAGGATTTTCTTCTCTGTTGTGTCGTTTTGTGTCAAAAAAATTGTTTTTTTTTGTTTTGTTTTGCAGAAACCGATGTTTTTGTGCGTTTTTATGTTAAAATGCTAAAAACTGTCTGAAAAGGGAAAATTATACTAGAAAATGGTTTATTTTTCAATTGGGTTTTCATTATGATGTTAAAGTTTTGAACTTTTTGAGTTTTTAGATTCTGGGTTGTGAAAAAAAAAATGGAGTGCTGGAATAGTGTTGATGGAGTGGTTGAAGAGATAATGAGGATTCATAGATCTTTACCTGTTAGACCAGGGATTGATGAAGTTGAAGCAGCAAAAGGGTTGATTTTGAATGTTGAAAAGGAAGATCAAGTTAGGTTTGATTCTATAGGTAGACAGAGTAAAGGAAATGATGTGCCTGATGAACTTTTCATGATTTTGCAAGAGATGCAGAAGAATTTTGTTTGTTTTCAGAGTAACGAACAAAAGAGGGAAGCTTTGAAACTTCTTGATCTTGAGAATGTTCATTCACTGTTTGATGAATTGATTCAGAGAGCTTCTGATTGTGTTTCAAATCCAAGTGGTGGTTCTAGTGGTTCAAATTCTAGGAATATTGGTTATTCTAATGGTTCTTCTTCCACGGTTTCGACGAATTTGGCTTCTGGTTCTGGTTCTGGTTCTAGAAGTGGTTTTGATAAGCAGGTTTCTTCAAGTGCTGGCTCTTCTACCTTGGTTCGTGTGGAGAAAGATGTTTCTGCTAAGGGTTCTGAATTGTTTACAAGAGATGATAGTTATGTGAGCAAGTCCAAGTCTACATTCTACCATAATGGGTTTGGAATTGAAACAAATTTCTCATCCAAACCACAAATAATGGATTCATCATTAAAATCCACAACTGCTGCAGGTATAATATTTCACTATTGCAATTTTGTTATTTATATTATTGTTTGTTTGGATAGCCATATTCAAGGTTTTATTTAAACCATGGTAGTAGTAATGATAATGATCGGTTGCGTCGCTATTCTTCATATCGTTGAGAATTGCGGTCTCTAATGTGGTTGATGCTGCCTCAATTGCGGTCGTGTTAGACTTTGATGGAATGTTGTGCTGATGGAATGTTGTTTTGTAGGTCAAGATGGTGATAAGTTGAGTTTGATTAAACTTGCTAGCATAATTGAGGTTTCTGCAAAGAAAGGAACTCGTGATCTCAAGCTCCAGGGCAAGTTGATGGACCAAGTTGATTGGCTGCCTGATTCTATAGGGAAGTTATCTAGTTTGGTCACTCTTGATTTATCAGAGAATAGGATTGTGGCTATACCTTCCACAATTGGAGGCCTTTCATCATTGACCAAATTGGACTTGCATTCCAATAGGATCACAGAGATTCCTGATTCTGTTGGAAATCTCTTAAGTCTGGTTTATCTATATCTGAGGGGAAACAGTTTAACAACCTTACCTTCTTCTTTGAGCAGATTGATACGTCTTGAGGAGCTTGATGTGAGTTCAAATCTAATTTCAGTGCTTCCTGACTCTATAGGGTCACTTGTTAGCCTCAAAGTGTTGAATGTGGAAACTAATGATATCGAAGAAATTCCACATTCTATTGGTAATTGTTCTTCCTTAAGAGAGCTTCATGCTGACTATAATAAGCTTAAAGCCTTGCCAGAAGCTATAGGGAAGATTGAGAGTTTGGAGATTTTGTCCGTGCGGTACAATAACATCAAACAACTACCTACAACAATGTCAACATTGATAAACCTGAAGGACCTTAATGTGAGTTTCAATGAGCTTGAGTCCGTACCTGAGAGCTTATGTTTCGCTACCTCTCTTGTCAAGATGAACATTGGAAACAATTTTGCTGACATGAGATACTTACCTAGATCAATTGGGAACCTCGAATTGCTCGAGGAAATGGATATCAGCAATAATCAGATACGTGTTCTTCCTGACTCGTTTAGAATGCTCACAAACTTACGCGTCTTGCGAGTGGAAGAAAATCCTCTTGAGGTTCCACCTAGAGAAATAGCTGAGAAGGGAGCGCAGGTATTTTTTATGACTTTGTTTTATAATCTAGTTCATTTTTATATATTTTAATTTAATGAAGATGTTTATGTTTTTTAAATCTCAAATTTATTGTCTTGGTGCATCTTAGGCTGTTGTTCAGTACATGGCTGAGTTTGTGGAGAAGAGGGATAAGAAAGATATTAAACCACAGCCACTTAAGCAGAAAAAGAGTTGGGCTCAGATCTGCTTCTTTTCAAGGAATAACAAACGAAAGCGTGATGGAGCTGATTACGTGAAAGCTTGATTTCCTTTAAAGACACACCAAGAACTGATTCCATTAGTAAGTTTGAGTTGTTTTACTTTTTCAATACATCGATAAACCACTAAACTAGCATTGAATATTACTTCTGAACTCGTTTTAGGCTTAGGATTTGTTTAGAAAAAAACTTATTTACGACTTATTTGAACCTATTTTATGACAAATACTGAAGCAAGGCAGGCAAGTATTAGAAAGAGTTTATAAAAATAGTATGTAACATATTCATAAGCTGTTTCAAGAAGCTCGTTATGACAGCGTATAAAATAGTTTACAACTATGATGACAATTAACTACATTATTTCTTTTATAACAAAAATAGTTTATTATACAATAACACTTATATAGTACACACTTGTTCAATAAGTGTATGCAACCTTGATCTAAGTCTCTGTTGTTCATATTAACCTAGGTTCACCACATGTGGCATGGCTATATCTCTTCAGTGGGAATCATAGCAGAGAAGGGAAGGTTCGGCTGCCGATATTCTCTCCATTTTCCTGTTTGGCAAGGATTGAGAAAATAGAGACAAAACCAAATATCTTTCAGTCTAAGGTCAATATATGGATGGTGGGAGAATGAATTTACAGCATTGGGTGGCTGTTGCTACAATTCCATTTGAGTTGGCGACACAAATTTGTAGATTCTTGTTCTATAATTTCTGGTTTCTTTTGTATTTCTGTTGTCTTGAAATTAGTCTTGAAATTAGGAAGTGTACACAATCCAACAGGAAAATAGAGATGATGGAGAGAGAAAGTGAATGTGATTACGTACAATTGAACCTTTAATCCATTGTTAAATGATTCATAGTTACTGTTACGGATTGTTATTTTATGTAAAGTTAAAATTTATTTGGCTGGAAATTGAATATTCTATTGAAGGACTAGTAATAATAACATTGAAAAAGAGTTTGATGTATCACACTTGATTATCTAATTGCTGACCAAGCCATCTTTGGCTCATTTAATCACGTGGGCAGCTGGAGAATATTCTTACATTTTGTATGTTTATGATGTTAATCATAACCTAGGAAAATGTGAATAAGGCCTATACATTCATCTGTTAAGAAATTAGATATAAAATTGATTTTTCCTCTTAAAAAGGAATTCGGATATAGAAATATTATTTTCAAAGTTTTATATTCAATTTTTTGAAAGTTTAAAGTGTTTATTTAAATACAAAATTTCTCTATCATATTCTTTTTGGGAAATGATATTTGCAGTTAAATGCATCTTCGTGAAAATTCATGACCATGTTAGTTCACCTTCACGAAATTTATATTGAAAATTGTGTATTTTATTTTTCATATAGTTAAAAAAATTGTTTTTTTGCAAGACATAATTATATTTGTAGATCCCTTAACATGAGTCATTTGAGTACAAGTTAACATGACCCAAAAAAATCCATATTTTTTAAATTATACTAAGAATAATAACATTAAATATAGTAAAAAGTTAGTTAGATTTTACTAATGTTTTTGTCAATTAAATATGGCAATGTTGTTGTGCTAATATTTGAATTCAGAATAATACTTCAGCTACTTATTAGTATAAGAAAAAATTTAGTGTAGATTTTGATCCTTAGTATTAACAAAAAGAATGTGTTATATAAAAAATTAATTATCTTTATTAGTTTTGTTTTTCTAAAGTATAAAATTTATTTAATAATATCAGCAAATTATATGATAATATATAAAATGTACAAAACATACAATAATAAAAATAATTAAATTAGCAAAAGAAAATAGAGAGGAAAATGTGAAATATTTACCTCAAACCGTCACTAAATTTAGTGAGATAGAATTAGAGAGATTTTTTTTTCCTTAACTAACAAAAAAAAACAAATTTCAGTTTATCTAATTGTGTATACTAGTGTAGAAGGGGTCCATTTGAATATAAATTCTTGGCTTAAGCCCTGGACCGAAGGGAATAGTACTGGTATTTATGAACAAAAGATGGGTAAAGGTTTGGAGGTTTGCTAGCTAGTTGTACAGTATCCTAGCTGGTGCTAATTATTGCCCTCTGATTTTGTTGTATCATGTAGGGGTGGGCATTTTTGGGTCGAACCGATCCAACCCGTCCAAACTGAATGTTTTTTAGTGTATCGGGTCGGTTTAATTCGGGTTTCGGGTCATTCAAGTAGTTGCTGCAGTTTTAAATGGGTTTAATCAGTTTGGTTCGGGTAACCTGAGAAAACGTATGGTTTGCAACGGACATGTCAATAGAACCTGTGGGTTGGCTCAGTTTGGGGGTTTGGGCCCGAACCGAACCGATATCCACCCCTAGTATTATGTATCACATCTCTAGATTGCCATACACATTCGTGAATTCATGGATAACAAAGAAGCATTTGTCATCAAAGCATTGAAAAATAAAGGAGCAAAACCATAAATCTTAGAGGTTAAACTTGAGCCATGTTTATGTAACCATCGTCAAAATGATTAGCCTCTACTATAAAATACTGGTGGAAGTACAAACACATCTTAAATCAATTTGATTTTGGTATTAGTGCTTTTTTAGCTTTTATTCTTATTAGTTCTCATGTCCATATGGTCTATAATGGAGGGTACTTGAAAACTTAGCAGCTCTTTAAGCTCTCAATTAGAGATGACCTTAGTGACCATTTCTTAAACATTTTTACATGCTTATAATTAGTATGCGTTAAAAAAACAACTTGTTAGAAGATATTGAAAAGACGATAACACAAACAGTAACACATGATATTTGATAAAGAAGTTCAATCAATTGTATTTACGTCTTCTTCGATTGCAGAGTAGTTCGATTCTTTTATATTATTTGTAAAAGATTAGAGTTTACAATGTATAACTAATATTTAAAATTTTAATACCGCCTTCCAAATTATAACACTACATGATGATTATGTAAAAGAAATTATAAAAATGTCAATTTATTAGCTGAAATAGACTAATCAGAAGGAATAGTCTATTCCTTAAAAATATTTGCCGAATTGACTGTGATCCAAACTTTTAGAATGAATTATTTGCCAATATGGCATTAGTTTGGCAAATACAAGTCCTTTTCAATCTTCCCAAATTTGCCAACGTTTCAAAGTTGGTTAGTCTAATATCACACGTCATTAACAATAATAATTGAGAAATAATTCTTGAACATAATGTTAATGTTGAATGCGATCTTTATATGAATTTTGAGAATGTCTAAGATTTATAGAAGATATTTCTATATAAAGTAAGAGATAGAGATTTTTGTTTGACAAAGAGATAGAGATAGTCACATAGTATCCATATTTTATAGTTCAAATAACGTGGTAAATCAACAATGAGACAGTTAGGAATTGTGTTTACATGAAATTAAAAGATCAATTTCTGAATTCTCTAAAGTATAGTCCATCTCTGAAGTTTATGAAATAGGTCCACAAAATCATCCAATATACATGAGATGAAAAGGAAAGTATACTATAAATCCCCAAGACAGCTTTTTCCTAACGCTGGCAACTAGGATGGGGATGGTGGCCAATAATTCCTTCCTTCAATTCAATCAAATCAAATATAAATAAATGTCAAACACATACATGTGGGACAGACCAAACCAATAGATTCAGCTCTTGGTTCTTACTCACGTAATTGTCCAACTTGTGTGAGTTAGAAAAACATTACATGTGGTGGCGTATCATAATTTTAGACACCTAAGTGGTGGTGCATTCAAACATGTTTTTAATTGAAGTAATTTTCAAACATGTTTATTTGTAAGATAATAAGTGCAGGTACCTGTAAACCCAGGATCATACATGTTATGCTAGTACAAATTCTCTACAAAATATATAGACGTTGACATATTTGGGCTTAAAAATAAAAGGAAAAAAATGGTGTACTAACTTCTTCCCTTGAGGTCTGCTTAAAGATTGAGCTTTTTTTTTCTTTGTATCTCCACCAAGTGAATACTCTTATATATTATTGATTAATTACACATGAATAGAAGGCAAGCAGACAACAAGCTACGCCGCTGGGCCTTTTTAGATAACAAAATCAATCATCGTAAACACAACATTCATGGACCTAGGAGTCATGACATTGTTGTGCATGACTATTTGAACTCTATGTAGAAGGTCAACAACCTCTAGTGCTAGGAAATCAAAAGTGTCAAAAGCAAATAGTATAAAAGCATGTTGATTGTCAGAACACATTTTCTCATGTTTGAACACTTTGCTTGACGCGGCTTTTAGGGCTGTCTGTTGATAAGTGCCAGAAATTAGTTAAAATGCATATTTAATTTAAGCACTTTAGTTGCTTGTTTTGCAAGTTATCATAGGAAAAGCTCATAACTATTGATCGAATGCCAAAATACTGATCCTATGTCTCACCCCATCCAATTGTGCAGGAAATAACAAGCTAGGACATGAAATTGAGCAAAGAAACATGAAGAAAGGTTAAGGCTTGCTCGCTACAGCGGAGGATTGGTCGCTATAGCGCGCCTAGGCATGGAGAAATCAAGCTTTCGTCGCTTCAGCGAGGAAACTCGTCGCTATAGCGACCAAAGGCGGTTTGAACCCCGTTTGGCTGACGTGGAGCAAACCCAATGGCCAAGAAAGCTTCGATCGCTACAGCGACCAGACCCGTCGCTACAGCGAGCAAGAAAAAAACCAGATTATATTTATAGCCATTCAGCACAGAGTTGATATATAATTAGATTTGGATTAGGTTATATTTTTAGACATAAAATAGGGCTAAAAAAGGTGATCTTCATGGAGCAAAAGTGAAGGGAGTGTGGAATAACTAAGATTCTTTGGGAAATCAAGACTTAGCTTTGGATCTTCATCTTTCTTTCCACTTTTGTATAGTTGTCATGACAATGACAAACTAACCTTCCCTTGTTGGGATTGGAGGTACTTAATATAGTTTAGATGTAATCTTTGATCTTGCAAATATATGATTCTAGTAATTTATGTGATATTGAAGTTATTCTTGCTTTTCATTCTTATGCTTGATTTAATTGTTATTGACAAATACTTTTGAATCTAGGTTTAGAATAACCTTCTATCAAAATAAGAAATTCTAGACATGGAATTGGGTTTTGATAATCACACAAAGTGTCGGAACGTAAAGCTTTCGTATCGTTTAATAGATTGGGAAATCGTCAATTAAACGATACGATCGATCTCACGACGTCATTTGGACACGAATGACTTTGTTGAGTGATACGTGATAATTTCGCTAACAAGCTAGAACCCATATGCATGATCATTAGAATATATTCGAGGCTAGATTGACGAACTCCGATCCCAACGCTTTTATTTCCTATTATTTGTCGTCTTTATTTCCGCTTTTAAATTCCAATAGTTTTTATTCCAAACAATTTATAAACCCGTACTCAAAATGATATCAGTTGTTGAATGGCTTGGAATATCGCACTAGTCCCTGTGGAGACGATATAAAAATACTTACTTTTGTCTGATCAACAAAATGGCGCCGTTGCCGGGGACTGGTGTTTAGATATTTTGAGCATCGCAACAATTTGTATTGTTTTGAGCCTCTGTATATATATCTTGTTAATATTTTTCATTTCTTTTGTACATTGAAAAATTTTGTTTGCATTAACCCTCTTTGTTATACAAAGAAAATTTTCTTGTTAGTTACACTCGTTTCAGATTCTCAACATAAACGAAATCATGGCTGATCATGATTATTTCAACTTCTATACTCCATTTGAGTATGAATCCTATCAACAGTATCAACAATATCCTTCTGAAGATGAACAAATGTCAACAATGGAAAATATTTTGAATATGTTCATACAACAATTCATGATCAACATGCAAAATACCAACCAAAGATTGAGAGCTTTATCAAGTCAATTGGAAATTTTGCAAGTTCAATTAAATTTTTCACCAAGAATCATGGATGTTCAAACCAACAATCAATCCACTCTTAAATTCGGAGAGATTGTTGAAGAAGATGTTGATGAAACAGAGGAAGAGATAATGTTTAACGGATGTGGTATAAGGAAATTAGTGGAAGAAATAGAGATACCACACGAAGTAGAATTTCCTCAAGAGTGGTCAAATTCTGAAGAGGCCAAAACTGTTGATAATGAAGAAGTGATGGATATAGAGAAAACGGAACAGTTTCTTAACAAGGAAGAAATTTATGAAAAGAAGGGGATGAAAGTGAGCAAGGCAGAAATTGATTTTGTAAAAGATAACATATGTTCCTTGTTCAGCAAACTCTGGTTAGGGAGGATATGGACTCCACATCAGCTCTACTTCAAGTTCATGGAATTCCTCCCAAAGAAAAGGAATACAAAGGCTGATGTGTTGTCCGTCTCATTTTGGCCACCCTAACGAAACAGGCGTCGAGCTAACGACGTAAAACAAGCGCTTGTTGGGAGGCAACCCAATTTTGTAAATATTTATGTTTTATTAAATTATAATCCTCATAAAAGTTTTCACATGAAGGGAATGTGGTACATTTCAATTTCAAAAATTATGTATTCTGTCATGGTCGCTATAGCGATCACTTCCGTCGCTGTAGCGACGAGTTAAAAATTTCAGCGTCTGAGCTTCAGACTCTCAGACTCTGTGCTCGCTATAGCGATGGTCAGTCCGCTGTAGCGATGACAGAAAAACCTGTCTGTTACAGATTTCAATGCCACTAACTCCCATTAACTTATTGTGATGAACTTATGTTTAATATGCACTATTATTTATGTTCAATAATGTTGAATGAGCCACAGATTTGTGAATCACCAACAGATGCATGATAATGATAATGATAGAAATTGTTTGATGTGCGCAAAACTAAGGTATTTGTTTCTTGCTTTTCTAGGTGTGTACTTGAATTTAAAACGAGTACTTTGCACAAAATTTATCTCATTCAGTTCTCTGCGATAACATGCTTATTATGTGAACCACTTAGAACTAGCCTAAATGTGAGGAATCCTAAAGTGCTTTACATATATGCAGGAGACCGGCATTCATTGTTTCACTCGGTTGTTTTATGTTAAATCTGATAATTGTTTTGAACTGTATGAAAGCACAGTAATGATCAAGACATTCTTTTTGAAATTGAGAAGAAAAACTTGACTACAGAAAGCCTACCCAGTGAGAGAGTGAGTATTTGTTAACCCCATTTGAGCCTAATGAATCAGAATCCTTAACTTTGAACTGTCAATATTCATAAGCACAATGCTTAATGAATTTGCCCAAGTTTTTCAAAATCCAGTTCATAGTTAAATCACTATTGGATTCTGATATTCTTACCTTCATTTTAAACCCTAAACCATCATGTATATTTGTCCCTTGCCTGATGATAAGGGAACATTCAATTAGGGTATTATTTTGAATAAGTTGGGGAGAAAAGGGAGGTATTGTATGTCAAGTAATGGTGAACTTTGAAAATTGATCTTGACAACAAAGAAAAAGAAAAGAAAAAGAAAAAGAAAAAAAAGAAAAAGAAAAGGAACCAAGAAAAAGAAAAGAAAAAGAGAAAAATTCAATAAATCAAAAAAGTTGTCAAGATCAAAGTACTATTTGTATATCACCAAGGGTTGATAATGAGAATTTGGAGGAAGTTGTGTAAATAGAAAGAATGTTCCTCTATGCTTGGCCATTTGAATTCAATTTTTCCCACATATGATATTTCTTTTGGAAACCAAGCCAAGTTACAACCCTCAAAGACCTTTTGATCTATGCTTTTGTGCTTTTTGAGATGATATTTGGATGGACACATAACTTAATCAGGATGTTGGCAAATTTGCCGGATGTGTGTTCAAAACCCTCACTTCATGATTTCAATTTGTTTCATTTACTTTCAAAGAAGTGTGTTAGGTGTGGTTCATTGTTAATTATGTTATTGACTTGCATTGTGTGATATGAATTTTGTGTTTAGGACTTATGTCACATTCATAGTATATATCTGGATAAATGAGAAACTTCATACTTGCCCGCGCAATCCACATTTGAATTATGCGATCTGAAAACTTTTCATTTCTTTGCTTGTATTATACTTTAGTCCAGGTTTGTAAACATTTCCTTTATTGAGTCCTTTGTTTGAGGACAAACAAAGATTTAAGTTGGGGAGAGTGATAAGTGCCAGAAATTAGTTAAAATGCATATTTAATTTAAGCACTTTAGTTGCTTGTTTTGCAAGTTATCATAGGAAAAGCTCATAATTATTGATCGAATGCCAAAATATTGATCCTATGTCTCACCCCATCCAATTGTGCAGGAAATAACAAGCTAGGACATGAAATTGAGCAAAGAAACATGAAGAAAGGTTAAGGCTTGCTCGCTATAGCGGAGGATTGGTCGCTATAGCGCGCCTAGGCAGGGAGAAATCAAGCTTTCGTCGCTTCAGCGAGGAAACTGGTCGCTATAGCGACCAAAGGCGGTTTGAACCCCGTTTGGCTGACGTGGAGCAAACCCAATGGCCAAGAAAGCTTTGATCGCTACAACGACCAGACCCGTCGCTACAGCGAGCAAGAAAAAAACCAGATTATATTTATAGCCATTTAGCACAAAGTTGATATATAATTAGATTTGGATTAGGTTATATTTTTAGACATAAAATAAGGCTAAAAGAGGTGATCTTCATGGAGCAAAAGTGAAGGGAGTGTGGATTAACTAAGATTCTTTGGGAAATCAAGACTTAGCTTTGGATCTTCATCTTTCTTTCCACTTTTGTATAGTTGTCATGACAATGACCAACTAACCTTCCCTTGTTGGGATTGGAGGTACTTAATATAGTTTAGATGTAATCTTTGATCTTGCAAATATATGATTCTAGTAATTTATGTGATATTGAAGTTATTCTTGCTTTTCATTCTTATGCTTGATTTAATTGTTATTGACAAATACTTTTGAATCCAGGTTTAGAATAATCTTCTATCAAAATAAGAAATTCTAGACATGGAATTGGGTTTTGATAATCACACAAAGTGTCGGAACATAAAGCTTTAGTATCGTTTAATAGATTGGGAAATCGTCGATTAAACGATACGATCGATCTCACGACGTCATTTGGACACGAATGACTTTGTTGAGTGATACGTGATAATTTCGCTAACAAGGTAGAACCCATATGCATGATCATTAGAATATATTCGAGGCTAGATTGACGAACTCCGATCCCAACGCTTTTATTTCCTATTATTTGTCGTCTTTATTTTCGCTTTTAAATTCCAATAGTTTTTATTCCAAACAATTTATAAACTCGTACTCAAAAATGATATCAGTTGTTGAATGGCTTGGAATATCGCACTAGTCCCTGTGGAGACGATATAAAAATACTTACTTTTGTCTGATCAACATCTGTCCTACTGTAAAAGCCTCCACCCCTTAACCCATGATTGGTGAAACCCCGGTCAAGTCTACACATGCATGTTTTCCTACTACCCATCTGTACACCATAACATCTGCAGGCCAAAGTGTCGATCTTCTATCTAGAGGGTCAATCAAGAAGTTCACATGGGTCTTCTTCACTGATATTTTTGCCCGTCTGAATATATCAAAAAGGACATCCCTAACAAAGTCATGTTTATACTTAAGTCAGGAAGTTCCTTACAATAAACTACATGCTCCCCAAAAACTCCTTACAATTGATTTGTTTAAAATAGTTTATGAATTATACGAATTTATAAAAATGTTTAAAATTGTAACACATAACTCAATAATCATTTCATTAACTTCGATAATTGAAGGCTATGATGTGACTAGAAGTGTAAGAACCAAATTAATAATCCAATAGACTTGAAGATCCAAAACAGTTAAATTAGTTCAATTTTATCTCATATTCATGATCAAACGGATCCCAAAAAGTTAAATCATATTTTTACCTTCTTATGATGAGAGTTCAAATCTTTAAAAACTACTAAAACCTTTTTGGCTTAATAGGTCATTTGGTCCCCTAATTAATTTCCAGTTTTCATTTTGGTCTCATAATTAATAAAATCCACGTTTTGGTCCCTCAAGTTAATCTCCGTTAGTCAAATAAATCAATGACTGTTAACTTTAACCTCAAATATCTATGGCGAACCAACCTTAAGAATGATCCACCATAGATCTTATTAATTTTTTAAATTTTAACCATTTGATCTATGTTTTAAAATAGGAACCGTTGGATCACAAAGGTCTATTGTATCATACTATGAACCATCAACAACTAATTGTTTTCCCTTTCTTCATCTTCTTCTTCATCATCTTCACCATTTTCTTCATACATCTTCATCAATCATACCCTGAGAAAAAAATCATAATCATCTAAAAGAATTTAATCTCTATACATATTTCGTAGATCCAAACATAGCATCAGTTTTTCTCACCAACCCATGTTCCTAGTCCTACACCTAATCCAATCCCAACACCTAATGCTGCTAATAACATAACATGCTTCTGTTCCATCATCACAAACATTCTCCTCTCATATGCAGAAAAAAAGGAACGAAAAAACCCCAATTTGTTGAACGATGAAAAGATTGTTCTTTTACTTGCGTTTTCCTCGATTCGATTTCAGTTGTGGTCGATTGGGCTGTTGGCTTCGATTTTGGTTGCTGGTGGATTTGACAACAAGCAAGCAGTTACGCTTTCTCTTCCCTTGAACTTGAACCTGGTTGGTATTCCCGCAAAAAACGAATCGTCCTGGACAACAAGCAAGCAGTTACGCTTTCTCTTCCCTGGAGAGAGTCATCGAATCGTCCTTGATTCCTCGATTTAATTTCGCTAATCGTTTGGTAAAGGCTAGGAAAAGGTAAGTTTGAGATTAAAAATGGGTCAAATTTAGTTTATGCTTCTTTGATTTTGAGATTAGAAATGGGTCAGATTTGATTTCCAGAATTTGCTGATGGAATTTGTTGTTGTTGTTGTTCGATAGAAAAGGGGAAAGATGTTGTTGTTCTTCCAGAATTGGTTTTCAGATTTTTTTTTCCAGAATTAGATTCTTCCTGAATTTGCTATTGTTCATGTTGTTGTGGTTGCTTCCAAAATTAAATCTTAGGAAGAGAAGACAGAGGAGAGAAGAAGAGGAACGATAGTGAGAGAAGAGGAAAAGAAGACGAAGTTCTGAGATGAAAAAGAAAAATATTGGAATGAATTGAAATTGGTGAAAGAATTGAGAAGAGATGAATGATGATAGATTTTCTGAATTTTTTTTATGAATGTTGTTGAAGATTTCATGAGGATGATGAAGAAGTTTAGGGAAGAAGATGAAGAAATGAGAAAAAAAATAAGTGGTGATGGTTCACTAAAAGATACAATAGACTTGCATGATCCAACGGTCATCTTTCTTGAAAAAAGATCAAAGGGTTAAAATTGAATAAATTAATAAGGTCCATGGTGGATCAACCTTGTAGGTGGTCCACCATAGACATTTTGGGTTAAACTTAACAGTGGTGGGTTTTTTTGACAAACGGAGATGAACTTGAGGGACTCAAACATAAATTTTATTAATTATGGGACCAAAATGAAAACTGAAAATTAATTAGGGGACCAAATGACCTATTAAGCCAACCTTTTTTGGTTGATTACTCTTCTCATAAATCTTACTAGTATGTTTGGATTGATGGTATAGGATAAAATAAAATGGGCTAATTACCAATAGTTTTCAAAAACATGGTTGTATTATTTCATATTGTTTCACTTTATTTCATTCTAATTTCTATACCACCAATCCAAACAGGTATTTGGCCTTGTGCAATATTCCTTTGAATTGGTCTAGCAATTTCAACATACCATTGGCGCCTAGCCCATGACTTTAGGGTGCCTCCCCTAGTTGCCACTTCACTAATCAATAAACAATTTGCCCAATCAAAATACCATTATGGTTAATTAATGGCAGGGCAGCTTTCATGTGTAATGGGAAAGAGGGAGAGCCAGCAAAAAAATACACTTGCACCATGCCTTTGTGAGATTTTTTAAGGTAAGTGTCATTAATCAATTTAATCCCTCATTTTTTTATGTGTACGTTCTTAAGGTTATTTTAATAAATTAACAACTTTTTAAAATCTACTCTAATCATTGACCTACTCACTTATATACTAGTTTTCTTTATAAATAAAAGTTTAAAATACTCATATTTATTAGAAATAACCTTAAAAAAAGAGTACCATCACTAACGATTTCAGTGTATCAAAACTCATATTTCAAAAGACGTTGACTGGTGACGTATATTGTATATAATTATAGCTTATGCATTCAAAATATTAGTAATTAAACTCTGATTTTTCTTTTAATAAATAGACACGATTTCTCCCCACCTGGCAAAAAAAAAAAGAAGATATGATCTATGCCCATAAAATAATTGATAAGATAATACTATTTTCATAAGAATAGTTAATATAATTATAAGTTTGAAAATGGTAAATAAATAAATAAAAACAATTGTTTAAAAAAACTTGCAATTAAAAAGGAAAAAAAGAGAGAATTGTTGAATTAGTACCTCAGTTCCAAATTATACGTCATGTCATTCAAGTTTGTCTCATTTTATCATTTTACAATATCAATTAAAGATCAATGTTTCACTTCCTATTACCCCCTGTACTCCCAATATAAGATCCTTGACAATTTTACCCTTTAAACTAGGACTTATGCACACTAAAAAAATGTCCAATTCAATAGAAAATAGAGCACTAGATAGAATGACATTTTTAATTAATCAATCAAAGTACTACTACTAGTATTGAATAATCGGAGGGCATGATACAGAGCCTGCAGGCACAAAGTTCTTTAACTTCTAACAATTCTTTAATCATTGGCCATTTCAATGAGTTTAATGAAAGTGACAATCCAATCCCTACCCAATTGAGTCACACATTGCGTAATGCGCTGGCAGAACAGTAACCAAGTCAAAAATAGTTCTATGAAAGTTTTTATATTAAGGATAGTTGTTGGAAAGGTTCATGCTAATGTGGGAAATCTTCAAAAAGAATATATTTTTTTGCAAGCATAACTAGGTAACATTAAGATCAGAGTTAGTTAAAAATTGGGCTTGCTTATGTGTCGATTAAATAATTAGTTAAGTTACAGTTGGATTCTCGTGTGCCCCTCTAAGATATGGCAGCTTAGTTGGTTGCCAGGAGAGTATATGTAGATGTACAACTGTTATCAACACTTTGTTCCTACATTGGATTATAGTTTATGTGGCTTTTAAGGTAGATGTGTCTCAAATGATCTATGAGATTTTGAGAGAACTTTTAATGTAGAGAATTTAAATCCGTGTTTGAAAATCGTTTGAAACTCTGACAATGATCGGTTGTTGCTTTCATAAGTAGAAGTTGTTCATGATATTACTCGTCCTCACAATTGGTATAGTGTTGGATCGTCTCTGAAATTA
Source organism: Medicago ruthenica (assembly GCA_018208015.1). NCBI lineage: Eukaryota > Viridiplantae > Streptophyta > Magnoliopsida > Fabales > Fabaceae > Medicago > Medicago ruthenica. The sequence continues at coordinate 79,641,879 of CM031375.1, forward strand.
TAGATGTCATGTTTGAAATAACAAACTAATGTTCTATTAATCATTTGAATATTGTTCTCCCCAGTTGCAAAATCATTGTTAATTATTTTGTAAATAAGTTTTCTTTGATAGAAATCAAAGGAAAAGTATTGAATCTTACCTATGACATAGTAGATGACGAAGTGTTTGAAATTTGTGTTTTAATTGCATATACACTAATTCAATTCATATAACAATGGTCACTTTTACAATGGGAAAAAAAAAATTTGCGATGATTAAGAAAGTTAGTTAATTTTTTTAGAATTCATATACAATACAAGTTAAATTTACTAAAGTATCATTATTGATATTTAATTGAAAAGCTAACTCAACTATCCACATGTCATGTTTCTCAACAATAATGACAAATTTGACGTTCTTTTTTGCTTATAATAGTGACTGTATGAAGTAGTTGGGTTGTCTTTACACAGTTGGAGTTGCCTTTAATTTTGATGGTTTACTTGTGTTGGTGTGGGTGTTTGTCTCTTTTCCTTTATTAGAGTTGTAGAATTTGTATTTTTCGTTACATTCCAAGCCACAAGTTGGAATGGTCTTTTGAGTACTTTGTAGCATTAAGCAGATAGAGTTTACTTGTTTTAGATTTTAGCTTGAGAGATAACTCAAGAATTCAACTTAGTAACAAAGTGAAAACAATCAATGTTATTTTCGAGTTAAACAACACACGTTAAATCACATAAAGTGTAACTCGCTTATTATTTGTCTGAAACTCTTGTTAACTCGAGTTATACAAATTTTTTGTTGTCATTTGAATTACCTTTATTATTATGTGGTCCAAAAATCACGTAGTGTTTGAAAAAAAAATAACTCATGTCTTGTATGCTAATACGACAAAAAATACAAAGTTTGTGTTGTATTCTAGAAAAGTCCCACATAATCTAGAAATAAACCCTATATAGTGTTTATTAAGCGGATCATATCTTATAATCTAGTAAGATTGAGTTAGACTTTAATTTCAATTTATTTGGTTTATGAATCTTTTCCAAATCACATGTTCAACACCAATATTATCCACTCTTGTAAAATTTTGATAGTCGACAACTATGTCAAACCGATTTTGTAAATATGAGTTAAACTTTGAACCCAAGTTTTTAGACCAAGGATTTGATACTCATATTCTTGTCAATGCTACTCACCTCTCACCATTCAGGTACGTGTCCTTGTCATGAGGGTTGAGAGGGAGATAGTTGGGTCCATAACCTTACCTTATGGCTACAATTTGGCTTGACATGATCATGAATTAGGAGTTAAAAAGGACAATAGATAAACGGGACCGACTCATTGTGCTCCAAAAATTACGCAGTTGATAATGACACAATACATGTCACATAGCCAATAGTGAAACCTGCACCTTCGATAACAAACCACATCACGATGAGTTTTTAAAGCCATTTGATGAATGGTGACAACACAGTGTGTCCCCCCTCTTCAAATCTACCCTCTCTTTATCAGCTCGTGAGTTTACGAGCTTGCTGTTACCAACACTTTCAATAATGGTGTCTTCTATGTTTCATTTGCTTAATGTTGATGTTGACAAACAAATCTAACTTGTCCTCAAATCAATTCCAGATAATTTTTTGTTGACATGGATGTTTCTATTTACATAACCTATTGAATAGTTAAATGTTTGTTTTTCATGTGTTAGAAATAGCATCCCAATAATATCAAAACATTGTGGAAAGAGTGAAATCGACCAAGATACTGTTAATGAGTAGATTACAAATTTATGAGTATTATAAGGATTCAAGATAAGATAATTGAGTGGAGCACACCAAGAAGTATGGCCAAAACCAAAAATGGTAACTTGCCAGCACAAGCATTGCAAATAAATCTTTTATTTTTGTTCTTTATGTATCTCGGTAGGATACTTCTAGTAGATTTTCCAACATATATGGTCTCATCCGCAACTACGAAGACTAATCCTTCGTGTCAGATAGGACAACAAGGGTAGCAAAATTCTTCCCCTAGAGTTGGACGTTGTTGCATTCACAAGAATCGGATTTGAACAGAAACCACTAGCTAAGCTCAAAAATATTTAGACCATCACATCCAAACATATTTTGAGTTTTCTGAACCATATTCTACAAACTTAATGAAAGGCTATATGACAAATTTAAGAACAAAACAAAACTTCTGCAAACTATTCTTGTGTATACAATAAAATGACTTGCAATCATACACAGCCAACAAAAAACTGTGACTGCAGAACTCCATTTCTCTAAATCTAGCCAGACCCTTCTAAGTCGGTTGCAACTTCACCACTAGTTGGCCTGTAAGGTTTCAAAATAATTAAATAAAATCAGAAAATAGAGTATATATACTTTTGAAGTTTAGTACTCCCTCCAGTCTTTATTATAAGAAAATTTTCAAAAACAAATTTGGTCCTATTTATAAGAAAATGTCGCAGCTTTTAAGGTGTAGTTATTGCTTAAAGGACTTTTCGACCCCTCATTTAAGGTTTGTCCTTTTAACATTAGTGAATGTATTTAATGCTTCACAATTTTCTATAAGGGTATATTTGTAAAAATATTCAAAAAGTTACAATAATTAATCATTACATTGGTTTTGATGTTTTTTTATTTTTCTTATAATAAGGGTCGGAGGGAGTACTTCAGTTTAATTTAGCACAATATTTCCCATGTCAATCCTTTAGGTGTGTAGTAACATAAATGCAGGCCACAAAATGCTTAGATTTCATTTTTAACAGTTGATTCTGAGCTTATCAAATAAATTTGAATGTAAAATCAAACTACTACTAGTCAGTAGAGCTGTGAAATGAGCCAAGTTCATCCCAGCCCGCCTCAGTCCAGTGGGCTAGCACATATAAATGAACTGGATTGGCCAGCCAGCTTGTTACATGGACAACTAAAATTAAACCCAACCTAAATATTAACGAGCTATGGGGCCCGATGAACCAGTTTGGCCTGTATTTTAACAAAACTACTCTCTTTTATCAGACACCAAAAAGGATAAATGGCACATATTATTTCTTTGGAAGACTATATGTACTAAAATATGTGTGCCATTTATGTGAAATTTTGATTGATAACGAATGCACCAACATTATGCTCATATGCAAATCAATGCAAATACATACCACATAACATCCATCAAATAAACATGCCTTCACGAAAAAATAACATTGCCCCTAAATTGATTCCCTTATACATAACAATCAAAATCATATAGCAGTCCGAAGAAAAGCTCTGAACACAAACATGTATATTGATACATAAAAAAACATATATAGGTTGATTGAAACAGTGGCATGACATACAATACTGTGTCCCTCCCTCCCCTCCCTCCTTCGCTCCCTCCCTCTTGCATGAGCAAGAAGAATGGAGTTACTAACACACACGGTCAATCAATGAGAGAATTAGAGAGGGATTTCTGATTTTTGTTTAGTTTGGGCCATTTATTTTTCAAAAAGGTCAGCCCAAAACTATTTTTTTATATTTTAATTGGACCCACCCAAAGCCCATAGACCAGCCTTACCCAGCCCATGATAAAATGCCTAAAAAATCTTTATTACATACAGGACACCTATGCAAACTTATCATCAGATAACATTCTTTGTCACATTATTTTTTATTTTGTTTTGCATTATATTTTTGTTATTATATTACTGGAGTCGGAAGATAAAGTTCACTTCTATCTGAAGCCAAGCCTTGCACATATCACTCCATCATTCTTTATAAATAGCATCTCTTTTCCATCTCGACAGTTAAAAATTCACATATTAATATGATCAACTCCAAGAATCCCCTGCCACCAAGTCAACCTAATATATACTAGGTCAAGCAGAAGGTAATGATGGTTTGTGTTACAAATTAAAGATCCAGTCTATTAAGTGTAGAAGAAGTTATAGGATTTTTTTAGATAAAAAGAGAAGAGAAAGGATAAAAACTTCAGACTATGATGAATATGGTTTAATATGATTGATGGTTATTATTTCATACAAAGAGAGTAAACACTATCCCTTCTTTATACTTCTTATAATTTGGATTGGGTCTAACTCAACCCCATAAAACCGGCGACATATGTCTTCCACTTATAAACCCTGTTTTTGGACATATCACATCCAATATGGGACTCTCAACACAAGCCCCTCATGTCTAGGAATATATATCTACAACATGACCCGGGTAGCCCGTTAACAAATTGTCCAACGGATCTAGGATAGACTCTGATACCGCCTTAGAATTCAGATTGGATCGAACTCAACCACACAAAATAGGCTTGTAAGGCAAAGAAAGTCTCCCAATTATAAACACCTTCCCGGATTTGTCACTCTCTAAGAATGCAGCGTCTTCTTTCATATCTATCTTTATCAATCTTTTAGCTTTTGTTATTTATTTCTTATTACTGTTCCATTTTTGTTGTTCTTTCTTTTAATATATTTGTAGAGGACAAAGCTTTGATCTTTGTTCTTCTTCTCCAAAAAGAAGTTGTGCACACTTGAGGGTAAAGGTTCAATCCTAAGGATCCCTTTCTAATATTTATCCTATACTATTGATTCAAATTTATATTGTGATGCAAAACTATTATGCGTGCCAACTTTAAAAGAAAATAAAGTGTTACTTTGTTCTCTCTTCATCAAAGGAAGTCACTAGCGTCATTTACTTCCATAAAGGTACAACCTTTGTTGCTTATTTCTTCGTCTCACTATTATTCTCATAGTCAAACAAGAGTCAATTTGACGATGACCCTTAAAAACTAAATGTGTCCACCAATGGATCACATCACAAACCACAACTAAGATAAAAACAATGGTGTTGAAATGCCAGACAAAAATACCATTCCCAAACTGCAACCGATACAAAACCAATGCAAAACCGCAACTGAGACAATATCAATATCAAACAGCAACCGGGACAATATTAGTATCAAACTACAACTGAAAGATTCTTAAAGCGCCACAAAGATGAGACAACATGAGAGAGATTATGAACATGCCAAAAAGATCACACAATGGATGATAACTTTAAAAACACAATACGAGGATGACATAACAGAGGAGAGCTTCAAAACACAAACAAAAGAAAACTTGAGACAGAGAGAAAAGGTCGGAATGTACACATAGTTGACAAGAAGAATAGTGTTTTCAAATTTTATTAATTTCAGGCTTTGGGGAACTCTCGATAGCAGATTGGTGATAAGACAAACTGTGGAGGGTGATACCATTTTAAGACCATGTTGAAGTTATAGGGTTTTAGGTAAAGAGGGAAGCAAAGAATAAGAACTTTGAAATATGAATATGGTTTAATATGATTGATGAACATGATTTGATAGAAAAAGACTAAACTTTAACCCTTACTTTGAATACAAGAGTCAAATCCTAAATAAATAAAGAAACAAGTCATGATAATGACTAAGAAATATGCAAATAACCTTAAGAGATAAAATATTACAGTATCTTGAAATTTTAACAGAGAATATTTTACGAACCGGACTTAAATACCACACTGAGCACTTTTATCCAGTAAATGTGGGACTCCTGACACATATTTTCTAACCACAGTCAAGATTGTGATCTTACTCAGTAGATTTTAGGATCTTTAGATTTCATGACACTCAATTTGGTGGGTTGTAATGCTTTTACGTAGGATTGATGACATCAGACGACTTCCGGAACGACCATTACAGGAGCAGTGCTTAATCAGCAATCATTTTTGTGGGTTTAGTTCTGCAACCTGGTTGCTAGAAAACCTATTTTTCTGGATGAAAATGGAAACCCTAACACGGGCATCTCTCCGTGTAGCTCCCCCTCCCCACCTCTCTCTCTCAACTCTAAGACAACTCCCCCTGCACATCTCCGCGTATTTGTCAAAAACTTGGTGTTTTGTGTATTTGCCATTTTGTAGTTGTTAAGCAGCATGTGTACTTCAGCTTAGGTTTTTATTTTCTGAGTAGTTATATACTTATATATGACCTTATGGATTTTGAGTTTTAAGTTTGCCCAAGTGTTTGTAGTGATTGAAAGATTGAGAGAGACAGAGATGAATTTTATCAATTTTGTAGGATCTTACGATCCCACAACTTGATCTTCACTCCCCTTTCCGATCCTAAGTAAAATCTCGATTTTGACTACCTTGCCTCTAACAATAAGGTTCGCTTTCAAATTAAATAATCAACGGTTATTTCAGACTAAATAATTATTAAACAAAAGAGAAGAATGCAACAGAGCAAACTATAAAAGAATAAAATGACTTAAAAGTTTAGGAAGTAATGCACTTACAGTCCGCCTAAAACTTTGATAGTGTCGTAGAAAAACCATTGCAAAGTTATAGAAGGACCAACCAACAACATTCTAATAGGAAGACTCCTGGTAAATAAATTGGCTAGCCCAATTTTTCTGATAGCCTGCCATAAAATAAGTGGAACACAATTAGTACAAGTACAACAGCGTCAATCACTGAAGGAAGTATCATAAATGATAAACCAAATGCAATTGCAAAAAAGAAGCAAATACCAGCACAAGACTATCAGCTTTTCTGTTATAAAGAGAAGCTACTATATTGTCAGCAGGATTAGAAACAAAGCTACCAACGGATCCAGCGGTATATCCAGCTAAACATGTCACACCTAGTTGTTGAGCTTTTGAACATTCCTCCTTTTTTCTTTTGACAACATTACGATACAAAAAATCAACAGAATGCTCGAACGTTGAGAACATGACCATGGAAACTGTCCAACAACAAAAAAAAAGGATACTCAATATTCAGTTCAATGATGAACATGTGCATGAGTTATACACTTATAGCTCACTATCACTGAAACTACCAATTTCATCACCATGCTAATCCAAAGGAATCAACTTAATTAGTCACAAGAACATAGTTACAACAAAATAATTGCAACATAATCCTGAAGAATATACTGAACACTCACCATGCTTACCTTTAAAGAAATTTATTGTTATTTTATAATTTATAATTCAATATCTATTTCACTATTACAACATAGTCACAGGAAACATAATAATTTACATCATAATCCAAAATAATAAACTGAATACTTAGCATGCTTAGCTTATAAAAGCTAATGCTACTTTAACATTAAATCTTTTGTTAGTTTATCAACCAACAGGTAACTAATGCCCTATAACCTGATCAATCAAATAGTTACTCGGACCTCAGCATGTGACTAACAATAAACGATTCAGCAAAAGCAAATGAAGATAATTTCCAGACATTAAGTAGGCCAGAAATGATAAAGATACCAAATTATATACCAAAGAGAAAAGCAAGGCGTAAAAATTTAATAGATTTTTTTCAGCCAAACATCTTTAAGTCAACCAATTTCCAGCTAAACATCTTTAAGCATACAGTTATATTATATGCTGGAAGATTTCACAAGATAGAATGGCAGCCAGCATAAAGATAGTGTTCATGTTTCGTTAATTTTTAAATATAAAGTTGTACAGCCCCAACAATTGCAAGATTAAATAAAGTTTCAAGAGATAGTGAAATTACATGGAATGTTTCGACCCAAAAGTGGAACAAGTCCACGGTAGAATCTGCAAGCAGTACATAAAATAGAAGATAAATAATCAAAATCATCTCCTAAAGACAGATGCACATCAAGTAGTAAACGAACGTATTGAAATCTTTCTTTACCCTCGTGCGCCTTCTGCTGCATATACCTTTGGAAAGCCGTCAAACATTCCCTTAGCATAACTAGGTTGTGCTTGAACCCTGACTTTAACAGCTTCAAATGGACATAGAGCTAAATTGGCAAATACTTCAGCAGATGCACTACTAAGAAAATATACAAGACTTCTGTGCTGGTCTACCAATACATTGGAATAAACTCCCTTAAAATATTCGTAAAGACCGAATCTGCACCCTCCTTGAGCACCATAGCCAAAGAACTTTCCCGTCCAACCTTTCCAGAGGACAGAAGGCCCTTGTTCCCTCAATAAGGTAGTAAAGCACGACGAAATACTGTAATACTTAATGGGATGCACCTACATGTAACAACATCACTTCCGCCATTAAATACGATCAATTCTAAACATTAGGATGAAAATTCATTCTCATAAAGGATTGCCAAAAATATTCAATTTTTCCACATTTTGTTCGGACTAACCCTCTGGTTCCTAGGGGAAAGAGCACCTAATAATCGGAGTTCGATTGGGAGAGAAGTAAAGGCTGGCCAATGATTGTTCCAACAAGGGTTCAAACTCACGAACTCTTGATTTTTCCACATATTTTGTTCATTTGTGTGAAAAATGATTCTCAAACATAAAGGGTAGCCCGAAAAAATCTGTTTTTCCATCCCACATACACCGTTACTAAACATTAGGGTGCAAAATCATTCGCATACAATAAAGGGTAGCCAAAAATGTTAAATTTTTCCACATTTTTTGTCCATAAGTGTGAAAAATCATTCTCAAACATAAAGGGCATCCTAAAAAAACTATTTTTCCACATATATTGTTACTAAACATTAGGGTGCAAAATCATAGTCATCCATAAAAGGGTGACCAAAAAATTTCAACTTTTTCACATATTTTGTCCATTAGTGTGAAAATCACTCTCAAACATAGAGGGCATCACCAAAAAAACCTATTTTTCCATATATATTGTTACTAAACACTAGGATACAAAATCAAACTCAAACACAAAAGGGTATCTAAAAAATCCAATTTTTCCACTTCCCCATTTCTAAAACATAACCAAACAAACTAAAAACCAATTCATCATCATGAAACAAAGAAATTAAATAAAGACTGGAATTAAATAAAATGCAACCAACCTGCATGTTAACTTTCAAAACATCAAGAGGAGTGGTAGCAAGATGAGTGGTACCAGCACTGAGCATTCCTCCAATGGTGCAAAGGGCATAATACCTTGGCGTTAATTCGTGTGAGATTCCTCCTTCCATGGCCGCCATGATCCTTTTCTTCAGTGTTAAAAAATCACGTTACTGTTAGCTCCATTTATTCCTTCACTGAACTCTTTCACGTGTTTTGATTGAAAAAAGAGAGAAGATGATTTTTTATGCTTTGTGCTTTTTGTGGGAAGAGAAAAGGAAGAACAAAATTAGAGGTTGTTAGAGTGACACAAAACACAACAACACAACACAAATGTAGTTTGAAATGAATCTGATTCTACAAACTTTGTTAATTACCTCAAAAGTCAAAGAATGCCCCCATTTTGTTGGAGCTTCTTAGGCCGTTCGAAAAGCTAGTAGAGTTTATTGCCCCAAAATCATTAAATCACTTTTTTTTTTTTGATTAAAGGGATGTATTGAATTAAGATTCTAAGAGATTTTAAAAGACTTTTTGATAATGAAAAAGTCGTGTGGTATTCAATCAATACTCTTTGCAACTTAAAAAAAGTCGTTTGGTATTCAATCAAGATTTTTTGTCATTTAAAAAAAGTTTTGTGGTATTCAATCAACACTCTTCATCACTTAAAAAAAATCTTATGGTATTCAAAATCATTAAAATTTCGAAAGATTGTTTAATAAATTTGATTTTGATGGATTTTATGGGATTTTCTAATGAAATTTTAGCATAAAAAAGTCTTCCATGCAAACATATTTCTTAGGATTGTTTTTTCTTTAAAGATTTTACTCTCTCTCATCTTTCTCTCCTCCCTTCTCTCTCACTCTCTATCTTCCTCTCTCCCTCTCACTTCCCTCTTCTCTCCCTCTCACTTCCCTCCTCTCTCACACTTTCTCTCTCCCCCTCTCTCTTTTCCCTCATCTCTCTCCTCCCTTCTCTCTCACACACACTCTCTCTTTCTCTCCCTCCTCTATCTTCCCCTTCTTTCTCTTTATCTCTCTCTCCTCTCTCTATCTCTCTCATAAAAAAATAAAGTAAAATAAATAAAAGAGTCTATATTGAGAATATTGTGAACGAGAGTGTGTTATAATTATTTTTTTCAACGAGTCTTTAAAAATTCATAAAATCTTTTGAAATCCATAAAATCATTTGAAATCCTTTAAAATCTTATGAGTTAAATCCATTGAAATCCAAATTGTAAATCTCGATAGTCTTTTAAAATCATCAAAGTCATTAAAATATTGCAAAGTCTTTTAAAATCCTTAAGATTTTTTTAAACAAAAATTGTCCTTTAAAATCCTAATCCAATACATCCCCTAAATCACTATTTTGTACGACTTGTATGTGTAGCTCGATTGGTAGCTACCGAGGACATTATTTGAAGGGACCGAGTTTTGAACCTCAGATTTTCCCATTAATTCACACTTTAAAAAGTGTGTGATTTAGTCACTATGCTATTTAACAAAAAAAAATAAAAAATCATTATTTTGTCATGAAAGTATAGACCTTGGACATTTACACCTCTGAAATTTGTGACTAGACCAAATATGTCTTGATTTTGAATTACGTCGAACAATTTGATCTTTTGTTAACCTGTATCTACTATTAATATAATAAAGTTATTGTAAAAAAAATATATAACAAAGTTATTGTTTATATTTTACAAGTGCGGTACAAAGTATCTCTTGATTGTCGATATGTATGTTCGACCATTGAAATTATAAACAACGAGTGAATACAAATTTTTATTACTATAATTTTTTTGTGTTGATTAATTAAATTTTGTTCACTTTTATAATCAATACTCTAGAGAATTATTTTAAAATATACATATATTTTTTAGAATTTTTTTGGTTATAAATGTTATACGGCCTACATGTGGCTCATACAAGCTAACCCGAATTGGTAGCAGATTACTTAAGGCAGGGCTAAAAATCCCAAGAAAGATTCGAGCCAAAAAATTTAAGGTCTAAATCCTGCATTTTACTAGGTTTGACGGGCCGGTCGAGCTAACTCATTTTAACAGCTCTACTAGTTAAATATTTTTAATATGATCTTTTGATACCATCGTAGATTGAAAAATTAATTTTGGGATATTTGAGTCTTTGAGAGAACAAGAGATGAAGATTGAGTTTTTTTTCTATCAGTTGTTGTTGAGGGCGTGGAAGGTATCTGTGGAGTGGTGTTTAACCACTTCTCATCGCATTTTCGATCAGTTGCTGTTGAAAGACCTAGCATTGAGAATCTCAATTTTAAAATGCTTAATGTAGGCCAATGTGGAGATTTAATCAAACCTTTCACAATTGAGGAAGTGAAACAAGTTGTGTGGGATTGTGATAGTTTTAAGAGATCTGGACCAAATGGTGTTAATTTGGGCTTTATCAAGGATTTTTGGCCGGAACTTCAGGAAGATTTTATTTTATCTCCGAATTTCACAGGAATGAGAAGTTATCAAAAGGTATCAACAATACTTTTATTGCTTTAATTCCTAAAATTGAGAGCCCGCAACGCCTAAATGATTTCAGACCCATCTCTATGGTTGGAAGTTTATTCAAAGTTCTTTCTAAGGTTCTCACCAATAGATTGCGAAGGGTTATGGCTAGTGTAATTTCAGAAACACAATCAGCTTTTATTCATGGTAGACAAATTCTTGATGGAATCTTGATTGCTAATGAGTTGGTGGAAGATGCTAAGCGCCTGAAAAAGGATTTGTTTCTTTTCAAGGTTGATTTTGAGAAGGCTTTTGACTCAATAGATTGGTCCTATCTTGAAGCAGTCATGAAAATGAATTTCCCTACATTATGGCGCAAGTGGATTATGGAATACATTAGTTCGACATCATCATCGGTTCTAGTTAATGGTTGCCTAACAGATGAATTCAAATTTGAACGTGGTTTGAGGCAAGGTGACCCACTTTCACCTTTTTTATTTTTAATAGTAGTTGAAGGCTTGAATGTTATGATGATTGCTTTAGTGGAGGCTAGCCTTTTCTCTGGATATAAGGTGGGAGCTAATAATCTTGTTCCAATCACTCATTTACAATTTGCTGACGATACATTGTTAATTGGAGATCGTAGTTGGGCAAATATTATAGCATTGAAAGCTTTGCTCCTTCTTTTGAGGCGGCATCTGGTCTAAAGGTGAATTTTCGCAAAAGTATGTTAGTTGGTGTTACCATTCATGATTCTTGGTTGGTTGAGGCAGCTTCTGTTCTTAATTGTAAATTTGGCCGATTACCTTTCCTCTATATGGGGTTGCCTATCAGTGGTGATCCTCGCAAGTTAAAGTTTTGGCAACCTTTGCTTGATCGCATTAAGTCAAGATTATCGGGTTGGAAGAGTAAAAATCTATCATTGGGTGGTCGTTTAGTACTTATTAAGTCTGTTTTGTTCTCTCTTCCGGTCTATTTTCTTTCCTTCTTCAAGGCTCCCGCATGTATCATTTCCTCTATTGAATCTATTTTCATTGTTTCTTTGGGGGGGGGGGGGGGGGAGTGAGGAGGTTAGGAAAATTTCTTGGATTAATTGGGTCACTATTTGTTCCAAAAAAGAGAATGGGGCTTGGGGGTGCGGAGGATAAGGGAGTTTAATTTGGCATTACTTGGTAAATGGTGTTGGAGGATGAGGGTTGAAAATAAGAGTTTGTGGTACAGAGTTTTAGCAGCAAGATACGGAGAGGTAGGAGGAAATATCGTAGAGTAGGGGCGATTTAATTCAGTTTGGTGGAATAATTTGATTAATATTAAAAATTGGGTTGGTGTGGGAGATGGTCGTTGGTTTGATGATAATGTTGGGCGGGAGGTAGGTAACGGTGCCCAAACTTTATTTTGGTAGGATCCTTGGATGGCATGGTTTTGAAGAATATTTTAGTCGCCTTTTTGATCTTGCTATTAATAAAACGACAACAGTGGCTGAAATGTATTCACTTGGGTGGGGGAGGAAGGTGAGGCTTGGAAGTGAAGGTGTCGTTTATTAGCTTGGGAGGAGGAGAAGGTGCGGGAGTGTTGTGATTTTTTTAAATAATATTGTTTTTCAGCCTAATCTTTCTGACAGGTGGATTTGGCATTTACATGCGTCCAACAAATATAATGTCACAAGTTCTTATAATCATCTGTTGTCATCAGTCAACAACAACTTGGCAGCTGCACACATAACAGAAATTTGGAATAAGGAGGTGCCCTTAATAGTCAGTCTTTTTGCTTGGCGTCTGCTGCGTAATTGGTTACCAACAACGGACAATTTAATTAAAAGACAATTTTTACAACCAAATGCTCAGTTATGCGTGGGTGTGGCATGCTGGAAGATGCAGAACACTTATTCCTCTCTTGTGATTTTTTTGGTAAACTTTGGTACAATATTTCTAACTGGCTTAGTTTCCACATAATGTATCCTGGACATGTGACATGTGTCAGATCATTTAAATCAATTTGGAACCTTAGGCGGGTTTTCCAAAAGTATTCGCTCAGCTTTTAACGGCATATGGCTATCTTGTGTGCGGGTGATTTGGATTGAAAGAAATGCTCGGGTGTTTCATAAAAAGAGGCCTCGTTTCATCAATTACTCGACAAAATTAAGCCTCAATCATACTGGTGGCTGAAAGCGAACCGTCCTAGCTTTGCCTCTTACCATTTGTGGTGGTTGAATCATTTATCTTGTTTGGGTATCTATCTGTAATGGGTGGTTTTGTTCTTTTGTCCTTTTCTGTTTATTACCCGTTGTTTTTTGGATGTAATTTGATACTCTTTCAGCTGATTTTTTGGCACTTCTTGTGCTGAAATTTCCAGGCTTTCAGTATTATTTTTCATTTTAGCTTCTTCAAAAAAAAAGATTGAGTTTTTTTTAAAAAAAAATAATTTGAGTATTTTATTTTTTATTTTCTGGGTTTTGAAGATGAAAGTGGATGAAGATGATAATGAAGATGAAGAAAAACAGGAGGGAAAAAGATGAAAAAAAATATAAAAAATATTAGTTGTTGGTGGTTTATTGTAACATACGATATTACAATAGACATGCATGTTCAACGATCCCCCTTTTTGAAAAAAGATCAAAGGCTAAAAATAAAAAAAAAAAATAGAGCAATGTTATATGAACATCCAAAAAGCAACAACCATTTGACAACGAGCATAAAAATACTCAAATTATAACTAATGATGTGACTGTAAGAGAGAGAAATAAGTAATTAAAAAATGAAATAATACTTATATGGTATAAATATGTGGTATTAGACAACCAAAAGGTTGTCATATTAAATAATTGTTTCTTAATTAACTCAGGTGAACCTTCTCTAGAGAAATTCTTGTGTGAACTCCCACCCAACACGTCATCCTTACACTCAGCCAATAAAAATATGACAAACACAATTAAAATTAACTTAAAAAGTGTGATTTAATTAAGAAATGGAAAAATGAGTGTTAACTGTCTTGTTAATTTTACACTTTTTAAGTTAATTTTAATAGTGTTTGTCATATTTTTATTGGCTGGGTGTAAGGATGACGTGTTGGGTGGGAGTTCACACAAGAATTTCTCATCCCACACGCCCTTCCTTTGCAGATACGATTATGATCTTTTTCTAAAAACTGCAATTTCTTCATCTCTGTAATATCGGTCTCTGATTTTTCATTATTCCAATGTCTTTTTGCTCTTCACAATCATCAAGGACTTTGCTCCAAAAGGCTTAGCAATTCTCTGCCCCTCTATTCTACGTACTGGTTTTTGGTAAGCTTTTAGATATTTGAAGTGATAATATTTAGAATTGTTTATGTACAAAGTCTTAACAATTCTTTGCAACTCTATTCTACTGTTTTTTTTAGTTATATATAGTTACTATTTAAGTAGAATAGTTTTCTTGTTGATATTTATAACCTGCAATATTTGGGTTGTTGGCCATTGTGGGTAGCGTTACCTGAAGCGTGATTGTTTTTTTCTCTCTTTTCACACTTAACATAACAGGATTGTGTGTGCTACAATGGCAGATCAAGATATGACAGATATGCATGAAAATACCACCATGCTTGGCTATGATATACTTGAAAGTGTTATTGATGCAGCTTTGAAGGAATGGAGTTTACATCAATTGAAGATGTATAAAGAATTACTACGTAAAATACGCGCCAAGAGTAAAGGTCTTAGCTTTCGCATGGGTCGTGTTACTAAATCAAGAAAAAAATGGTATGGTAATTGGTCAATGAACAACTTAATCAATGATGTATACATTTTTAGGCAGTAGTATGAAAAAAGGGAGAAAACAAATCCAATATACCACTACTAAAAAAATCAGTTTTAGCGACGGTAGGATTCCGACACAAAATGGGCAAAATTCCGTCGCTAACCCTTTTCCGACGGATTTTGCGACGCAAGCAAATTCTGTGGCAAAAGTAGGCGTCGGAAACCATTAGCGACGGATAACATAGTCCGTCACAAGTTGCAACGGCTTTCCGACAGTCGCAAAACGCAAAAAATCCGTCGCTAAACCTCGCATAGGACAGAAATTTAAAACACCAATTTTCGTAGCAAAGTAGCGACGAAAGTAAAAACCCGTCACAAATTTCTGAGGGGAAAAATCGTTACAAAAATTTGTGAGGGATTATCACCGTCGCTAAATTTCTGGGAATTTGTATAGCGTTGCAACAATGCTGACGCTAATTTGCTTGGAAAAAATTTTGCTACGGTTTAAATTCCGTCGCTAATGGCAATTTTTCTTTGTTTTTTTAATAAATTTAGGAAATTACCCAATTCTTCCTCTAAATACTTTTGTGATATTACCTAATTACCACAAATATCAAAACATTTCGTAAAACAAAATCCGTAGAAATCACACTACTTATCTTTCGCATCAAAATATATTGAAATTATTACTAATATAGTATTATAACATTGTACTTGAAATTAAAAGTTATAATCAAATTCTCAAAATAATATAAAAACTAATCAAGATGGACGCAGAGTTGGATCCCAACTTGAAGGATGAGGTCGATATGGAGGTAGATGTGAATGACCTTGTGAAAAAGACTCCATAAATTTTTGTAACTGCTCTCGAAGCAAACGTGAATCCTCATGTGACTGCTCTCGAAGCAAACGTGACTCCTCCTGTGACTGCTCTTGAAGTAAACGTGACTCCTCCTGTGATGCACGAATCAACTCCTCATGAGTCTTCAACTGCTCCTTGAGTGCCATGTTTTCAGCTGACATGTTAGAAATTACAGTCCTCATATGCTCGTATTCAGATGGTGAGATGCCGTCAGATGATCTGGATGAGGAAGGCTTGTATTTTCCTGCCTCTGGTCCCAAACCATATATGTGTCCCTTCTTGTCAACTCCTCCAACTACGTCTAAGAAGATGATATTGTCTGACTGATGGTCATTAGACACATCATCCCCATCTGTTTGCTGTGAGTTCCTTTCAAAAATCCGTCTTTCATATTCATCCTACAAAATTAGAGTTCGTCTTAATTCTTAATGTACAAAAAAATGAAATTAAATTAATTACTACAATTACCTTAATTAAAATCATGTATAAACCAACCAACAACAACTTAAGCAAATTAAAACTAGCTTTTAAGTAATAACTAAGATTATCATGTTCAGATGTCAGAACCTGATGAACAATAGTAAACATGCATAACATTCAAAACTATAGCACAACAGCAGGTAACAGACAACAATATACATGATTAGGAAATAATTATAATGTTTTATGTTTATTTGACAAAAGGCTAGAAATAATAATCTCATCAAGTTGTAACTTACCGCAACCATCTGAGATTTGGAGGATACCCACTTTGATGGATCACCTTTCATTTTGTGTGTCTTTTGAAATACCTCCCAACAGCTTGGAGCCATGTTTGAGTCAGTTGTCTATAGTACAAGATAAATATTGCTTAGCCTTAACTTTGCTTTTCTATAGTTGGTGTAATTTACTTTTCTTCATATAGCCTTAAATTTGTTTTACGTATTTTTCACCTCTTTGATTTAGGTTTGGTTTATTGTGTAAAGGAGCATCTTTGGCTAATTTCTTGTCTAAGTAGTTTTCTAAGAAGCTACTGAAAAAATGCTTATGATTTTAAGCAATTGTTAGATTTTTCTTTTAGATTCTCATTTTTCTTGAAAATATGTAACAAACTGGTATAAAAGTGATTATTTTGTTTTAAAAAAGTTATTTTTTTTCATAAGAAACTGATATAAAAGTGATTATTTTGCTTTAAAAAGTAATTTTTTTCTTGTAAAATGAATAACAAACGAGGAGTTCAATTACTAACCCTACAAGCACTGCAACTTAATTCAATAGTCAACAACAATGAGTTCAATGACTAATTAATATACAACTTCTATGAAAGTGGACCAATGTTTAATGTCATGGTGCCATTTTAACAATTTACGGTGAGAATGTAGACTTGAGAAATTGGTAGTACATACATGTGCTAAGCCAAACATAAATTTTAGAAAACATATTACGTTGACTGCAATACTCAGTATGAATTTATTAAAAAGATGACATGATGTTAGGTTCTTTTGTATAGAAAACATTTTAATGTTATTGTGAATTTATTATAACCATACTCAGTCATGTTTATGAAGTTTCTTTTTTAAGAAAAAAAACATACACATAAGAGTATAAACTAACAAAATAATTAACTAATGATAAACATACTCTAGTTATGAAGACGCACCTTGGAGGATACGTGCTTCACTTGTGATTGGTTCTCCAAGGTTTCTATCTGTACCATATTTGTGAGTCCATTTTTGGCAGAAGCAGAGGCCAAATTGGAAACAAAGAGGAAGCATGCGATGCCATACTAACATAACTGCAGCCATATTATAAAGAATTAAGATGTTAATTAATTGTATATTTTCATTAAGGTACAAGACCAATTACATACAGGTTACAACAATAACTTGGCTGATGACAAATTAAAGTCAGCATTGATTCAGAGAGATATTCTCAATTCAAATTCAAATATTGCTAACTGAAAATCTAAACAATAATTGCATCAGGATGAGCAATTGAATTCTCTAATTCAAAGTCAAATATTGTTAGATAAATATCTGCACAATAATTGCAGCAATCAGTTCACTGATCTTTCACATATTGATATATCAAGGCATCGTCAAAATATGAATTCATCTTAGGCCACCCCACCAAAAATTCTATTTTAATAATATCTTTTTTAAACTTGAAGTGTAAATCTAATGAGTAATGATGTCAAATCAATTAACCAATAAGCTAGTAAAAAAATATTTTTATTTTGTCATTAATTCTGTTTGATATTAATCAATGAAATGGTTAATTTTGATATCAACCACATGAAGATGAGTACTCTGAATTATAATTCTTTTGTGACAGTACTCTATTTAGAGACAAGATTGACATATAGATTAAAATCTTAGATTAGATATACTTGCAAGAAGGGGGGAGGGGTAAGACTAAAACAGAACAAAGTTATGAATTAGCAATAAGTTCAGACAAAGATACTCACAAGGCTTAACCCACGATATAAAGATCCATGGTGCAAAAATGGCCACACTCCAGCACCACTGTATATCTCATAAATGCACACAGGTTTCCCTGTTCTCTCAAGCTCCCCTTCATCCCGCTCATTGGCTTCAAACTTTAGTTTCTCAGATTTCCTAGCATTACGATATATCTCATCCCAAACACCAACATCTTTCTCCAACCTATCTTCAACCTATAACAGAAAGAAATGTTTCTTAGAACCAGGTATCTCTAAAATAAACTGATCATGAATTCCAAATAGATGGAATAAATAAAGGGGTAGTAAAAAGGGTAGAATGGAAGATAAAAGTTGAAACCAATTGTAGCAATTGCAATATTACACCGTACCTGTTCCATTTCGAGCATTTCACTTTCTTCAGATATTTCAATTTCTCTCATAATGTTCCAGTCATCACAGCTTCATGATTGTGTTTAGAATAAAAAAACCCATGAACCCCATCAACAATCTGAGAGTTGAAAAAAAACTTAATGAAAATGAAGCAGTAGCTATGGTTACCGAAATCAGTGAATGACAAAAAGAAGAACAAGAACAAAAATGACAAAAAGAAGAACAAGAACAAACTTACATATTTTCTTATCACAGGAAAATCAGGTGCAATGAAAGGGATTTCAAAAGTCATTGCTCTGATTAATAATGAAGGAAAACCCTGTACATCTTGAGCAGAACCATATAGGACAATATCAGCTATCAGTAGCACACTATTCACATCACCATTCAAGCCATAATGCCTTATAGAACCATGAGGAAGTCCCAAACGTGAAGCAACTTCCTACACCAAAAGATATGGGATCAGTAAACAATTCAAATACAACATACTGAAGGCTGAGACAATTAGCTAAGACAAGTTGAACACAACAGAATAAAGGAATGTCATCAGTATAATTTAGAGACCATATTTAAGATTTATGTTTCTCCCGTTGTTAGTTTCTCTGTCCTTTCATTACCGATTTATTCCTATCCTACCATTTTTCTTACTGTTACCTCCCATATAAATGGAAATTCTTATTGTACTCAATTATTTGTCAATTATTTCTTGGAGATAGGCTTAAAACTTCTTATCAAAAATTGATAATAACGGCAGCCTAATGTTATCTTTTGATAGCATGAGCACTAAAATAACATATGATGCACAGTAGATCTTAAGAAGAGACTACCTGTAAAGCGTCATCATAACCATCAGTTGAATTGCCACAAAGGAAAACAAACTTGAATGACTCAGCTGCATCATTCCTCCTTGCATATTTTTTTAGCAGAGGCCCTATGGAATTCATTGCAACAACATATTCCCAAGATAGGTCATTATAGAAGATTGAGCTCCCAACAACTAAAACCACCATATCATTTTTACCAAATCCACTTAGTTCTCTGAGCTGATCCTTGGTGTGGGTCTTACTATATCTTTCTGCAGCCCATACATCTACTGGCGATCCAGGGATCACAAAAAAGTTTCCAGTGTCAAGCTCGCTATATAACATCTGATACATGAAGAAAAACAAATTTTGAGCACTAGCTTCAAAATATTTGAGACAGATCTTATTGAGAAGAGATCCTAATTCCTAATACTAATAATGTCCAAGTCTTTGTGCAAATGTACCTACATCTTTACCGGATAAGTAAAATCTGGAAAGACAATGACACTGGCTCTGCTAGAAGCACTTCTCCAGTGAGAAATATGATGCTGCCAACCCATTTGTTTGTAAACTGGAAAACGATTTGAAAGGCTATCTTCTTGAATAATCCATATCAATGGTACTGAACAAAAAGGCTCCTGCATAAGGCTGCACAAATACAAAACTCAGTAATCATAGAATCTAAAACTTCAAAGAAGAAGCATCTCCTACAACCAAAGTGAAGGGACAGAAAGATGCCACATAATGGTCACTGCTTCGTTGTTCAAATCCTAATTATATAATCTTTCAAAGAGCTAAATCAGGGATGGTTATGCATTGGTAAACAAACCTTTCAAAGTTAAATAAAGCATATGACTACCTTTCTTAATACCTAAACCACCAACAAAATATCCTGCATTTCTAATTCATTTCTCAGATTGATTGCTCAGAATAAGTTCCCACATGTGTACTCATACTGACAAAAACAAGAATGCATATTTGAGACAACAAAATTCAAACAATCAGGTTCAGCAACGAAAAAGGTCAAGGAAACTGTTAGGACCCTTTTTTGAGTAAGAAAGAATTCCCAGAACAGAACAGTATAAAATTTAAAATTTCAAAATAAAATTGATTATTTAAAGGGGAAAAAAGCTTAAACAAGTCCGCTCTAAATGACCAGTTTAAGAACTCATTGGTTATTGTGTAGACAGGTAAACATGCCAGGTTTTGAACTGCTAAATAAATCAAACATAAGCACATCCTAAGTTTACACGAAGACAAGTTTATTGTGCCTACTTAGGAGATAGACGAAGATGGTTAAAGATTACCTTTGGTTCAGAGAAAGCCAATCTCTTTATTTTAGAGAAATGCTTTGATGAACAGTCTTCAACCACATACGACGCCAGGGTAAACAGAGCACCCACAAAGCCAAGGACTGCAGATTTATTATCTACCTGTGACCAATACTTTCAATTTAATAAAGAGAAAAGTATAGCATAGGGGCATTGTATATTAATTGGGCTACAAACAATAACAATAAAGCAACAACAATATGAAATTTAGATTAGATAGTTAGAGTCTCCAGTAGGGCAGTTCAAACTTCGGTTCCTATAGAAAACCACACCGAACTAAATTGAACTACCATCATCGTTCACAAAACTGAATCGAACTGGAGATGACTAATCTCAGACTGAACTACTCTACTGGTTTGGTGCACCATGCTCTACTGGTTCAACCCAAACTGTGTTGAATTTCCACATAACTGTGCACCGACATCAAATATGTCTATTTTCTTCGTTCTTAGATAAAGTTTCAGTAAGGGAAAACATTGTTTGAGTCACTAAGGCACAATGTATCCACTAAGTTACTTGGCAGAAACACAAATTTAATGGAATTGTAAAACAAACAAAAAGGTATATGCAATAAACAAAGGAGTAAAACGAATCCAAAAAAACAAAATAAAAAAAAAAGAAAAAATATAGTACATCCTCGTGCTTTAGACCACTTCATGTTTCCTGCTTTTTTTTAATTATTTGACAAGATCTTTCCTTCTCTTTCTTGAAATGGTTTTAATAAATATTCATATTAAAATTGATATTAAAGACTAAAAAAAGTCATTATTGATATTTTTCTATTTTAATATTTGTTTTACATACATTTTCACAACTACCAAAATATAAGAACAAGTAAAAGTTTCATAGTCAATCTTGGAAGGTCACGTCGCTTCAATTTATACATATATAATATTAAAAATTAAATAACTCTGTATTTTTTATTTAAAGTGGTTTCATTGGGAAAATACAAAATAAAAAATATATCCAGTTCAGTTGGACATTTTAATCCTTCTTTTGTTCTCCAGCTGTCCTAAAATGAAACGAAGCTCTCTGTGTTAAATCAAAATGAAAAATCACCAGCAACTTTTCTCTATTAAACAATCATTCATTTAGGTTCAGTTCACTTCATTTCACGAACTGAACTCTTTAAAATTTCAGTCCGGTTAACTGTCTACAAAACATCAGTTCGATTTGCAAATTGTAATCAACGGTTCGGTTCTATATGGTTTAGTTCAGGTTAGGTTCTGCAGTTCGGTTGAGCAGCCCTAGTCTCCAGGTTTAAGACGTGAAAAAACATTTCAATACAATCAGAACATACAAACCAAATCAATGATTCATAAATCTATTCAATGATTCATATTATCTTGATAGCCACAGGTAGGACAGACAGTGTTGTGAGTTTTCAAGATTATATCCTCACTTAATGTCATTACACCCATCTATCTATGATTCGCAACCAATAAACATGCACAAAATGCAGTGTCTTTTAAATCAAATAAATCTAAAAAACATACGGTCTTATGGAATTTGACTAAACAGACAGGTTTTACTTTTATTTAGCTATAAAATAAAAAGAAGTGTGGCGTGAAATGATAAAACATGGATACAAAGGTAGTATAGGATCCTCAAACCTCCTTGCGCAAAATTGATAGTGCTTCACCAACGTATGGAACTGATTCCTCAGGAATAAACTCCCTCACTTGATCAACTTGGCCTGCGGAGTGAACTGGGTCAAATATGACGGGACCCTTGCCTTATACAATATCAAACGGAATATTCATTCCAGAAAGTGGTGTAAGAATGTTTGAGAATAATATCACATGTTACAGAATCAATATTGAGCAAATTATTATTGCCGACATAATCAGAACCATAACACAAGAAGTAGGGTAAAGAAAATACTGCACAAAGCATAAAAGTGTATAATATGTGCTAGAGAGTTATATTACCCTATCAGGCTGGAAAACCTTCCACGGTTGCAATGAAATTTCAACCACGAGATCAACATTTTCAGATCTTTCCCGGAATGATGGATATTTTTCGCAGATGATTTGGTAACTCTGGTTAACAATGAAGTTTGAAAAATCAGATCTCCTTTCAGTAAACAAAATAACTCATCAAGCTTATTCATGAAATATAAAACCAAATTGATGTTCAGTGGCATTTAAACAAGATAAGTATAGGAAACCAAACCATACAAAGAATGTGACAATTCAAACAAATATTTGAGCTGAATTCATTATGAAAAAACTGTTGAAAATGTTCTAAAATGGAGATGAGTTTCAGAAACCATAACAATAACTTCAGCCCACTTATTAGTTATTGGAGAAAAATAACATTCTAACCAAAATCCGCTCTAATTTATCTATTTTATGAACTAAACTGCACATAACATGAGGGTTTCTATGGGAAACCTAATTTCTTCATACATGTCACAACCCCATTACTACTAAACAATAAATCTATCTCTATCTAATCAAATTCAAACTTAATAGAGAACCCACCTTGTCAATTTCTGGATAAATTACCATTTGATGAACAAGAGCTCCAACCCTTAAAATTCTCTTCCATTCGATTTCTTTTTATTACTTGCGCCAACGGAAAACCCAGCCCCTTTCGTTCCAATTAGGCATTCACGCACGCTATAACTTTAATCAATCACAATTGATAAATTGAAATGGGGCTGAAAAAGGGTTATGGTTTGGGCGAATACCAACATGAATTTACCACCGAAAAGGATTCAACGAAGAGGGAAGGATTTGAGATGGTTCCACCATCGAGAGGATTTGAGAGTGATTAAAGTTTGTGGAGTTTGACTGTGATTGAATTAGGTTTAGATTTGAGAGAAGGGATGGAATTGGCTTTAGATTTGAGAGTTCTGGAAGTGTGAGGGAAAGAAAGGGAACGATGTTAAACAAAAAGATTTGTTTTAACATAATAAATATAACAAATTGAATTAAAATCATAAAGAGGCGACATGTTATGGTGGTAAATCACTAGAACTTCTATCTACATGTCCTTGGTTCAAGTCTTGGCGCGGCCAGGAAAGAAAAGTATTTTATGTTTTGATGAATAAAATAAAAAAAACACGAATTCGCTTTGTGACGGAATAAAAGGACGTCACTAAGCATTAGGGGATTTTTCGACGGAATATTTAGAGATGGAATCAAACCGTCGCTAATTCCCGCACAAAACTTGCTACAATCAAATTTCTGACAGAATTTGTGACGGATACTTAGCGACGACCGAATCCCTCACAAAATTCGTCGCTAGTGACATCTTAACCAAAACCCTCAGAAAATCCGTCACAATTTGCGACATAATTTAACCCGTCACAAAATTTCGTCGCAAAAAATGAATTTTCTAGTAGTGATACTGAAACAATGTATTGCTTTCGACATGTCATGTAATTGTCCATTAATACATAGCTCAAGTAGGACAAAAGGTGCAATACCACAAGAAATAGCAAAAACATGTAGAGACAACATACTAACCATAAGTTTGAAAGGGTTGTTGTTTTATTGCAATTGCATTAGACACTTCCAAATACACTTGTAACCAAATGATTGGACATCATCAAATCTAACAAAATCATAGGCTACCATATACTTTGGACAGAAGGACTCTGAAGAAACCAAAACTAAGAAAATCAAACTCATACCAATTTTAAAACCAGAGTATAAGAATTGTTACTTGCTATATATATGAGTTACATATACACAAATATGTTAAACATCCTTTGCCATAGAGGTTAAACAAAAATTTATAAAAATCACAAAACACCTAATTCCAAAGCATGAACTTTGTCAACGAAAACACCAACAGCTTTAAGTAGTCTCCATGCGACACATAACTGTTGGAACATTGGTGTGAAGTTGGAAGAAAATTGAATGATTAAACACCAAGTAATAAGACTTTGAGCTAGTGTGATGTGAATTGAAAAAATAGAGAGTGGGGGTCCCACATAAAATAGAACACACACATTAGTAGTGTTTAAATTGCGGTATTTAACTTTAAATACTTTATAATGATAAAAATAATAGTAATTATTATTTTTATTCGTGAATATCACTTCCCATAAATTTCGTTTATGTTGTTTGTGATAAGAATAAGAATTTAACTGAGTTCTTATCTTTCCTTCATTCATATCCAATGAGTTTGTTTCCTCCACCTTTGTGGATTTGTTTCTTTTTGATCTTATCCACAAGCATTGTTGAACTGATTAGTGGTTAAGTTTTTTTTTGATCTTATCCATTAGAGTAACTGCTGCCGCAATTTTAGCTAAAACAGTTACAAAATCTCTATATAAATAGAGGACTTCACTCAGTTCAAAAATCACACCAAAGAGTTATATTGAGTTGTCGAGAACTCTTTCTCTCTTCTCCCTCCAGCTTGTGTTAACGAGCTATTCTTCTCCTTATCTCCTTTTTCTGTCCCTTCGGATATAAGAGTGTTCTTAAGACCTTAGTCCCTATTCGGTATAATGTCCCTTCGGAATTAAGAAAGGTCTTAAGAACATAGTCCCTTCGATAATATATGTCCCTTCGGAATAAAGAGTACTTTTAAGATCATAGTCCCTTTTAAAATAATAATGTCCCGTCAGAATTAAGAATGATCTTAACGGTATATATAAATATTCTTTCGATATTTTTCTATTTTTGGAGAAGTTAAAAAGTTAGAACGGTGGTATCACCGTATTTGAGTGGTTTTAGTACCATATTGATATTTTGGAGAGCTCAAAGGTTAGAATGGTGATAACACCATATTTGAGTGGTCTTAGCACCATAATAGAGTGGTCACAGTACCATATTAGAAAGTGGTTTCAGTATTAAAGAGTGGTCTTAGTACCATATTGGAGGTGTAAATCTCGAACGGTTTTCTACAGTGCAGTAGTTAACCGCACAGTTGTAGCTGGACTTGTTTTATCCTGGAGGCGGCGTGGTTGATAGTCTGTCTTGCACAATTTTGGGCAGTGCCACGAAACGTCTTAAAGAGAGCGACCTGGTCGTGACTCAACCTAGTAACAACTTCGGTAGATATTCTATTTCAAAATAGAATTTGGAAATCCAAATACAATAGTTTGGAAATCCAAAAACAACAATAACTCTCTCAAATTCCAACTCTTAGAAATTTAGGACTGTCGGTTAAGTAAAGAACCATCATCAAGTATTCAACATTCCATATTCTTTCATTCCTATATATAGTACTCACGAATCAGTGTTAAAACAAGTGGATAAATATCAATTGTAACTTGTATATATACCCTTGAATTCATTGTGATTATTCACTAAAATTGACAAATTTGTTCATCAAAACTAACATCTTAAATTTCCCCTGAAATGCTCAGTTTAAAACCTCATTTTTTGTGTAATTCTGTAACAAAATCACATTAAAAACTATACTATTGAATGGCTCCGGAAGTGTATTTTCGAGAAATATAGGGCTTAATTTATCATTTCAACGTATGCAGCAACTGTCACCCTGCTGACAAAAAGAAAAAAAAGAATATTTGCATATTTTTTTTATAGAATGCATATTCAAATTTTAAACCATGGTAAAAGGCTACAAATAAAGAATATTATATTGTTTATTCATAGATTATAATTTATAAATAATAGGCTTAATTACTGAATTGGTCCCTTAAGTTATTTGTTGGTTACATTTTGGTCCCGTAAGTTATTAACGTTACAAATTGGTCCCATAAGTTATCCTTCGTTAATCATTTAAATCCTGAACGTCAAATATTTGAAAAAAAAACGTTAACACATCTTATGTGGCATCTGACTGGGCAAAAATGGGTCCAATGAGGGATGATGGCGTGGCATAAGTGTCCAATTAGGGTTTTTTCAATTTCCTCTTCTTCTAAATCTTACCATTTCTATCAATTTCCCCTTCTTCTCAATCGTACCCTTCTTCCTTCTTCTTCCTTCTTCCTTCTTCGTTCTGCTTCCTTCTCAATCGTACCCTTCTTCTTCCTGCTTCCTTCTTCCTTCTTCCTTCTCAATCGTACCCTTCTTCTTCCACAACACCATCACCCTTCTTCCTTCTCAATCGTACTTGTTCTTCTTCCTTCTTCTTCTTCTTCTTCTCCTGCTTCGTTTTCTTACAGTTTACCATGTCCAGTGCTAGCCAAAGCTCCAGAAGCCATAACAACAACAGGGTCCAACAAAGGTCAAACTCCACAACTATTGGGTCTGTGTTGAGAAGAAGATCTGATAAAGAATGTGGTTGTAAGGATATTGAGGTTTTGAAAACTGTGACTAATATAATGAATCCAAATTATGGGAAACAATTCTGGGGCTGTAGAAACTAAGCAAATTGGATCCTGGCTGTAACCATTTTAGGTGTTGGATGATGATATTGTTGATGAAAGAGATATGCTGATTGAGAAGCTTAAGAAGAAAAACTAGAAGATGAAATTGGCACTGACTGGTACAAGAAAGCAATTGAAGATGTCAATGGTGTTTGGGCTTATATGCTTTGGGGTGAATATTGTGTTGGTTACAATGTTTATGTGCAATAAGTCTGCATTTTTGGGTCAACTATATTTGAAATAGATTTAGATTTAGGATTTTGTGTTGATGTATGAATGAGGCTGCTATGAATGTAATTTGTTTACAAATATGAATGAATGGATGGTACTGTTTGTCAATTATGAGCAATATCTTGTTTTGAATCACAAAAGTAAATTGATAATGTTAGCATTATTTGATATTGTTATAGCTGAATTGATATTGTCAAAGCAATAAGTACTTGATTCAATAATTTCTTAAAGAAGATTATACTGTTATAGCTAAATTACCAAATGTTTAAGGTACTCATAACAGCAACATTACACCAAAATACACATTACTTCTAAATGAAGACTACACCATAATAGCTAAAACACCAAATGTGTCAGAACTTGTCATAACAACAACAAAATACTAATTTGTTCTTAAATAGTACATAACATATACTAAGCCAAAAAAAAGTGACATCAACCTATGTCAGATATTACATTTGAATCTTAATCAACAAATTCATTTTCAATTGGGTTGAGTTGATGATCCTCCATCCTTCCTGAGGGACCTAAGTGACATGGTCTTCCTTTTATGTTTGATTGGTGGTGGTTGAGTTGATGATGCCCCCTTTGGTGCCTTTGTAGTGACCTGCCTTTTCTTGGATTTAGCAGCAGTGGCAGCTTGATTTGAAGATGCATCTTGAGTTGAAGTGGCAGCTTGGGTTCTTACAACAGTTGCAGAAGGGACATTTGCAGAAGTGGCATTTGCAGAAGTGGAATTTGAAGCAGTCACAGAAGTGAGGGTTACAGCAGTTGCAGTAGTTGCAGTGGTAGCATTTCTAGCTGCACTCTGAGTTGCAGTGGTAGCATTTCCAGCAGTAACACTCTGAGTTGCAGTGGTAGCATTTCCAGCTGCACTCAGTGGTAGCATTTCCAGCAGTAGCACTCTGAGTTGGTGGTGGTGGAAGCTTACATGTTGATTTGTTGTGACCCTTTTCCATGCATCTACTGCATTTGGCCCCATATCTTGCTCTCTTGAGTTGCATGTCATCCTTCTTCTCATCTGCATCCTTGTTTCTCTTTTTTTTTTGGTCTCCTTGGTTGTCTCTTGATGGGTGGTGGTTGAAGGTCAGTGAATTCTGTCTTGGTCCAGAGGTTCTGTCCATTTGCAGGGTAAATCATATGACTATAACATGCTTCATATTTCTCCTTCAAGTAGTAGTCTGGAACATAGTCATCAATGTTAATATCCTGATCTTTCATACAAGCTATTGCATGACAACAAGGCAATCCAGTGATGAGCCATTTTCTGCAGAAACACTCTCTTCTTAACAAATTGACTGAGAAGATATCACCATTCAATGAAATGCGCCTAACCTCATAGTCAAACTCACCTCCCCTCCTGTTAAAAGTCACACTCACCAGTCAATGAAAATGCCAGTACAATTGTATTAAAAAACAATTCAGTAATTGACTGTGACCCAGATTATTGGTCTCAAACTCAGACTTAGACCAAATTGAAAAAATAAAATAAGTTAAGGGACCGGCTGATCAATTAAGTCATTCAGTAATTAAGCCTTAAAAAAATGACATACCTTACAATCCAATTGTTAGTTAAAGTTGACTCCCTTTCAAGCCTTTTTCTTATGTTAGGCAACACATTGCTATTGTATCTAGCCACTTTCTGTCTATTTGTTTCCCAGCTCTCCATTAAGTACACCCTAATTTCCTCAAGCATTGTAATCATATGTTTTGATCTAGGTCCAACAATGACTGAATTGAAAGCTTCAGACTTGTTGTTTAATAAAGTATCACATCTAGGACCACTAGTAAATGCTGATTTACTCCAATGTTTTGTTGGAATCTTCATTAAGTACTTGTATGCCTCTTCACTTATAGACTTGATCTCATTCATTTCTTTCTCCCAAGCATTCTTGTATGTAGCTTTAGCAGCCCTCCACAT
Source organism: Medicago ruthenica (assembly GCA_018208015.1). Lineage (NCBI taxonomy): Eukaryota > Viridiplantae > Streptophyta > Magnoliopsida > Fabales > Fabaceae > Medicago > Medicago ruthenica. The sequence goes on from CM031375.1 coordinate 79,671,128, forward strand.
CAACTCTTTTAGCTTTTTCCCTGGATACTTTTTCCTGAAATTGTTGTACAAGTGCCTAACACAAAACCTGTGATCCACCCCTGGCAATAGCTCATCAATGGCTGGTAATAAACCCTAAAATAAAATACAGGATGTAACATTAATTACTTAAAACATAAAGATAAAACAAAAGGTAAAAAAAGTAAATGATTTCAAATACCTTTTGTTGATCACTGATGAAGGTAAAAGTCTTGCACAACCTTGTACCACCCAAGTCAGATGTAAGAAGATCCAAAAACCATGCCCATGTTTCCTTTGTCTCACCCTCAACAACAACATATGCAATGGGGCACATCTGGTCATTTGGATCAGTTCCTATTGCCGTTAAAGTTGGCCTCCATAATACCCCTTCAAGAAGCAGCCATCTAACCCTATGATTGGTCTGCAATGATTGAAACTTTCCTTACAACCCTTCAAACAAACATAAATCCTTTGGAAATGAGGGCACAATGGCCTTTCAGGGGTTTCTAGATCTCCCTGATTCCCTTGAAATGGTGGTGTTGTAATTTTCACAGTTGAACCAATGTTAGATCTAAGCAGCTCATGAGCATAATCATACATCCTTGTGTATTGGTTTCTGAATGACCCATCAACCAAATCAATAGCATATGACCTTGCCCTGTATGCTTTTACCTTACTGATTCCAACATTCCATTTACGCAAAGTCTTGTCCATAATATCATTCAACTTAATACCTGGATTCTCTCTAACACTTGTGTTTAATTTCTTACCTAACCAACTACTATTCAACAACTTAACTCTATAAGATCTGCAGCATGTGTGTTTAGGACCAATCTTCCTCAACTGCCATGTCTCTTCACCAGGAATCTTTGCACAATATGCTTCCCATAAACAGCCCTGCTTGCAGATTACTCTAACCCTACTTGCATCATTCTTTTTAAACTTAATATTCCTTCCTGAATGCACATCATATGTTCTCATACCCTCTTGGAAATCCTTCTTTGAGTGAAAATAAGTGCCAAGTTCCCAGTTATAATCCAGCATCTTTTCAGGCATCTTAAAGGTTGGAAATTTTTTACTTGGTTCCCCATCTTCAGAATACTCCCACAATCACTGTCTAGATCCTCACTATCATAATTCTCACTATCACTCAACCCATAATTCTTGGGCCTGTCACCTAAACCATCTACGCCTATGTTATCACCATCCTTAAGCAACACAGTATTTTCACCTCCTTCAGTTGCTTTTTTGAATGGTCTACCTCTCTTCTTTTTCACCTTTGCATCACTACCCTCACCACTCTACACACCACTCTGCACAGGCTCACCTCTCTGCACTGTATCAGTACTTTGCACAGGCTCACTTTGTTGCACAGTCTCACTTTCTTGCACAGGCTCACCTCTCACAGCTTCAACACTTTGGACAGGTTCATCCCTTTGCACAGACTCACCATTTTGCAAATCTTCCCCAAAGTTATCCTTAAGACCTATATCTTCTTCTGAGTCATTGAAATCAATATCCAATGCACTATCTTCTTCTGACTCAATATCATCTCTCTCACCAATCAACTCCTCATCTTCAATTCTCTCACCAACACCATCCTTTTCAATATTTAATTCTGAATTGGCCCCACCAGACTCCTTTTCCTTTTCCCCACTAGATTCCTTTTCCTTTTCCTAGCAATATAGGCCCCACTACTTTCACTATTTGAGTGTCCAATAATGGCCTCTTCAATATTGGGCTATTTATCCTTACCAAGCCCATTATCCACATCACCATCACCCATGCCAACCTCACAGTCTTTATCAACTTCAAAGCCAAAATCAGCTCTATTTTTACTATTAATAACCACATCATTAGGCCCTAATTTAAAATACTCTAGTGATGGATATTCTTCAATTATTGGGTCTGCTAGTGAATGGACAACATATAAATGAACTTTGTCAAACATAGCAGCAATGTTTTGCATTCTTCTTGTGCCTAAGTCATCCCTCAACTTAATAAGCTCATTTTTATCCACTGGGTCATAATACCATAGGGAATCTAGTCCTACGTAACCCATTTCCTTCAACCCACCTAAAACTTCAAAATATGACCAGTAATCAGGAAGAAAAAACCAACTGTCTTCAAGCCCATCGTAATCTAAGTGATGGAATTCACCAAAATGACCCCTATGATAGACAACACATTCATATCTACCTTCCATTTCAGAAACACAGAAACCCTAATATAGCAACATGTATCAAAGTTCAATACAGGAAAAATAAAACAAAACAAACATAATCTTGTTCGTATTTAACTAAATAATGATAATATAAACTTCAAAACAAACTCAAAACTGGTTTTGATTCGTATTTCGCAAAACCCTAATCCCAATTTTATTTCTTATTGCAGATTACATAAACCCTAGATTCGCGGGTTTGAACGAAGAAGGAAGAAGGAAGAAGATGAATAGTACCTGAAGCAACAACGATTTCCAGTTTCTTCTCCCTTTCATTGTCGCTTTCTCTTCTCCTTTCTCTCTGTCAATCGCTCTTCTTCTTTCTCTCTTTGTTTTCTTTTCTTCTCTCTACAATGTTGTGTCTCTCTCTCTAAAAACTAAAGGTCCTAACAGTTATGCCACGCCATCATCCCTCATTGCCCATTTTTGCCTTGTCAGATGCCACATAGGATGTGTTAAAGTTTTTTCCAAATATTTGACGTTCAGGATTTAAATGATTAACGGAGGATAACGTATGGGACCAATCTGTAACGTTAATAACTTACGGGACCAAAATGTAACCAAAAAATAACTTAAGGGACCAATTCAGTAATTAAGCCTAAATAATATGATATTTGCCTTCCAAGTTTGTCAGCAACATGCATGTCTTGTTCAGGGAAGGCTTTGTTGACTTGTCCAGGCATTATTATAAATATAAGTTTGTCACGCCATGTTCAGTTGTTATATTGTTGAGGTTATTTTGCTTTTTTTAGGGAAATATGCTTATAGCATTTCATTTATAATAAGATGTTGAATACAATCGGGTATAGTGAAATAAACAGCTGGACTAGCTAATAACGTGGCTTCTCCGGCAAGAGCATGAGTAACCCCGTTGGCTTGTCGCTTGGCAAACTCCACCCTAGAGTTAGAAAGAAAAGACCTGGCAAGAGAACGACAAGAGGTAATAATGCAGCCAAATTCGGACGTGTCATTTCTAGTAGCGTGGAAAGCATCAGAAGTAAGCTTTGAATCTGTTTCGAAGTCAACGTTGTCAAACTGCATATCGCTCAAACATTGCATTGCTGAGTATAAGCCCAAAGCTTCACCGACCTCAACTGGATAGACACAAGGGAAACTATACGCCCTTGCCAGCACAAAGGTGCTTTCAGAATCATGAACACATATACCAATACCAGTGCGGTTGAGTTGGGAAGAGAAAGCAGCATCAATGTTACACTTAAGTCTACCTGGTGATGGGCACTGCCAACCAATGATGGGAGCAAAAGTCGAGATGTTACCTGTATCCAAGGGTACGTGACTTGGTCCAACAACAATAAGAGACTGCGCATGCGGGTTAGGTGGGGAGTCATCTGTCGTCGGAGTATGTGCAATCCGCCAGTCAAAAACCAAATTCCTAGCACGCTCCACAACCATAGCACTCGTTTCGGTAACATCATCCCAAACTTTGAGATTTCTATGCTTCCAGAGGCTCCAAAATGTTGAGACCAACCTTTGCGCAAGCTCAGCAGTTAAAGTTTCCAACAGTGAAAAAATAGTAGTAGAAGCTGAATCACTATTGGACATGGCATGTTGAATAGCGCCCTAGAGGCCTGTTGTTTGCCACACCTGGATAGCAAAAGGACAATCGAAAAATACGTGAGCAAGATCTTCATCAGTAGAGGTATAACTCACACAGTCAGTAGGACATTGAACGCCTTTATCAAGTAAGCAAATACTCATAACATAAGACGGAATGGCCTGCAAGACAGATTTAATCATAACCTCACGACCTGATTTCGAAAGGCACTTACCACTCCAGGAGTTAATCTTCTGCCAAACTCTGTCTTTGATGAAAGAAAAAGTTGCATTACGATCACGACCTACCATAGACGGTAAACCCAAATATTTACATGTTCCCAAGACTGCTTGGACCCCAAGGATTTGCGTGAGAGTCTGTTGAAGAGGTTGCGAGACATTACAGCTATAAAAAATCTCGGATTTAGGCAAACTGATGGCCTGACCAGACGCAGATTCATACGAAGAAAGAATATTTTTCATAACTGTTGCTTGTCCTTCAATTGCTTTATAGAAAAGGAAACAGTCATCTGCAAACAGAAGATGAGAGACAGGAGGGGCCATGCGGCAAATCTTAGTACCTGTAATATCGCCCCGCTCCTCCGCTTTCCTAATAAGAGAGGATAAACCTTTTGCACAAATAATAAACAAATAAGGGGAAAAAGGATCCCCTTTGCGAAGGCCGCGACCAGGGATGATGGGGCCAACCTTGTCATTGTTAACCAGGATAGAATAATCCACAGACTCAACACACATACTCATCCAGTGAATCCACCGAGCGTTGAATCCCATCTTAACCATAACAGCCCGCAAATAGTCCCAATCCATACGATCATAAGCCTTACTGATATCAAGTTTCAAGGCAACATACCTGTCATTGCCCCTCGTTTTCGTCTTCATGAAATGGATGACCTCAATAGCAACCATAGCATTGTCCAAAATAGAACGCCCCGGAACAAAAGCGGATTGATTGTCGGAAATACACTGAGATAAAACACCTTTTAACCTGTTGGCCAAAACCTTAGAAATCAGTTTGTAAAGAACATTACATAAGGCTATGAGGCGCCACTCCTTCATAGTGTTTTGCGAGTTTCCTTTAGGAATGAGAGCAATATTTGTCATGTTCAAATCAGGAGGAAATTGTCCTGTGGCAAGCCAAGAACAACATTCTTTGAAAATATCATCACTGCATAATTGCCAAAAATGCTGGTAAAAGCCCGGATTAAATCCATCAGGATCTGGACACTTATCTGAATGCATAGAAAACATAGCATCTCGGAATTTGATGACATGTTGTCATTACATGTTTTTATCAGTTGTTTTGATGTTTTTATTGAGTCTGTAGCATTATTAGACAGCCCGAAGGTGCAAAAAGCAGGAAAACATTAAGATTTTGAATTAATTGCATCGTGTCACGATTTGGGTATCGTGTCACGATTTTCTTACCAGAATTGGAAGATTGTCACTGCCTATAATATCGTGTTACGATGGCATAATCGTGACACGATTATGAAGCTGATTTTGGAGAATCATGGGACTTTAATGCACAATCGTGTCACAATTTCATCAAATCGTGTCACGATTTGAGGAGCAATTGTTGCCTATTTAAGCTGAACAGTTTTCTGAAACAAGGGTTCGGAATTTTGGAGATTTGAGGCATGATTTTGAGAGCACAAAACTGAAGAGGTGGCCATTCCATCCAACTCATAGTCAGTTTATGTATGTTTTTATGCTTCAATTGATTATGTTATTTGTAATTTACATTATGAGTAGCTAAATCTCTTAGAGATTAGGTCTGGAGATGAATCTGATGTATTCTGTTTGAAACATGTGGCTGTGAAACTCTATGGCTTATGAATATTAATCTAGTTTTATTCAATTCAATTGTTCTTAATGCTTTCTATATACTGACAATATATAACAATGATTTGGTAAGAATGAATGACTACTGACCCTAGCTTTCAACTTAGACCTAATTGAATTGTTCAAATAAACAGGGTTAGTCTAGGAATGGATAATCGTTTATTTGTGATAATAGGTTAACGTTCGTAAAACCTTCGAGGAATATTAGATCAACTAAGGGATTAGGGACTGTAATCCGAGAAGAGGGTTCTAACTCAAGGGATTGATTAGGACTATTTTTGTTAATCATCGTAAAACTAGAGGAGGATTTATAGAAATAGGTGCAGTTTACCAAACAAAATTAATCAGAGGATTCGAAAGACTTGATCTCATCTCTCCTTATATTTTCAAAACAACTTTTATCAGCTTATTTATTTTTTATGCAATCAAATCAACTGCCTAGGGCAACCCCCCATTTAATACATCCTTAATAATAACGACATTGCGGAGTAGAAGTTGAAACAGTCCTTGTGGAGACGAACTTATAAATTTTATTACTTTGGAGCATTTTTAGTACACTTGCTAAAAGTGTATCAAGAATTCAACTTTAGTAAAAGGAGCCGTGAGATTATCATTGTCAATGGCAGAAATAGAATGGTTAATAACATCAATAACAGTAGAAAAATCACTATTCTGCTTCTGAAAAATATTCACAAAGTAATCTTTTGCAATATTGCGCAAGCCCTGCTCATCTGTAATTTTATTACCGGAGTCATCCTCAAGAGAAAGAATGTGGTTTACCTTTTTCCTAGTTGTGGCTGAGGCATGAAAGAATTTAGTGTTTCGATCACCATCCTTATACCAAAAAACTTTAGCACGTTGGCGCCAATAAGCATCATCCTACGACAGTAAGCATTGCATACGCTTTCGAAGCTCAAACATGTGGACCTGATCCACCCCTGATAAGGAGAGGCGTGTACCTTGCAATTCCTTCCGACACTTTTCAATGTCTCGCTTCAACTGATGACAATGAAATTTGCTCCAGACGGACATATCTTCCGCACAATAAGACAACTTAGGAATAATAGGATTATCAGAGTATACCTGCCAAGAATTAGTAACAATTTCCTTGAAACCTGGTTCTGAATGCCACGCATTTTCGTACCGAAAATGGCGCTTTGAGGAATGCGGCCTAGGCTTAGGGACACGGTTGAGAAGAATAGGGTAATGGTCGGAAGCAGGCGCCACGAGAGTTTCAACAGATGCTTCCAGAAACAAATTAAACCACAAAGAATTAGCAAGTGCACGATCTAACCTTTCCTCCACCGCTCGCGGCGTGCCAAGACTTTTGAACCACGTAAAGGGATAGCCCTCCACCGGAACATCAGACAAACCAGAACCAATAACAGCTTGCCAGAAGCCATTAATCAGCTACTGGGGTCTAGAGGTGCGCCCCCTTTTTTCACCTGCATCCAGAAGATCGTGAGATGTATACTTTTATGTGTTTATTTAGGTCAAAACTATATATAAATGGATGTTTTAAACGAGTTGTTCGGAACTATAGTCCTTGTCCATGGATAAATTACATCCGAAAATATACCAATGGAAAGGGGTGATTTTTTTCAAAAACATTAAAGAAGTGGTTTTTAAAGAATACTCCCTCCGTTGTGAATTATAAACAAATTTTGATTTTTTATGTTCATTCAATTAATAATATATATTATCTATATTATAAACCACATACATCATTAATTGAATGAATCTAAAAAGTCAAATTTTGCTTATAATTGACAACGGATGAAGTATAGAGGAGTAATGGAAAAGAGTTCTCTTATATACAATGAGAAATAATATTTATACAGCTATTTTAGGTCAACTTTCTCTCTCACGTTTTCACTTTCTTTTTCTTTCTTTCTCTATTGTTTTTGATAAATAAAAAAGAGAGAAGTAGATGGTTATCTAAAAAATTGTCACAAAATAGTTGTGCAAATATCATTCATAAAAATTAAAGTACATGGTTTAGTGTCTTTTCCTTATTTCTTTTTTGGCTATTACTTTTCCCACCTTACCCATTTCTCGCGCGCCCTATTTTTTTACGAAAATGCCCATGTGATTTTCGGATTTTAGAATCCGAATTGAGTTTTTCCTTTGGTATGGGGTGGAAAAATGAGTTTTACACCAATTCGAATTCTATAATCCGAACACCTCAAAAAGTAGGGTGTGTTCCTTATTTTTTTCGGACTATAGAATCTGAACACCCCCTAAACACCCTTATTCAAAGGGAAAACAATTCAGATTATTTTGAGCTTGTTTGTAACAAGGATAGTCAATTTAAGGACCATATTAATCTTCTTAACTCTCATCCTTCTGTTTTAGGTCATTGTTAGATGTTCTCAGTCAAAAATCTGATTTTTTGGCTACTTGATCAGATTGCTCCGAAACTTTCCTAGAAAATCAGAAGAAAAAAAAATCAAGGATGAAGACTCCCGTCGAAGGGACTTCTTACGGGACTCCGCCCCTCAAAATCCAAAATTCCATCATTTAGACAAATTTTTCATTTTTTTTTAATTTTTCATATTCTCAGAAAAATCTCGAAAAATTTGCATTAGTTTTTTTTTTGTTTTTTAGGATTTATTGGTGGTATTTTTATATTTTTATGATTTTATTTGACATATTTTATCATTTTTTACTTTATTTTTTGGTTGTTTTTAAAAACAAAATTCAAAACTACTGAAATGGGAGAGATTATGATTGTTGAGTATGTATAAGTATATTTCGGATTATATAATCCGAAATCTCATGGACATTTTTGTAAAAATTATAGGGCGCGTGAGAAGTAGATAATGTGGAAAAAGTAAATCCCTTCTTCTTTTTGCGGTAAGATAATGAGGCAACTGGGCTAGGCTCATTCCTACGGATATGCTCATCTAACAGAGTTTTTTTTAGAGGAAAAAAAATAGAATCTAAGAGATTCTATTTGCACCACATTTATAACAATACACCCTCTACATTCTCTTTTTTTTATATATATTTTGTGGTCTTTTAAGTTATTTTATTGTACTAGATTAATCATTTATATTTTATTTTCGTCAAAATGGATTATTTACCTATCATATTATGCATGATGTTGACATCTTTTACTTTCTTTACGCTAAAAATGTTTATGTGACCGTTGCAGTTGTGATGATGTTATGAAATTTACGTGACGACTATGTTTGGTAAAAATAAGCTATAAGCTAGTTGATAGCTGATAAGCTAGCTGATGGCTGAAAAGCTAGCTGATAGCTGATGACTGATAGCTGATAGCTTATAGCTGAAAAGCTCGCTTATTAAAAATAATGTGTTTGGTAAAATTAGTTTTTCAAGTGACTGATAAATATAAAATGACATAAAAGGACATGTTTGTTTAATATATTTTTCATAAATTATATACATAATTTTTTTTACTTATTTGTTTTTTTAAAATACTTAAATTTATTTCAAATTACTTTCATCTCCAAAATGATAAATGTGTTTTATGAATTCAATTAAAAAATATTTATTTAACTAAAATGGCTTCAATATTTACTATATATTTTATTTAAAATTATATATTATATTATATGAAATAAGAGCAACGTAAAAAAAAAGTGAACAAAGAAAATATAAAAAGAACTACAACTTGAGTCATATATATGGATAGTCACGTAAGTTGGTTGCACCAATATATAAAAAGTGGGTATTTTTTTTAAAAAAAAAATATAAAAAGTGGGTAGTTATATATGAATATGGGTAGTTTTTTTATTAAAAAAATAGTAAAATTAAAATAATAAGGTTTAAGTTGGAAGAGAATATAAGAAGCTATAAGCTATAAGCTCAAAAGCTACTTGAAATAGCATCTCAGAAAAAGTTATAAGCTCACGAGAAAAGCTTGTTACCAAACACGTCATGTTTTGATCCAACAAGCTTATAAGCTAATTCAATAAGCTATAAGCTAGTTTTTCGTCCTTACCAAACACAGCCGACAAGTCTAACTGTGATTTCACTAAAAAAGAATTATTTTATTATTATAATCAAACTAGACATGAAAGAGAGAAAATATATGCAATGTCCATCTTCATCTCAATATCTCATGTATCTACTATTGCATCATCCCTTCAATAAACAAATATATAACAATGTCACATTATGCTAACTATCTCTATTAAATTCACTCTCACAATCAATTACAATCAAATTAGACAGATAATTCTAGTGACGGGTAAAACCATAACTAATAAACCCAAACAACAAGATTTATCCTATTTGTGGGGGCAGTGTGTGCAGACTTGCAAGGAAGCTGTTGGTTTAGGATTTCTTCTGCTCAACATGTCTTCTAATTACCGAGTTTACAAAAAAAAAAAAAAGTGGAACTCAAAAATGTAAAGATGAAATTTATTTCTCCTGCATGCAAAGATTTTTTGGGCTTATGTCCTACATGAGAATATTTTTCGCAAGTATATTATGTGATGTTTTATATGCTTGTGAGTATTTTAAAATAAAAAATTATCCCATAAATTTTCAATTATGAGTCTGTTTGGTAAGGCACAAAAACAAGCTTATGTTTTATAGCTTATAAGCTTGTCTGGCAAAAAAAGACTTGTTTGCTAACAATTTTTCGTTAGGAGCTTAATTATAATTTATTTCAGGAGCTTATAGCTTATTTTTCAGACGCTATTTCAAGTAGCGTTTGAGCTTATAGCTTATTGTTTTTTCTTCCTTTTTTACCCTTATTTTTTTATTTAAAATCCTTTTTTACCCTTTACAATTTATTAATATAATTGCATCATAAATACTAAAATCTCTTGTGCTAAAAAATATCCACTTCTTTTTCAAAACAAAAAAAAATCACTTCCTTTCGTTGCTTTATTTTTTATACGGGAGATCAACAAAGACAAAAGAAATTCGTAACAATATTGCTGCTTTATTATGGAATATTAGGCGATAAATTTATTTTTATTATTATTTTGGATTAATATAATTGTAGTTAAGATTATCTTAATTCGTACTTAATTGACAATGATATTGTTGTTTGTTGTTGTTGTTGTTGTTGTTATTATTATTATTATTATAATTATTATTATTATTATTATTAATGTATGTTGTTTTTGTCTTCATAAAAAATTAAATGATATAAAAATGTCCTTTTATGTCATTTTACATCTATCAGTTAGTTGAACCGCTAATTTTACCAAACACTTCAATTAGCTTATCAGCCATAAGTCATCAGTCATCAGCTATAAGCTATCAGCTATCAGTCATCAGTCATAAACTATAAGTTATCAACTAGCTTATCAGCTATCCGCTATTTTTGCCAAACAGACCCTATGCTTTTAAGTTTTAAACGCTTTTATAACGTGCATGAAGGCTTATATTTTCCTAAAAATATGGTTATATAGGATGTGATCGACTTAAATGAAATTAATAACTTAGTTAATGAGGCAAATTTGAGTTGTAACGCACCGTCACTAATAACCTACATTAGTGATATTAGCCATGATCTTGTACGAAGTGATATGTGAGTTAGTGAGTCAAGAACATGGTAAACAACTAAACATGGTTGGTTTTATTATGAAATTGATCAAAAGTATTGCAAGATAATGTAAAGTATAGAAAAATAAAGAGAAAAGAATAAAGAGAGAACGTGAGAGTATATTGTATTACTTCACAAGTGCCTCTTTACATTGCAACATAAGTCCTATTTATAGGACACAAATAGGTAAATGAATAATCACATTTCAATCCACTTACTAGTGGGAGTTACATGTATGTGGAAGGTTAATGGATGGACATCCACTAATTTATATATTCATAACACTCCCCCTTGGATGTCCATCGAGGATATGCCTCATTAAAACCTTACTAAGAAAAAACACAATGGAAAAAAATCTTAGTGAAGGAAAAAGAGTACAATATCTGGTATATCTGCCTCATTAAAAACCTTACAAGGAAAACCCAATGGGACAAAACCATGGTGAAGGGAAAAAGAGTGCAAAATATATTTATATCTCCCCCTCAATCAAACAATCATCTCTGAGACGATTAAGATCAATATTTTGTATCAGTTGTTCAAAAATTATGCTTGGAAGTGACTTTATGAAAAGGTTTGCAAGATTATCACACGAACAAATTTGTTGACGGCTTATATCATCATTCTTCTGAAGATCGTCTTCTTTCAACTGAGCAATGCACATGGTATCATATTCATAAAAGATTGTTTCATTCACTCTTCCGGAAGACAAATTGCAAGTTTCTCTATGTGTTCAATCATAGACCTCAACCAAACATATTCTCGACTTTCTTTATGTAGTGCTAAAATTTCATATGAGCATCACACAAATAACCTGCATTTCTAATATAACAAAGTAGCAAATAATATATCTAACATGAATAGTTATCAAGGTACATTATTGTGTCTCAATTGAACTAAAATATGGTACTTCATGACCAATTAGTTCTTCATTATTTACTCAAATTCTCAAACAATTTTTTGTCTACATCTAGTGACTTTACAATCATCTGAGTGCTAACAAATGTGATTTGTCCATCTATAACCATTTTAACACATTTCTATATAAGCTTCATGATTCACAAAAGTGTTATTTTTCAAATACTCAACTTGTAATCTCAAATAAATATTTACCATTTCTACATATTTCAACTTTCAAAAAACTCTTCAAGAGTTCTTAGGTTTATTTCAAAATGGACAAATGATATCAGGTTTATATCTCTCTCTTAGAAAATATTCACTAAGAATATTATACAACATGTTTCTATATTTCAAGTTGATTAATTAATCTCTTCAAAAATGTGAATTGTATGCCTCGATAAAATAATTCCTTCGGGGAATTTCATATAAAAATATCAAGTGACTCATATAAATATATTGTAACATGTAATTCATATATCGATAGATTGAGCATTTCAAGTGGTGCTAGACTTAATCAAATATGATAATGTACTTGAATTCACTTCAGGTGAATAAGCCTCTTCAAAATTAATGGTAGGTTTTCACCAATACTCTTGAAAATAAGGCAAACTTCATATATCAATATTTCATGATTCTCTTTTTCTTTTCACATCTTCAGATGTATGGACTACTGGTCCAAAAATCATTCTCTTTGCAAAGCTAGTTTAATATCGCCTCAAAATCGTCTATTCATTTCGTCAATAATTTTATTGTCTATAATCTTCAATAGACTTTGATTCATGATCCTCGTTATCATTTTTAAATATAGCGCTATATTTTATGTAAAAACATCGTCAACGTTGACTTTTATTTTTCGGTTCCATCTCATTTCATTGAGATCTTTCACTCATGACATAATTTATCGATATTTCATAATTTTCAGGTACCTGATAAGTTCTTCTAGAACTGAAAAATCCATTATGTTAGACGACTCTTTTAGAGTTTCTATATCCTCATTTGGGTTATCTTTCATTTTGGCTCCTTTTCTTATTTGAGGATTTTTATATTTGGAACTGATTGGTTTACCATGCTTGATGCATGATTGAGACTCATTTGCAATATAAGATTATCCTACAGGGACATCTATTTCGTTTAGAGCATTAGCAGCTGCTATTTTATTTGTTTAACTTCGCAAATGAGTGATATTTCGAGGATCAAGATGAGATAATAATATTTTCTTTCAAATAATTCAATTGAACTTCGGGTTCACATTTTCATTCAATTGAACTTCGGGTTCACATTTTCATTCAATTGAACTTCGGGTTCACATTTTCAGCTGCTTATTCTCTCCCCCTAATATTGGGAAAACTAATCCATCAATCGATAATCGGCCTACTGAAGTTGGCTCAACAATTTATAATAGTAGGGGATTCATATCAAATATATTTTCCCAATATTCTTTCAATATTTATCTTAGTGCAATATTTTGGAGCAATTGTGATATACACAACACATCCAAAAATTCACTTAGATGAAAAATATTTGGTTGTTAACCTAAATTAAATTATAAATTAAGGGGAGGACTTACACATAATAATGTGTTGGCTTGATGCGAATCAATATCTCAACATACTAGATTACATGTTCCCAAAGTAGAATTTAGAAGTTATGTTCTCATAGGTATCATTCATACAATTAACTTTAGACGTCTAAAGAATGGACCTTCAAGACCATTTTTTTATGAACATATACTACACGATGTTCAATGTCAATTTAAATTGAGAAATGATACTTTCTGAAAACTCCAAAAAATTGAGCTCTTAGTCAAATTTGCTGAGAGAACAATCTCACAAACTTCTGGTTGTGAGTTGACAATAAACATATACGTGATCATTTAGTCGATGTATTAAATCAATTTATAAGGTATCAAAATGATTCACATCATCGGTTTATTCATCCACAAATATCACCTAATATATATAAGAGACTTATTTTCTCAGATTGTCAACTTACTTTGGAAAGTAATAACACACAAACATTAATGGTTTGAAGAATCTTCTAGTTCTTCAATACATGTCCATATAAATTTTTAACTATTTTCGCATCATAATAGATCCGGGATAACCCAACCGGTCTTGCCAACAATAAATTTAATATGATATGTAAATTTCAATTTTACAATAATGTGTGCTTCAATTGCACTAATATAAGTGTAGTCAATACATATGAAGACATGCAATTTTTTATCTACACTTATTTCTATCCAAAACATGTCTCGTAATATAGAGATATTCAACATCTCCTTTATTTCTTATTTCAATATAATATCCATTTAGAAGGATAATAAATTTCTATGAGACCTAGAGGAATATAATGCATTCTCAATGTGTAATTATATTCCTCCATATAACAATATATCGACTCTTCTGGAGCCTTTAATAATTTTTGCAATGCCAAATATAATAATAAAATTAGTTTCTTTCTGTCACTCATCCAATTTTTTATAGTCTTTTACATAAGAAATTATTCATTTACAAACAATATCCAACAAAATATACATAAAATTATTGTAATCCTTAGTGAGTCCAAGTTCTAGGAGCAATACTTGCATGAAATCTCGAAATAGTATAGACATACTTTTTAAAAGAAATCAATAATACAAATACGATTTATAGTTATTCTATAAACTAACAAGATTCTCATTTCGAAACAATATAGTTCGTAACACTTAATCGTTTCAAAAGTAGCAATAATATCAAATTCATAAACACAATACCTACAATTTCATTAGAAAAACAATTATGTGGAGCATTCTACCCAAAAAATAAATAAATAAATATGCAGAGCACAAATTATACGAAACAACTAATATGGATGATTCAATCTAGAAATAAAGTTTAATTTATCATGTGAGACTTCATCTTTTCAATCAATGACTACTCTTATGTTCAATCACAAATGTGATTTATCTTACAAAGTTTTCTTGATATTATTTTCTCAATTTTGCTACTTCAGGAGCACATTCAAGAGGCATAAATAATTTATTTTTTTTCTTTAACTCTTTCATAGAATTTATACTACGATCAAATAGATCATCTTATATATTTGAATTGTGGTCAAGAACTCCACAAACCTCTATGAACAATAAGCAAGTAAAATCACAATTTTGCAATCCTTCAAGGATGATTTAATATTAAATTTTAGTTCTTGAGGAGCTATATTCCAAATCTTTATAAACAATAAATAAGAAAATTCTTTATTTGAGCGATCCTTCAGGGATCCTAAAAAAAAATTCTTCGAGAACTACATTACATTCTCAATGTGTAACTCTTCAAACCTTTTTTTAAAAAATAATACAAAAATAAAATAGATCTTATTTTCAACCATAAATCTATCAAAACCAAAGAAGATCATGATTTTTGTCGTCCTTCGAGGATGCTTGATATTAAATATTTAGTTCTTCAAGAACTATATATATCTCAAACCTTCATAAACAATGATAAAAAATTGATTGTTTGCAATCCTTCAGGGATGCTTTAATCTTAATTTTTTTTTAGTTCTTCAGGAATTATATTATGATCTTCATAATGATCGAGAACAATTCTTTTGCGCAATCCTTCAGGGATACTCGATGTTAAATTATTCAAAAATTTATTAAGAATATCAAACATGCTAATGTGTTAACTAAATAAGATTCAATAAAAAATATATTAAAAAGATTAGCATGATAAAAATATAAATTCAGTAGATGTTAACAAAGATCTAGTTCTTCAAGAACTCACCACAAACCTCTATCGAGAATAACAAAGGAAAATCACAATTTTTTTTATTTTGCAATCTTTTACGAGTGCCTGATATGAAATTATTCATTCTTTTAGAACTATATCTCAAATCAATGAAAAAAAATATATATATTCGTTCTTTGAGCAATACTTCAGGGATGCTTTAATATTAAAAGGAAAAAATAGTTCTTCAAGAACTATATCTTAAAATATCTTCATTGTTTGAGCAATCCTTCAAGGATGCTTCAATGTTAAATTCTTCCAAAATTTAACTAGAATAACAAATAAAAATATGATAATTATACAATTCAAAGAATTTTTCAGCAAAATTCATGTGCAAAATAAAATAAAATAAATAATTGACATGAAGCATGTTCTATATTTTTAAGCTTCATGAGTGCGAAGTTAAAACTATCCCTTTCCTAATTATCATAGTCTGTACAGTGAGAAATTGAAAAGTTGTAGATAATTCACTCAAACAAATTCAAAACAAAATGAGAAATTAAAACATAGAGATGTAATGAACCATTAGCAAACCTGAATCATGTCTAGAACCATCAAACATTCAAATTACTTATTTAGCTTCTTCAACACTTTTCACTGTAACAATCGTGATTAATCTCCTGCTCCAGTCTATGACTAGATCATACTCATTATCATACTCAATCTATGTGATTGAATCAAACAAATATAAAAATAAAAACAATGAAAAAAAACATGATATCATGATCAAATTAAACTAATCGGTGCAAAGAAATGAGAAGAAGAAAAATTCTTAGAATATAGCCTTTAAGATAATTAAGTCATTGCTTTGGTAGAGTCTCGTGCTGATAACGTGTTATGAAATTGATCAAAAGTATTGCAATATAATGTAAAGTATAGAAGAATAAAGCGAAAAGAATAAAGAGGGAACATGAGAGTATATTGTATTACTTCACAAGTGCCTCTTTACATTGCAACATAAGTCCTATTTATAGGACACAAATAGGTAAATGAATAATCACATTTCAATCCACTTACTAGTGGGAGTTACATGTATGTGGAAGGTTAATGGATGGACATCCACTAATTTATATATTCATATCAGGTTTATGTTTTTTAGTTATTATGAGTCTATAAACACCGATTGTAATATTCTACTTACACACTCAGTCTATTAAACAAATGACTACTTATCTTTATGTAAATCAATACTTACTCGAAGTCTATAAGTTTCTTAGTTATTTTTCCTTCACCTTTCATGCAAACTTAGATGGTAGTTCAACCTTCGACACTAAACACCCTCTAGAGTAGTTTAGGAACCTATAGCTAATAAACAACGTCTA
Organism: Medicago ruthenica; assembly: GCA_018208015.1. NCBI lineage: Eukaryota > Viridiplantae > Streptophyta > Magnoliopsida > Fabales > Fabaceae > Medicago > Medicago ruthenica. Next base: position 79,688,279 of record CM031375.1, read on the forward strand.
ATCATCTGGGCAAACGATGAATCAAGCAAACAAACAACTAACCAGGTAAGCACATGACTAGTTGAGTAGGCGCAATATTATACACAACGACAACAAATAAGTAAGTGGTAATCTTATAAACTCAAACTCACCTTTTAAGATTAGGTAAAATGTGATAATGAGAATAATGGAGCGAATAGTTGGCAGAAAAGGAGAAGTAACTCAAAAATCTATACTATATATAAAGAAAATATATGGTTTTGGGTGGACTTTTTCACTTTCAATTATACCATAAACAAATTTGACTATAAAAATGTTATTTTGTTGGTGTTATTCAAAAAGATAAGAATTCATATTATATTTTTTTTGACAAAATTCAAATTATATTTTTTTTTGACAAAATTCATATTATATTTTTTACATTGTTGATATCATTGAAAAAGATAAGTATAGTTTGTTACAATATGAAAGTGCAAAATATATATTATCTATACCTATAATTTTAATCAAAACGTTATAAAAAAATATTGTTCATAATGTATATGCGTTAGCGCAATAAAAAGATCAGATAGACGGGCCTGAACGTCAGTCAACATAATGATTTTAGACATGGCCGTTTCTGAGATTTTGATGGTCTAGGACGAGCCTACAATTTGGGTCATAAATAATGAATATAAAAAAAATTAAATTTCTAAAGTGTGAAAATAATTTGCTTGAAAAGGATAAACATTAATTAACCCAATTTTTTTTTAGACATGACAAAAAATCTGTTCTATATTTGATCTGTAAAGTGAATAGGAGACCGGAAAAAAAAATGGAGTGAGAGACACAAGCATCAAATTCTGGAGTTCGACTTTGTTCCATGTACATTGTTTCATTAATTTTTTTACGAAGAGTCCTGTTATGCTCCATTTAGCTAATGCTCCATTTAGTCTATTTATAGTGTCATAATAAAGTTTTTTTTATAGTGTCCAATATTATTTCTATTGTTGTGGATTGTTCATCCTACTGTTGTCGATTGTTCCTATTTCGATGAAATTTAACTAATTATAAAAATGATAAGATAGTGTAAATGAGGATGAAAATAGACGGAAAAATCCAACACAAAAGGATGTATTCCATTTATATATTGTTATAGATTAAATTTAAAATATTTTTTTTAGCAATAATAATTAAAATACATAAACCTTGTTATGTCTGCACTCTGCAGTTGCACTAACTGTTCTTAGAGTTTGTTTATTTGAATAATTGTTCAGCCATTGGATTTACACTCCAATTATAATAATATGAATGTTTGTTTCTGTTACTCCACCTGTGCCTGGTTTGGCAATCATGGTACTCAATCATAGTGTTGAAATTAAGGGAAATGGACAAAGGAACTGTGACTAAGCTTTGTCCAATGCTGAGTATCAGTGCCTAATAGTGATAGAACAGGAAAGTCCAAAATAAAAAACATAATGCCAAACGTGCATAGCAATATCATGTTTGAATAAGATTGTGTAAAAGAAAGAAAGAACATGCTTGAATAAATAAGGAAAATAAAATATAGTGAACATCAAAACTCAATTAAAAAATAAATAAATCCTATCACTTTCCCAAATCTCCGATGAAAATGGCATGAGATTATGAAACACGTGGCAGGATATTATAGCTTAAACATGTAAAAATCAACCGCAACCTGCTTGCCAACACCTTTGCCAGGATTTTATAGAGACTCCCCACCAAAGATATCGGCCAAAAATAATTTAAGTTTTGCGGGCTATCAATTTTTGGAATAAGGGCTATGAAAGTAGCATTAATACCTTTCGTCAACTTGCCGTTTCGATGAAACTCTGAAATAAACCTCAAAACATCATTCTTCATATCCTGCCAAAACACCTTGATAAAACCAAAATTGATACCGTCCGGACCTGGGCTCTTATAACTGTCACAATCGCACACAACTGCTTTGATCTCTTCCTCAGTAAACGGCTTAATCAAACCACCGCTCTCCGCAATTGACAAAGTCCGAAATTGAAGATTATCAACATCTTGCCTAACCACATTCTGTGCCTGAAAATGAGTAGCAAAATGCGAAACTACGGCGTCACGGATCTGTTGCATGCCCTCCATCCAAGCACCATCCACCAAAATCGAACTAAGAGCATTACCCCTCCGACGGCGGGACAAAACCGAATGAAAATATTTTGAATTTGCGTCACCTTTTTTGAGCCACAACATCCTGGACTACTGCAACAAATACTAGTATTAATGCGGGACAAAGAGTGGATGTCCGAAGTAATACCATGCATTTCCTCTACTTCATTAACTGTCAACACCTCATCTTCCCCTTTACAGTCTAAAACGGACAAACAGGATTTAAGAGTCAATCTTCCCAAGTAAATTTTGCGAGTGAGACACATGCCACTCCTTCAAAGCTATTTTAATTACTTTCAATTTTTCTTTCATCACATAGTCTCCCCAACCATCGACCTGCAAAGACTTCCATTTGTTACTAACAAACTGCTTGTACCCAGGAATATCTTGCCAACATTTCAACATCCGGAAGGGCCTAGGACCCCAATTCTCCTTATCAACAAACAACATCAAAGGACAATGATCAGACAAACCCCTCAAGTGAGCAACCTGCAAGCAGTTAGGCCATTCCAAACACCACTCCTCTGAGAGCAAAAATCTGTCCAGCCGACTCATAATGATACCATTCCCCTTAATCCAAGTATATTTACGACCACATAACGGTAAATCGACAAAGACATTATTATAAATAAATTGATTAAAAGGGTTGTAATCCAAGGTCACATAACCATCCCTACCAGAACGCCTTTCTCCCATACACATGACTGCATTAAAATCCCCACAAACACAGACCTTCTTCCCACCCAACCCAAGCGACTGGGCCGAAAGAGAGTTCCACAACACTTGCTTCGCCAGAGGATCACAAGGCGCTGATACGTCACCGCAAGTATACGGTTATTATCGAGTAGTAAAAATATCGATCCACAGAGAGTTGTGTAAGTACCGACTTAGTTTTCAGAGATTGTTAGCTGAACATATTAAGTTTTAAGATTTGGACAAAATTCTTTGGTTTAGATTTATAAAATAAAAAGCGTCTCGGGATTATTGGTATATCTAATGACATAATATAAACATTCAAGCCTATATCTCTATTCTATATTGAATCCATTTTCCAAAGACAAGATTCACTAAGGTAATTCATGTTTCATTTCGAAATACATGAATGTATCCCAATAACAATCACGCCTATTCTCATGGTTGATTGCTATATGTGACCCATTAAGCATGAATCTATGGCCTCAAGACATCACAAAGCTACTCATTTGTGGTGTTCCCATCAAGCTTTGAGATGCCTTGTCTAATCTCATTTGTTCCAATATCAAGCTTCTTCGTTCGATACTTCACTTGATATTTGAAATGATGAAATAGTAGTTCTTGAACTTCTCCGTTCGGTACTTCGTTCAACACTTGCAATTGAGTTTAAAAACGATGAGATTAGATAGGAAAATATAATTGAATAAAATAGAGTCTAGGTTTGGTTTGATTAGGATCTAGTCATTAGACTTTTCCAACAAGGACTAGACAAGTTTATTCACGATTGTTCATCGTAGACGCTTGACAAATTGTAAATGACATGAATTGTAAAAGCATAAAGATAAATGACAAGAATGTAAAAGTGCAGAAAAGTAAATAACAGAAAATGTAAATTCCAGGAATGTAAAAGTGCAAGAAAATGTAAAGAAATTAACTTAGAGCAATGATAGAACTTGGATTTAACTATAGTAACAATACACAAAGTCTAAGCTCCTTTACAAGTTTGATTGTAGCCCTATTTATAGCTAAAAACCTCAGACAAGGTATCAAACACGGATTACATAGCAATAATGGGCATTTTCTAAGAGTTTTCAATCATTAAAATTGACCGCATAACACGCACGGTCGTGCCAAAGGGGCGCACGACCGTGCCATGTTTTAAAACTGCAACTTTTGAAAATCTAAAAGGGCGCACGACCGTGCCATTTGGGCTCACGGCCGTGCGTGGTATTTCTGCCTTGGTTGGCACGATTTTGCTCAAAAGGGGTGCACGACCAGTACAAAATGTGGCACGACCGTGCCACCTAAAAATTGCCTTGAAACTTGATTTTTCTTGCTTGGTTCTTCATGTTTTTGATCCAAGATGCTTGCCCTTCATTATTTTTACCTAGAAATAAAAACAAGTTCTTTGAAGTAAAATGGTTCAAGAAAATAAAGTAAAACAACTAAAATTGAAACAAAATAAACCCTTAAAAACCTAATAAAATACTACTTATCAGGCGCATAAACATTAAACACGAAAATCTCCTCATTAGATTTAATAAACCTGCCATGAATCATCAAGTAATGCTCACATTAATAGTCGCCCACACCTCCACCTCTGAACAGTCCCATAATGTCAACAAACCCCCCGACGCCCCCGATTGAAGGGCGAAAGGAAAAGGCATGAGCATAATTACCCCACATCGACGCACATAAAAAATCATCACACACCGCCATCTTAGTTTCTTGAATACACAAAACAAACGAGTTCTTCTCCCCTACCAACAGACGAACATCCTTTCTTTTCTCATCCCCACCCAACCCCCTGACATTCCAAGATAAGAGCTTCATCGATCACCCTCTCCCCCCAACACACCACCATCGCACCTCATCGACCCTCCACATTCGACCCTCCTTCTCTCCCCCTCACCAAATTTTTTGACTTCCTCTTACCTTTCCCTGCTCTAGACAACTGTTAGCATATAATTTTAATTCCCTTATTTCGACTAACTATATGGTTGTAGAAGCCATGGAATTTTCTAAGTGCAGGAAAGGGATGCAGATTTCGACTGGAAGAAGATTCAAGATTGTAAGTTCTCCAAGTCCAAGAGTGCAAGATTTTTCTAAGTCCAAAAGAAAATCTATAGAGTTCGACTAAAGGGATTTCTATAGAGAGGAAAAGATCTCTCTTTGTTTTCAGTCGCTTCGACAGAAGGGAAGAAGACTTCGACTAGTTTCTCTTTGAAGGGGCAAGTTTGGAGGTTCAAGCAGGTGGAAATCATAATGAAGCTGTCGAAATTATATTGTTTCTAGCCGTTAGGTTTTCATTTATTACTCTATGTATATATATAGTAGTTTTTCTTAGGAAAAACGGGTCACAAATCATTATCAAAAGTTCTATACACTCGAAGTACCAGCGTCTAGAGAAAAGAGTAAAAAGAATGTATGTAACATGGTCTTGTGAACCATCTTTTACATTCAATGCAATGCAATTTACATTTCTTTAAGTTTTGTTTTCTTTAAAACTTTAAGCATTTCTTTCTGTTCATTTTAACAACTTTCAAATAATCAATTGTTGGTTTCTGTCGAAATCGGGCAGTTATCTCCATATAAAAACAGTTTTCTTCATCTTTTTGTAAGCAAACTCATTAAAGATGATGAACATTCATGCTTTTCTGGAAATAATAATGCACAACATGTTCTAGGATTTCTAGTTTGATCCTGCTTGCAATAAACAAAACTAGACTCGTCGTTTACCAAAAACACAGGTAAACAACAACACACTGAACATATTGTGAGTATCTCCATTAAACTTAACACTGATTGCTTTCCCTATACCCCACACATCCTCCATTGCCATCCTCTCATTCCCATGCATAACTACCCAGTGTTGCCGATCATTATACCCCATCTGTCGAACCTGAATTCACAACTTCCACCGCCCGTTTAATTCTATCTTTACCTTGACGCTTACGAACTTTCTTCTTCAAAACCTGAAGGACCATCATGCGATCTTTACTCGGTAACCTCGCCACCTTCTTAAGACTATGAACCAAATGCCGAAGCATCCCCCCTGCCTTCTTACGCTTGGAAGCGAGACCAACATCCTGTCCGCTACCATCCATTGCCCTCACAACTTTCTTTAATTTCTTTTCTTCTCTGTAGAAAAAATAACCCCTGCGTCACCGTGATTATGATCAGACAATCACTACATACTTCATGGCCCATACATAACAGAGCAGACAACAACTGGTGGACAAGAAGTTGTCCGCTTTCTACGAGGTGAAGTAGCTTCAGAATTAATTGTATCCTTAGACGCAGTTACCTGAGCAACACCATCAATGAGTTGTGCCCCCTCAACAGTTACCGCAGTCGCGTGAATCAGTCTTGAAGTTATAATTTCATCAATTTGAGCAACACACTCACCTGACTGAGCCACACATGGTAAGGAAGAATTCACATGCGACTCAGTCGCTGAACAATCCGGACTCCCTGGCCGAGCGATGCCATTAATGTGACCTTCAGTGGGTGTAGTGCTATCTGAATCAACCTGCACGTAATGATTAACATTGGACGTATGCATGTCATCTCAGTTCTCTTCTGCCATCTCATTCATATCTTTTCAACCAACGTGTAAACATTATTACAAACATCAGGATCCCCTTGTATATCATCATGGTCGGTCACAGATGAATTAGACCCATCAACATCTTCAAACAAACAAGCGTCTTCCCCCAAGTGGAAACCCCATTCCTCAATAATCTTCACCTCCACAAGCACGTTGTCTGTTAACACCTCCAACGATGTTGTCGCAACCAACACCCGAGCATAATCAAACCTTTCTCTATCCAAAGAACAACTATCCATATGCAAGTACCGACCACAATCAAGAACATTGAGCTTAAAAAAAATCATTCCAAGCATGCAGAGGTATACCATACAATCTCAGCCATGCACTCCTCTGAAAAGGCACAACCTTCTTGTCCCATCTCACAATGTAGAGAAAAAATGATAAAAAAACTCTTTGGCATCACCAACCATTTTCGTAACATCCACCTCCGACAAGCTGTGAAGAAAAACTTTGTCCGCCCCCAAAGGTATAATATCAAGATCTTTGAATATGCATCTGCAATTCTACTTTGGACCGATGGAATAGCCTCCGCACTAATCGCCGTTGCCACCAGACCATTGTGTGCCCAATTCAAATCATCAACATGTGACTTATACATTCTCACCAACCTCTTAGTGGTAGGTTGTTGCAAGTTGTGACCCGGCAACGTCAAATCTTCCGTTACCATTACATCAGCCTTCACCCCACACCTTTACTCACCGTCTTCTGAACAACCATTCCTTTCTCACCCCCTAACGGAACCACCGCCTCGCTTACTGCCACCTACGCCACATCAGCCACTCCCCACTTCCTTCAATCCCCCACTCACCCCACCATGTAAACCTAAGCTCACACTTTTTTCTCCCTCACCTTCCCACCCTGAACTTTCTTACTAACTTCCTTCTTCTCCACTTCGGCCCCCTCCCTCTTTCCAACACCCACCCCCTCTCTGTCCCTCCTCCTCTCTTGCACTGCCAACCGATCGAATCTTGCTATCTTTGTTCGTATACGGAAATGTCCAAAACAAACATCATTCAACGCTCTCAACAGTTTATTCACATCTCGGACTTTGGAAAAACACACAAAACCATAAACCTCCCCATAAATATTTCTCTTACTGGGTACTGTAGTACCCTAATTTTGTCCTACGCATTTTAAAACAAAAATAAAAAAAAAAACCAAAGAGGGAGGAAAAAAGTCAAAGTCAACAAAAGTCAACAGAAAAGTCAACATTTTAAAAATGATGACTTCGCACTGCGAAGCTCACTTCGCACTGCGAAGTCTGCGATTTTTCTGCAGATTTTTGGTTTCTTGGATTTAATTCCAGATTTTGTTGCATATCATTTTCATAATTATTTTAAGTAGCATTCATGGCTAATTGGGCCAAGCAAAGCCAGAGTTGAAGGACTTGCCATTAATGCCAAGGTTGGAAGCTTTTTCTTCCAACCTAGCATGTGACAAGCAAGTGGGCTTGCCCTTGGGCAGCTCTAGTCCCTCCCAGGTGACCTGCTAGCCACCACAAGGTTGCCAGCCACCTGCTTGAGGACTTTCCTCCTGCTTGCTTCCCCCAAAACCAGTCAAACCAGCTGGGTTTTTCACTTGAAAAAACCATGATTGCCTACTCTGTTTTGCAGCAGCTTTTCACCCTCTCACACCAGCCAATTATAGCCTTTTTCATCCCTCAATCTCTGCACATCACAGTGCACGTTTTCATTGACCAACCATTGAGATTGCAAGGATTGATCCCCAAGCATTAGCCAATTGCAAATCAGCTTTGTTCTTCATCATTACCTTCTAGAATTAGTTGAATTTGTGGCTGAAATCAGACTGGATCTTGCCCCTTGGTACAAGGCAAGGTTGCCTCTATCCATTAGCATTTAATGCAAAGGGATTCAGCTTGATCTTGACCACAAATCAGCTGAAATTTTGGGATTGTGTAATGATGACAAAGATTTGGTTTTGGCCTATAAATAGAAGGCAATGCCCAAGGATTAAAAAGAAAAAAACACAGCATTCAAAGAGCAGAAACTCTACTCATTTTAGCCTACAAAACTCCACAAATAACCAGAAACAATCCATCCAATACAAAGCTTTCCAAAGTTCCAAAACCTTCACCAATATTCAAACCTCTTGTGAAAGCCTTCAACCAAATCAAACCAAGTGCAGCTGGAGCTTTGCTAAGGAGTTCTGTAAGTTTCTAAGCACTTATCTTGCTTTTTTAATTGTGTTTGCATAGCTATTTTGGCTCAAAACCTCTTTGTCCTAAAAAACCCCTTTTGAATTTCAAAGAAATCCCAAGGTTTTCAAAACATCAAAACTGGTTTGTCCAACCTTTTTCACCCCAAAAACTCAAAGTTTTTTACCCATCTATAAGGTCTTGAGTGTGTTCAGAAGTTGTTTCTGAACAAAAGTTCAGAAACAGCTTCTGAACCCAAAATTTCGCATGCTTCGCAGTGCGAAGTCATGGTCGCAGTGCGACCATGACAGAACTCAGAACCTGAGTTTTTGTGTCAAAACAACCAATTTTTGAGGTTCTAGCCCCAGAGCTCAGAACCTAAGAGTTTTTAAACCCATGTTCTTCAAACCATAACAAGGTTTTTTGCTTAATTTTGACAAAATCACAAGTTCGTATGACCATTTTGTGGATAACTTGCAAAGCAAGTTATGTTCCCAAATTCTCAAACAAGCATGAACAAACAAGCTATGTTCATCATTTCAATCTAAACTTGAACAATAAATATTGTTCATGATGTTCAAAACTCAAAGATGAACATACACCGTTTACGTTCGCATTTTCGCAAAATGAGACGAACTTGCGCGTTTTCTAGCAAATTTGCTAAACCTTCCCATTTTTGGGTTTTCAAACCATATGTTTTGACATACCTTGGGATTTCTAAAGAATTCAACCCAAAAACATGAATGAAAAAGGGATGGTGTGACGTATGTCTCTCCATCGCCCCGATTGTACGAATGCGTGACGTATGTCTCGTCGCTCGGACAATCATCATTCCCCTTTTTTATAATATGTACAACCCAAACCAAACGAAATCTTGGCCCCTTGTGGTCAATCCAAGCCTTTTGGTCCCCCGTTGGCCATTAGACTCAACCCCTCGACTCGTTAGAGTCCACTCGGTCAATGTTCGACTCGTCCGAGTCCATTGTACCCGTTCTTGATCTCAGTGGATCAATCGAACAATCGCCCGACTCTTCGGAGTCCACTCGGTCAATGTTTGACTCGTTTGAGTCCATTGCACCTCCCTTGGTCCCATAGCGACCAATTCAGCCCTCTACCCTAACGGACGTACCTTTTAACAATTCTAATGTGATTCGCGAACGAACGCTTAATAAGTCTCCAAGTGCGAGCATACAAGCTACGTTTAATCGCAAGAATTCGGTTAAAACATCGTCCAATTAAAATCAACCAACACATATACGTTTTTCTACCAAAGAACTACGTATGCTTTGAATTCTCCGACTACCGGGAGATACGTAGGAGCAAGATCGACATCTTGTCAAGCACAATAATAAAAACTTTTTTTTTTTTCGTTTGTTTTTATCTCTTTTCCCCCCTTTATTATATTTTTAACATAAATGAACATGCACGCAAAGTATTAAAAAACAATTCAAGCTTTAACCAAATAGAAGGTTCCCGTTGAGTACAACGGACGTGAGGGGTGCTAATACCTTCCCCTCGCGTAACCGACTCCCGAACCCGACAATGGTTGCGATGACCTAATCCTTATCCTCATCGTCAAAAGGGTTTTATTATCGTTTCCCTTTACAACAAAAAAAAACTTAAGGGTTTATCAACGTTCCCTTTACACAAAAACTTTGGTGGCGGCTTCACAAAGGCCCTCCGAGCGTTCGAGGACGTCCTCGGAGGATTTGCGCGTCTTTTTCCCGAGGAAAAAAACGAGGTGCGCACAGGTACTACCACATCCTCGAGCATTCCACAAACTTCAAATCCATTCCTCGGATAAAAATTAGATAATTGTGTCGGAAAGTTTGTGAAATAGAAAGTAACGAACCGTGTAAAAGCTGAATCTTTCAAAACTTCATGTCTGGCCTTTGAACCGCACGTGATCGCTGTGGTGATGAAACAACAGCAATCGCGCGAGCTTCCTCCTCCCTTCTACTACAATGTTTCTGACAACTGAGTTATTCTCACGAGAATAGATGAGGATGTTGTCTTGGTCTTTAAGGTGAACCATAAGATTTAAAGATCATTTACAAAAAGATTTATATTTATTTTATACAAATTCAAAAAGATGAGCCGGAATGAAATCTGCCACTTATAAACCTAAGGATTTTATTTTACCATCAAACCAATTTTTTTTGGACAAAAAATCACTGGACCAACTCTTGAAGTTATTAAAATTAAAAATATCTTCAATTTTTCAAGTTTTTTTTCACTTGTCAAAAAAAAGTTTTTTTCCCTTCAAATAAAACCACTTAATTTGAGCTCCACATCAATTGACTAGTCAATATGTATGTGAAGAAGCAATGTTTACGGATGCCAGCTGCCACACAAATTATGTAAGATTTTCTATCCGAGGAAAAAAAAAATCCTTTTTTGACACAATGTGTAGAAAAATCTTAAAGAAGTGTTATCTAGAAATGGATTTAAATGAACCACGATTGCCTCTGATCTTTTTTTTTTGTTGATAATTTACGTAACATTCCATAAAATTTAACAAGAATAAATTTGTAAGTGAAGTAAAAATTGACTTACAAATTTATTCATGTGATTGAACTTTATTAGGTGTTTGCTACATTATCCAAAAAAAAATCATAGTCAACATTTGCTTTATTTAAAGACAATTTTTAAATTAAGGTTCTCTGTCTGTCTATGTCCTTTCCTTCTTCAAAGCTTCGTCAGGTATTATCTCTTTTATTAAATCTTTAATGATAAAATTTTGTTGGGGAGGGTGTGGGGATCATAGGAAAATTTCGTGGATTAGTTGGAAAAATATTTGTAAGAGAAAGGAGGAGGGAGGTTTGGGGGTTAGGAAGATGAGGGAGTTTAACATTGCTTTGTTAGGAAAGTGGTGTTGGAGGATGCTGGTGGATAAAGGGGGCTTGTGGTATAGGGTGTTGGCAGCGCGTTATGGTGAGGTGAATGGGAGATTGGAGGTTGGGGGGCCAGAGTGGTTCTTCTAGGAGGAGAGAGGTAGCGAAAATTTGTGATGGTGATGGAGTGGTCGGAGGTCGTTGGGTTGATGAGTGTATCGGGAGGACGGTTGTTAATGGGTCTCAGACATTTTTTTTAGACTGATATGTGGGTAGGAGGGCTCCCTTTGTGCGTGCGGTTTAGGCATCTTTTTGACTTGGCCGAAAACAAGTTGATTTCGGTGGCGAAGATGTGCGGTTTAGGGTGGGCTGATTGTGGGGGAGGCTGGCAGTGGCGCCGTAGGTTGTGGGCGTGGGATGAGGAGTTGTTAGGGGAGTGTAGGATATTATTGCTTGACATTTCTTTGCAGAATAATGTTACAGATATTTGGCATTGGAGGCTTGATACTAGCGGTGGTTATTCGGTTCGAAGTGTGTATCAGAAGTTCACTAATCAGGAGTTTCCTACTGATGACGCTCCTTCAGATTACATTTGGCACAAACAGGTTCCGTTGAAGGTCTCTATTTTGTAACACCCTAACCCTTAACCGCCGATTATTAACTTTAATAAAAGAAAACGTTAAGGCCATAGGAAGTTACAACATTAAGAAACTCATTTTCATAAAACATCACCTGAAATCAAAAACATATTTGATTCTCAACACAGCAGCGGAAAACAACAAAACAAATGCTTATAATCAAGCATGCATATATTACACCAAAAATATATACATAATATTCTCAAAAGAGGCAATTCTACAACAAGCCATTGCCAAATTCATACATACGAGTTCAGATACCCCCAAGATAGTGTTACAAATATCAGAGCACTAGACTCTAACTAGGATACAACACCTAGTACCAAAAATGTAAGGATAGCTAAGCTATGTCCTCACCACTACGCAGCTTCTAAACAGCAAAGCTACTCCTCTACGATAACCTCGTCAGCCTGATAATCTGGATCCCCAATGATCCAGCACATAACACAAAACAGAGAGTGTTAGTATCACAAAACAATAAACATGTAATAATAACGCATTATTATACATATCAAATCACAAAGCACGAAAGCTCATCAATAACCAAAATACAACAATGTACTTGTCAATACACAAACTCATCAATAATAATTACCACATAACAACCATTATGCACACATAATGTCACAAAAGATGCATGCCTCAAAATGCATTCACTAATGCATGTGGTACCAATTCATTTTGGATAAACTTATATCCTTATCAAGCTCTCTTGATAACCAAGCTCTCTTGGATTTCATATCCGCTCCGGATATCATCAATTAATGTAATGCATGATGTTTCACTTAGCAAATATATGATACTCTTATCACTACACTTACTAACACAACTAATTATCAGCTCTCTGATAATTATCACAACAACAACAAACACAAACAAACACAACTAATTATCAGCTCTCTGATAATTATCACAACATCAACAACAACAAACAAAACACAACTAATTATCAGCTCTCTGATAATTATCACAACATCAACAACAACAACAAATATCACTACTAGGCCCTCATGGCCAAATCATAAGACACCACATGGATATACTCACCAAGTTCAACAATTCTCCAATAAACCAATCAAATCATATCAAAACCTCACACGAAAGGGTTTCAAAGGAAACCCACACACTTTGATAACCCACACACACATTAGGGTTTTACTCCAAAACTTTCTTGAAACAAATAATCTTTAGAAAAACATTAGGAATGGATTAAAATGGTGGGCAAGGTTTCCAAAAATGTATTATTAAAATACAGTATCAAAAAGACATCTCCGCGCGTACCAGGACCTCCAGAACAACTCAACAAAGAAGGCCTGTTCAGGGTTGGTCGCTACAAGCGAGCTCTTGGTCGCTACAAGCGAGCATAGGCAGGGAATCATCCTGCTTGGTCGCTACAAGCGAACCTTCGGTCGCTACAAGCGAGCCTGGTCGCTACAAGCGCCAGTGTGGTCGCTACAAGCGCGGTTAGGCAGGGAATAATCCTGCCTGGTCGCTACAAGCGAGGCTCCGTCGCTACAAGCGACCGTATCAGTACAGTCATGTAAAAATTGTGATTTTTCCACCATTTTAGCCCATCTATGGTTACCCAAGTTTCCAGAACTTGTTAAAAACAACTTTCCATCATAAAACATCATTTATAAACCATCACAAACAAAGATTGCATCAAGCATAGAAATTAGGGTTCAAAACACCATTTTTCCAAAACTTTCTCATGAACTCACAACACAATAACTCCAACAAATCATGCTAACAACATCAATCAGCATTCAATCAAGCAAAACATAATCATTTACAACTTTAAGCCATAAAAACTTTCTAACAAAACCTAGACAAAGTGAGGAGAAGTTTGGGATGGAGAAATAGACATTCTCCCCTTCTCAATCACTTGTAATCAAGCAATACTAACTCTCTTACCTTGAAATCCAAGTTCTCTAGCAATCTTCAAGCTTCAATCCCAAACCCTAGCTCTCTTGCTCTTCTTCTCTTCTCCTCTCTCACGTTTTTCTCTCACAAAGAAAAAGGAATGGCACTATTCATGTTTACAAAATATCTTATAATCCCAACAAATGAATCTTGGCCCTCTATCTTTACTAACTCACAAGGACTAATCCTAGCCCTTCAATCTAACCCAAGCTTACTACATCCATCCACATAGGATTATTACTAATACTCATAAACTAAAGCCCAACACTATTCACCCTCTAGGCCCAAAACCTTAAAAACTCGATTACGAACTTACTCTCGCGCTAAATAATTATTCCTCGATTACTAGAATATATATTTAAACGCAAATCCATAAAATAAAATATATAAAAAAATATAATATACGAAAATAGGGTCGTTACATATTTTGGCTTGGCGTCTGCTTCGGAATCGATTGCCTACAAAAGACAACCTATTGGCGCGCGGTATTATTTCTCATGAAAATCAGTCATGTGTGACCGGGTGTGGAGGCAATGAAACTGTTCAGCATTTATTTCTATTTTGTCCTTGTTTTGGTTCTTAGTGGAGTTTTGCACGGGCGTGGCTTGGCATCTCATCGGCAGATCCGTATCTTTTACAGGACCATGTTACTCAATTTGTTTATTTAGCAGGAGGTTCGCGTGTTCGACGTTCTTTCTTGCAACTCGTTTGGTTATGCTGCGTGTGGGTTTTGTGGAATGAAAGAAACAATATAATTTTCAAAAACAAGGAAAGTGTAACACCCCGATCCCCGAGACTACTATTTAATTAATAAACAAATCAACTAACGCATATCAAGGTGTTACCATACATGAAACATCTAATGTTAATTTCCCATAATAAAAATTTCATCATAATATACTCAGATCACAGCGGAATAAACATCTCAACAAATATCATCACGGGTCACATCGTAAAAATCTCAGCATAAGTACATCACAATGTGATCATAAAGATCTCTCAACAATAATTCAACAAGTAAAATCATACATCCCCAAAAATCCTAGATCAGAGCACCTAATCCAGACATCCTAAAAAACAAAATAAAAGGAGTAGGCATGACACCATCGTCAGCAAATACTTACAATCAGCTACTCCTCAACCTGCAAGTCTACACCACGAGGATGCAGGCGATAACAAAGCCACTGAAGGGTAAGATATACGTTCAACATAAAGGATCAATAAACGCATGTAAGTTCAGGCAACACAACAACATCATATAAGTATGCATCATAAAAAGCCTGGTTGCAAAACACCATCATTTATATCGCATTTATATTTCATTAACAACTTGGTTACATCAACATTTTAAAACAAGATTCACATATCATACATAGCATACCCCCATCGACAGTAATCACCAACTCATCTCTAGTAAATCACATCTCATTAATAAATAAATCATTAATTCAACTATAAGTCATTCACATCTCATCAATAAATAATAATCAACTCAACTATAAGTCATCAACAAAGAATCATCAACTCAACTATAAGTCATCTACAAATAAATCATCATCTCAACTTAACATCATTCACATCCCATCATCAATTCAAGCATAAAGCATTCACATCTCATCAATAACCTCAATTATACATTTACCACATAAATGCACAAGTTCACACCAAAACATTTCAACATACGACTCATCATATTCATGCAATTCGTCCTACACGACTCTACATGCATGTGGTACCAAAGTTTGGATATCAGAGGTTTGTTACTGAGTGATCCCACGGCATGTTGGGTTATCAAAACCCTCGGCATGTTGGGTTGTCAAAACCCTCGACATGTTATCATCAATTCACAACTCGACTGACTATGTATGCATGGACACCACATAAGGACTCGACAATGCACTCATCATGTTGTTATATAATTCACTCTATGTAACATATCTTCATATCATCACTATGGCATTATCAAATCAATACATCCATACAATACAAGTCATGTTATCATCACAACATCATTTCATCATATTCATCATGCTTAATCATCACAACATCATTTCATCACATTAATCATGCTTAATCATCACAACACCATTTCATCACATTAACCATGTTTAATCATCACAACATCATTTCATCACATTAACCATGTTTAATCATCACAACATAATCATAGTAACGTCATGTTTTCATTCAATACCAATCACATAGTTCACAAACCACGATTAATCAACACAAGGTTTCGTTTACCTACCACTAACTAACTCATCATCATCTCATATATTTAATCATGATTCATCATTACTCATGCCTCATTAGTCAATTAACAAGTTCACATGCAACTTACGACTTAATTAAAGATAATTCACAAGTTCAATTCACATCTTTACATTCATAAGTTATCTTTAATCATATACCATATTAAGCAATCATACACATCTTAATTAAACTCCTAATGATCAAGTTTAGAGGTTTGGGACCCAACTATGCATCTTGGTTACACTTAAAAAGCTCAAAAATGGATTTTACACATCCTGGAAAAATGCAGCATGACCTACGTGTAGTATTTTGATCATAACTCAAGTTCTAGAAGTCTAAATGAAGTCAAACAAAAGACAAATGAAAGCTAACATTCATATCTACAACTTATATGTTTACACTTAAGGCAGAATCAATTCACATATTATTGATTTGATTCAAACAAGTCAGAGAAAAACACTGATACGATTCAAAAGTTGTCTGAATCGTTTCAAAACTACCAAGATGCAGATTGATACGATTCAAACTTCCTTGAATCGATTCAATGACCTGAAAAACACATTTTTAGCCTCGGGATCACCCTCAAATCATCTCAAAAATCCCCATTTTGATCTCTTATAACCCAAAATTGATAGATACCATTTTCCATGATTAAAACACTTTAATTAGGCGCTTATAACACATCTTAAGCATGTTAATTCAACTAAAAAACATAGTAACAACAACAACATCATTTTCTCTTCAAATTCAACATAACATAATCACTCATTCATTTCATGTATCATAACATCAACTTATTTAAATCAACAACAACTTCATCACTTTTATCCAATTAAGCATATTCACCAAAAACACAATAACAACAACTTAACCAACACATAATCAACTTAATCTCATGAATTCTCAAATGAAACATATACCCATGCTCAAAATCAACTTATTAAACCACAAACATCATCAATTATCATGTTCTTCACCAAATTCATCGAAATTCACAAAGTTACCAAATCACTATAACCAAACATGAACTTTGACATATAAACAACATGATTTCATCAATTTTAACATACCCAAATTAACCATAATAACTGGAGCACGAATTTCACATAATCATAATCAATTATCATGTAATTAAACATAATCATAAACACCCCAAACTACCCAATTGCTTATAGACCCTAATTGGTGAAAATAATCTTCCCCCTTACCTCAATTCTTCACTTTACCAAGCTCCTCTAGCTAGAATCTCTCTTTCCCCTTGTTGCTCTTGAGCTCTTTCCTCTTCTTCCTCTCCAAGCCACTTCTTTCTCTATTCTCTCTCTAGCCTCTCTCAAAATTTTGATACAAATGAGTTAACTTAATTCCACTAACACACACCCTTCTCTTTAAATATAATGAGTTAGGTCACTCACACTAATGAACTTAGTCACATCCAATTCTCATAAAAATATCTCTACACTTTTACTTCACTTAAACCTCCTATTTTACTTTTACATCACTATTCTCTAAAATTCAAATTTCTAATTCTAACATAATTACAAAAATGCCATTCTCCTGTAAAATGACCAAAACACCCTTAATCACTTAAAATCCACTAACCCACCAATTCCCAATAAAATAAACGATTAACAAATATATCAAATAAATAATAATATTAAATAAATCTAATACTAAAGTTCGGGCTGTTACAGAAAGTTCCATTCACCAACTGCTAGATAAAGTCAAGTTACATTCCTTTTGGTGGATGAAAACAACTAATATTAATGTTCGTTTAAATTCTCATTTGTGGTGGTCGAGCCCTTTTGTGTGTATGGGCATCAACTAAGTTGTTTTGGTTTTGCTTTCTTTGTGACTTGTTCAATTGTAACTTTTGAGCTCCGTTTTGGCACACCTTGTGCTAATTCGGTGTCTCCTCGTGTCATAATATATTCCATGTTTGCTTGTTAAAAAAAGGTTCTTTAAGATCGTTCAACGTCAAAACCTCATTTGAAACATCTGGTTCAACTAAAAGATTTAGGAAATTATCTTTGTACACTTATATCCAATCTACACCATGTCCATGAGAGATATAGAAAGATAAATAGTGATGTGATAAATGAGTGATGTGATAAGATGAGAGTGATAGAGAGAAAATAAGGTGTAGAATAGATGTTTGAGAAATATGGATGTACTAATATAAGGATCATAAGATTTAAGAAGGTCCTTAAAAAAAGATTTAAGAAGGTCGTACATTTTCCAAATTTCAAACCTCTTCCCATAGTTAACGCTTCTACTACCTTTGTATGTGGTAATGAGAGAACTTGCTAGCAACCAGCGACAACCACAACATCATCGACATTTCTCACACAACATCAATATCATATCTTACTTACCCATTCCATCAGGCATGATGCATCAATATTAAGCTTATAAATTAATGTTTTTCCTTGTTCACCATAGGAAACAGATTATAGGGTAATTCATTATATTGTAATTTCAAGCATTTGTGAATGAATTAACAAACTAAGGATGTAAATGAATATTCATGGAGACAAATAATATGATATATGTGCACATCTTGTTATATAAATATGATATTCATGTCTGCTTCATATTCGTGCGGGTATCTGCTAAGTGAGTAATGCGTAGATTTTGAGGTATCCATGAGTATATACATATATTCATGGATAACACTCTTCAATTTAACGACAAAAGTTCATCACATTCATTTTCTTCTTTTTACCAAAAGATAATAATATTTGTACATTGTAATATCCATACATTTCATTTATAAACAAAAATAAGTTCATCAACGTTCGTAAATAATATGTTTTTTTACGCAAGTTGAAAGAGTCTTTTATATTTAAGTAAGGATATTTATGTAATTTACTTAGTTTAATAACATGTACAAATATTCGCGGGACACAAATATCATTAAATATGCATGTGTATCCATTAAGTAACGATTAGTTAAAATATCTGTTTATTTTACACATGTATATCCATTAAGCTATTTGTCTTGTGCTTGTGGTGGATTTTATCTGCGGGTACAATTTTATTTGCCAACCTTAATTCAAACCCGGTCCAATTTAATAAATTTAGATTAGATGCCGTCACAGTCGCTACTACATACACGCAGGTGTAGTTTTCACATAAAAGTCATCCGATCTTGATCAGATAATTTAAATTTTAAAGCAACTTTTGATTTTTGTTTAACATAAAATTTTGATGTCAAAGTATGGATCATCTGATCTACATCGGGCGGCCACAAGTATGTTGATTGCGTGTAATCACCGATTTGTGACTGCACTTAAACCTAACCCAATTTAACGAATTTGGATTAAATGCAGTCACTACTGCATGCATTTAGGTGGTGCAATCAACACATTAGAGTCATATGATCATGAACAAGCATTTAAATTTTAAGGCAACCTTTGATTTTCATTTAATATAAAGTTTCAATATTAAAA
The DNA here is from genome assembly GCA_018208015.1 of Medicago ruthenica. Lineage (NCBI taxonomy): Eukaryota > Viridiplantae > Streptophyta > Magnoliopsida > Fabales > Fabaceae > Medicago > Medicago ruthenica. The sequence goes on from CM031375.1 coordinate 79,707,952, forward strand.
TTTGGGTTGTTTGATCTTGATCAAATGACCACCGACTAAGTGCACTCACGGACTTGTGACTTCACTCAAACCCGATCCCAATATAATACCCTATCAATTAAAAATTCTAGTAATTGTTTATTAAGCAATTAATCATTTTCGTTCATAAATGTGTAACGAGTAGTCACAATAGTCTTTCAATGGATTGAAATTTCAAAGTACCTGATTGTGCACTCTGTTAGTCAAAATAATCTTTAACGTTAAAATAATATTTTAATGTTGACAATAACTCTTTTCTTATAAAGAACGATATCACACTAAGTAAAAGTACTTATAGGAATTGATATTAGAGAACGATACGATAATAAGTAAAAATGCTTATATCAATTGATATGACAATAAATAAGTATATCAAGAGACTAATAAGACAATATAAACGGATAATTTTAACGTTAGAAACTATTTTGACTAATATAATCCACGGTCAAATACTTTATTAAAATTTTAATACATTGAAAATCGTTACGACTATTCGATACATATAAATTGACAAAAATGATTATGTACTCTTATTTATCCATACTTTATTAACAATGCTACTGCCGTGGGGATATGATCATGTTGCCGTGGAGATATGAACGTGGCACCTTGAAAATCATAGCAAACTCAGAGACACATCATTTTCACGTGTTAGCCACAAATTTGAAAGGTAAAAAAACATAATAAATGTAAGCTGGCATAATTATTTTGACTTCACAATTAATAATTGACTATGATATATTAATTAATCACATTGATAAATAAAAAATAATAATTTTTTTGAAAAAAAGAAAAAAAAACAGTTCCCTGACAATCTAGTACAGCTAAGCCTTAACAGTTAGATATTTTCAAATGTTGTTTATCATAACAACATAACAAACAACTACAACTTCGGAATTCGCTAAAAACCTCTGAAAACAAACACTGTCATGTATTTATCTTAGCAACACTGATTCTTCATTGGCCCATCAACTTTATATTTTCGCTTTCTTGTTGAAATTCAAGAAATTGTTCTAAAGCTTCGATTTTGAGTGAAAATGATGGAGGTTGTGATTGTAGCAGTTGCTGCTACACTTGGCAATCTACTTATTGGATGGGATAGTTCAACCATTGCAGGTTTAATTCTTAATCATTAACTTGTCATCTACTTATGTATTATTTTCGGTTAAATATGTGTATTTTTTGTACTTATATATGAAAATATGTAGGTCATGTATGTTATAGATTCTGGACAATTATTTATATGATTACCCTAACTCTGAAATTGTTTAATGAAAAAAATTGATAATGGGGTAATTTTGCAAAAAAATGTCATGGATCTTATAACTAGTGTTAAGTATGGCTAATAGTTACAAGTGGACAGGGGCGATCATGGTAATATAGTATTTAAATTGTGTAACTATAAACCCTAACATTTCACATAATTCAACTATTGCAGGTTTAATTCTTTGTTTATTTTTCTTCAATTATTAATCGTTAATTTGTCATCTACTTATGTATTGTTGTTGAAAATGTATTTTTTTATTTTGTATTTATTTGAAAATCTCAAGCTCATGTATGGTTATAGATTCTGGACAATCATTTATATGATTACCCTAATTCTGAATTTTTTTAATAAAAAAAGGATAATAGGTAATTTTGCAAAAAAAAAAAGTGTTTGATCTTATAACTAGTTTTCACTATAGCTCATAGTTATTGACAAGTGGACATGGTCGATCGAGCAGTCAGAGTAATGCTGTAATTTAGACCGTAGTATTTAAATTGTACGCTGTAGAATCTATTTTTTTTACATAATACAAAGGAATTGCAACCGTTATACAGCCGGAAATTTTGGCAAAATTGGCTGAGCTGTGTTGTCGTGTGTTCGATGTTTGCATTTATTGGTTTTGAGTTGTGGTGTTGTTCTTGTTGTTTTCGTGGCATTGGTATGTTTGTTCCCGTGTTTTTGTCCGGTCCTTTGTAGAGGTTGTCGTGGTTTTGGGTATCTCTAGTGCCCATCCTGTTGTTATTTTGCAGGACCCTTTGTACTATTTTGTTTCCTCTCTTTATATATTATATTTATAATTGCCATTAAAAAAAAGTTTGCATTTATTGTTTCTTTATTCTTTTGAACTCTTGCTGTTCTAACAGCTAGAATTGAACAAACAATTTTTGCCTCTTGCGCAGGGGGTATGACCTACATCAAACAGGAATTTGATTTGGAGAAGGATCCAACACTTGAAGGGTTAATTGTGTCAATGTCATTTATAACTGGAACTGTTGTCACCATATTTTCTGGAACAATCTCTGATTTGGTTGGAAGACGACCTATGTTGATAACATCTTCTATTATGTTTATCATTGGTGGTTTGGTAATGTTGTGGGCTCCTAATGTTATGGTTGTTCTCTTGTCGAGGATAATTGGCGGTGTTGCCATTGCTCTTGCTGTTACTTTTAATCCTCTTTACATATCTGAGATAGCACCACCTGATATAAGAGGACAATTGAACACGCTTACTCAGTTTGCTTGTTCTGGTGGAATGTTTTTGGCTTATATTCTTGTTTTCTCAATGTCCTTGTTGCCGTCACCTAGTTGGAGAGTTATGCTAAGTATTATTTCTATTCCTTCTGTTGCTTATTTTTTGCTGGCTGTGTTTTATCTTCCCGAATCTCCTCGGTGGCTTGTTAGCAAAGGTCGAATGCTCGAGGCTGAGAAAGTTTTGCAAAGACTTCGCCGCGTTGAAGATGTCTCAGGTTACACTTAATTTGCCTTTGTCTGTTCTGTTTTGCTTTATATTTTCGAGTCGTTACTTTGCAACTAATTGGTTGTGGTTTGGCCGTTAATATTGTGTATGTTTTGTTCCATATATGGAGGAGGCAAAATTGATTTCATAGGTGCAGAATTGATTTTGACATGTTTGGATGTTCTCTGACAGAATTGATTTTGCCTCTAGAATTGATTCTAACTCGACGCTAGAATGTGGAAATTTGCCTCGAATTTATTGTTCAATCCACTTCTTCATGAACGTATCCCAACAAATCATTTTACATGCAACTCACTTAGTCACTTTTAGCCGTAATCAATTTTACATAATCAATTCATTCAAAATCAATTTTTGTCACCCAAGGACCAAACGCATTGTAGTTTGACCCATGTTGCCGACCACACTTATTAGGATAAGGTTTGGTGGTTGTCATGTTTTTCAATTGATTTGGAGTTAACTGTCTTTGATTTATAGGGGAGTTGGCTTTGCTCGCGGAGGGTCTTAGTCCTGGGGGTGAAGACATATCCATAGAAGAATATGTAGTTGCTCCAGCTAGTGAAATCCTTGTCAACCAAGAAGCAGGAAAAGATTATATAAAATTATATGGACCTAATGAGGGAGTTACAATGGTTGCTCAACCTGTAAATGGGCAAGGTAGCATGCTATCGCGCAGTATGTTGTCTATGCATGGAAGCTATGCATCGCGAAGTATGTTGTCTCAGCAAGGAAGCTTTGCATCTCAGGCAGCTGCTAATCTCAAAGATCCTATTGTCAACCTATTTGGAAGTTTGCAAGAGAGTACTCTCATCGAGAGCGGTGGTTCGCGCAGCATGTTGATTAACAATGCTAATAGTTTCTTTAACACGGGAGATCCAGAGTCTAGCCCGTTTGGTACCAGCGATAACCTGCGTGCTCCGCTCATGTCATTTCAAGGTGGTGCTGATAGGGCTTTTGGATCTAAGGACATGTTGGATATGAGGAGCAATAGCAGTTTGGTTCATGGACATGCCGTTGAAACACCAAGAAATACAGACATCGGTGGAGGTTGGCAATTGGTTTACAAGTCAACGGATGATGCCATGGGTGGGAAAAGAGAAGGACTCCAAAGGGTATATTTGCATGCAGATCCTTCTGCTGCTGCAGTGTCTCAGTCTCCGCATGTTTCGTTTGTTTCAACTTCTGGCTATGACATACCTATAGATGGCGGCGAAGCTTTTCAGGCCGCTGGTATTGTCAGCCGGTCGGTACTTGGAACTAGTGATGCGTTGAGTATGCCAGAAGTCGCTGCTAAAGGTCCAAAATGGAGAGCTCTTCTAGAACCGGGAGTCAAGCGTGCATTAATTGTTGGAATAGGACTTCAAATTCTTCAACAGGTACAGTTAGTTTTCATTCTGTTAGTAGTACATTACATCACTTGAGTCTATTGTATCATACAATAATTGTTATTCCATCGAAAAAAGTGATTATACACTAACTTATTTCTATCTGATTTTGAAAATATAATCCACATTGCAGGCTGCTGGCATAAATGGATTTCTATACTATGCTCCTCAGATTCTTGAGCAGGCAGGAGTAGGGGCTCTTCTATCAAATTTAGGCATCAGTTCAATATCTGCTTCTTTTCTTGTAAATATCATTACAACATTCTGTATGCTCCCTTGTATAGCTATTGCCATAAGGCTCATGGATGTTGCTGGCAGGAGGTATGTTTCAACTATGACTCACCATTAGTTATAATTTTATCTTGTTTCTATCTCATGTCTGAACCTAGCCTTATCTGTATTACATCATTACAATTACCACGACTTGATTGTTCAATATGTATGTTCACATTTGTTTCATTATTTTATTTTTTCAATTGTCATAATATCTTTTGGCATTTGATGGAATATATTTTATAATCTAGACAGTATACTATCAGTAGGACTGTTCATGGCTCGGTTCAGGATGGAAAATCAAACCAAACCAATACGACAGTTCGGTAAAACTGATTCAAACTGTTAATGGTTAGTCCCAAACCGAACTGGTATAAAGGTTTGGTGCACCGGTTTTGTTTTTGAACTAACCAAAATTACCTTTACAGAAAACTAAACTGTACCTTTTCAAACCAATTTGATTCTTTGTGAAGTAAACTATACTTATTGCTGTTATTAACTAATATTGGGACTGTTAAAAAAAAAAAGAACATTAGGACTGTTGAAAAACCAAAAAACCAAATTGCACCGACAGATAGTTCACGAACTGAGTTGGTAACCAATTCAGTTCGTGAATTTTCTATCACAATTTGATGCAGCCTTGTTCGGTTTTTGTTATTTTTAACAGCCCTACCTATTAGTGCAAGCTTTGGTTTTTTCTTGTCCCTGCAAAAATCTCATATGAGCACCTCTGTTTGCAATGCTAGCTAATCTATCGCACACATAAAAAATCGGCGTAAAATGCAACATTCATGACAAATGACATTGTTTATTTCCTTATTACAGGTCAATCATGCTGTACACAATACCCATTTTGATAGTCTGCCTCCTGGTACTTGTACTGAAACAGTTTTTTCAACTCAATTCTGTGCTAAATGCCGCAATTTCAGCTGTCAGTGTTGTGGTCTACGAAAGCGTCTTCTGCATGGGTCTTGGTGTTATTCCCAACATCATATGTGCAGAAATCTTCCCAACTAGTGTTCGTGGACTCTGCATTTCTCTTACTTCCCTTACATATTGGGTTTGTACGTTGGCCGTCACTTTGACATTCCCTTATTTGCTCCAACTTCTCGGTCTTAGTGGCGTCTTCGCTCTATTTGTTGGTGGCTGCATCATTTCATGGATATTTGTCTACTTGAAAGTTCCTGAAACAAAGGGCATGCCTTTGGAAGTTATTATCGAGTTTTTTGCTATTGGTGCAAAGCCTGGTACCGATCCTGCAGAAATTGGAATAAAAGACTAATCAATGTCTTAATGATGATGATGATCAAAGCTCCATTAAAATCACTTTTATTTTGGTAAATTTAGAACTATAGTCGATTTTGATTCCTCCGAAAGCGAGTTTCAGAGGATTTTGGTGGAAGATTGAAACTATATGCAGTGTTTGAACAAATATCAGTAGCTATCTTGAGGTTTTAAGAGAAGTCAATGTATTATAGTAATTTATTATACATGCTACAAACAATGTTTTAGAGTAGTTCCTTTTATGTTATTCCTGTTCATTTATAGGCATTTGATTTTCTACATGCTTTGCAAGGTGATGTGGTTTAGTGAGATTTGAGGTATGAAGATGTTATCACTTCAGACCCAAGAATCATATTGGGACAAAATAAGACAAGTCTCAAGAAAGTGTGACATATCCATCATGGTTCTCTGGAAAGAACCATAACAAAAAAGAGTGAGATATTGTTGTGATTTGATTGGATGCATCTGTTACTATAATGTATTACAGTTAATTTTTTTTAGTGGTACAAATATAACACTTAATCTTTATTACCAATCACAGCAACAAGTAGTTTTCACTTTTACTTATCCTTTTTTCCGTTTTTTTTAACCCTTTGGTGTCCACATCAAATTTAGATACTGATTATAAACACCTCGAATAAAAACTTAAATTAGGTGGTGCTGGAACTAGGGCTGGCAATGAATAGATCCAACTCGAAAATAGTTCGAGACTCGATTCAGTAATTAATTTGTTGAACTTGGTTCATAAACCAAAACATCATTTGGCCTGACTTTTTAACGGTCCAAAAGCTACTTTAAAACAAAGTTAAAATTAAGGGTTTTGAGAAAGAAGTTAAAGTTGTTTGGTTACTTTATTATTTTTTTAGTTTTAAAGCTATTTTTAAGTTAAAAGTTGTTTGGCAAAATACTGTACAGATATATAATAAATAAAAAATTGTTAAAATATTTTTTTAAGGGAAAAAATGTTTAAAATATTTTTCTAGTAAGTACTTAATAGATATTGTGTTTGGCCTACCTTCTCTTTAAAACTGTAGAGAAGTAAAAAAATGTCGGGTCAAACGTACCCAAATGAGCCGAACTTGAGTCAAAAACTAAGCTCGTTAAATAAATGAGATGAACTTGAGCTATGTATAGTTCGACTCGTTTGGTTCATGAGTCAGCTCGTTAAAAATATAAATTTATTTAAAATATCATTTATATAAGCCATCATACAACATACAATATATATTTTTTTTTTGAAAAATCTTGCCTTTATTATTTTCAAGTTTAGTTCTTAAATAACAAATCTACTAATTTTATGATTTAAATTTAAAATTGTTTATTGATGGAAGTTTTTATTTTTTGAGGTGATTATTGATGAAAGTTATTTGTGTTGGCGTTGTAGTTTTAGGTGTGAAGGGAGGAATAATGGAATAAAATGGTGTTGGTGGAATGAAATTGCTGCATATGGTAGGCATGCTGGTATACTGGTATGAGATAAGGATACGTTTATGATTTGTATGATAGATTAGCAAGCGGATTCATATTTTTGAAGGGAAACTAGCAAGCAGATTTCATAACACTCTTTGGTTTTAAAGTCCCACATCGAAAACTTTAAAAGAGCATAACATGGACACAAATTATAAAGTAAGAACGCGTGATTGTTGCACTGTAGTACCAATGCTATCTCATTAATTTCTTTATATAAAAGAAATTGGAGCTACAACGGAGTGTATTGGTGTTTTTTTTTTTAAAAAAAAAGTTGAAGACATATTTCTTAGCTTTTTAGTGGTTTGGTTTGTATGGTTAATTTGATTCGAGTTATCGAGTCGAACCGAGTTCGAGTTTAAAAAAAAGATCGAATTTATGTCAAGCTTCTAGGCGAACATTTTTATATTGAGCCGAGTTGTGATTTGAGGAAACAAATTGAACCTAACGAGTCGAACCGAACTGTTTGTGAACTTTAAATGAGTTGAACTCGAGCTGGAAAAAGAGTTCGTGTCGAACTCAAGCCGAGAAAATTCTTGTCGAGTCGAGTCGAGCTCAGACAGGTTCGATTCGACTCGACTCGACTCATTTTCAGCCCTAGCTGGAACTAATCATTTTTTGCCTCAAGTGGAATGTAAAAGATGCAAAGCAAGATAGTTTGTCTCATATCTTGACGGCTTTGTAGCATCTTGCAATGATTAATAGGGGCGAACAAAATATACGGTCACATGGAGAAAATAACATCCAAATCTAAAACAATATCTAAATAACCGAATGTTTGCAGATAAAAATTAACCGATCAATTCTAAAATGGTTGGTCGTCCGCTTTTTATAAATTTGGTTTTTTTTTTTGATGTTCCGATCTATAACCATAGCTAGTTTTTTCTCCTTTATTCTTTTCAGGAAAATACTTTCAGTTGAGTGTTGAATCATAGGAACATGTCTCTCTCTTTCCCTCCTTCCCTCTCTCTGTATTCATTTGAGCTTCCTTTTTTTTTTCTTGGTTGAATAATCTTTTTTACTGATTTATTTGGAACTCTGGGATTTGATAATTGGGTAGTATCATATAGTTTATTTTGTCTTATAATTCATTTATGTCCTTGACAGTGAGATATTCCACACAGACAACAATGCTAAGTTCCTAACAATACACTGATTTATATACACTTCCTACTATTTGATGATTTTTATGTGGTTTTACTAACTGCTACTCTGTTTCTTTTTTAAGTGTTGTTTGATGTTTAATTTTTTTGTTTCTATTTAACCGTCGTTTTGATAATTTAAGGGTAGAATTTGTCAATTATACTATTTCTCAATTATTCCTAACTTACCCACTTTCAATAAAACTAACTAATTTTAAGTATTTAGAAAATTCAAGTTTTTTTCTCAAACAAATTCTGTTTTTGTCATGTGCAAATGTAAACTTCCATGAATTTTTTTTTGTCACCTATAATAATGGTTTCATGAAGAGTTGTTATATAAATAAGATCAATAATAAAATTACAAATTTCAAGTGCAAAATATAAGAACAGTTCTGATGGAAAAACAAAACACTCATTGAATTTTCAAAAAGAAGAGAGAATGGAAGAGAGATGACACATCAATTTCATTCGAGATATAGAGTATGTGCAAAATAAAATATGAATTTATTAAAGGGAGAGTGCAGGGATGGCCCTGAGCATGGGAGGGAGGGGCGGCGGCCCAGGGCATCATTTTTTTTAGAGACACCAAAATTATTATTTTTACTTTGTAGTTAGTATTATATACATATATTTCTTTTTAATTCGCTTTGATTAATTATATCGAAAAAATATTTTTAAAGAACCCTGATTATGAATGAATATTTTGCAACAAAAAATATAAGAAGAAAGTCATTCGAATAATAATAAGAGCACAACTTTATTGATCCACTTAAGGCACAAAAAATCTTAAGACCGGATAAGGGAGAGTGTATCACAACTGTTTGTTATAGGATCAAATTTATTGGAAAGAAAAAGTGTATGTAAAAAAATAGTAATTTATTGTTGGATTAAAATGAGTGTATAATGCCCCCGTGAGCTTAGATAAGCTGGTAGGGACATTGCATTATATATGCAGGGGTCGTGGTTCGAACCCCGGACTTCCCCATCTTAAGAGGTGAATTTCTAGCCACTAGGCTTCTTGACTAAAACAACGGGGGTATAATAGGAAAAACTCCAAAAATTCACTTCCTTAATTAAAGCGTATTATTCTAAAACGACACTAAATCTTTTTTACTCCCTCCATTGCATGTCGAATTTTGAAATAAACTACACTTAAAAACACCATTTTTTATATGTTTGGATTTTGAAATCCTAACAAGTTTTGGGGTTTTGAGAAACGTATGAGGGCGAGAAGAACCAGACTGATCACAAATGATATAACACATTGTTGTTTCCGGTAATGATCCATTGCATGTTTTTGAGCCATAATTTTTTGTTAAACTCTGGAAATAAGCAAAAAATTCAAGGAGAATTGTTTAATCCCCCAACTATTTCTAAAAGATCGATTTTGTCCAAATGCACCGTTCCAGAAGTGGAGAAATCTTAGTTTTTGCAGGAGGTGCATTCAGACGAGATTGATTTTTTGGAAATTATGGAGGAGAACTAGCTATTAGATCCAAGTCATCCAAAATTAAAAATTGGATTAACAAAATCAAATAAAAAAATTGATCCAACAATATTCCGGCTGAACTATGTGTCCTTATAAATAGTCATAAGGTTTTAAAGGTCCAATGTTTAAAAATTTAAATACAACTTGTGCTTTGCTTAAGTGAGCGGATGTGTAATGCACAACACAACAAAGACATTAATTAATGCTAAAATATTCTCTAACCTAGTTTTTTTTAACTTGCATTATACATCACTTCATTCTCCTCAATATCACATTGTTTATAGCTTGAAATCCAATATCCATGACTATTAGTCACCATCCAATATTATCTTTCAACTAGGGCTGACAATGAACCGAACCAACTCGAAAATAGTTCGAAACTCGATTCATAATTAGTTCGTTGAACTTGGTTCATGAACCTATTGAGTCGAACTTGAGTTGAAAATTAAGTTCGTTAAATAAATGAGTTGAACTTAAGCTATGTATAGTTTGACTCGTTAGGTTCACGAATCAACTCGATATATATATATATATATATATATATATATATATATATATATATATATATATATATATATTTCCTCTAAAAAAACATGTTGAAAACTCATGATCCATATACCATCACATTTGCATGAGTGAGGTAGTGAAGCGGTCAAAGAAAAAAGTTGTGTGGAACACATGCTTTATAGTTTTGTCCCACATCGGAAATTTTGAGAACAATAGAGAAAGGTTGTATATTAAAGAGAGTAGCTTGAACATGCCTTGACGTACAGTGGGAACGTCGCATTAGTGCCATGAAAAGTAATGGTGATGTATTTGTTACCCATTTTAGTGGTCTTGAGGTCGGTGTTTTCATTAAAACCATGGTTGACTTTGTCCCTTGAATTTTTCTCTGATACTTAATAGTTTTTTTTTTCTTTGGTTCATTTGTTTTGAGTCGAACGAGTTATTCGTGAATTTGTATCGAGCCGAACTCGAGCTTGAAAAAAGTTCGAGACGAACTCTAGTCGAGTTTCAAGCTGATACAATTTTTATTGAGTCAAACCGAGCTGAACTAAGGTTCGACTCAGCTCGACTCATTTCCAGCCCTGTTTCATCTTAAGGGAAGTAAATTATGATATGTGTTACAACCTAAAATTAGCATAGTACATGCTATGATAAATGAATAAAATTTGGCAGCAATAAACAAAGTGCAACCAAAGAAAAAGAAAAATAAGCAAGGAGGTATAAATGTATCTAAAAGGGACTTTTATTCACGACATAAATTTTAGTCCCTATTTTGCTTTTGTACTATAAACACTAAAAGCGCCTATTTTAATAAAAATAATTTAAAAACAAAGGTAATTTTCTTCTCTAATTTTTTTTCTTATTATTTGTAGCAAACTACTTATTTTGGTTCAACTTATTTTTCTTCAGAATTGACTTCAGAAGAATCTAATTATGATTTGGAGTACAATGTGATCAGCTAGTTCAATTGATCTACATAAAACAAGGATGAGTATCTGCAACTTCCATATATGTAGGAGGGTCTGTTCCTTGATGATGGAATCAAACCTGATAAGGAATTCCAGCTCTCAACCACATTAAATGTAGGGCATGATGGAAGTGACAAGGAAGCTGTATCCAATTTTAAAAATCAGAAGAGAGAATGATGTAAATATTTTGACTTAGACTCTGTTTAGTAGGGACAAGTAAGTAAGCAAGTGATTGAGCTTAAGTGGTTGATTTCTTTATTTTCCGATCGCCTCGAAAGGACAAACAAAACATCTTCTTCTTGACTTAAATAACTTAACTAATTTCGTGATTTCCATATTTACTTAACTAATTTCGTGATTTCCATATTTACTTAACTAATTTCGTGATTTCCATAATTTCTAAATAACTAATTTATTATTTACTTAACTAATTTCGTGATTTCCATATTTACTTAACTAATTTCGTGATTTCCATAATTTCTAAATAACTAATTTATTATTTACTTAAATTAAATTTAAAAAAATTTAGTTAGGGATGAATCGTTTGGGACAATTTGAATTTGAATCATGATTGACATAATCATTAGTCAAATTTTACTTAGTTGATAGTCAAACTCAGAATCATTGGAGTCTATTATTCCAAAAGCCCGAGGGTTAACTTAAGACAAAAGAAAAACAAATAGTTTATACTCCATCCGTCTTTAATTATAAGACTATTTAAAAGAAAATTGTTCTTAAATATAACATCATATACAAATTTTTAGATGCATTTATTTTATTTTTTAAAAAATATATCCCTTATTAATACTACAAATTTGTCTTGATAAATGAAAAGTTAATATTAAATGTATATTTAATAAAAGGGAATTTAGTAACACTCACGTACATTTGAAACAACTTTATTACTCAAACAATTTTTCTTAATACTCTCGATTTTTATAAAATACTCTTATGAAAAAGGACCGAGGGAGTAGTACATAAACTCATACAATTAAAACAAAATTGTTTGGTAACCGAACTTTCCGCACTACCTTATTCATTAAAGTGTTACTACCCTCGTTCCTTTTTAATTGTCATTTTTTGACATTTTACACAAACCAAAACAATCAATAAATGTTACTACTTTTGATACAATAAGTTGTACTTTTATTATAATAACATTTTTTATTTAATATCTCATTTCATATATTTCTCTCTCTGCAATAAATAACTAAGGGTAATATTGGTAAAACAACATTTAATATTGCATTGAACTTTGAAAGTGACAGTTAAATAGGAACAAGAAAATTCTTCAAAAGAGACACTTAAAAAGTAACGGAGGGTGTATTTGATATTACTTTAAATTTATTAATTAGTACAATTGTTAATTTTATTTCATAAAAAAGTACCATGAAATTTATCACACATTTTAAATCTTATTTGTTAATTTACTCGCTATCAACTATCAATTTTTTTTTAAGAAACCAAATTAATCCACCAAAATTGGCGTCGAGAAGAACTGAACTTGAGACCTTGAGAGGAACAACTATCAATTTTATGTCATTTTACTATCAACTAATTTATCGTTAACTAATTCATTACTTTTTGTCAAATTGAGCCTAGTGGACTTGAGTAGTTGATATCTGAGATTGGGAATATGCGTACAAGCTAAAGAATAGCCGCAAAGTTGGCAATGAAAATGGCTTCCATATACGGGGGAGCTAGTGAGAATTAAGAGCACATAGATAGATATGATATAAGGTGTTAGCTTTATGAGATACAAATTGAAATGTAAATACAAGTGATGGATGTCATTTTTTTTTGTAAGATTGCACTTTTATAATAGCATCACATGGAAGTGGATGAGCAATTTCTAATAGGACCATTGTTTCCTGCGTGCTTGCTTCTGTTCTGTCCCATTCTTGGTGGCTCCAGAAAATCTTAACATGATTCAATATCAATTTTTTCCTATCCTGTCTATATCATAATTGAGGTAGACATTTTTTTTTGGTACTAATATATCTCTCAACGACTAGTTAAAGACTAATTCTTCGAAATATTGATATTTATTTAAGGAGCTAATATCCAACAAAAATTGTTGTTCTATAAACACCATTTAATATCAAATCATGACTATATGATGTTTAAGAGACTCGATTATATGATGTTGTGTACTCTAGGTCGTCTTGGTTGGTGAAAGTGCTTTTCTAACCGACACTGTGAGGTGCCCATGGAGGGTACAATTATTTAAAGTGAAAATAAAAATACATGCTAAAATGATTATTTAACAAGCATGTGACAAAATAGAAAATAGGCACACTCAATATTTAAATGTTCCTTATTGATAATTAAATTAGTTGGTTGACATGTTTTTATTTGTAGTTTTCCTTGGCTAAATGAAATAATTTGAGGTTTCGTTTGAGAGTTTCAAATGGAAGTATTTGTGTGTCAAACGTGTATTAGAAACCTTACATGAAATGAAATGTTGAACAACATATAATTGAGAAGACACATATACTTTATGTTTTAAAGTTTTGGATGATGATATGATGTTTAAATTGCTTGTGTGGCTGCTCTTAGACAAATGCATTGATTCTTTGATGATTTAGGTTCCCCTTAAGTCCTAACTATAGTATCAAAATCTAGTTCGACTTTTGATGAGATGCATGAGTGGATTCTGATGTTGGATCAAGGACATGGAGAGTCTCACACGAGAGAGAGAGAGAGAGAGAGAGAGAGAGAGAGAGAGAGAGAGAGAGAGAGAGAGAGAGAGAGAGAGAGAGAGAGAGAGAGAGAGAGAGAGAGAGAGAGAGAGAGAGAGAGAGAGAGAGAGAGAGGAGAGAGATAGAGAGAGAGAGAGAGAGAGAGAGAGAGAGAGAGAGAGAGAGAGAGAGTTGGTGTGTAAAGTGTTCCCACATTATATGAAAAGTAGACGATGAACAATATATAAACGAGATGACTTATATACCTAAATGCCTTAAGGTTTTTAGTGAAGATGTGGTATTCAAATCATTTTTGTGATTACTCTTAATTAATTGTAAGATTCCATGGTGTTTTAGGCTACCCTCAAATCCCAACAAGGATGGGAAAAGGTTTTGAGAAAAAGGGAAAAAAAGAAAGAGTGACAGTCCCTCAATATGAATGACAGATTTATTTTTCTTGTGCATATAAAACTTCTTTAATATAAAAATTTAAAAAATGTATTGGATGAGAATTTTAGAGGTTTTGAAGGATTTAGAATTTTTTTTCATATTCATTCTATTATTTTATAATACTCTCAAAATTTAAAATATATTAATCATAAACATTTACTTTTTTGTTCACTACAAAAACAATCCAATTCAAATAAGAGAGATTTTCTCTCTTTCCTCCTCATCCCCTCCCTCCAAAACACTATCATTTGCTTCCCTCCAAACTTTCGAACGAATCCCCAGTCTTAGTATCTATAATATTGCAAAGTTATTCTTTGAAAGACAACATAAATCCTAATTTATAGTGTTGATGTTGAAAGGAAGTTACCTATAATGTTTTCATCACTTCATGCCTCCTTGTATTTCTTAATATGCTACTCTCAGTTTTGTCTTTAGATCCTATAAGGCTTAATAAAATGGCAATGCTAGGAAGAATTTAGGTATTAGTCCATTGGCAATGCTAATAAAATGGCAATGTTAGATACTTAAAAAGAGATATGGTAGTTTAAAATTAGATACCACTTTTTTTGGACAGTCGCTAGAGGAAGTGTAGGTAGCATAGTATGCAATCCAAGTGAACAAGTTGCCTCGAGATGTCATGTTTTGATAAGCCACAAAAAGTTTGGGAAAAGTAGGAAAAAAGAAAGAAAAAAAAAGAGTAGGCAAAGTATCAAGTTATTGAGTCATCTCATCTCAACTTGATTAAAAAAAAGACTTAATTACACTTTTAGTCTCCCTATTTTATTCAACTCACGAATCTGGTCCCCCTTTTTTAAAATCGAACAAACTTGTCACTCTATTTACATTTTTTTTGCACTTTTGGTCCTTACCCCCATTTTAGCTCCCAAAAACGCTGATGTGTCGCATTTTTTGATGAGGTGTCCAAAAAACGCTTAGATGGCAATTCCAACATGGAAAATGAAATTAACATGTCATCAAATCAACTTTTTTTTTTATTTTGGAAAGTCATTTTAACATTTCAAAAATTAAAAGTAAAAGAAATTACAATGAAATTGAATTTATAAGAACAATTGAACCCTAATTCACAAATCCTATTCAATTCCTTCGATCTTCAATTCTTTCCATCGTGTTCTTTGTACATCCTCCAAACCCAACATCATTAACAACATTCACCATCAACATCAACACTCGTGCCCACTCCTTGAAAAAAACCATTGATTTTTTTTTCTCAAACCTGTACTCAATCTCATGCCACTCCAGCTTCATCATCATCACCAAACATAAATACCCTCATATCATCATCAAACAGCAAAAAATTCATCTTCACTGGAATTTGGGGCTTCTGGTTTTACATCCGAGTTTCTTCATATCTGGATTTTTATTTCAGATTTGGGGTTTGGGTTTTATTTGTTAATTCATCATATGCATATTTAGGATTTGACGTCAATTTGTGTTATTCCTCTTCGTCTCTGCACCGATTTGAAGAGGATTGTTTTTACAGGAGATTGAAGAGGGTAGAGTGCACGGAAAAGAGTATTGTGTTTATGTGATTTATGGGCTATGCATTTTTTTGGGTTTTTACAAGAGATTCTGATTCTTATTGTTCTCTACTTTATGCGTTTTATGGGTTTTGATGTATTTGTTTTCTTCGTCTTTGCGTCTCATATGCGTAATCTGAGTTTATAATTTCTGGGTTTCTTCATCTTTGCGTCTCATGTGCGTTTTCTGGGTTTTTATGTTGTAGTGATAGTGAGAGAGATGGTGACAAGATGATTAGTGAAAATAAGGATTTGTTGGGTTCAATTTCTTGTGAAGGATTGTGTTTTCTTTGTGTTGTGTTGTATGATATGTGGTTGAATGATGAAGCTAGTTGATGATGATGGGATGAAGTTGATGAGGATGATAATGAATAAGAAGGATGTTGATGATGAAGATAAGGCTGGTTAAGTTGAGGATAACGAAGATTAGGATGAATATGTTAATGTGTGTTTGTATTTTATATTTTTAATTTCTATTAATTCATTTTTATAAATGTAATTTTTAATGAATAAATGCTATGCTGACATGTATTAGTGTTTTTCCACGTTGGAATTGCCATCTAAGCGTGTTTTTGGACACCTCACCAAAAAATGTGACGCATCAGCGTTTTTGGGAGCTAAAATGAGATTAAGGACCGAAAGTGCAAAAAAATGCAAATAGAGTGGCAAATTTGTTCGATTTTAAAAAAGGGGACCAGATTCGTGAGTTGAATAAAATAGGGTGACCAAAAGTGTAATTAAACCTTAAAAAACAAAAGGAGAAAGTGAAATGTAATTAAGAGTGACAACCGGATGTATGCAATCTCTAGCAATCTTAATTAGTGCTTTCAAATCATGTATCTAGATGATTAAGGGTAAAATACCGGATAATGCTTTTCCAAGTCTCAACTTTCCGCTTTACTACTTATATTTTCACACTAAAACGAGAAAAGAGGTAGGATGTTAAATTAATTATATGTATGTCCTATCAAAATAAAAAAAAAATTGAAGATGCCACCAATTATAAGCTTATATTGTATAGTCCATTGAAGATGACACCAATTATAAGTTTATATTATACAGTCCCTCATTAAATAATTAGAGAGGTCTTAAATTAGATTCGAATTGGGAAAATTTTGGATAGGACCATATATGGCCAAAAGGCATCTTCACTTTTATTGTCTTTTAGCCCCATGAATAAAATAAAAACACATGCACCACCTTTATTTCCACTTTTTGTCTTATCTTCTCTTTAAATTTGATTTTATTTTGATTCTTTGGACCATCAAAATATTTCCTTTTTCCTAAAGACACTTGTTTAAAATTGAAGACGAGTTTGAAAAAGATCCACGGATAGAGGAAAAATCAAGCTTGGTACCAAGTTTGACATACCACCACTGTTGAGTTGCAAATCTTTTATAGTATTAAAAATAAGAAAAACAAATATAATATCCGTGAAAAAATGTACTCTAAAATAAAACAATCTTTTTTTACTTAAAAATAATTAAATATAAAAAGTAAACCACGTATGTATATGTTAAGTACTATCCATAGTAGGATTGCATTCATCCTTAAATATAAGACTATATGTTAACTAAATCACATAAACTAAGAATATTGATGATATAAATATTAAATTTGTGGAAAATTGATAATGTTCTTACAAAATTATCCTTAAAAAAAAATTAGTTGATATTCTCCTCAAAATATTTATTGTTGATTGCATAAAAGAATGTATAATGATTACAAATATACTTGTAAATAAATAATTAATGCAATTAAAAATTAAATATCGTATAGAAAACACAATTTTTTCAAGATAGTATTTTATTTAGAGACAAAAATAATAGAATAAAACTCTATGGTATGAACAAAAATAAGTAGAGAAGTTCTTGTAAAAAAAACTCTGGTATGAACATTGTCACATAAAAATAATTACATTTAAATGCAATTGTTGTAGTTTTATGATTCAATTTGGAGAAGCACAAACATTAGCAAGTTTTGTTTAAATGTGTGTAATTATGAGTTTGACAAGTATTTTTAAGATAAAATTTCTTTTTATGTATTTCTTAAACAACAATCTTAGAGCATTAATTTCTTTCAAAAAAAACCTTAGAGCACTTGATAGCATGAAGAAAAAATGATACTATCATGGCATGGAGTTTGAATTAAGGATTATTCTCCGCAGTTATAAAAGTGTACAGTTGCATGATTGCGTGTCGTGGACTCTATTTTCATGAATAAGATGATGAGAAGTTCTATGAACACTCTTTTAAATATTCATTATCTTATTGAGTGAAATTTATATGAATATTGTACTTTAAAAATGGATTTCACATAAAGTTTAATAGTTAAATGAGTTTTACTCGATAAAAGAACGAGTGTTAAAAAGAATGTTGATGCTAAGATATATCATTTTTTATACGAGTGATTGGTAGATAACGTGATTCCACCTTAAGAATCCAATCCCACAAAAGAAGGCAACATGTGTTATGTGTTTGTTTGCAACAAAACTAAGAGAGCAGAGAGACCCAGGAATTAGAAAACAACTGCGCTACGCTGGTTGTTTGTTTGGATAAATTAACAATGCTTGCAGCTGGTTAGGAATGGTTGGTTGGTTGGTTGGCTGACACGTAAGCTTTCCTTTTCTTAAATACGTTCTTGTGAGTAAGCATGATGTGATTAGTATTACTAAATAAAGACGCGATTGTCTTTAATGTCCCTTGACATGACATGACATATCAACAGTAAAACTTTTATTTCATTTGTGCTTCATAAATATCCATAAACGAAGATATTCGATAATTTATGGGATATGGGACATGCATGATGAGAAAAAGAGTTGTTTTCACATGAATATTTATGAGTGAGATGAAATTGAGTGGTAAATAATTAACTTCTATTGTTTGGATTGATGGAATATGATAGAGTTGATGACTAACAAAATTACCTGTTTTTTTTACTATACAATTTAAGGCACATATTGACTTATTTGACAAGAAACCTAATGATAACCCCCAAATTCAAAATAAATACTAAATAGCTAGATCTTGATTCTTGAGTATCATTGCATGTATCATTTTTTCAGATGCAATTGTAGTATTGGAAGATCATGGATAGAAAGCAAACCAAAAATGGCAAAATAGCTTAGTACCGGTGCACTCGTTAAGAGAGTTGACATGCTAGCTTAGGGAATTGCTCAGAGAGCTGAAGTCCAAACAAGAACACAATTCGTCCAACGAATTATAGCAGTTTAGGGACACACATAGATGAGTTGATAGTGACTTCAAGATGAAGAAACCACATTTAACTTAGCGAGCATACAATGAGCGAATTGTCACTTTACAACAAACTATAAAAGGACACATTGGTTGCAATATTTGTCATTAAATCATGATTCTTCAAGCTTTTGATACAACGTCATAACGTCATCTCATTTTTATTACCATAAAATTTAGGGAAATTTTAACGAGTGCCCCGGGACACTTTTTAAGAACTCAAAATGGTAAGATTTTATGAAAGTCTGTGCAATTATTGTATTGGAAATTGAAGTCTTTATTTTTTTAAAAGAATAATTTTTTTATTAAAAATACTTAAAGAGTGCCCCGGATGCATTCGTTAACAAGACTCATCCGACAAAGATGCAGATACTTGTTAACAATTAGACCCATTGTTTATTCAATGTCTTTCTCGTATTAATGGCAAATTGACGTGCTTTAAAAGAATTAAAAATATCAAAAACCATCACGCAGTGCACGTTATTGTACTTAAGCTTCATAACTTTCCCTAGTCAAAATGAATCAATGCCCTTGCGTTACTGTGTGAGCTGAGTCTCTTCGCAGTTCTATTCCAACTTTAATATTTCGAATATTTTCCAATTGAACATTAACTCTTTAATTATGATTTCAAATTGATGTCTTATCAAATTGGTATTCAATTTAGATCTCAGAAAGATCTTTATGATAAATAAATTTGTACTTTTATTATATTTTATCATTTCAATTCATTTTATTGATTCATATTTAATTTTAAATTATTTAACTTTCTTTTACTAATTAAATAATTTATGAAAAATAGAAATAAACATCAAAAAAATTTAACGACATACATATCAACTCTTCTGATTCATGTCTTTGAATTAAAAAAAAAACAAATGCATCACACGATAAACATCTCAAATGTGTTGAAAGCTCCTCGTTGTCACATATTATTTCCGACGTTTTAAAAATATTACTCTATTAAACAAAAGAAATTAGAGACAAATAGCACTTGGGGGAACCTGGGCCGAAATCCAAACAAAAACGGTCAAGGGTACTCAACATCTGCCTCATTAAAAATCTTTTCAAAAACTCAATGGAGTAAAACCAGAGGAATCGGGAGAAAGTACAATGCAAACAACAACAACAATAACAATAACAACACAAGAAAATGAGCACCATTGAACAAAACAAACATCAACAAAATGAAAATTTAGTAAACTCATAATCTATTACAATATAAAGGTTCTAAAATACAAGTAGGAGTAAACTTTAACCAAATTTGTCCATTTTGATGAAGACCAATAAAGACCATTTTGTCACCACATTAGTTTCTCTTCCTAAAAATAAAAGTAATGAAAACCTGCATGTTCTACAAAATATAGTTTGTGATTATTTGAAGTGTAAAAACAATTACACTGATAATGATAATCACTATCAGTGTAACTTTTTTACACTATAGAATAATCATAAACTATGTTTTCTATATCTTTTAGGCTAGCTATGATTCAAGTTAAATATAGGGTTTAGAGGTTTGAGCGTATAGTGTCTTCTCAAATCCATCTCCTAAGCGTTTCTGATTGTTTCTTACATGCATTATTAGTGTTGTTTTCGTCCCTATATCGTTTTCATCCACACTATTTTTAATAGCGTTTTCATCCACAATTGATGTTTTCCCTCTCAACTCATGCCTACCTTTTTTACTTCCCTTCGTGATGTCCAAGCGGTGTGAGTGTTTCTCAACCCTAGTCGAAATTCTAAATCAACGGAAACGTAGCGTTGCAAACCTTTCTCATGTGGATCGTCCTCCACCTCATTCATTGCCTCTATATCTCAGTACGTTATGGTTGTCTTCTCAATTGCTGAAACAACCTCTGTGCCCCCCTCTCCCTCAAAAGCCACCATGGAAACACGGTAATTTGACCACTCTATCTTTACACGGTTTGAGATCTAATGTTTTTGTTGGTGTTTTATGGTTTCCTTGTTATGCTCTTTTTTTCTTCTTCTATGTTTTGTTTTTCTTAATTTGTTTCAAGTTTGGACTCCATGTTTTGTTAAAATGCTTGAAAAAGACGTGTTTTATCTGTACTATATTTTGAGAAAGAGACTTATGATGTCTATTGCAATATTCGATATCCTTTAAGCCTCACAAATGACTTGTCAACATGTGATTAGATTGGTCATCTTAGAGACCAACAATAGTCTATTTGAATGAATACCTACAAATATCTTTTTCCTTAGTTGGATGAAATCAAAGTAGGTTGGTCTCAAATTATTACTGACATTTGGACAAGGTTGTTTGAATTAGACTTTTGATTTGTTAACAACATATTGCCTTCTCAATTATCTATATGTATCGTTAGTGTGTATTTAACTATCTTAAGGACCTGTACTGATCTCAAATTATAGTCGGAGAACATCCCAATTCACAATCCTTTAATTTGTATCATTCCTATTTCAACATTTAAATGAATTGAGTTTATTTTACCTTTAGAAAATATACAAGTTAAATATTGTTTGTGATCCGACAATTGATTGATTCTCTAATTTTTTATTAACAAATTTAGGTATTTTAGATGAGTCTCAAACAAGCAACTCTAAATATTGAATTTGAGTTATTTTTGTTGAAGATAAATATGTTACTAATTGTACCAAAAACAATATGTTTACTAATTCTTTAAATAGATTCATCAACTCTAATTATATAAAATTGGAGAATTTCTATTTTTGGTACGAAAAATTGGAGAATTTTATATAAAGATTAAACGGATATTTATTTTACTAAATAACAAAAGTTTAGGAATACTAATATGAAATATTAAGACCATCCTAAAGAGGACAGTCTTTATCTATAAGTTTAGGAGTATCATTTTTGTTTAATATATTTTCTCTCTTTCTTATTGACGAAGAATATTTTTTAGGGAAATGCCAACAAGTGTCTTTAAGGAATTGTTTAAGCATCTAAAAGTAGTAATTTTTATATTAAAAGTTGTGTAGTTATGACTTTTACATGTGTTTGACTTATATTTTCAAGACAAAGTTTCTTTTTTTGGATTATTTAAACAATGTCCTTATAACACTTGTTAGCAAGACCCTATTTTTTAATATTATTTTCTTATGGAAAATATTTTTTATATTATTAGCAAAAGTAGTTTATAATTTTTTTAGCAAAAGTAATTATTTTCTATATATATCAATTTTTTGGGGTGAATAGTATATCATGTTAATATTCCTCAAAAAAGTATATCATGTCAATAACTATTAAACTTTCTCTGTGTCATAGACTCATAATTCAATCATTTGGGTACACCTTTAGGACTATTAAGATATGCACTGGCGGAGTTTGAAAGATATTTGTGGGGGAAATAATTTGTTTAACGAGTGAAAATATATATTTACATTTTATTATTAGTTAATTCGAACTACTATTGACTTGTTGAACGTGCTTAAAACCATGATTAAAGAAAAAAATGCAAATCTATGGAATTTCAACCTACAAAATGACGTGGTATTAGTCTTATTTACCGCTTGGCCCCTATGTAAATTGATAACATTTGCATTACATAATATAACTTTATAACTTTATGTTATAATTGTTTAAAAAAAAACTTTATGTTATAATTCTTTAAAAAAAACTTTATGTTAAAATATATGCATACCCCTTTATGATTTTTTTTAATTGGTCGTGGCCCACCTGCACCTATATGTAACTCCAACCCCTACGATATACAGTAAGATATATAAAAAAAAAACTCCCCGTCTTAACAAAATATGCACTTGCCCATATCTAAATATCTAATAAGATGAATAAATAAAATTATCCCCATACTCTATAATATATGGTTAATTAAGACAATCCTTTACATTTTTACTTTTAAATTGAAGTTACCTTTTTTATTAAAAAAAAAAAGTTTTTGTGCACAATGATATAGTGTGTTGTAAGTAATCGATCGAGAAATTACACCCTCAATATGGTATTAAACCACTCTAAATTGTACGAAGACCACCCGAAACCGAAGGGACAAAAGGAGTAAAAGAAAGGAAGAAAGACTCGTCAACACAAGTCGAAAGAGGGAGAAGAGAGGAAAAACACATGAAACATCAACTATGATTTTCGGGGTGAAGAATGTGAGGCGAGCTCTCCTTTTATAGGGAGAGTTCGTAACAAATATGGTGTGACTTAAAAATTAAGTTAATTTAACATTTACAGGTGATAAAAAAATATATTTCTTTTTTGACCCAAGCCCAGCCCGGCCCGAACGGCGGCGGCGTCATCGTCGCGCGTGATATATATATATATATATATATATATATGTTCACCCGTTCGCAAAAGTGGATACCCCAAGGGCAAACCCTTGGAGGTCACCCCCACTAGTGGGTATGTCCTATCCAATATGAGACATTTTTCAATTCATATCAACAATAATTATTTCTTCGGAGACATGTGTTTATTCTTTTTAATTTCCACTTAAATTCAACTAGTGTTCCAACATACTCTCACCAACTTAAGTTAATTCCTTCTGTAAAAAAAAAACAAAGAGCAATTATGTAGAAGGGCAAGAAGAGTGTGATTATCCAAAATATCCCCAAATCCCAGTAACTAACTTACTTCCTAAAATATCCACAAAACATATACATTTTCCAAAATCCCAATAATTAACTTAAGTGATTAATAAATCAAATGTGAGTCATTTACACAGTATTGAGTTTAGATTATGTTGAATCAATACACTTTACTTATCTTCTAATCAATTTTTAGATTTTTAGATTAGAGTGCCTCTCCAAGACTCCAACTGAGAATCAAAGGCAAAAGATAAAACAAAATAATGAAAAACCAATCTTTCTCGATAAAAATGTGATGTTAAAGAAAATGCAAAATAAAATAACCTGTACACACAATAAAATAACAAAAAAAACTATACACAACAAGAAGCAGTACAATACTAAAAATTGTCCAAATTCAGATCTCTTTTGATCATCTTGAAGGGTTAAGAAGAAAAAAAGCACAAAAATTAAAATTTAAAAACCTACTAAATACATACAAAAAAAAAAAAAAAACTAAAAGTTGTTTCGGTTCTTTAAGGCAAGAACCCACTGTTTCCACTATGATTGTGATGTGCAGAGTTATTGCTACAACTACTATTACTATTTGCACCAACATTGCCATCTTCTCTAGCTTTCATCTCCGGTTCACTAACCGCAACTCCGGTAGCTTCACTTCCGGTCGCCGGAAACCTTCCACACTTCTGACACCTCGTCACCGCTAGAATCTGCCTACAAGAAGGGCAAGAAGAGTGTGACCCAAGCCATGTATCTATGCAAGCAACGTGAAACCCATGTCCACACTGTGGAAGAACGCGAATCTCGTCGCCGGCGGCGAAATCCGATAAGCAAATCGCGCATTCCGTTGTTGCTAACCATTTTCCAGGGTTGCTATCGACGTAAGAGAATTTGGGAAGTGATTGTAGAACCTTTTTCTTTAGTCCTTTGTTTGCTAAAGCTTGTTGAGGTGAGTTTCCGGTACCGGAGTCTCGTCGGAGCCAGGCGCAACGAGCGACGGCGATGAGTCCTACAACGCATATTAAAGCACAGAGTAAAGCTGCGAGAATTACAACGAAATCTGATTCTAAAGCTACGGCCTCCGGTGGCGGCGCCACCACTACGGTGGTGGGCGTGTTTTCCATTGAAAGGAGAATTCTTAGCGGTCGAGTCATGTTTGATGAAATGTTTGTGAGAGAGAGAGAGAAGGTTTCGGTTTGTTTGGGGTGTGGAATTGTGGGCTTAAATAATAGGGGTAGGTATTAAATAGGTTTGTTGAAAGTGGTTTCGTCTTGATGATGAAGATTTGATTTGAGTTGAGTTTTAGTGGGTTTGTTTAGGGATAAGGGATTAAGGGATGAGAGAGGACTTGAGTCAAGATCATGAGTAGAAGTTAGAGAGGGAGAGAGAGAGAGTGATAGGAAGGTTCATGTCATGGTAGGGTAGGGTACAATAAAGTGGACCCTTATGAAGGCAAGTGGGTTAGGATGGTAAAGGGACAAAAGTGGACATATGCAAATCATTTGCCCCAAGCAGTTTTGCTTTCAAATTTCCTACCATATTAATTTACAGCTTAAATAAAGTTTTGTTCATCCTTGACCAAAAAAAAAAATGAAAAAAGTTGCGTTCCTCTATTTTTAACATAATTGCAATTTTAGTCCTTTATCTTTAATAGCGTAATTTTGGTCTATATTTCAGAAATGGTGACCTTCTAATATTTTGATGATTAGGTGACCTAATATGAAAACAAATGATCTAATTGATAGTTTGAACTCTAAGAATTTGATGTTCTGGGTTTAAACACGTATGGAGAAATAAATATTAATTTAACAACTGATTACTATATTTACTATTAAATGTAAAATAAAAATAGAACAAAATTTGATCCTTATTTTTTTGTTTATAGGTCAATTGATCGGTTATAATTGATCCCTTAATTTTTAGTCTCTTGATTAGGACGACACCACTAAAATTGTTCCCCTGATTCTCTTCTTTATGGAAGCAAGTTATTTCCATTTGACCAACACGAGTTGCTTGTAGATTAACATTTACTGATTTATTCGTTTTTTTACCAAGGTTGGTCGGCTTTCCCTATCTTATATATATATATATATATATATATATATATATATATATATATATATATATATATATATATATATATATATATAGTACTATATATATGATAAATTTGTTTGGTTTTAAACCATAAAAAATACATATGTAGATAATATGCAAGTCCCTATCAACTTAGATATTAACTATAAGTTAAAGAAATTTCAGTCGGTTCTAGAGAATACTAATACTAGACAACGGGGGGTCTGTTTTAGGAGAATATTTTCATCAGTTTCTTCAGAAAAAGGTAACGTGGAGAATAAAAAAAATGTGAGTTTTGTATTCCAAAAAGTCATTTACATTTCATTAGTTTAAAAATGTTATAAAAAATAGATGAGAAATTGGATTATATTTTGTCTTATTATTATTTTCTTTTGACGGTATTTTGTCTTATTTTTATCATTACCGTATGAACGGAACTTTTCATCTCTTAAGATTATAATTTATAAGAAAATAAATACTAACGAGTTTTAAAGATACATGATTACGAATCAAATATAGAAAGGGGAATGTTGGCAACACCGTCTTTGGCATATACATTTCAACATACTCCTTTTATTTGTGTAAAATTTATATCAGATTCATATAGTTATATGAATTTCAACAAATAAAATAGTATGTTGAAACATGAGTTAAAAATAATAGCAACACTTATTTTAACATTAATTCTTTTATTAGTTGAAATACATGTGAGTGACATCACTTTGAAAACGAATCTCACATAAATAATTTTAGTACATACTCCCTCTAGTCTCAATTATAAACAAATTTATATATTTTAGATATATTCAATAAATGATGTATGTACTCTACTACATATATCATTTATTGAATAAACTTAAAATGTCAAAATTTGCTTATAATTAAGACCGGAGGGAGTACATTTCAACGTACTCATTTTATTTGTGTAAAATTTATATCGGACTCATATAATTTAGTGTCGGCCATATGAATTTTAACAAATAAAAAAAGTACATTAATACATGGGTTAAAAATGTTAACAACACTAATATTGATTTTTTATTGATTGAAATACATGTGTCACACCACTTTGAAAATAAATTTCACATAAAATAGTGATATTCACATGTATTTTAATCAACAAGAAAATAAATGTTAAAAAAAGTGTGTTAAAATAAATGTTTATAGCATCGTTCAAATAGAAAAGACATTTAAGACGCACAACAAGGAGTGAATAGACATTTGCTAATTATCGTTCAATTTTATCCAAAATTTTATTTTGAAAAAACTCAATAATTCATGAATCTTTTATGTCACGTCATCAATTAATACCACACATCATCATAGATAACACCTCTCAAAATTCATCATAGATAACATTTGAATCTAACATAGAGATGAAACTGACGCATAAGAAATTCATACATACCGTGTAATTAATTGTAAAAAAATTAAAAGTGAATCAGCAACTTGTCCTCAAATTTGTAATCATTGTTCAATCAATGTTAAGTGGTCTCACATAGAATAAGAGATATAGTCTGACAATGTGTTTATAAATGAAAACAATTATCACTTTACAAGTCAATTTTGTGTGATTGTCAAATGATATCAAAATCTCCTTTAAGATCTATTGAATCATCCACCATTTATATCCACGCTCTAGATGTCCGAACATAGACATGAGGGGTACGTTAAATAGTCTTACATCGAATAAGAGATGATCTGAAATTTGTTTATAAGTGGGCGCAATACTCACATCACAAACCAATTTGGTAGGGTTGGGTAAAACCCATCTACAATTTATAAGAATTATAATTCTTATTCTTCAACATATGAAAGTCTAATAGCATCACAATATGTTAGACACTTGCTTATTCAAACTTTACACTCTTGTATATTTTCTTTCTAAATTCAATAATAATAAAATGAAAATAATATTAATAGCATTGGACTCCTTTTGCATGCTAGCATTCGAAACCATGGATTGGAAATTAAGCATATCCAGCAAAAGAATGCGAATCTCTATTTTGGGCAACTTTAAAATTCTAACTAGAAAAGCCTACCAATTAGCAAGAATAAATATGTTCAATTTGATACCACCATTATATTTATGAGAAATGATATTTGTACAACCACTTTTTGACAATTTTTGTGACAACTCTATCTCATGCTCATATTATTTTTTTATTTTTTCTCTCTATTACTTTGATTTTTGTGTCATAACTCTTTTTTTTTTGTAAAAATATGGTTGTCCAAAAGTTATCAATCAAATGATTGTTCAAATAACACAACTCTAAGTTTGATGCAGTATCTTGCCTGCTCTTACCCGCTAACAGCTTTGATTTATGTAATTAACAACTTGTTGATAGTTTGGAAAATAATGCTGATTATTTAAATTAACCAAGAGTAGCAACTTAGCAAGTGGCCTTTGGCCCTTTTCGTGTTTCTTGGAAGAAAATATAAAGTATTGAGAGTTGTAATCTTTGGATTCTTTTAATAGTTAGTGTATTTTAGAAGATAAGGTGAATATGTGACTATCAAAAAAGTAATAGTAATTATAATAAATATATTTTAATAAAATTCATAATTTATTATTATTTTATCTTTGAATGAGATTTTTAAGATGATAATAATAAGGGTCATGTTAAGGGTCATGTTAACCGGTGCCTCCGGGGCACTAGTTAAGAAAAAAAAGTTTTAAATTAAAAGTAATACTTTTTAGATTTTTAATGAATTGACTGCACAATTTTCAATATAATATTACTATATTTATTTCCTTAACCAGTGTCCCGGAGACACGTGTTAACATTTCCTTACTAATAATAATATAAAGTAGTATTGATTAAAGCGATCTTCTCTAGAGTAGTGAATACAAAATTCCATTTCGATTAACCACGTCAGTGTTTTTCTATAATATTATGATTATGATATATATTACTTTTTAATTAATAATTATAACTTTAATTTTAAAAGTGCATTATCTATTCTATTATACTTTCTACCTTATGTTTCTTTCCACTCTATTTCAATGTTCTACTATGATAAAAAAAAAGTGTAAAGTTAAATCGAAAAGCCATATTGTAACCAAAAAAATTCGAAAAGCCATATTACGTCTAGTTTAAACTGTGCAGTGCTGATTGTAATTAACTATTGCACTTTTAACGGTCTTTTTTTACCGAGAACAAACTAAGGATTTTATCACTTTGAGTACAATGGCTATTCAAACCCAGAAGTCAAATCAAATATATTGGAAACAAGAGAGTGGGTCAACCTCTACTCAAAAAAAAGAAAAGAGTGGATCAACCGACCAATTAACAAAAAAAAAAGATTTTTATTTTTTTCTTTATTCCTCCTTCCGTCTTAAAATAATTGTCTCTTTAACATTTTTATTTTGTCTCAAAATAATTGTCACTTTAGAATAGCAATGCATCATTTATTTTTTTTCCACTTTTATACTCTCCGGTCCTTATTATAAGAAACTTTTCAATTTTTAAGGTGTATTTATTGCGTAAAAGACTTTTTTAACCCTCATTTAATACTTGTCTTTTTAATATTAGTGAATATATTTAATACTTCACAAATTTTCATGAGAGTATATTTGTAAAAACATTTAAAAAGTTCCAACAATTAATGATTGTCTTAGTTTTGATGTTTTTTGGTTTTTCTTCTTATATTAAGAACCGGAGGGAGTACTATAATTTATTGAATTTCATCCAACTTAACTACTCTACTAACTACAATTAATAAGAGAATTTTAGTAAATGAGACTAATTTTACCATTAAAATCAACACAATTAATCATTGACTTAAAAATTATGCACAAACCTTAAACGATTATTGATTTGAGATGGAGGGAGTACAAATAAACCAAGATCATGCTATCGTTTAGTCATATCAACTACTTTTGAAATATTTGCAACCTTCTCGTTAAAAAGAATGTCATTGTGTTTCAACCATATGCACCATGTGGTAGCTAACCAAATATGTTGAGAGATCTTCCTAATCTTTCCTTTGCACACCTCTTTAAAGAATAGAAAGTTATAAACCAATTCATCTCCCCACCCCATTGCATTCCAATCCATCCACTTAAATATACCTTCTCATATTAATTCTCGTTTTTGGACAACTTGCAAATAAATAACTTGCTGTTTCAATTTCTCTAAAATAAAGTAAACAACATTGTTGGTCTACATACCGCTTAACTCAACTAAATTTATACTAAACAAAACACAATTTTTTTCATCTTTACTTGTTGAAATTGCAGTGTGAGTAATTAGCATCACATGAAATTAAATGGAATATGCATAAGTTAGTTAATTTGTATTTTCAACTCAAAGTTTTGAATGGTGATGTGTTCTCAAAATATTTTAGGGCTTCAAATCTTTATAGTCTTGTTACTCTTGATGCTCCCTCAAACTTTCCAACAAGTTACATATTTTAACTGTGAGTTGCTCATCTCACATCGATCAACAATGAGCCTTAACGAGGAATACTACATTAATTTTAAGATATTGAGTGTACATAGTGTATTAAGAGGTATTGGTTGTCAAATATTTAGTTCGTTAGAGTTTATTGGTTGACATATACACCATTGATCAAATTTTGTTATCAATTGTCATGTTTTTATTGTTTGTGCTTACCTATTTCTTTACTATTTTGAACCGCGTTGTTGTTCTAACAATCTCCAACATCATCTAGTCTCAAAAGCATTAAAGAAAAATACGATATAAATCTCACCTCAAACTATAGGGTTTTGTATAGAGAAAAGTCTAATTTAAAGACTAATTAATCCCATCTTTTCGGCCAAATTCGGTTCTTCAATAAAGGTATTATTTTTTATTTCCCTTTTTTTTTTTATTAGTGAAACACGGTGGAAAGAAACTTTAACGATGGCTTGAATTGATTGCACATAAAAATGTCCCCAATAAAGGTGTAGATACATATTGTTTTACAAATCATATCATATAAAATATAAGATCATATCATATAATGTCCCACAAAATACGAAATCTATGTGCTGTGAACAAGAAAGAAAAGGGGAAGTATTAATGCACCCAAAGTAGAGTGCGGCTTTTGAAGGTTTTTTCCACTTTGATGAGTGAGAGAGATAGGCACTATCCACTAAGCCTCATTCAACATGTGCTACTGTCTGGCACAGCACTGTAAGGTCTAAAACTCATTTTTCAATTTATAATAATGTTCCAAATAATTTCCAAATCAATGAATGATAGACAGAGGCTTAATCCAACGTGGAATTTCCTTCTTTCTCTATTAGGCAGTGGATAGGTAACACAGTGAGAAAAAACATTCGTCAATATTTTTTTATGTGAATTGAGTATCCTTTATTTATAATTAAATCAATCTCTCGAATTGAACAGGACTACGATAAATGATAAAACTTTAGAGATTAATATTATTACATTCCCATGATTAAATTCAAATCATTTGTCAATGGTATGTATGCCTAGCATTATTCCGTGTATAATATATAAAAATAACTAAAAAAACCCTTAAAAAACTAATCCCAAAAGAAGTGATAACCGATAAGCTATAACACATTTTAATTAAGCACACTATTTTCTTTAAATAAGAAAAAAAAAACTATTCAATATAATTTTTTATTGGTTAAAATTTATATTTATCCATCAAACTTACACGAGATTTAATGACACAATTTTCAAAATAGTTGGCGGAACTATTTGAATTTCAATCGGTAGTTAACATTATATTTGATGAGCGTGTTCAAGAACATATATATTCAAGAGCTCTAGAGCTTAGATGAAGTGAGACTTCAATACAACTTCAATACCCACTTTTACATTTAATGTGGGTCATGTATCCAATTTTGACATTGTCACTATTAACCTGCCACTAATACCATGATAAATGAATTTGAATCCCATTCTCAGAAGTGGATCTAGATGCATTGTCACTTTGAACCGATTATGATACTATGCTTATTAGACTTGGATGCCACTCCCAAAAGCTTACAAGATTAAGGTGTCTAGTTAAGTGTATATATACATCAATAGCTCTAAAATTTCGGTAATACAAGATTCCAATACCGGTAATACAAGATTCCAATACAGCTCCAATAGTGTTAAAAAGAGTATGTTATTAACTCAACAAATATGTACAAACGAAAATCATTAATACAATAATTATAATATCCCGAAAAACCAGCTGGAATAGTGACTGTAGTGTCTATTTTTATACAACTTTTTCTCTGAGTCCTTTTGTTTGCATTATTGAACATGTTGCTATAACTAATTCCTAGAAAAGGGTTATAACTTTTAATTGAATAGTCACAAATTGTGCAAAGTTGCATGCATAATAAACAACTGTGGCTAGGACAGACAAAAGGAGGTAAAACCTCCAACATGTTGCGATGGCTTATCCTTTAAGGAGGTCAATTGAACGATATTTAAAGATAAATAGTGTCTCAATCCCAAACCATAGGGCCTATTCTAAATAATTCTCACTAATTTATGAAATACTCTCATCAGGTGGTGCTGTCCTTTTAGGCCGTACTCCTAAGAAAGAAGGCATGTCAGTCTTGAATGTTGGATCAATCAATCTATACACAAAGCAAAAGTCAAGTAGAATTAAGATTTGAAATATTTTACATCATTAACTTCTGAGAAATATATATATATATATATATATATATATATAGTCATTTTATGATAACTTTTGGATAACTCTCTATCCTACTATTATTGTGTTATTATCTATGAAGCCCGGATACTCCAAAACGGAGACGTACCCGTATCGGATACCGATACTCCACGGATACTCGCGGATACGTATCCACAAAGTATCAGAATTAATTATTTTAATTTTTAAAAAATATTTTATCTGATACTTATAGGATACTTCATAGATACACTATGATATTTATAAGATACTTCACATGTACGTATCCTAGAAAAGATGAAGGGTAAAACAGTGAGATAATGTTGTAAAAATTCAGTAGAGATGCATATGATTTAATTTTAGATATGCATCAGTAGAATTGTCTATCGATGTACCACTTAAAATTATATATAATATGGTTTATAAGAAAACTTTACATACATATAATAATGAAGGGTAATCAATGCTTATTTTCTTTAAGTATTTTACACACATATAAGTTTAAGTATAAAATTTTTGTTAACGTATCTTAGCCGTATCGTATCCTAAATTTAAAAAATTTCGCGTATCCGCGTACCCGTATCGTATCGTACCCGCACCCGTATCCGTATCTGGGCTTCATAGGTTATTATTGTCTCTTTTCATTCTTCTCTCAATTGTTTTTGATCAAGAGTAATGATATTTGTACAATCATTTTGTGAAAACATTCTTTTTTTATCTTTTTATTGGTCAAAAACAATAAAAAGGGAAAAAAGAAGAGATGAAGTAAGAACACGATGTGAGTGTGAGAGAGTAAGTTGTCCAAAAGTTGTCATAAAATTGTTGTCCAAATATCGTTTCTCTTTGACCAATAAGAAAAATGATGGTTGTCCCAAAAGTTGTCAAAAAATTGTTGTACAAACACCATTACACTTAACTTATAAAGTAATTCAATTTGTCATATTTACCATTTTTTAATTAAATAACATTTTGTTTTATTGATCAATACTTTTTATTGATTTTTTTAAATAATGGTTTTTTACTCATTATAGTAATGATATTAATACATTAGAATTGTTATTTTACTGATTACTTTTGGAGTATTATATATAATGTCTTGCAAATCGATCACACATGACACCTAAAACCTCAAAGATGACTCTGGTTGCGATAAGAACTTAAAACATTGGATGATCACTGGACTAAGAGAAACTATACAAGTGTTTCAGACGTACACAACGTCTTTACTATTGTACATATAGTATGTATTGAGTTTCTCACTTATATGTTATTCAATACCCATTATTCTATCCAATTCGAAGTTTCTTACTCACATTTGACATATCAAAATTAATTTCTCAAAATGTGAGTTTGTTCATTTATGGAGTATGTTACCCCTCAGTTATACTAAAAATATTTGAGTATAAATAAATAGCGGACATAGAAGCTTCTAAGTTATCATGTAGCCTAATTGACAAAGCGCTATCTCATAATAATCAAAAGAATTTTGGACTCGATCGAATTGAAAGAAAAAAAAAAACAAAAACAAATTATCCTTGAACATTAGCAAGTCACTCAAAATTAGGATTGTAGTTCTATCTAGCACTCCCTCCGTCCCATAACAAGTGAGCCTTTTGCTCATTTAACACATATTAAGAAGAAATGTATAAGTGAAAGAGAGAGTATAATGATTTTGAGTGTTTTGTCAAGTATTAATGCATTTTCATGCAAAGTAGATTCGAATATATTGAATTGAGAGTGATGAAAGTAATATTAATTAGAGTTATAATTGAAAAAAGTAATTAATATTGTATTGAAAAGTGAAATGAATCAATTAATTTATGACAATTTTTTTTTGCAAATGGTTCAGTTATTTTGAGACGGATGGAGTACTAGTTAATCGTTAGTTTAATTCTACTGGTTCTTTATATTGATATGTTCACGAAGGCCTTGGATCCAGCACCTGTGAGAAGTTTCATTTCCTTCTCATTATTGATTCCTTGGACAGAGCCTTTGTAATTGATCATTCAATAATGAGATGATCAGATTTACTTATGCAGTAGCACTCTGACCCAGAAAAAAGTTATAGTATTCCATTTAATTTCAAAAGATTCACAAACCCAAGGTGGCATTCTCTGTATATAATCATCTTATGTCACTGCAGTTTATTTTTTAATTCAATACAAGATGGTCTTTTTCAATTGATTCGTTTTCCAGTTTTGTCTGTTCCAACAATTTATGTGTAGCACAAACAATCATAGACATTGGTCACATAAATGCAGAAGATATCTAAGGGACCTCACTCCCTAGATAGCTACCAAAAAAATTCCACCGACCATCGAATTCACCATTATTGTGCTAAGTGAAAACAGGTGATTTAGAGCAAGGGTGAAGTTTCAAACAAGTGATTTATCAAATAAAATATCATACGTATTTGATTGCCTCAGGCTTAAAACTACATGTTGTACCCTAATTTTGTCCAAGTTTTTTTTTTTAAAAAAAAAATCATCATCATGCAAAAAAAAAATCAATTTTCATTTTCTTTTTTAAATAATAAAAAAAGGTTTTATTATTATTTATTTATCTTTATTTATTATCATTATTATTATTGTTGTTATTATTATTATTATTATTATTATTATTATTATTATTATTATTATGTTTTGTTTTTCTAAAAAAAAAACATATACAAAGAAAAAACACAAAGTCAAGGAAGGCTGCAAGCTGCTGCCCCTGTTTCCAGCATCCCTTCCTTACCATTTTTTTTCCATTTTTCTGTCAAAACAAGTCAAAGAAGGCTGCAGCCCCTGTGTGCAGCACCCTTCTTCCCTGTTTTCTCCCAACCTCTGTTAGGGCAGCACCCCTCCTTTCCGTTTTTCTTCCATCAACTTCTATCAAACTCAGCCCCAACCTGTTCAGAACTAGCCACAAAGTCTTCACCAAAATCACAAGGCAAGGTCACTTCCTTCCCTTTTCAATAAATGTTAACCAAAACTTTTGCCAAAGCACACAAAAAAGCCCAACTTTCAAGGGATCTCATGATCACAAAATTGCCTATATAACAGGGACGAAAGTGAATGCAAGGATGGTTTTTCTTTTTTAGCAGAATCAGAATCACATAAACAACAAAAAAATCATATAACAAAACCTCTAAAAAGAAAAAAGCTCTGTTTTCAGTTTTCTTTACAAACCACCCAAGAAATCAAAAATTATCTCAGTCATCATCACAAAAACCTCACAAAAAAAACATCACACAAAGAGAGGAGAATAGTAGCAAAACATCATTTTGTTACTGTTCATCTTTTCCATCACTTCCATCTTTAAAAAAACCACAACCACCCAAAAGCCCCTTTCATTTTTAGTGCATCTGAAGCTTTGGCTAGGAGTTTGTAAGTTATCTTTGACATTTTTCGCATTTTGTTTAAGTGTTTGTAGCTTTTCTTAAAAATAATGCATTTTTCATCATAAGTTCATGAGCATGACTTAAGGCCAAAATATAACTAGTTCTAGGACATCTTTTGGTTGATCTAAGGCCACTAGGATGTAGTATTCATGGCAAGCTTTACAGTGATATTTTTATTTTCGTATTTGGTTCAGTACTGAGTGAGAAATTGAACTCAGAAGTTGAGAAAAAATTACAGAAATTGTGCTGCTGTTCTTGCATTATTTTTCTGCATTTTTGGTCATTTTAACTCATTTTTTGCACTAAAAAGATCATTCAAAAATCCAAAAAAATCACAAAGATCACAACAATTACCAAAACAGAAATGATTTTTCTTCCTACTGTTTTCAACATTTTTACCCCTGAGGTTCTGAAATCAGAGTCTGAACAGTGCTTCTGAAGTTCAGAGTCTGAACAGTGCTTCTGAAGTTCAAAGTCTGAACAGTGCTTCTGAAGTTCAAAGTCTGAAGTCAGCTTCTGAAGGTTTCGCAGAGCAAAGTCCTGGTCGCTCTGCGACCGTAGCAGAACTCAGCTTCTGAACAGTGTTTCTGAACAGTGCTTCTGAAGCAGCTACTGAACAGTGCTTCTGAAGCAGCTTCTGAGCAGTGCTTCTGAAGCTGCTTTCTGAAGTCAGTTTCTGCGTCTGAAGATTCAGAACCTGGTTTGAACTATTTTAAAAAAAAAGGGGCTGAAACTCATTTTTATTTGAAAAAGAGAAATATAACAAATGTTATTGTTTTCAATTATAGTTTATTCGTTTATTTTCAATAACAAACTTGAATGAAAAAGGAGTGGTTCGACGTATGTCTTCCCATTCCCCGGTTGCACGGGCACTTGACGTATGTCTCGTTGTTTGGACAATCGTCATTCCTTTTCAAAAATACAAAAACAAAAAAAACAAATCCAACACACCAAACTAATTGTTGGCCCCCCGTGGTCAAATAAAATTCAAAACTCTTTTCACAAACGCACGATGTTTTATCAATTCTAACGCGATACAAACAAACGCTTAAGCCTCCCACGCGCGAGCATACAAGCTACGTTTAACCGCTAGAATACGATCAAAAACATTGTTCTTTAAAATCAACCAACAAACAAATATTTTCTACCAAAGAACTACGTAGCTTTGAACTCTCCATCGCACCAGGAGATACGTAGGAGCAAGATCCCACTCTTGTCAAGCACACTAATAAAAAACCTTTTTTTCCCCTTTCCTTTTTTTCTTTGAAATATTAAAACGTAGCAAGCAACCTTTAAAACACTTTTTAACCTTAAACTAACTAGGAGGTTCTCGTTGAGTACAACGGATGCGAGGGGTGCTAATACCTTCCCCTTGCATAATCGACTCCTGAACCCGTTAATGGTTGCGATGACCATCTTTTCCACATTGTCAAGGGTTTTATCAACGTTTCCCTTTAAAAATAAAACTTTGGTGGCGACTCCGTAGTTATTCCGAGCGTTAGTACGCTCGAGCGTTTTTTAGCGACGTGACACTACCATCACCTAGAAATAGTTAAATTTTGTTAGAAGGACCATGCAAACCAAAGAAGAAAGAAAAAAGAATATGAATAACTTTTAATGATTTAATTTAAAGTTTAAGATAGTAATATTTAATTTGTTGTTGAACTTGAAAGTTAGCTGAGGATTCGGCTAAAGATTCTCTTTAGTGATGCCCTTATTTCGTGGTGTTTTTTGGTAACTGGTCCGCACAACACTTTCTTTATGATCATACTTCAATGATTATAGACGTTTCCGTTAACTTGAGCTAAACATTGGAGCATGAGTCTTTGAGGCCAAAATGCTAGTTTCACGTGCCTTTAACCAATTCTGACGCCCTTATGACTTTCGTGAGACTCTTTGAACCTGAGAAAGATTTTACCCACCGGTGTTCTGCTATCTCTAGTTCAACTGATCATTCATTCGACTATATGAGCATCGACTAACTCTTAACTCGTTATAGGGCGTTTCGGGCCTACAACTTAAATTATGATTAGGTGCGAACACTATCACATTTATCTCTAAGGATTTAATTAGGTACATGCGGTCGAGATTTTTTTATAAGCAAATTGATTAAAGTGAGTACAAGAGTTACTCAAAACCTATTACGAAAGACCAATTCATACACTCTTTAGACAAACTAGTGAATTGGTCCACCAAATCCGGAAAAAATATCAAATTTTTATTCTTGTCTTCCCTACAAATAAACCAAGATGAAGACAATAATTTAATGCGGTCAAATACCTCCATATTATGATGTAGCAAATAAAATTTGTTAGACATTTATGTAAAATGAAAAACAGGTATTAAACTAATCTTTTAATGACATGCTTGAAGAAAGTGAACTCATCATTATTGGCTTCTCCTCCCTCACTATGATGCCTATCTTCTGCTTCTTGCTCATCATGATCAACTCTTACAATCAAGTTAGTTTCCATCAACTCATTATCAGATAATTCATATTCATCTTGTTCCTCAAAGGTTGAAGATCGTGTTGAGTGGCCAGTAGTTTTGAAACGGTGAAGTGCTGGTCCAGGGGACTGCATTGTTGATCCAACAATGGTGCTACCATCCATGGTTCCTATAGTGGACTTTCCTAGCTTCACATGTTTCTTTTTCACAGTCATATGCCATTTCTTTAATGCCTTGGATGTTTGTTCATCAAATATTGATTTTTTCATCCTTGAACCCATCTACATGATTGTGGTCAATTAGATCAATTTCAAATGTTAATTCATAGCGTGCAAGTACTAATAGATATTTGATAAATTACTTGCATTTGAATCATATATAATAATTGTATTACGCAAAATATGTTTACATTAAATCAAGATGATAAAATATGATTGAATATATATCTTGTGTAGATTACTAATTTTAAAATTTTCATGGGCCATTCTTTGGCTCATTTTGGCCAATATCGACAAACGGCAATGGGAACTTCTTTTCCCACCCCCTCCATCTTTTTCTTCAGAATCACATTTGTCTGTAAGTATATACTTTCAGACCGAAAAACAATGCTTTGTCTGGAAGTATGTACTTCCGAACGGTTAAAGTGTTATATGTTTTCAAAAGTATGTTTCTGAAGTGCGAGCGGGGGGTGGGAAACCAAGTTCCCAACGTCAATAAATCAGATTACTGTTGGTTTCAGACCTAAGCCCACGTCTCAAACAATAAACTTAAGACGGAATATCTGCTAAGCCGAAAAGTATGTTAGGTTTGAGATCAAGAGTAGTCTGATATATTGACGTTGGGAACTTGGTTTTCCGCTGTCAATAGATCAAACTACTCTTGGTCTCAGAATATCTGTTAAGCCCATGTCTCAAACAACAAACTAAAGACGGTTAGGCGGTTAGAGGTTGTTAGCTGTCATACCACACTTATAAGTAGTAAAAATGTTGGAATTTAGTCATTTATTGTATGTGATGTGATGTGATTGCCTTCTGTTAAATCAATGCCTCCTAATAAAAACCTAACAAAGAAGAATGTTTCAAAACATTTATAATGCTATTGAGGAATTAAAAACATGTATCTACCTGTGTTACAAGAGCATATAATGGAAGGGTAATGTAGCTGCAGAGGCATAGCATCACAATCCTGCAAACCCCATTGGAATTAATCAAATTGCTAGATTTTAGAAATGTAAAAATTAATTATAGATTAGATATACAAGTTAGACTTTAGTTGTTCTCATTGACTATACCCAAAAGCTACTTTTATAATGGCAAGCTTGTAGTCCAAACGGAAACAATTTTCCAGCCCAAAAGAATACTGCAAAAAAATAAATAATTATTGTTTTATTATTCAAAACTATAGACAACAAAAATAATTTAGTCAATGTTCAAGATTAAGGTATACTAATAATTAAGGATCAGTACCCATGTCCACAAGATATATGTTATTTGGAATGAATTCTGCAAGTATCAGGAAATCAATTAGTTTATAACTTAATAAGTTTAAATAGAATAAATATTTTAGATAAGCTTTTTAAACAATTGAGTAATACCTGAAACAAAGCAAAATGGATAAGATGAAGAACTAATTGAGGTTGACCTAACCAAAAGTATCTATCTGAGCCTTGAACAAGAGGCATTCCTTGTACAACTATATGTCTCTCTGAGATTTCAAGAGCCATTCTTGCTAATATAACTTGAAGTTTTGTTCCAACAGCCAAAATTATCTGCAACAAATTAAATATCTTATAATATAGATCTTAGCCGATTTGAAAATTTCACCCGGAAAACATAATACTTACAATAATTGGAATCAAGAATGCCCATATTGGAGTACGCCATCCTGAAAATTATATTGGATTAGCTTCCAACTATAATATTTAATATATGGTTAAATATGTTTTTAGTCCCCATAAAATTGCGCCTTGTAGGTTTAGTTGTCCCCGTAAAGAGTGTTTTGTTCTGCATTTAGTCCTTATAAAAGCAAAATAAGGACTAAACTTGAAAATTCGCGGCAGAAGTACTAAAAATATATTTAACTCTTAATTATGTTCATTTTAGTTGGTAGAAGAAATAAATTCCATATAACTCAATTAAGAATATAGTTTCTCACCATCAATGTTTAGGAGCAAGAAAACTACAGCTGATGCCCAGAGGACAGGACTGTTAAAAACAAAGTGGTCCAAGTTAAGCACTTTATTCAAATTTACTAGGAAAAACCATACATTATGCAGTGACAAAAAATCGTTACCTTACTCCCACAACTACCTTGAAGTCATCTTCTAATGATCTTTTGATATACTTTTGGAAATTAAATTTACTTCCGGGAGCTAGATGGACCTATACATAAGTTAAAGAAGGAAGGTAAATATGGTTTTGAATTGTGTTCCACAACTGCAACTGTGTCTGCAATGTAAATGTTTTAGATGTCTCTGCAACTACAATTGCGCAAGCATTTTTGTTAAACATACTATATGATGAATGTGCAATTACTTACGTTAATAAATCCATTGCGCAAAGTCTGGTAATCGACCTTACACACAGACCTATAAAATTGTCTAAAGAAGCAGCCCTGAAATTGAAATACAAGAATATGGTTAGTCATTGATTCACAACATTTTTACAAGGTTATAACTCAAATAATGCTACTAAGTGCCATCTTTCTGTATTTTTTTAAACAAACATTATATGTAACATATCCGTGATGGTTTGATAAAATCAAATCTCATCATCAAACAAGTAAAAAATGTAAAGATTACGAAAAACAGGATTATAAGATGGGACTCACAATATAGAAGGAGATAGAAATGTTTGTCCAAAAACTGGTATGAGCTCTCACAAATGATGTTTCATGAGTGAGCCTGAATTTTGCTGCATCTGCACACATACATAGTAAATAGCTGATATAAGCATATGAGGTTTCATGCAATTATTTCAAATTCAAAGATAAAACTTATTAGTTAAAATGAAGAGATAGTTAATTTTAAACTAGAAAATGAAAATTAAACACATGCATTGTTACAACTCATATACATACCATTGGCAAACTCGTAACCATGAGTTAAAGTCTCTTCCTCCCATGCCTTCCATCCACGTATCTGC
The DNA here is from genome assembly GCA_018208015.1 of Medicago ruthenica. Taxonomy (NCBI): domain Eukaryota; kingdom Viridiplantae; phylum Streptophyta; class Magnoliopsida; order Fabales; family Fabaceae; genus Medicago; species Medicago ruthenica. Next base: position 79,749,355 of record CM031375.1, read on the forward strand.
AGAAACAAAACTTTCATCTAAGGTTCTATTTAGATTGACTTATTTGAGCTTATCTTTTGAAATAAACAATTACGAGTCTGTTTAGAAAAGTTTAAGAAAACAAATCATGGCATGTTCATTAGTTTATTTACAACTTATTTTTATAAGCTCTCTAAAGTAGCTTATGAAACAACTTATAGCTTATATGAAAACAATTTGACATTATTTTATCTTTTGCTATACAAATAACTTATACATAAACACTTGTTTGATAAGTGTTTATGTTATAAACATTTAATTAAGTTGTTTATCCAAACAGGGTCTAAGTGTTTGTAGCACTTCTCTCATAAAGAAAAGGGTTTTAACAGGTTAATCCACTTCGGCTCATGATAAAAGATGTATAAATCTTCTAGACTCATGCTTCTAAAGCAAGAAGAAAAAGTCTTAAGAAGTAGAAAATTGAACTAGTGTAAAAAAATTACTGTAAATGATGAAACTGACCTTGAGTCTTCCAAGAAGCATTGTGACAGCACTGTAAAACACATGAAAGACTGCTAGGAAGAATATGAGGATGTGTAACTGGTGCAGTCCATTCACAGATAAAAGTGGTTCATGTCCCTATAACCAGTTAACTTGGATAAGAAGCTACTAGAATTGATGGGAAATAAAATGAGAAATTCAGTCAGTCAGTGTAATTCTGCTTCTCAATTATGTGTATGTTCAAACTAACAATCATTTTGTTAAAATCACAGTGGCACCGTGATTTTGTGAAGCTCCAATTTTAGTTTTTGCCGAATTTTCAGTGATTCAATGTGATGCTGCCAATGTGATTTTGCCGAATATATGATTATACATCTATCTTTACCAACTACTTCTAGTTGTAAGTTCAGCTTTGTGAAACAATTTAAGGCACTAAGAAATAAACAACTCAAGTTTCATTTTTAAATGAAAGAGAAGGAAAAAGGAAGCATGGCTACCTTCCTGCTGCATTTGAAGGAGGGAGTATCAGCAGCTAAATATCTACCTTCATAAGACACTGGTTTCCTACTTTGTTCCTCTTTACTATTTGATTTCTTATCACCACCTATATATTTATGTGGACATGGCAACATTTTGTTTGCAATTTTTTCAGAAATACATATTCTGACAATGTAATTCTGTCCAATAGTTAATAACAGTGAAATGAATCCTAAAATCATCAACTCTGTCAAATAAACAAACAGCATTATATTAGACTAAAAAAAAGAGAGAATATTTATTTATCAGAGATTAGTAGAGTTGTTTTCTATTTCAAAACTAGTAAATCCTTTGGTAAAATTCTTACCAGCCTTGACCTTCTCTAGGGCTTCAAGCAGAGCCTTCTTTTCTCTTTTTCCTAACCACTAAAAGCAAAATTCAACTTGTGAGGAGTATTATCTAAGACTTGAAATACTTTATCTAAATTTCAATGATAATAATAGTTGTAATAATAATAATAATAATATTAATAATAAGTGTTAAATATGTTTTTGGTCCCTATAAATATACCAACTTTTCGTTTTAGTCCCTAACTAAAATTTTCCTCAACTTTTAGTCCCCAAAAAGTTTTCTATCACCACTTATGATCCCTCATTTTAAGTGTTTGTTTGGATGTGCGGCTGCAACTCACGTTTTGTTGTAAATCATGGTGATGACATGCATTTCTAGTAGAGTTCAGATAGTTTTGAGTGGTTCTGAAGCTGAAAAAGACGGAAAATAAGGAGACAAGGAAAAGAAGAATTGTGTTACGATTTATGTACACAGTGACACGATTTTGCTGCCAATTTTAAGAGTTTCAAATTGACAAACATTGTGTCACGATTTATTCAAATCGGGACACAATTTGAGGAGCGGCAAGCCTGAAATTTGAATTTTATTGAAGGATCGTGGTGCGATTTTACAAATCGTGACACGATTTTCACGTTACCGAATGAAGATCTATAAAAGCCAAGTTCGTTTCAGTGCAAAGGGTTCAGAATTTTGGAGGAAAAAACACATTTTTGGAGCTGAAGAATCGGAGACCGGGTGGGAGACAATCACAACTCATAGTTAGTCATCCAATTAATGTAATGAATTCTATTCTTGTATTAGTTGTTTATGCTTTAGCCATGAGTAACTAATTCTTTTGTGATTAGATCCTAGATGACTCTGATCTAGCTTTTGACCATGTAATCTATAAACTCTAATTCCTGATAATTGCAAATCTAGTTTATTTAGTATAATTTGTGCTTAATTGTTTTATGTTCCGATCAAATATAAATTGAACTCAGAGCCATCTTTTCAAATTACGGCTTAAAAAGCTTCTTAAAATCATAGCAGGTTTACATTGAATACTGCACAAATATGTGTTTGCTTCACCAAACGCCATTCCAAACATACACTAAGTCAACTCATGTGCAACATTCATATTTTATAATGAAATTTTGAAGAAATGTGAAGAATATTATAACAATCTCTCAAAAAAAAAACATAGAATTTTTTATCAAATGAATTAAATGAGAATTTCATGTTTTTTTTGGAGAGATTCTTATAATATTTGAAATATTTCTAAAAAATTTCATTCAAAAGCTTACACATGAGTTGACTTAAAAGTAGGGACTAAAAATGATAATTGAAAACTTTTGAGGGACTAAAAGTCAAGAAAATTTTTTTGGGGACTAAAATGAAAACTTGATATATTTATTGGGACTTAAAACATATTTAACCATAATAATAATAATAATAATAATAATAATAATAATAATAATAATAATGTTCTATAAGTACGCCTCAGTTAGTAGTTTCAAAGACAATAATATGCAGGGGCCGAGGTTCGAACTCCAAATTATCTACTTCTTCATATTTAAGAATGTGGGAGTCCAAGCACTAGATTACTTAACAAAAAATAAACTAATAATAATAATAAGCTACTCTAATAATTATTTCAATTCAACTATTATTCCTTCCATTCCAAAAATGTGGTTGTTTAAGGTATTTACACGTTGTGTCAAAAGAAATATTTACACAGATCTGTGAACCACTTATTTGTCAAATTTAAGTGTCAAAAGAAATATTTACACAGATCAATGAACCACTTATTTACAAATATTTACACGTTGTGTCAAAAGAAATATTTACACAGATCAGTGAACCACTTATTTACAAATATTTACACGTTGTGTCAAAAGAAATATTTACCAAAATACTCTTATTTAAATGTTTTACAAATACCTATAAGTGTTTGTATCTCAAATATTTTTTGAAAAATGTTAATAAGTGCCCAGATAAGAAATCTAAAAAAGAAATTTATCTTGAAAATGGTGCATCTAACACCTCTAAACTTTAAAAGTTGACTTTTTTCACCTTGAATTTATCCCTTATTTCCATTTTTACCTTCTTAACAAGTGTCTTTAGGACACTTGTTAGTATAACCCATAATTTTTTTATATACTGATTCTCAAATAATATTGTTAAATGTAAATAATGTTAGTTATAATAACGATGTTAGTGCTACATTTTGAAAGAAAAATGTCAAATATGTATTGGATTTTTTTTAGCATTTAAAGTTTTGAAACAAAGCTAAAATATTTAGAGGAACAACCATAATAATAATAATGAAATAAAAGGAGTATCAATTACTATCATAATACAACGTCACAACACAATTTGTTATGCCATGGCAAGAGAAAACTTCAATTTGAAATTAAATGCTAGGAAGTTACTAGTAGTAAAACAACATGCAAGGGAAGTTTATGATAATTGAGAAACGAAAAAATAGAGAGTTAGTGCTATTAACTACAACAAAAACAACTTGCAAAAAAGAACAAAAGTTTGATGCTTTGAATAGTCAATTAATTGCCTACCGTTCCTAATTTGTGAAGACTCTTCTCAAGGGCTATGGATATCAAGATGAAAACAGTGCAAACAGCAGCAACACCCCATGTTGGTGTTTGATCAAGTGTTCTTGAATTGTTCCTACTATCACTTGCAGCCATGGATAAACCTCCATAGAAGAGACACAAACAAGAAAATACCCTCTTGAACATGGATGAAAAAGAACAAAACTTTGAGCAAACCAAAACTCACAAAAGAAAAAGAAAAACTGGAATTTGATTGCAAGCTTTAAATTATGTGTATCCGTGTTCCTTGTGAAAAAAGAAACAAAGGATTATTGAATAACTAATGAAACTTGTTAAGTGCTTTGATATGTTTGCACATGGTTTCCTATTGTTGTAAGCATTATTGGGAAAAAAGAATGAAAGGAAAGGATTTTGTTTTCATTAGTGGAAAAATTACACTTCAAACTTTTTCGTGACAAATTGTGGTCATTAATAAAAAAGAAAGGATGAGGTTTAAATAGACATCGTTAAACGGATCAATTTTGTTAATAAAACTTAATTCATCATACTAAGGCATCGTTTTGCCTGACTTTTTTACAGTTCAAAAGCTACTTTAAAACAAAGTTAAAATTAAGGGCTTTAAGAAAGAAGTTAAAGTTGTTTGGTTACTTTATTATTTTTTTAGTTTTAAAGCTATTTTTAAGTTAAAAGTTGTTTGGCAAAATATTGTACAAATATATAATAAATAAAAAATTGTTAAAATATTTTTTGAAGGGAAAAAATGTTTAAAATATTTTTTTAGTAAGTACTTAATAGATATTGCGTTTGACCTACCTTCTCCTTAAAATTGTAGAGAAGTAGAAAAAAAGTTCGGTCAAACGGTACCTAACTGTCACTAATTTTTGTCGTAAATATTTGTAGTATAAGTAAAACATTAAAATTCATGTTGAAGTTTTTTCTTTTCACTGGAAAATTCATATTGAAGTTATATCATTTCAATATTAGCGTACTACTATACTATACTATATATCTTTTTTCGAGGGACTATACTATATATCTTAATATTTTAATGAGTCATGCTAACTAGTCTTCGAAACACTAGATAAGGAAGCCCAAAAAAGAAGTTTTAAATTGAAAATGATACTTTTGAAACTTTTAAAGAATTAGTTGCACAACTTACAATACAATACTACTATATTTGATTCCTTAAACAGGACATAGCCACCGGTTAACATTTTCCTATTTTAATTAATTGTGTCTGATAAAAACGTACTCATGCAATAATTATTATTTTTCACAATGCTCATGCAATAATTATTATGACATTAATTAGTTCATCGGTCAACCAGGGCATAATGTGTTTGATATGCTAAAAAGTGAAGGACATGACAAGACAACTTCAGTTGTACAATGTTTAATTTGTAAAACTGTTTCAGAAACAAAGAGACAAGATAAATTGGAGGCAAATGACATTACACAAACTAAAATTATTGTCCCTTACTAAACCCAACACAACTTGTTGTCCCACGTATGAGTTGTCTAAAATATCAAAATATCTTTTTGTCTACAAAAAATCGTATAAAACCAAAATTATTCAATATCATAAAAGTTTGTCTTGTCTTATTATGTCTTATGTTGTACTGTTCTATCTTGTATTGTTCTGGCAAATGCTTACTGTTTAACATATCAAACGCAGTCAAGTGAGTCTTCATAAAGATACCAAGGACATTTGTCGGCAATATAAATAGAAACTCGGACATCTCTAAAAAATATAAAAATAATAGAAACTCGGACACATATAGTCATATGACGTGTCTTTAGACTATTTGAGATATTTTATCGTAGGACTTGATTAATTTGTTTCACCAATTTAGATTTAGAGAACATCAAATTAGTTAGATAAAATTACTTTAAAGGTCATTTATCTTATTTATTTGTAACATTTAGGTCCTTTATCTACTTTTTTTTTTCCCGTTCAGATCCTTTATTTTTTTAAACTTTAACAAGTTAGTCCTTTTGTTCATTTTTTATTAGAAAAATGTTGAGGTGGTCTGCCATGTCAGATTATTGTTAATAATTTTATTTTTTTAATAAAATTTTTAATGAAAAAAATTGAAACCCAGAAAAAAAATAAACCATCTTCATCACCTTCATCATCATCTTCATTTTTCATCATCATCTTTTTCATCAAAACAATAAAATTCAAATCCTAAATCTTCAAATTGTAATCCCAAAGTTGTGCATGATAGTGTGGAGTGTACAATTGAGGTTGTTGTGCGCAGATGGCAAAGAGGAAGTGGGCCAAGATCTGAATTTAATTTTATAGCTTTTTCATTGTATTAAGGAATTTAATTAGGTTCTCTATATTATGTTCTAATGCATATGACTTTGGTGATAAAAAAAGATGAATTTGGGTTTTGAGTTGAATGAAGAGTTTGTATCCAGTTTGGTTTTGGTTATGCTCTCTACGAGTATCTTATGGGTTTTGGGTTTAAGATGTTTTCTTCAATTTCTAGGTTGAAGATGAATATTAAGAGGGAAGAAGATGAAGATTTGTAGCATTAGTTTTTATTGGGTCTTGATCTGAGTTATTACAATTTGGAGATTTTGAGTTTTAATTTGAATGATGGTTTTATGAAGAAGATGATGATGAAATATGAAGATGATGATGAAGGTGGTTTATTTTTTGCTAGGTTTCAATTTTTTCATTAAAAAATTTATTAAAAAATAAATTATTAACAATAATATGACATGGCAAGCCACTTCAGCATTTTTCTAATAAAAAAATGAAAAGAAGGACTAACATGCTAACATTTTAAAAAATAAAGGACTTGAATGGGAAAAAAAATAGATAAAGGACCTAAGTGTTACAAATAAGTAAGATAAAGGACCTTTGGAGTAATTACACCAATTAGTTATAGAAAAATGTATTTTGAGACAAAATCTTATAAATTTGATAGGTGGTGGCCTGAATTTAAATCCATACCTCATTCAGGTAAAAATACACCCCACATAAGTTTAAAAAACTGCACATCGAAATTTAGAAATACACCCCACAAAGGTTTAAAAAATTTAGATAAGTACACCCCCACAATATACAAACTCAGAAAAATTGTTCTATAAATTTCATACTTAATGGAAAAATGGTCCGTGAAATTTATAAACCCAAAATACAGAAATTGTCAAAATACTCCATACATGTTATCAACATGATAACTCACGATGTCATTTAATGTGATATCTAAGCACCTTAACATAATTATTTGAAGAAGGAAGGGTTTGAGTTCCTCTAGTGCCTTTGAAGACAGGTAAATGCAAATACTTTTTTAAATGTTCTTTGAGCCTGAATGTCTTCCCTACTTTGCACTGAGCACCATTCCCTCACCATAAATTTCTATTAGCAAAAAACAAAATATTTACTTGAAGGAGGAAGTATTTTGGTTGGTGCCGGTGTGGCTTTTGCCACCGCAGCTTAGATCAAGTTAGCCACGACACCACCTCTGTTGGCTGTGATATGTTTCTGGGTTTTAGTGAGCCGATCACTTTTGCTTTGAGAACGGAAGTTAAATGCTAGATTCAAGATTTTGAGCACTGTTGTCTTCCTTTGTGATCTGTTTATGGATTTTGGTGAGCCGATCGCTTTTGCTTCGAGATTGAGAGTCATATTCAAGATTCAAGATTTTGGGCTTGTTATGGTGTCTTATCCAACCGATTGGGGGTTGAGTGGTGACTCGAAAGAGCGTTGGTCTAGGGTATTAGAGGGAGTTCCTATTTCATGTATTGTGCTCCCTGTGCACGATATTTCTTCAGGGTGGTCTTTGTATTTGGTGGTATGTGTTTTTGCCGCCGCTGACCCTTTTAGGTGCTTTCTATGATGGGGATTTTGTATTTGATGTACGAAGTATATGGGTGTTCTTTGGAGGTGTTTCAGCTATATATGACGCCTTTGTTTTGTTGTTTCTGTCTTGCCTGACCCAACTTTTCTTGAACAGTGACTTGGTTTTCAATAAATTTTGTCGTTAAAAAAAGTCATAAATTATCCGACTCTCACAATTTCAAATTTCAATTTAATTGTTTACTCTAATAAAAAATTATAAGCTATGTCCCTGTGAGCTTAACTCAATTGGTAAGGGATAATGCATAATATATGCAGGGACCGGAGTTCGAACCCCGGACACCCCACTTATTCACCTTTAAGGTGAATTTCTCTAGCCGCTAGACTACTTGCCCAAAAAAAAACTATAAGCTATAGAACATTTATTACCAAACAACTTTATCTTTAGTCATACAAATTTGATATAAGCCAAATGTTTTACTAACTTTTGCCAACTTGGAATTTTGAGCTTTCATTTGTCTTCATGTAAAAAATCTGATGTAAAACAAGTCTTTTTCCCTTGCATCTTTGTCATTTTTACTTTCTTGTTATTTTGTAATCTGCAGGGTATGATACCTTATAACTTTACAATTACAAGTCATTTTCTCATTACTTTGGGTCTCTCATTTTCCATTTTTATTGGTATAACAATAGTGAGATTTCAAAGAAATGGAGATGTTGTCGTGGAGGACGACATTGTTGTTCCGTAGAGAACAATGTACTTGCAACAACTACAATGCTTAAATGAGAATTTTAGTAGAGCAACAAATAGTTTAATTAGAATGAGAAAATGTACCTTTCACCATATGTCTCTGACCCGTAGAGGATTATAGGTGAGGTACATAGTGTGTGATGTTCGAGGATGGTTAGCCAGTTGCTTGAATCCCAAAGTGACATGTTGATCATCGTCTAATGGTTAACAAAGGGTGTCATTAACATTTGTTCTTTTGGATCAAGAATCTATAGATGAACGTTTCTCTTTAGGCCCCCCAATATCTTTAAGGCTCCCTAAATACACATCCGGTAGTTATCTACCGGATGTATATTTGACAAAAAAACATACATCTGGTAGATAACTACCAAATGTGTATTTAGGAAGTCTTAGAGATATTGGAGACCTAAAGTGAAACATTGCAGTATAACCAAGCCTAAAGCCCAATGTGAGAAAATCTAATGCCCAAACAGTGAGCCCAAATTGAATTGAATTCATGTCAACTATCGTTACCGTTAATAACTAAACAAAAAAAAAAACAATCAATTTTAACATGTTAAATTAAAACAGAAATATCACATGAGTTTAACTCAGTTAGTAGGGATATTGCATATTATATTATAGGCAAGGGTTAGTGTTCGAACCTTATATACCTATTTTTCCATGTTTAAAATTTCGTTAAGCCACTTAACCAAAAAAAAATTAAAATAGAAATTCTCCAACTTTTGTTCTTGTTCTTCTTCTTCCTCGTTTTCTCCGAAGAAACCAAAATTCACGCAGTTTCGCTTCGAAGAAATGGCTACTCTATCAAATTCCATCGCTCTGCCGATAAATAGACAAACCCATTTTCTCTCAGGTGATTACTTCAATCTCAGGGGCATTCCATTTTACTGTTTTTTTTTTAATTGTAAATTCATTTTTTTTTTATTTTCAATTTTTGATTTTATTAGTAGTTTTTTGTTAGCGAATGAAATTTTGATCTAAATTCTCTTATGTTAATTAGTAGAAGGAATTTTTTTAAGTGGGTTTTTTGGGGATCCTTTTTGAGTGAATTTATGCAACATTTTTGGGGTAAATTGATGGTAGTTAAATATTGGGATTAATCTTTGCTACTGCATTTGTGAATTTTAACTTATAGAAGTTTATCATATTCATTACCCTAGTTTTTGTTGATTTTAATTGATATTTAAATTATTTAATGTCAGGTTCCTTGTTGAAGCCAGTTGATAAATCCTTCTTGAAAATTAGCTGCACTGAACACTTTCCAGGCTCCTCTGTTAAAGCTAAAGCATCACGTAACTTGTCGGTAATAGTTCGAGCAAGGTAGGTGTAGGTGTAGGTATAGGAGTATATGACATATATTTATGGTTCATTTACATTACTATTTTTTATGGTGCAATTATCTTATCATGTTTGAGCCATTTCTTTGTTTAAAATCTTGGTAAAAGAAGCATAATATCATGGTAATATTGTAGCATTTTTATTCTCTCCTTTGCTAGTGCAGTGGCGATGATGGAAGACCAAGTAGTGGAAGTATTTTTGTTGGTGGCTTTGTATTAGGGAGCCTAATTGTTGGAGCATTGGGATGTGTTTATGCACCTAAGGTATGTTTGCAGAACCAGTATTTTCCATTTTTAACCTTTTTCCATTTTTGTGACGGGGCAGTAAGGGTGCGTTTGTTTCAGCTTTAATGAGTTCAATAGTTCATCATAGGTTGGAAAAGATATTATTTTGACTTGTATGTTATGAACAATCTAGATAAGCAAGGCACTAGCTGGAGCTGACAGTAAAGAATTAATGAGGAAACTTCCAAAGTTTATGTATGATCAAGAAAAGGCTTTGGAGGTAAGAAAGTTTACATGCAGTTATCTTTTATTTAAGGCCATGCTCATTGAGTGTGTCTGAATTTGTGTGATAGAGGAACAATTTCAGTCTAGATTTAGTACACTAAATTCAATTTAACCCCATTCCCTTAAAAAAATTAATCTAGATGTTTAGCATCACCCCTTCAAAGTTAATGGAACAATTAACATCAATTACCCAATATGCTTGAATTTCGGCTGTTTCCATGGCCTGTATTGGCAGTGATGGATCCAGAAAATTCATGTAGTGTCGCAGGAAGGCAAATTGTTACTGTTATGTTAGTCTTTCAGTAGTTAGTTTTTTTTAGGTTTTAGTAACTAGTTTTTTCATGTTCAATTCAATACTCTATAAATACCGCACCTACATCTCTCATTTGTACCTTATACATATACCAATATGAAACCTCTTGATGTGACTCTCCCTCGAAGTTTCAAATTTTGGTTCCCTCTTCCTTTGATTCCTAACACTAACGACAATACTTCCACCTCTGTAGTCAATAGCGGGAGTAGTGGCCCCTAGGTGCTATGCAAAATCCTGTTGCATTGCGGTTTTTAGCAGTGGCCAAATAGCAGTTGTAGTGGCCACTAAAATAAAGCTCTTGTAAATATTTAGTGGGATAAGGCTTGGTTGTTGTTGTTGATGATATCTTTAATTTTTGTTTATTTCTCTATTTTTGAGGTTTTTTATGTGTGTGGTACTGCTACCCGATATAACGTTTTGGGGGTTGGTTACTACACTACATTATCTGCCACTGACTACATAGGCTTCTACATAAGTAAATATTTCTATGATATTCATATTTACATGTAATATTACCACAGTAAGCTAACAAGTTTTAATTCACTGTAAATGTAAATTATTTCATATTTGGCTTAATTGCACTTAGACTCGGGAGTATCACCATAGTGTGACTTTGTTTCTTAGATTTCAATTGCACGAATTGGGTCTCACAAGCATCACAATTATTAAAGTCAGATCCATCTATAAAGTAACCATCCAAATGTTAACTTAAGGAGCTGCATGTTGAACGTGGATCTGAGTTGGCGCTCACCTGATCTACCATGGCATGCTGACGTGGCTAAAGAGCGAAACCACACACCCCACTAGCAATTAGAGCGCATGTGAGCATCACAAGGTATCACAGCCTGGCTTATGAGCAGAGACAATGCTTGCTCACACTGCAAGGACCATGAATCAAAGAGATGTTAGGACTCATCTATCCATTTCAATCAATTGGATGGAAAAAACACTGATAGAGGGACCTGCTTGTATCAATTGGAATATTTGAGGGACCCAATTCACACTTGAATCTGGATGGTTAAAATTGCACAATTGTGATGCCCCTATGACCTACAACGTTTTTCTGCCCCTGCAGATTTGTTGTGAAATGTGTTTGATAATTTTTCTTTAATAAAGTGTACTTTTTCAATTTGTATAAACTTGTCATGTCATTTTGTCACATAAACTACTATATTGAAATTCCTCTTGTTTTTCTGTTGTGATTAAAACAGAGGACTCGCAAGATGCTAACCGAGAAAATAGCACAACTGAATTCCGCCATAGATGGTGTTTCTGCACAGTTGCGACCAGATGAAGACCAAAATGAACCTGCAATGATCTCAGAGGAAATTGGAGCTTCCACATAATAAATCAATTTAGGGATATTTAAGCACACATTTTCACCTTTTTTTTTGTTGGTCATGAAATATGATTGATTCTTGGTTATTGAATTTTAAGTTTTACAAGTGAAATTTTCTAAGCTGAATTAACTATTTCTTTTTATAATATGGTTACATATGTTAATCCAAACACTGATCGGTTATGAGAAAATGACAGCACTAATCATGCATAATTGATTCCTAATCCTGGTTCTTTGCTGAAAGTTTAGATTGGATTCCACAGACTAAAAATGATGTGTTCCATTTGAAGTTGATGTCTGGAAATTGATTTTGGATGAATCTATTCCTATACGTAATTGTCACAAGGTGGGGGTGGGAGGGTAAGTCAAATTTAAATATTTTGCATGTTAAGATTTTAGCGATGTAGATGTGGTTACCATTCCACTTTTCATGGTTATTGATAATTGCACATCACCTCGTATGACATGTCATTGAAAACATGCCACATCACCATTTATGAGTTTAAAAATATGAAAAATAGACCAAAATTCAGTGATTTTAAAATAGGGGATCAATCAAATCATATCGTATGACACATCATTTTAAATATGTCCCATTATCATTTATGAATCTAAAAATATAAAAGAGACTAAAATTTGGTGAATTTAAAATGGGGGATCAAGTTCGAAAGGCAAACTTTAATTATTTGTTTTTGGGTTAAATATATTTTTAGTCGCTATAAAATTGGGACCTTTTGAGTTTAGTCCTTACTTAATTTTAATAGTTCTTTTGATCTCTAAAAAAAATTTCGGCACTCAGTATTAGTCCTTACTCAATTCAAATTTGTTTAATTTATGCTTAAACTCATAAGTTTTTGAACAATTTTTTGTATACGTGTTAAGAACTTTACTAAAAGTTCCTCCGCAAAAAATTATCGCAAAATTTGATTTCTACGTCAAGATTTTGTTACTTTTACCTTTAACTTTTGCCGGTTTAAAAAATTCATATTTAATTCGTTTCATGTTAAAAAATTCTAAATTTTTGTAAATGAACATTTCATAGTGTTTTAAACTTGTCTCAAAAAAATCGTTCAAAAATTTAAGAGTTTAAGGATAATTAAACAAACTTTGTTTTAGCAGGGACTAAAATTATAAGTAAATTTTTTTTATAGGGACTAAAAAAACTATTAAAATTAAGTAAGGATTAAACTTATAAGTTCCCAATTTTACAGGGACCAAAAACATATTTAACCCTTTGTTTTTCTATTTTAAATTTATAATTTTGGATTTTAACTTGTTAGGACATTACACGTGTAGGTGTAGTGATAGGTCCAGTTCATTTTCAAAAATCAGTTCGACACCGGTGGTGGTATGTGGCATTCATTGTTGTTTAAACATCACTTTTGTGGAACAGGAGCAAACATATGATAGCAGTTATGACAAGGACATGGCCATGTGGCTCAACCTAAGCATATGGTAATCCAAGAACCTTGGAATGGATGTCTTTAAAAAACTTTTAATATGCATGAAATTAGCTAAGAAAGTGCACATTTAGCATCACATTTAGCATCACTATAGCCGTAGGGGTAGACATAAACCCGGTATCCGAGATAACCCGCCCAAACCGACCCAAAAAAAGCTAAACGGATGGTTTCAGTCGGGTCTGCGAGTCTGACAAAAGAGAATTGCTGATTAAATCGGGTTTGAACTGGCGAGTCCGGGTGGAGAAATTGGATCCTTCGATGTCCAAACCCGCCCGCTGATGCAACTACAGTACCCCTGAGACAGTTGAAGACTTGAAGTAGTACGCTATGCTATATGCTAGCCTGTCACAGCTTTTGTTTTATTACAGCGTGAAAGGTTCTTTTTCAACACTTTTTTAGTAGGATAAGGAGTAGATAAGATTATTATGATTTACTTCCTCCGGTCCTATATATGAAAATTTTCAAAAAAAAAATTGGTCATAATTATAAGAAAATAGCACAACTTTTAAAGTGTAATTATTATTTAAAAGACTTTTCTACCCCTTATTTAATATTTTTGTTTTTAATATTAGTGAGTGTATTTAATGCTTCACAACTTTTTATGAGGGTATATTTGTAAAAATATTCAAAAAGTTACATTAATTAATGATTACATTGGTTTTAATGTTTTTTGGTTTTTCTTCTTATAATAAGGACATGTGGGAGTAATTAGTAGTTCATACGTACATAGCAAATAGGATAGGTTGGGTAGCATGCTTTGGTTTTCGATGCAAACTTTTAATAAAATAATTAATTCTTAATAATAATAATAATAAATAATAATAATAATAGTAAAAGCTTACAATAAAATAAGAAAAAATATCTCTATGAAACTCTTACTAGCAAACAATAATGATAAGAAAAGACATCTCTATGAAATACCAGCAAAGCCTCACAACGTATACCTCTTTGAGAAAATGAAAGAAAATGAACATGATTTGGTCTTCATTCCATCTCTTTCTTCGTTTCCTCTGTGTGGAAAAACCATGCAAGAACCGCCCCTTCTTCCTATTCTTCTTCTCAAAGCTCATCTTTTTTCTGTTTTTTTGTTGTTGGTTGAAGCTTGATGATATAGATCTATGTATGAGATGGTTGATTTTGGTTTTTTTTTTCTGGACTTGAAAACAATTTTTGTTGGTGTATGAGTTCTTACCCGCAGTAACCGACATGTGTGATCCGCAACCCATGTAACCTGAACCCGCATAATCCGAAACTGTAAATGGGCAAAGATGGACCTATACATGAGAACCGCGGGTTGGATCGGAGTGGGGTTTTGGGCCCGAACCCGCCCAAATCTGTCCGATGTCCACCACTGACTATAGGCATGATTGATAAAAGTTCTCCGATATGACCGGGGGGAAAAGGTTAAAAAATACCCAACATATTTTTTTCAGGGGAGAATAAAAAGGTTAATTAAAATTATTTATCTATCAAAAAAAATTATTTGTTTTTTTTTAGGGGAAATAAAATTATTTGTTGAAAATGATAATAAGCATACTCATTAATCTTGCAAAAAGAAGTATATCAATAAATAATTTAAAATACTATAATTTTTTAGAGATACTTATTATTTGGGTCTTGCTAACCGGTGTCTTGGGACATTGATTAAGGAATCCACAAACAAAATTTTGTTTTGGAAATATAAGATGTTACTTTTGATTAAGTAATGATTACAACATTTTTTTTATGAAAACTTATTTGTTTTGGATGCTTAACCAACGAGAAATGATCAATTTTTTTTTGTGATTGAAAAGTGATGAGATTTATAAACAAAATACTACTAGACGTTCTGCATCACAATTTTTTTTGTTGGTATTACAAAGTAACAAAGCAAAAAGAAACAGAAAAAAGGAAAAAAAAATTAAACACTACATATTTAGTTTGTCTCTTAGAAGGAGAGACTATATATGGAGGACGATCCCAGTGAGCTGAATAAACGTAATGAGCACCCTTCTTAGCCATAAAATCAGCACATATATTCTACTCCCTTAGAATGTGAACTAAATTGATAGTCCCATGGTGCAAGGCATATGAGATTTCTAGTAACAAATAGGCATACACATGCAAACTTGTATTTGTCATATTGAGAATAAGGTATATCGCTTCCAAACAATCTCTCTCGCAAATGAAGTTTGTATAGTCGAGATCATGGCAAATTGCAATCCCAAGTTGAAAAGCACGAAGTTCCGCCAAGAGTACATCACCACAATTTGCAAAGTGAGTGAACCCCACTATCCAGTTTCCATCATGGTCACGAAGAACTCCACCAGCGCCTAGACAAGAACTGTCTTCAAGAAAACTTTCATCCACGTTGAGTTTGATGATACCCTTATGAGGTGGTTTCCAATGCACTAAAATTTGGGCCATAGATGTATTAGAGCCCGTAGGTTGGCAAACAAAAAATATACTACTACTACACGTAAAACATTTTCAACGAATTAAACAATACTATAAAAATTTTCAACACAATTAGTCCCCACGAGCTTAATTCAGTTGATAGAGACATTGCATAATCTCAAGAGAATTTTTAGCTATTAGACTATTTGAAGAAAAAAACAAACTTCCAACACAATTAAATAATAATCACACGTGACATGACACATAAGTTTCTTGGCTCTCTGTAGTTTGTCGTGTCGTATAACAAACAATCAATCTAACAATAATTAATTTTTTGTGACAAAAGGAATAAAGCTTTCAATTTGGCGGAAGGTGGTATCTGGGAGTGGGATGAAGTGTGATCATTCAAATAATCAAAGCTTGTCCCTTTTCCTTGTATTTTTTCGGAATTCTGGTTCTTTGGGTAACGTTTGATACTCTCTTGCCAATGTTTCAAAATACACGTTGAATCAACCACTTCGCACATGTCAATACACAACGGTAATTCTACCATCAATTCCATCCTCCATCAACGAGATTAACTAGTATAACGGTAATTCCACCGTCAATTTCACTATACACATGATTAACGTTTATAACTAACGAGATTAACTAGTTTCAAACTATTTTTTCTACGTCACAAAATAATTGTTACGAATATCAATGTAGCATTTATTAATTTTTTACTATTATACCTTATTTATTGAATTTTATCTATCTTACAGCTAATTATAATTAATAATCCCTAAAAAGCTAATTACAATTAATAAAGGTATTTTAGTAAATAATATTAATTTTATCATTGAAATCAACACAATTAATTATTTCTCATAAAATCACTTGTATAGTTTTTTTTATTTATTTTATCAGAGCACATTTGCAACTTGCAATTGAAATTGTTTGTTTCGGTGTTTGAAGAATTATTACAATTGATTAATTTGATTGGCAATCTTTGGCACCATAGAGATCTGGGTAGGATACTGTCACTGAACCAATAATTTAATTTTCATGCTGTCATTCACCAATGTAGCATTGATTTTAATTTAATATCACAGTACATAGTAATATGCACTTACTTTTATTTAAAACAATCATACACATGTTTTTTTTTTTTTTTGAGAGGATCATACACATGGGTTACGATGTCACATTGTCTCCAAATTTATGGTAACGTGTGTGGGGATAGATAGTCTTACTCATTTTTTGGTCACGGACCCTACTTCAATGTTCATCACAGTAAGTAATCACTGGTTGCTAATGATTCATCTCTCTCATATTGCAGAAATAAATTGAATTTTTAGAGTTCAGATTCAGCAGCAAACACAACAAGTGTGTATAGTACATGGTTCAGCTGAAGCATAAGAAAAAAATCAAAAGCAAAGATGGGTTTTGTAGAGCTTTTGGAAGCTGCTTCTATGCCAGTTATTCAAGTCCTACTTATTAGTGCATTGGGAGCTTCCATGGCTACTCAGTATTTCAATAATCTTCTTTCACCAGATTTTAGGAAATCCTTGAACAAGGTAACGGATTCAAGCTAGATTAAATATATTAATCAATTTAAATATAAGGTAACGCTTATATATGTACATAACACATGTTCAATGTGAAGAACAAATATTTATCAGGACTAATTCATAGCATGATGCTAATGGCCGGCCATTGATTTGAGATTTGACGGCCAAGATCAATAAATGTGTCACATGTTTACTGTGTGGAATTCAAATTCGATTCGAATTAAAAAGTAGTGACTTTTTGTTTTGTAGGTTGTGTTCATTGTATTCACTCCTTCACTTGTGTTTGCAAGTTTTGCAAAGAGTGTTTCACTTGAAGATATGATATCATGGTACATGTGACTTTTCATTTTCCACTATTCTCAGAAACTAACTCTGATTTTGATGTCTTTGTCAATAATAACCTAATAGATCATAATTTAATGTTGGTTATGTTAATTTAATACAGGTGGTTTATGCCTGTTAATGTTGGACTCACCTTCTTAATTGGAGGGATTTTAGGATGGATATTAGTAAAATTACTAAGGCCTAATTTGAAAGTGGAAGGTCTTATTATTGCTTCATGTTCATCAGGTATATATCATACCATCAAATCAAAGTTAGTTGCTATATTATGAAAAACTTTATCTAAAATTATCTGATTTCATGAATTATTCTTTAATTAATCAGGAAACATGGGTAACCTACCTATTGTAATTATCCCTGCAATATGTAATGAGAAAGGAGGTCCATTTGGTGAACGTGATGTTTGCCACAGCAATGCACTCTCATATGCATCTTTTTCTATGGCAGTAAGGCATCATCATCCTATTCACATTTAAAGTTTAATTTTGATACACAACAAACAAATCACAATTAATTATATGCGTGACTTTGGAAGTAGTTATAATTAAAGTCAAACAGTTTTAGTGATCTGATGGTCATAATTGGTTGGTGGTGGAAAATTTTGTTTTAGGGGAAAGTGTATGTGAATTAAATCCTCACATTTAAACATTTTGCTTCAATTCTAGCTTGGTGGTATCTTCATATGGACCTATACTTTTCAAACTATAAGAAGCAGATCATTGAAATTTAAGGCACTTGAGGCTGTTGAGATCCTAAAGGCACCAAACAAAGATCTTGATGGAAATGCAGATACTCCCCTTCTCAAGGAAAAAAACGATGAAAACACAGCGATTGAAGTGTCACCATCGAGTTATATTGAAGACTCTGAAAGTCAAATTGTAAGATCTCTTCAACTAGATTATGTCTATACTTTTTTTTTTTCGATAGAAAAATATTGGTATATTAGGTGTTATGTTAGTATTTTCTCATTTATCAGGGTTTGAATTCAGGTCCTTCAACTCCTTTAACTCTTATTTCAGATTATGAAATTTTTTAAATGTCTTCAACTAATATTAGATTATTATGTAATGAATGTCGATCTGGATTTTCAGATTGATGAACAAGATCAGTCAATTGTATTGAAGAAGGAGAAACAATCATTTCTCAATAGAATGATAGAAGTTCTAACAAATCTTATAGAAGAACTAATCTCACCACCAGCAATTGCAACAGTTAGTTTCATTTTTCTTACTTCTTTTCTTATACTTTGTTACAATTGTTTCAAATTTGACACTCACATCTTCCTCCATATTCCATGATCAGTTTTTCGGTTTCCTCTTCGGCGCGGTTGCATGGTTAAGGAACCTAATAATTGGTGACAATGCTCCATTCAGTGTTATCCAAGACACTCTTGAATTACTTGGGTATGTGCCTTCAAACATAAAAACAAAATAGTCCTTAAAGTGTCTATTTTTTTTTTTCTAACCAAAACAATTATATTTTTAAACTTAACTCTTTTCAGGAATGGAACAATTCCCTGCATCACCCTTTTGCTTGGTGGTAACCTCACTGCAGGCTTGAAATCATCAAGTGTAAAACCATTGACACTCATCTGCATCATTGTAACTCGGCTTTTCATACTACCTGTTATTGGATTGTTTATTGTCAAAGCCGCGGCGAATTTCGGCTTTCTCCCAGTGGATCCTTTGTTTCAGTACACTCTGGTAATGCAGTATGCAATGCCACCAGCAATGAATATTAGTAAGTGACTAGATTCCATGCATGTATGTTGTTTAATTTGAAGTACATTACTTTTAATTTCATTTGTCATGGATATATTATAGGATTTAATTCGTATTCACCGTCACTATAAAGATTGTTTATACACTGTTAATCAATCATAATGGTCAGATCATTAAACACGTTTGACTTAGATCATAGCTACTTTTAAAATCACTCATCTAACAACTCTTTGTGATTTACTGACAATTATAAGAATTTTTATACTGATAGTGTATCAAAATTAAACTCTATTATTGTTGTTCCTAACTAAAATTTAATGATATATATTATGCAGGTACTATGGCTCAGCTGTTTGATGTAGGAAATGAAGAGTGTTCAGTTATTCTGTTGTGGACATATAGTGCTGCAGCCATAGCACTCACTGCTTGGTCAACATTTCTCCTCTGGCTATTATCTTATTGAGTTGCATTCAGCTTCTGACTTTTAAGCCATCAGTACAATATCCAAAAGAACAACCTTCAAGAAATCTAGGGCCTGTTTGGTTTTGATTTTCATTATATGTTTTGTGCTAAACTTCTTTGGGCTAAGGCCTAAAGGAGTTGCAGGAGTTAAAAGAACAGGGTTCAAATTTTGGTGAAAAAAAATACTACGAAAAAAATTAATTTACTAACATTTGTCAAACTAATAAAAAAATACAAAAATATCACCGTCGTTTTCGTTTAAGTTTTCTCTAAACAATGGAAAAAAAGAATGTGATGGTTAAGATTTTTGAGTGATAATCATGGCATTATTAACTCTCTTATATATCAACTAATAATGCTAGAAAACAAAGTTAAGAGTCTGACATGATTGGTTATCCTGTCCCTCCAAATTTTCT
The DNA here is from genome assembly GCA_018208015.1 of Medicago ruthenica. Classification (NCBI taxonomy): domain Eukaryota; kingdom Viridiplantae; phylum Streptophyta; class Magnoliopsida; order Fabales; family Fabaceae; genus Medicago; species Medicago ruthenica. The sequence goes on from CM031375.1 coordinate 79,769,591, forward strand.
TGTATTTGCAGTGAGTACAATATCTAAAATTAGGGTTTAGAACTATTTAGGTGATGCCTTGAGAATGCTCTCAAGAGGGGTTATTTATAGCCTTTCTTGGGCTTGGTTTTCCGTGACTTAAGCCCCAAGTAACTTGGGCCCAAAGTCACATTTAGAGCGTCTGAGAAGCTTCTAGAGGCGGCGCCCTTAGAGGGGGTCGCCTAGGACTCTTTTGGTCCTATTGGAGGGCGTTATGCCCTTCTGGAGGGTGATGTGCCCTTAATTATGAGATTAACGATTCACAGCCCAACAAGCACGAGTCTTGGGACAAGGCGAAGTGATTATCTGTGAGATTGACGGTTCACAACCCAACAAGCATGAATCTTGGGACAAGGCGAAGTGATTATCTGTGAGATTGACAGTTCACAGCCCACCAAGCACGAGTCTTGGGACAAGACGAGGTGATTATTTGTGAGATAGGCTGGCGGCTTGCTATCGGGCAACTACCGACGTGTAGACTCAGGCGAGATCTTATAGTATGGGCGTGATCTTGTGATCTGACTTTATTTAAGTTGTAGTATTAATTTGGGTGACCCTCTGATGGTGCCGTTGAATTTTTCGATGTAATGTTTAATTATGGCGGTCCTTGCATGACATTCTAGTACTTTTTCCGTCGTATTTTTGTCCTTGTCTTAGCTTTATCTGACCATTTTCCCTTTGATAATTCTCTCGTTTTGGCGTTGTTCTGACTGGTTTTACGGCGTTCTCTGTTTTGAGACACAGTTTAGGTGGCCCCTCGTCTATGAGGAGTTTTATCAACCCACTTAGGGAGGACTTCGTTGTAGGAGGTTTTTATCAACCCATTTTGAACAAGGCGAAGTGGTTTGTTATAAGATTGCTTTAGACATTGAGGAGAGGGCGACACCTATCTTTTATGTATATTATGGCGAGCATACTTGTCTATGGTTTGGGCGAGGTCTGCGATGCTGTCTGATTAGACCCAACGGTTGAGTTTTTTCAGGCAACGAAGAGTGATTTATCATTTGTGTTTGGCGTTTTCTTATGTGCTGGCTTTTAGGTTATGCAGTCGCTTGCTTTGAGAAGTTTTCGTTCCTTGTTGAATCGAGATGCTTCCTGTTTAGAGAGTTTGAGTTTTTGTATATGTTTTGGGATTTCAACCTTCCTGAACTTGTCATCGTGTAAAGTTTTGAAAAATTCTCAGAGCCCGCTTGGGGTTGATGTAATGTATGCACTTAGAGTCCCCGTGGGGTTAAGGAAAATTCTCAGAGCCGGCCTGGGGTTGAGTTTTCACTGCCCAGTTAGGTCTTACAGGTTCTGTCTTGCTTTGTAATGAATGTATCTGTTAATGTCGCCTATGTAGTATGTGAAGTAAAGAAGATAGTCACATCATCTAAGAAAGTATGGTGTCTCGTTAAAAACCTGCAAAAACAAATCTCAAAAGATCGATAAAAGGTTAGAATAAGGTCGAAGAAGGTTAGAATAACTTCGCATTTCATCTTCATGTTCTTAATGGCGGGACCGTTGCTTTCATATGCATTTTTTTTCACATTTTAATTATGGCGTGCTGTTTGGTTGGTTTATTATCTCGCCCTTGGCGAGCTTGTTTGCATCTCGTCCATGGTTTTTATGAAACATAACAAAATTTTCCAAACTTCAAAGAAACCAGTAAAAATAAAAGAGATTTAATCGTATTCGATCATCTTCAATGGAAACTAACTAATCTTCATCTTCTCTTACTAACTCGCCCATATTTTCTACTCCTCTTACTATTCTTTTTCATTTTTTTACTAGATTCGAAATAACTTTCTTACTTAATTACCTTGTGCTTTTAATCCTTCTCTTTCTTCTAATAGATTGGAATTAAATCCTCTATTTAATAGTATCACTTCTCTTAAATCGGAATTCACTACTACCCTTCCTAAACTTGAACTAACTCGCCCACTTCATTCTTTGATTTTATACTCATTCTTTTTCCCTTACTAACTTGAAACTGACTCGATTGTTATATTATCTTCGATGTCTTTATTTCTCCTATGAAGTTGAAAACTAGTTCTTCTACTCAAATTTATTCTTCTACGTGTGTCCATTTTCTCTTTATTCTAATCTGGCGTTATTACTGATAAGTGCCAGAAATTAGTTAAAATGCACATTTAATTTAGGCACTTTGGTTACTTGTTTTGCAAGTTATCTAGGTAAAAGCTCAGAAAGAAAGGATAAATATCATTTTATGCTTGTTAGACCTAATCCCAACCTATTTTTGTAGGTAAATACAATTGCTTTGGACTTAAAGGTCAAAAATGAAAGAAAATGATGTTCAAGCTTCGCTAAGTGAAGTCCAGGCGAAGTCAAGCAGAAAGTCATGAAAATCAGGCAAACAGGGCATGGTTGAGCAAAGACCAAGCGAAAACAGGGCATCAAGCTTCGCTCAGCGAAGTCCAGGCGAAGACCAGGCGAAGTTAGGCAGAGAGTTCCAAACCTAAAAACTTCAGGACCTCGCTCAGCGAAATCCCTGAGTGATCACTTCGCTGAGCGAAGTAGTTTCTCGCTAAGCGAGCAAGGGCGGTTTGGACTGTTCAAAGGCTGAGGTGGCAGAAACCCAATGGTAAAGAAAGGTCACTTCGCTGAGCGAAGTCTAAAATATCAGTTTGCATATAAATAGGTTTAGAAGCTATAAAATTATTATTATGTTATTTTTTTTAGAAAGAGAATAGGGCTAAAAGGGTTGTTCTTCATAGAGCAAGAGTGATTGAATGTGAATTAACTACGAATCTTTGAGAAATCAAGACTTAGCAATGGATCTTCATCTTTCTTTCCACTTTTGTATTGTTGTCATGACAATGATCAACGAAATCTCCTTTGTGGGGATTAGAGGTACTTAATCAAGCTTAGATGTAATCTTTTGATCTTTGAAATATATGATTCTAGCATTTTATGTAATATTGAGTTTATTCTTGTTATTCATTCTTATGTTTGATTTAAATGTTATTTAAAAATACTTTTGAATCTAGGGTTAGAATAAGAATTCTAGACATAGGATTGTGTTTTGATAATCATACAAAGTATCGGAACGTAATGCTATCGAATCGTTTAATAGATTGAGAATTCGTCGATTAAATGATACGATCGATCTCACAACGTCATTTAGACATGAATGATGTTGTTGAGTGATGCGTGATAATATCGTTAAAAAGCTAGAATCCTTATATATGATCATTAGAATATGTTCGATGCTTGATTGACGAACTCTGATCTCAACGCTTTTACGCCCTATTACTCTCCGTTTTTACTACCGCTTTATAGTCGAATAGTTTTATAGCAAACAATTGATTAAACCCTAACTTAAAATGATAACAATTGTTGAACGGTTTATGATATCGCACTAGTCCCTGAGGAAACGATATAAAAACATACTTGCTTTTGACTTACATCAATTACTCCATTATTTATATTTTTATTCAGCAGTTAGTTCAGTTCGCAAAGTAAATGGTACAAGAAAGGGGTTCCCAGGAAAGAGAGGTGGGTCACTTGGACCACTTACATACCAATGCTTTCCTCGCAAGAATCCATCCCTTGCGACCTTTTAACAATACTACACTTTACTTCTGCCACATGGTACCTATAGTAGTTTTCATTCTATTAACTTGGTACTACCTCTTGTGTTCTACTCATCTTTCTTTTTCTATTATATTGAAGATACATTTTTTATTTAAATTAAAATGTAAGATTGAACAAAATTGTAATTGATTTATTTTTTCTACGTATATCCGGATTGCTTCACAAAATATATCAAAAACAATTTTTTATTTCAAATTAGATGTGTAAATATATTGAACGAAAATTTTTCTTCAAATTAAAGTTGTAAAATTTAAAACAATTTTTTTTATAAAGGACAGAATTTTCATTGATTTATTCCTTTTTACATATATTCTGATTTGTTCCGAAAATATATTGAACACAAAATTTTCTTCAAATTAAAAGTGTAAAATTGAACAAATTTTTTATTGATTTACTTTTACTACACATATCCAGATAGGTTGCCAAAATATATTGAACAAATTTGTTTACTTCAAAGTAAAAGTGTAAATATATTGTCTCAAAATATATTAAACAAATTTGTTTTCTTCAAATTAAAATTGTAAAATATATTGCACAAATATTTTTACTTCAAATAAAAAGAGTAACTATATTGTATTGAAATATATTGAACGCCACAAAAACTTGTGATTTGCGATTGATCGGCAAAGAACATAACAACAAAAACTTCTTCTGACGGCGATGAAGATGGAAAGATCAAACCTGAACGGCTGCGAGGAGACGTCATGATGATGAAGATCTCGCCGTATTGGGTGCCGATTTTAGATTGGATGTGAGGCAATTTGATTGAACTCACAAAAGAAATTTGATGAACATTATGTATTGTGAAATAAAAGGAATTCAATGAAAACACCCTAAAGTAATTTGGAGTATATACTGCGGCTGTGTCAAATCATATAAGGAATTAATCAACATGAATTAAATTAGGAAGCAATTGAAAAGAAAATAATCCGTAAAACGAAATAAAGTGGCACGGCAGCAGGAAATCAAATGTGCAGTAATAAGAAATAAGGGAATGAATTGAAACAGTACGTGCAGGAAACCAATTTAATGGGATACGTAGCAGTACTATTGGAATCAAGGGAATAGCAACAGCCAAGGTAGTAATGGAATTTTAATGGAATATAAGGTACTGAATCTAGAAATTGCATAGAACTAAAATTAAAAACATGAAACCTGATTTTGTTTGGTCTTTGTCGGCCATCGTTTATTCGAGATCGATGTAAGTTTTTAGGTTTATGAGTGCGGCCTAGGTTAGTTTTACCAAGGCCCTACGGTTGACACCAACTGTACTTGCAGCGAGTACCATATTTAAAACTAGGGTCTAGCAAATAACTTAGAAAATCTTTTATTCTTAAAAGTTATTAGGTCTAGCAACACCTAAACCTAATTTTTTCCCTCTAATTTTAATACATTAAATGTTAAAGATTGCAACCCTAAAAATCTTCCCTCCACTCTAATTTCAAATTTGAATTTTGTTGCACATTTATTGTTATTTATTTACTCAACCATGTAATGTTAACCTTTGGAAGTTACATAACATTTGTATTTTCCTATGTGTACTAATGACATTCAAACCGTTTTTGGAAGTTACATAACAAAATAATTAATTAGCATTGGAAATAGACATGCACATTAAGTATCATTATTAGTGATGAATGTCTATGAGAAACACGAAAGCAATGAGCTTAATGGACAATTGATTTATTTCAAGTACTATATATATACACACACCGAGATTTGTTTTGCCATAACAACAAAGGTATCGCCCTTCACATAAGAGGTAACCATGATGGACAACCAATCTGCCATAAATGTCACAAAATTCTCCACTCACTGCCAAAGAGGTCTTTTTTTTTCCTCAAACGATGCTATCTTTATCTGCATTTTCGTTTTCATGAGTTGAGATTTTGTTATCTGTATCTGATGTCTTTCTTATGATTTTGACTTTTACAGATGTGGCTTTATGGGAATATGAACCAACAAATCCAGCTTATATTCATCTCTTGAGGCTTAAATGACGTACCTATCACGTAGAATATCATCTAAAAGAGATATGTTTGATAACATGGCCTAATTTTGTAAAGCCAATATTTGACATATTTGCTTTCCTATGTTCAAATTGATGTTATGTAGCATTTGTAAAAGAAAAAAAATGTTATAAATCAACCATTCATATTAAGATTGTAAGCCAAACACATTTTGATATGTATTATTAACTTTGTACTCTATATAATTAATTTTTATTCAGTTTTTTAAGCTGCAATTTGACCACATTTTTTAGTTCGAACTTTAATAATTGTGATGCAATTTGTCTACATTTACTATTTTCATGATTTATATTGCTATAAATTGGGTCTACTCTAAATTAGGTAATAGTTCTACTTATTTTTCTTTTTTGTTATCAAATGCAAGCAAATCATTTTAATAAATTATGTTTTCAAATAAGTGACAAATTCTGTACGATTCATATGTCGTTGAAGGACATATTAATGCACATTTTATCGCGATATTGTATATCTAATAATGGTTTGTCTAACATGTGCAACATTGCACATGTTAAAACAACTAAAAGTAACAAAAGAAATTTAAAAAGAAATATTTTTTTATTAAAAAATTATATATTTAATATAAAATGTACAAGTTTAAATACAAACTTACTATTTTAAACTTCTTAATATGTGTAAATTTACACATGATAGAAAAAAATATATAATAATCACGTTTATGTTTATCGATAGACACGTATATGACACATGTCAAAGACAACTTATTGATCATTATAACAGTCGATATGACCCGTACGTCGCACGAGTCGAAAGTCTAGGCCAGTTTCAAAGAAGGCAGTTTCCTTTGGATGTATCATTTGCAATGACTATTAACAAGAGTCAAGGCCAGACACTTAAAAATGTAGGCATATACCTTCCAACGCCTGTATTTTCACATGGGCAATTGTGTGTTGCTGTATCGAGAAGTATTTCGTAATGTTTAATGTAAAACATATCATGTAGGTGATGATCAAACCACACTTACTATCTGTGCCATTTTAGTATTTCATACAATATTATCTTCCCGTGTTGTACTTTAAAAAAAACCATTGCATTCGATTTTTATCGATTGTATTCCAGCTCATAAGACCCGTGCGGCGCACGAGTCATCAATCTAGTTAATATTCAATTTATATGGAAGTTACACAAACAAAAGCAATACTCTAAATCAAAAAAATGCATAACAATGATATTACAAAACCATAGATCATATCATTGTACAAGATAATAAACATTTAAATCGCCAATAGAACTTTTCACATTGTAATCAAATCTAAACCCTCTTGCCTCTGATTCTTCTAGCAAGTTGAATATCACATTGTAATCAAATCTAAACCCTCTTGCCTCTGATTCTTCTAGCAAGTTGAATATCCTTAGTGTGGCATATTAATAACTCTCTTAGCATAAATAGCACAAAGATTCGTATCTTCAAACAAACCTACAAGATAAGCTTCAATAGGCTCTTGAGGAGTAGAAACAACACCGCTTTGAAACCAGATATTAGTTTTGAAATCATGATGAGCAATTTCCCTCACAAGTCTTTCAAAATGGAAGCTTCTTATGAGAACATGTTTGCAGAGAAACACACAAGATCTCAATTAACTCAAGTTTTCATACCTTTCCACTTTCAATCCGGCAAGAAATCCTTTTTACCATTTGATAATATCTTATTCCATTTTGGATTCTCTAATAATTGAAAAGATCTAAAAATATGACACCCTGCAACTACATAGCAATAAATTTTAAAATTGGGACTCAATACGAGGCCAGAAACCATCCAAAGTCTAAGTACCATTGTTGATACCATGTGGAATCTTAACCGTAACTCGATTAAAATCAAATCTCATGCCTTCAAAAGCATTATCTTGCAACTTAAACAAATCCAACAAGTTGAGAGATAGTGCACTGCATCCAAAGCCATGAGATTTGATTTTGATCCAATTGTTGTTAAATTTCCAGATGGTAGCAAAAATGGTACTTGGACTTTGGATGGTTTCTGTTGATCCCATATTGATTCCGAATTTTATAATTTATTGTTATGTAGTTGCAGGGTGTCATATTTTTAGATCTTTTCATTTATTTGAGAACCCAAAATGGAGCAATATTTATCAAATGGTAAAAAGATTTATTGCAAGATTGAGACCGGAAGGGAATGAAACTCTAGTCTATTGCGATCTTGTGTGTTTCTGTGCACATATCTTTCATATGGATGAGTAATAAATTCAGTAAAATTAAGATCTTTTGTGTCTCTAGTACCTGCGGATCTCAGGAAGAGCAGCGATTCCGAGGCGGAAATGGTGTGGCTTCTTCACTCCTCTGGTTGCCTGTGCCGATTTATAAGCAGCTTTATTGGCTAGATGTTTGCACGGTTCTTTTCCCTCTAGTGGATTTGCAAGATGTTTGCTTGGTACGTGCCATGGTGGTTGATTGGATTGAAACAAGAAAGAAATTAGGGTTTGTGATTCGAGATTTTCGTTGAGAGGAAATTGGGATTTACTGTGATATATAAAGGGTGAGATTTTATGAAGGGAAGGGTAAACACGGGAATTGTGAAAATTTGGCAAATATTTAGGATGGTGAAAAAGGATGATACAAACCGTCGATGTAGAGTTTATCGATGGTTTTTCGCGTCTGAAAGGAACATCAGGCGGATAGCCAATTCCAAACGATTTTTTTTTTGAATAATTCCAAACGAATTTTTGGAACTGAAATAAATTTTGACAAGTACACGATATTTTATTCTAAATATAACAAATTAATAAATTACAATAGTTTCTTGCTTTCTTAATTGCAGTTTTGGTCCCCCTATTTTAAAATTTGACAGTTTTGGTCCATGCATCATATTTTTTAGCTAAAAATTGGTGATATGACATATTTTAAATTATTAGTTTAAGATATGAAGATGAGAAAAGATCAACGTCAGTGAAATTGTAGTGCCGTTTGTAAAAATTTAATTTGTTTAAAAGTAGTTAAATTTTAATAAACCATTTTAACCAAATAGTTGAGCTTACAAGGTTAATGGAATTCAACAAAATACAAATCAGTTGGGAGAAAAAATACAAATCATTTAGAAGAAAATGATCTTAAATCTTGACTGGAACAATATTTGATCTGACTTAATTTACCTATCGTCTAAACTCTACATTACTAGGTCACTTTTCCTTAAAAACCGTTAGATTAGGGCAACAAAAAAATAATAAATAATTTTTCATCTTAAAAAATTTAAAAATAAAATTTACATAAAAACTAACAAGTTTTATTCTTTTTTAACTTCAAAGAGCTTCATTTTTTAAATCTGCCTTATGCTTTGAAATTTGTTAGGTCGGCCCTGCTAAAGGAACCATATTAAAGACACAAAAATTATGAACCCCAAACCTCCCTTCTCACCCCCACAACACACAATTTCTCAACTAACCAAAGAATCTTTTGAGCATACTCACTATCCCTCCATAAAAAAGAATTAGATAAATATTCAATTTTAGAGAGAATATCTCAAGAATCTTAAATTAGGAATGAAAATAAATCGAACGTGGAGACAAAACAAGTTTAATGAGAACAAAACGGCCTCCCAAATTTTTAGCTTATATATATTGCTTGACGTTTGATTTACCATAGATTAGAAATTTTATCTACCAAAAAAAATAGATTAGAAATTGTTTAATCTAATATATAGAAAATTCTGTACTTTTTATTTGAATATTTCATATTGATGAAAATTAATGGAAATTAGAGATTGAATGCTTGGTCAAAATTATAATAGGAAATTACATTTTTTATATGTAAAATTTTGAAATATATTATTCATTTAAATATAAGTACCTTAAAAATTGTTGTGGTGCGACGAGTAGTTAAGAGATTTTTTTAAGGGTGGGACCATGGTTGTCAAACTCGCGAGTAGATTCGTAGACTCATACGAGTTTACGAGTCTAGAAGGCTAAACCGAGTGGAAGCGCTCATATAATCGTTTTTGTGGTAGACTCGATAGACTCATGTAAACTCATACAGACTCGCATATATTCGTTAGTCTACGACGAGTTTACGAGTCCATGAGTTTTTTTAAAAAAAAAACATTTTTTTAAAGAAGCTCAAACTAAACAAAATTTGAAAGGAAAAGGTCCTATAAACCTCTTTTCTTTTTCGATCTCACTCTCAATTTAGAAACAAAACTCTCACTCTCATCAAGGATAGAAGAATTCAGGTCATACTCACCTTCGCCGACAACATTTTCATTTTCCTTCATAGACGACGTTCTCTTTGGTGGGCGAAGGAGAAGAGACCATGGTTATAGGTAATGGCTCACAAGAGAGAGAGCGCACCAAGGTATTTATTTTTTTTATTCTTATATTTTTTTTTGGTTTTTAGTGCATCTAAGATTTTTGATCGGCAAATTTGGCCTCCTTGTTTGTTTTTTATTTTTTTTGAGGGAAATATGCTTATAGCATTTCATTAATAATAAGATGTTCAATACAATCGGGTATAGAAAAATAAACAGCTGGACTAGCTAATAACGTGGCTTCTCCGGCAAGAGCATGAGCTAAACATGAAATACAATACAATTATAAGGACCAAATATTTCATTTAAATAATTTTTTTGTCTCTAAATATATCACCTTTTATTTTTAGTCCCTCTATACAATATTCCTTTAAACTTATTTTAAGAATGATGACCTAATCCACGTATAGAAAATGTTGGTTATTTGAGGTTGGCTACATTGTTTGGTAAAATCAAAGTGCTCAAGAAATGCGTCTCCAGTTGTTTAAGAAGTCTTCAGAAGCAAGAAAGTGGATTAGAGGAGGTTCAGAAGCTGAAAACTGCATCAGAAGCTGAAATCCTGGTTTACTGTTCATCAGAGACGCATGATGGACCTTCAGACGCAGAAAGTGCCTTCAGACGCAGGAAGGGTCTTCAGACGCACGGTTCAGACGTTGACCAGCGTTGACCTTCAGAAGCTGAGCTTCAGACGTTGACCAGTGTTAACCTTCAGAAGCTGAACTTCAGAAGCTGTTTCCAGAAGCTGATTTTTTGCATTCTTTTGGATTAATTTTGTGCGTATCTCTTGGATATTTACTGAAGTTTTATTCATGCTATTGTTTTCTAGATGGCTGAGTTATTTGGTGAAGATCTTGGTTAAGATTTGCTTCGTGTTTATGTTTGAATATATTTGCTGAAGAATCTTTTCAAGATACAGTTCAGAAATATTTGTTTCCTTATTGAGCCTTTAATAATTCAGAATCATATCAATTGAAGAAGGTTGGGTTCAGAATTATGCTGCTTGCTGAAGCCTATTTAAGGAGATGTAATGCTGCTATTGAAGACCACGAGTCAGAAATCAAAAAATCAGAGTTTAAGAGTCTTTGTGTTTTTGTCTGTGTAAGCTTAGGCTTTGATTGTACACCACTCATCTGAGTTGGTTTAGGTGTTTTGAGTTGTAAATCACTTAAAGCTTTTAAACACAAGTGATGTTTTTGTTCTGTTGAAGTGTGACTTCAATTTGTTTGTTTTGTTAAGTTTACAATCACTGGGCTGTGATTGCTTGGTTATGAAGTAAGTGGGTTCTTATACCTAGGTGGTTTCCTGGGTAGAAGTCTAGAAGGGTAGAGATTAAGTGATAAGACGAAGAACAGGGGTTGTTGAGTCTTAGAATTAATTCTACTTAGTAGATTTCCTTCCTGGATTGGTATCCCCCAGAGTAGGTGAAGTTTGCACCGAACTGGGTTAACAAATTCCTTGTGTTCCTTTACTTTCTGTCTGTTTAATTTTCTGCTTCTGAACTATTGTTTTTCAGACTCTGTTTTTTAGTTCAGAACCAGTACCTGCCAAAATTTCAATTGGCATCAGAGCAGGCACCCTGCCTATATTTGGGTGAGCTCCAGGGAAAGTGTTTCTTGCAAGAATGGACAAGGAAGGAGGATTTGTTAACAGACCACCTCTGATGGATGGGACCAACTATGAATATTGGAAATCTCGTATGAGTGCTTTCCTGAAATCTATTGATAGCAAGACCTGGAAAGCTGTTCTGAAAGGTTGGGAACATCCTGTTGTGCTGGACAAAGAAGGAAAGAAGACATCTGTGTTGAAACCATAAGAAGATTGGTCCAATGATGAAGATGCTTTATCTCTTGCAAACTCCAAAGCCTTGAATGCTATATTCAATGGAGTGGACAAGAATATATTCAGAATGATCAAGCAGTGCACAATAGCTAAAGATGCCTGGGAGATTCTCAAGACTACTCATGAAGGCACATCCAAGGTAAAACTGTCCAGACTTCAGCTTCTCACCACCAAGTTTGAAAATCTCAGAATGTTGGAGGATGAGAACATACATGATTTTTACATGAATGTTCTGGATATGGCCAACTCATTTGAGTCTTTTGGAGAAAGAGTATCTGATGAGAAACTTGTGAGAAAGATCCTCAGATCCTTACCTATTTTATATGAAGGTGACTGCAATTGAAGAAGCACAAGACATCTCCAACATGAAGGTTGAGGAATTGATTGGGTCTCTTCAAAACTTTGAAATAAGCAGAACTGATAAGAAGGGGAAAGGTGTTGCTTTTGTAGCAGATGCTGAAAGTGTGGATGATGAAAGCCCATCAGAAGCTCTTGTGATACTGAGTAAACAATTTAAGAAGTTTCTGAAGCAGAAGACAAGAACTGATGAGAAGAGCAATCAATCAAAGGGAGTTCAGTGCTATGAGTGTGAGGGATATGGTCATGTCAAGTCAGAATGTCCTACCTACCTCAAGAAACAGAAGAAAAGTCTGACTGTGACTTGGTCTGATGAAGAGGATTCAGAAGGAGATGTGGAGAGTAAGTCTGCTAAGCATGTTGCTGCTTTTACTGGAAGATGCATCCCTGATGATGAAGCTATGGGGTCAGAAACTTGTTCAGAATCTGAGTCAAGTGATGGAGAATCATCCTGTGAAGATCTAGTTGCCTATCACAAAAATCCTGCTGAGTTTTGCAGGAAGTTGCAATGTAATTTGATGAAGTGTGCAAGCAGATGGAAGAACAGAAGAAAATTAATACTCAACTTCAGATTGAGAGGGGTGAACACTTAGAGAAGATTTCTGTTCTCAGTAATGAGGTAAATCAACTGAATTCACAACTTGATCAGATGAAAAAGCAAGTTAGAATGCTGAATTCTGCTACTGATGTGCTGGAAGAGATTCTGGAGAATCAGAATCAAGGAAAACCAAATGGCATTGGATTTGTTGATCAGAACCTGAACATCAAAAAGCAAAATCCTGCTAAGAGGTGCATACCTGCTGCTGATTCTCATGTTCCACTGATGAGAAAACCTAAGAACAAACCTCAGGATTCTAAAAACAAGAAAGTTTCTCATCCTTGGGTTTGTCATCATTGTGGTAAAAAGGGTCACATTAAACCTTTTTGTTACAAGTTGCATGGTTATCCCAAGCATTTTAACACAGAAAAACTGAACCAGCTGTGAATAAAAGAAAAATCAAGAAAGAATGGAGACCAAAGTGTGCTGGTGTTGCTCATAGGCTGAACAAAGGAAAAGGAAAGGCTGTTGCTGATGACAGCAAGCCCATTCCTGTAGCACAGATGAGTTCTGCTGCTGGTTCATCTAAAATTAGGAGCAAAGTGTTAGTTCCTATTCCTGTTCAAAAGGCACTTGTTTCTTGTGAGTCTGAAGATGTTATGTCCTGTGTTCAGAAAAGAGTTGCTGATTTTGAGAAGAAGATAGCTGGGAAGAAGGTTCTGAATGTGCCTGAGGCACATATCAATTGAGCAACATCTGATGAATGTGTCTAATGAAGACTAAGCAATTTCTGATGCTGAGTCTGAAGACTGGCTAGTTGGTGACTGGTGTTCTGGTTTTCTCTGTGTATTTCTGTATGCTGTCTGTGCTGTGCTGAGTTTTGTGCTTCTAGTGTTGATGCTATTAGTTGTGCTGCTGTTCTGTGTTATGTTTATCTACTCCTGGTGTTTGCTGGTGTTTTGGCAAACTTATTTGGCTAAAAAGGGGGAGAAATTTGTATGATTGCTGAGCTGAGCTGTTCAGGGGGAGTGTTCTTGAGTTTGTGTGCTTCCTGTCAGAAGCTGTATATGTTCAGGGGGAGTTCCTGAGTGTTGTGTTTCAGGGGGAGAAGGTATGTTCCTCAGAAAATGTTGTTATGTGTTGCAGGGGGAGTAATTTTCAGTTGTTTGTGTTTTTAATCCGCTGCTGACTCTGCTACATTATGTGGAGTTCTTCATGGTTAATTACTTGTGATGAGTGAAGGACTTGTATTTGTGTTGCATTTGATTTTAGCCAAAAATTTGCCAAAGGGAGAGATTGTTGGTTATTTGAGGTTGGCTACATTGTTTGGTAAAATCAAAGTGCTCAAGCAATGCGTCTCCAGTTGTTTAAGAAGTCTTCAGAAGCAATAAAGTGGATTAGAGGAGGTTCAGAAGCTGAAAACTGCATCAGAAGCTGAAATCCTGGTTTACTGTTCATCAGACGCAGAATGGACCTTCAGACGCAGGATGGACCTTCAGACACAGAAAGTTCCTTCACATGCATGAAGGGTCTTCAGACGCACGGTTCAGACGTTAACCAGCGTTGACCTTCAGAAGCTGAGCTTCAGACATTGACCAGCGTTGACCTTCAGAAGCTGAACTTCAGAAGCTGATTTTCTGCATTCTTTTGGATTAATTATGTGCGTATCTCTTGGAGATTTACTGAAGTTTTATTCATGCTATTGTTTTCTAGAAGGCTGAGTTATTTGGTGAAGATCTTGGTTAAGATTTGCTTCGTGTTTATGTTTGAATATATTTGCTAAAGAATCTTTTCAAGATAGAGTTCAGAAATATTTGTTTCCTTATTGAGCCTTTAATAATTCAGAATCATATCAATTGAAGAAGATTGAGTTCAGAATTATGCTGCTTGCTGAAGCCTATTTAAGGAGATGTACTGCTGCTATTGAAGACCACGAGTCAGAAATCAAAAAATCAGAGTTTAAGAGTCTTTGTGTTTTTGTCTGTGTAAGCTTAGGCTTTGATTGTACACCACTCATCTGAGTTGGTTTAGGTGTTTTGAGTTGTAAATCACTTAAAGCTTTTAAGCACAAGTGATGTTTTTGTTCTGTTGAAGTGTGACTTCAATTTGTTTGTTTTGTTAAGTTTACAATCATTGGGCTGTGATTGCTTGGTTATGAAGTAAGTGGGTTCTTATACCTAGGTGGTTTCCTGGGTAGAAGTCTAGAAGGGTAGAGATTAAGTGATAAGACGAAGAACAGGGGCTGTTGAGTCTTATAATTAATTCTACTTAGTAGATTTCCTTCCTGGATTGGTATCCCCCAGAGTAGGTGAAGTTTACACCGAACTGGGTTAACAAATTCCTTGTGTTCATTTACTTTCTGTCTGTTTAATTTTCTGCTTCTGAACTATTGTTTTTCAGACTCTATTTTTTAGTTCAGAACCAGTACCTGCCAGAATTTCAGAAAATATTTGAACGACCCTTGTTTGAAAAATAATAACAATATATTTTTAGAGATAAAAAATACATAGTTTTGTCTAAAAAAAATGCATAGTTTATTACCCGTGTGCATGACACGAGTTATTTATATGAGAGCCATCGCGTAGAACCGTATTAGTTTTGTGTTCATCCCACTTGCGTCATTAACTACGTTGTGTTTGGTCAAAGTTAGAGGAAAGAACCAAATTTTTTTACTCCAACATCATTGGGGGTACCAATTTCTTTCATATCTATCTTAAGGTATAATTATATATAGTTCTATATATATACTATACAGAAGACAAGCTAGGCACATTTAGGCAAAGCACAACTGGCTAAGCTTCCCTGAAGAATATTGAGGTTGCTCAGAGCCTCGATTTCCCAGGTTCATTCCATACCTCTACCTTCAACATGCATAAGCATATTCTTTCATCTATTGGTATTGGTCATTTGTATAATATGTTTTTTTTTATATTTATTTTGGTCTTATTTTTCGTCTGTTGTAAAAAAAAAATTACTTTTTTTTTTATGAATAATGATGATATATAATTTGTTTTAAGCCCTTTAAATTCACTTTTAGCCATTGTGCAATTTTGACTCCCCACAATTTAAGAATGATTTGGACTATAAAAAAAACATTTATTTATTTGAAAGAAAAAAAACATTAACATTTATTTTTGTTGCTTAAGATATTTTTCCGTCGAAAACTAACTAGAGACTTATCATCTAAAATAGAAATATTTGTTTAAATCTGAAGGACACTTTTTCAAGAGACTTGAATAATACACATCCCCAACCAACTCATATTTAGCTCAACGTATAAGCCCGAATTATTGAATTGAAAGTTTTTTTATTTGACTCGAATTGAAAATCGAAAGGATTGATGGAATACAATGCATCTAGCAGGCTAATAGCTACATTCCGATGGCCAAATATTTACGCAATCTAATCAGATCATATAATAAAAATAATAATAATAAATAATACAATTGTAGTACAACTTTACAACTATAACTTTCTTTTTTTGTGTATAAATAAAACTATTATTCTTCGGAGACGTGACCATTCTGCTAAAATATATGTGGCTAAGTTATCATTTTGGTACCTCTAATTTGAGGTATGTGTGATTTTATTCTCTTTAATTTTCTTTGAGTGAATTTAGTCCTTCAAATTTTCTATTGGTTCAATTAATTCCTTCCATCTATTTTCAATTAAGTGCAATTTGACAAAATAGCTCGCTGTACATTGTCGTATAACAACAAATTAACAATCAATCATAATAAATATTTTTTTGTCAAAAAGACGTAACTATGGAATAAACCTTTCATTTCACGTGGAGGATGTTTCAGACAAGTTCATGCGTACACTGTAGCAACACGTATAACAAAAAACTTATCCCATTTCCCTGCAATTTTTGGAATTCTAATTATTTTGGACTCTCATGCAGTACTAAAGTTTCAAATCAATTGTGATTATTTTTTTCATTTTAATTCCTACACTACATAAAATTTGGACGATTTAATCTCATTTATCAAAAAGTCCAGATGTGACTCAAGGGATGCAAGTTACATTGCTTACAATCCACATCTATTCTTTTATCCTTTTGTTTATATTTTATATAACAAAGCAACAACCCATTTTTTTTATCTAAGTAAAAAAAAAAAAATAAATAAAAACCATTTTTTATTTTTATTTTATTTTTAACAAAAAAAACTCATTTTTTATCTAAGTAATTAGAGTACACTAGTTTTATGTGACTTTAGTTTTATTTTTAAATAATAAATAAATTAAATGTCAATTAAACAAATTGTATACTTCTTTTAACATACCGCATTTACGGTTTGCAATTGAAAGGTTCTTCCGTTCTTTAAAGAAATATTACAATTAATTAATTTATTATTATTATTATATTATGATTATTTGGAAAATAAAAGTCTCACATCTGATCTTGACCCACAAAAAATCTGATGGAATAATACTTCATTTTTTAGGAGAACATGACATAACACTTGAAAATGTGTTCATAAATGTTATAAAAATTTCCATCAAAGAAGTGTTATAAATTTGATAAGATTGAGTTATCAAATTCAAATTTTAAGATGGAATCAAGTTTATGGAAGGTCAACCCAATAATTTTTTAATAACAAGTGAGGCATAAAATAAGTTTTAAGAAACATTTTGTTTATATAATCTAATGAAAAATAAATTTTTGTTGATGGGCTTAAAGAAAAGGCTTTAGTAGCCGTACATTTGAGCCGACCAAAAGCTTATCCAACCTGCTAACGAGCCACTCAAACATATGTCTAATAGTGGGCGCGAGCGGATATCTTAACAGTTTCACATTTAATGAGTAAGTCATGTAGGGATGATGTATTGTCATTGAATCACTAATTTTTCATGTTGTCATGCACCAGCACCACCCTCTACATAAAAAGCAATACAACAGCGTATTTTTGAATTAATAATGTTACATAGTTTATGGCAATAGTATACACTTTGGTTGATACTAGTATGTTAAATGTGGTCGTCACTGCATCTGGTTTGGTCTAAACAATCACGCACGTGTCATATGATGTCATGTCACATTGTTAAGAAATTTATGGAAACGTGTATTTAGTGTACTCACTCATTGGTCCTTGACCCTAGCTACATCTCAGTGAATAAGCATTGGTAACGTTGTTGATCATTCATCTTTCTCACCTACAGAAATAAATTCAAAGTAAAGTGTTCAGATTCAGCAGCAAACACAAGAAGTGTGTATTCAGCTGCAGCACAAGAAGAAAATCAAAAGCAAAGATGGGTTTTGTACAACTTTTGGAAGTGGCTTCTATGCCAGTTATTCAAGTCTTACTTGTTAGTGCATTGGGAGCTTTTATGGCTACTCAGTATTTCAACAATCTTCTTTCACCAGATTTTAGGAAATCCTTGAACAAGGTAAGTGATTCAAGCTAAATTAAATATATTAATCAATTTAAATAAATATTAGTAACATTTATATATATGTACATAGCACATTCTCTCCATTTAAAAAATCAAGCATTTACATGCATTCATTGATTTCGGTCATTGATTTGAGATTCCTTAGCCGATTCTAATTGGAAAGTAGTGACTTTGTTTTGATTATTTGGTTTACCTGTTTTGCAGGTTGTATTCTTTATATTCACTCCTTCACTTATATTTTCAAGTTTTGCCAAAAGTGTTTCACTTCAAGATATGATATCATGGTACATTATGGCTTTTAAATTTTTCCACTCAGAAAATAACTCTGATTTTGCTATCACGGGGTAATCAATTTGTTTATTTCTGATTTATACAGGTGGTTTATGCCTGTTAATGTCGGACTCACCTTCTTAATTGGAGGGATTTTAGGATGGATATTAGTAAAGTTACTAAGGCCTAATTTGAAAGTAGAAGGACTTATTATTGCTGCTTGTTCATCAGGTATTGTGAGAGATATTTCTAAAATATATTTTTGGAAAGTTGCATTTATTGAATAGATAAATAATTGTAATTGTTACACAATATAACATAATATAGCATCAAAGTTACTGTATGAAAAACTTTATCTAAAATTATCTGATTTCATGAATTATGCTTTAATTAACCAGGAAACATGGGAAACTTGCCAATTGTAATTATCCCAGCAATCTGTGATGAGAAAGGAGGTCCATTTGGTGCACGTGATGTTTGTCGCAGTAATGCACTCTCATATGCATCTTTCTCTATGGCAGTAAGACATGATCATTCTATTCACATTTTTATACTTTGCTCTATGAAGCACTGATACAGACATCGGATACGGCACTGACACGTCGACACCAATAATAATTTGAGAATATGATTAATTGAATTTAATCGCCTGTGTCAGTGCCATGTCGGACACTAGACGTGTCTTCTATCAGAAGTACGGTGCTACATAGATTTTGCTTATACATAGCATGCAGTGTATCTTATTTTATTGTCTTGTGATAATTTTTCGATTGTAGCTTGGTGGTATTTTCGTATGGACCTATACTTTTCAAACTATAAGAAGCAGATCATTGAGATGTAAGGCATTTGAGGCTGCTGAGACCATAAAGGCACCAAACAACGATCTTGAAGGAAATGTAGATACTCCCCTTCTAAAGGGAAAAGACGATGAAAACACCGTGATAGAAGTGTTACCGTTGAGTTATATTGAAGGAACTGAAAGCCAAATTGTAAGACCTTGGGAGCTAAATTATGCTATAAATTTTTTTTTTGAATCGGAAAATGTAGCTTATTAGTTGTTATGTTAAAATTTTCTAAAATCGGGTTTGAATCCTAGTCCTTTAATTCCTTTAACTACCTTGATTTTCAGGTTAATGAACAAGATGAGTCTCATGAATTGAAGAAGGAGAAACAATCATTTTTTAAAAGAATGATAGAAGTTCTAACTCATCTTCTAGCAGAGCTAATATCACCACCAGCAATTTCTATAGTGAGTTCCCTTTTTTTATCTTCTTTCTTGCTTCCTTTCTTCTCTGCTTTGTTACATTTGTTTCAAATTTAACATTTACATATTCCATGATCAGTTTTTCGGTTTCCTCTTTGGAGCGGTTGCATGGTTAAGGAACTTAATAATTGGAGACAATGCTCCATTTAGAGTAATCCAAAGCACTCTTGAGTTACTTGGGTATGTGCCTTAATTTCTTCATAAAAACCAAATAGTCCTTAAAGTATCTACTTCTTTTCTAACCACACCATTATTTGTTTAAACTTAATTCTTTGCAGGAATGGAACAATTCCTTGCATCACACTTTTGCTTGGTGGTAACCTCACTGCAGGCTTGAAATCATCAAGTGTAAAACCATTGACACTCATCTGCATCATCATAACCCGGCTTTTGCTGCTACCTGTTATTGGATTGTTTATTGTCAAAGCCGCGGCGAATTTTGGCTTTCTCCCAGTGGATCCTTTGTTTCAATACACTCTGGTGATGCAATATGCAATGCCACCAGCAATGAATATTAGTAAGTGATTAGATTACATATATGCATAGATGTTGTTTTGATTGAAGTACATTACTTGTTATTTCATTAGCCATAGATACATTACATGAGATTTATTTTGATGCACCCTAAGTGTAAAAATTTTTACACTGTCAACCGATCACAAACCATCTTTTGTATGAATTTAAAGGTATATATATGCTTGAAATCAAATCATTTTTAATGATCCAAAAGTTATGATTGATTGACAGTGTAAAAATCTATAGACTGTCGGTGCATATCAATTAAATCCTATATTATATTGTTGCTCTTAACTTCAAAATTTGATGATACATTATGTAGGTACAATGGCTCAGCTGTTTGATGTAGGAAATGAAGAGTGTTCAGTTATTCTGTTGTGGACATATAGTGCTGCAGCCATAGCACTCACTGCTTGGTCAACATTTCTCCTGTGGCTATTATCTTATTGAGTTGCATTCAGCCTCTGACTTTTTATACTCTGCAGCCATCGATAATATTGATGGCGGCAGAATGAAAAAGATGCAGTCAGCAGTATACTATAAAAAAACCACTCTTCTGGTCATTATATGTTGATTGCTAATTACAAAAATATCATCTTGTTTTTATTTCTGAGTTTTCTATAGACAACATTGAGAATAATAAAACATTATTTTCATTGTTTCTATACTAAACTTTGAAAGAAAGAAAAAATGTAAAAACAAGATGATATTACCATATTTAAAAATGAAAACAGAATATTTGCTACAAGGCCTTAAGTCTCTTTAAGGTTCTGTGGATAATGGCTGTGTGACTACTGACAACAATACACAGCATGCAGATTTTGTTAACCTCTTTTATTCCAATCAAGACCAGAAGAAAGAAGAATGTAATGCTAAAGATTTGAGTAAAAACTTTGGCATTTGGCTCTCATATATCCAATTTCCTTCATCTTATTCCTATATTTTTGCCCCCTTCTATAGGAAAAAGTATTATTTATTTGGCTCTCATATTTTTTTTTTCATTTTGATTTCAGGAAAGTCTTTAATTGTATTCATGTTGTTTAATAACTTTTTCTAATAATTTTGCATATTTATGAATGCTTATTTTATGTTAAAACTGATAAGCATGAATGAAAATTAAAATAAGAATCACAGTTAGACGGTTGAATTTTATAAGTTTTTTTTTAAGGAAAAAAAAAACTTATAAGTTATTATTTAGTTAAAAAAAATTAATAGTGAGCAAGCAAAAAAAGTACCAAAGTGCCTCTCGCCTAAATCAGAAACCCTAAACCCTAAACATTGTTATAAGTTATCTTGTAGCAGTGTTTAAATGGTTAACTTGTTATTCAGTTACAAGATAATAACAAGTTAACTATTTAAACAGAATAAAAAACACATAAAATCAGAAACCCTAAACCCTAACTTGGAACATCTTAATCAAATCTAAGCCTTCTCGCCTCTAATTCTGCGAGCAAGTTGAATATCCTTAGGCACAATAGTAACTCTCTTAGCATGAATAGCGCAAAGATTAATATCTTCAAACAAACCAACAAAATAAGCTTCAATCGCTTCTTGAAGAGCAGGAACAACACTACTTTGGAACCTCAGACCAGTCTTGGAATCCTGAGCAATTTCCCTCACAAGTCTATGAAACGGAAGCTTCCTTATTTGAAGCTCAGTGCTCTTCTGATACTTACGGATCTCATGAAGAGCAACCGTTCCATGACAGAAACGGTGTGGCTTCTTCAATGCTCATGTTGCCATAGCTGATTTTCGAGCGGATTTGGTGGCAAGCTGCTTTCGTAGTGGTTTTCCGCCAGTGGATTTGCGTGTTGTTTGCTTGGTACAAGCCAGGTGATTGATTGGATGGAAATGTGAGATAAGGGTTATGGTTTTGTTGATTTTGATTTTTGAGAGAATTGGGATTTGGTGTGATATATAAATGGGTAAGATTTTGTGAAAATTTCAGATGATGGTGAAATGTGAAGATAATAACTGTTGATGGAGAGTTTATCAATGGTTGTGATGGTTTGGAAGAAAGATCACACGGATAGCTAAAATTCCAAAGAGAGAGTTGGCTTCAATCTTATTTTCAAAGCTAAAAAACGCCATATCTAGTTGTTATAGTCACACCTCTATGTCAATGAGTCGTCAGGATTATGAATACCTAGTTATGACACTAGTACAAAAAAAATTTATTAACACAGACATTTTAAGTGGGTTGTGATCCACCTGAAATAAAAACTCATGCGGAGGAAAGGATTTTGAGGGGAATAGATATTAAGTCGGGTAACCCCATTTAAAAACTATTATATATTAAAAATAAAATAAAACAAACATTTCCTTCTCATATTCGCGTTTTCCCTCTCACCTCTCACAGAACCCTCACCTCACCTCTCGTCTCTCATAACACAGAACCCTAACATCACTTGCCTTCTTGCCTCGCTGCGTTTCAGCCCTCACCTCTCACACTCGATTTCCCTTCCGTTTCAGCCTTCTTGCCTCGCTGCCTTCTCTCATAACGCAGATCTGTCGCGACATTTCACAGTTCGGTTACTTTCTCTACTTCACTTCCAATTTCTAGATCTCGTTTTTGCTCTTGCTCTTGTTTCAATTGCAATTCATCGTTGTGGCTAGGTTTTAATCACTTCATTAATTTGTTCATAGTGTTTGCGTTTTCACAGATCCGTCGCCATCTTTCACTAAACCGTCGCCGTCGCCGTTTTCCTTCTTTCACAAACAAACATCGTCTTCGTTCTCTCCATCAATAGAAGTGTCCTCCTATTGTGGCTAGGTGGTGGTAGCATGCTCTACGATGTTTATCATCTGATTTTGGTAAGTGTAACATTCACATGTGATGGGAATGGATTATAATTTTTAAAAGTGATTTAGATAGCATTTGTCAGAAAACTATAGATATGATAGGTTTGTGATTTTTATTCTCATTTGTATTGGATTAATCCTAGAAAAAGCTTTTGATAAGTTGTTTGCATATATGTTTTCATTTCAGACAGTATTATATAAACAGAGAATTTCTAATTTGGTTTTTGTCACATAGGGGGAACAATCTACGGAAAGATGATGCAGAAAATCTTGGATATGCTTTTGCATACATGCCTAACTTGGAGGACCTAGATATAAGTGACAATCCAATTGAGGATGAAGGACTCAGGTCAATTTTATTCCTATTTTGTAGGTGTATTTTGAAGATATGAAATCAGAGTTGAGTGTCTAATTGTCTACCATCAAACTTACAGGTATTTGATCCCATATTTTTCTGGAACATCTGAAATGTGCTCCCGTCTGGCTTGTTTGAAATTAGAGGCTTGTGACCTGTCCTGTGATGGAGTTAACCATCTACTAGATTCCCCTCCCGTCCTCAACGGAACATTGAAGTCTCTTTCCATTGCTGAAAATTGCCTTGGAAGGTTTGTGTTTAGGCTGTATTCATCTCCCAAGTTCATCTCTCCACCTTAATTTTGATTGATTTTTCATATGCAACAAAGTATCAGGAGCTTTAAGAAGGTTTTTGAGCACACCCATCGAAGTACTTGATGCATCAGGCATTGATTTACTTCCACTGGTTTTCTAGAGCTTCAAAATATGATGACGATAGAGGAGGAGCTTAGTTTGGTGATAATTAATATAAGGTTAGGATTAATACTTAATATTCTACTATTGCTTGTTTAATGTTGTAAAGTGGCACTTTTTTCTTTGTTGGCAGCAAAAACCGTAGTGGGATCCAAACTGCCAGGTTTTTGTCAAAACTCTTGCCACAGGCTCCACGACTAGTTGACGTGAATGCAGCAAGTAATTGTATGCCTATTGATTCACTGTCCATCATCTCCTCTGCATTAAAGTTTGCAAAAGGTATTTATGGTGTTCCTGTCTCTTATATTGGTGACCTCTTGGATCTCAGATGCTGGCAGGTGGTAACTTTGTGGTTATTAAATTGATCAGTTATTATAATATGCCC
This sequence comes from Medicago ruthenica, assembly GCA_018208015.1. Taxonomy (NCBI): domain Eukaryota; kingdom Viridiplantae; phylum Streptophyta; class Magnoliopsida; order Fabales; family Fabaceae; genus Medicago; species Medicago ruthenica. Next base: position 79,793,642 of record CM031375.1, read on the forward strand.
AATAAACTCCCATCTGTCGCAATGTCTTGTTGCACTGTCACAGTCGTGTAAATAGCACCGATCACACTCTCTAGGGAGGCATTACGGAAAGCATTTTAAAACCCAAAAAAACACTTATAAATTTTTGGTTACAAATTATGTTTATGGTAGTTTAGGGGGTTTTGGGTCCAAGCAATCAGATCTCAGAGCTGAACACCTATGTCTTGAGAGCTCTTTTACTCCTCACCCATCTAACCTTCGAGGAACTTTTATAAAAAAAAAATCGAGTATTTATTCATATACTAGTATAAATTGATCTTCGAAGAATTTGTTTTAAAAAGAAAAAATCAAGCATTCATTCATATATAGAATTGTTTAATATGTCATAAAAAAGTAATAGAATCGTGGACATTGTGATATAGCATTTTTAGGGTTATCCGCATTTTGCGGCTATCTGGGATTAATAAATATGATCTATGGTTACTTATGGTGGAAGCCAGAGAAATGGCAGTCGTCCACCTCATTTCTGCAAGAGCAGTGGTTCCATGGCTCGCCACATTCTTCAACAGTTGCAGAACATAAACCTTATTGAGATGGACACCAAGGGGTAAGAGACTCATTATCCTTGTTAGTCTGCTATAGTTTACAATTAAGAGAATAGTCACAATAGATTAGTCTAAGCCGCAACATTTGTTTAGCAGTTGTTCATGCTATTCTGCATCTATTTGTTTTATTTATTGTGATTGACATTTGCTTAGAAATAGTTTATGCTATTCTGCATCAGCTCTTTGTATCATGTTTTTAACATTGGTTTTTTTGTATCACAGTGGCAGGAAGATCACTTCCAGTGGCAGGAGGGATTTGGACCAAGTTGCTGGATATATCTCCACTTCTTCATGACAAGGAAGATTTTTAAAAAGAATAGGTTTCTCATCAGTCGTACCCCAAACTCATTTCTCCTGAAGTGCCGTTCACCTTCACAACAAAACGAGAACCAGAACCACAACAAAATCGATTCACTGAAATGGCGAAAGAGGAAGTGAAAACTGTTGTTCCTGAATCGGTTTTGAAGAAACAGAAAAGGAATGAGGAATGGGCATTGGTGAAGAAACAAGAGCAAGAAACAGCGAAGAAGAAGAGATCTGAAACTAGGAAGTTTATTTGGAGTAGAGCCAAACAGTATGCTAAGGAATACGATGACTCGGCATTACTCTAATTATACAATAATAATTAAGTTAATTTAATTCGATTAAATTAATTTGTTTGTTTGATTATTGATTTATTTGTTTAATTTTTTGTTTCACCAAAAGGAGTTGATTAGGTTGAAGCGTGAAGCTAAGCTTAAGGGTGGATTTTATGTTGATCTTGAAGCTAAGCTCTTGTTCATTATCAGGATCAGAGGGTATGGAATTTTTTCTATTATTATTTTTACTGTATTTTATATGTTATAGTATACTACCTAGGGATTAAATATGTTTTCTTATTGTAAAATTATAATTTTTTTAAGTTTAATCACTTAATTAATTATATTGAATTCTGCCCTCTGTTTTGGAATAATGTTACAATAATTAGTCTCTCAATGAATTATTGGTTTTGTGCTTGATGGGTGTTGCTTAGTAGTAACTTCATTTTCAATTGAGGAATTTGGCTAGAGCTGTTTGTGTACCATTTAAAGTTATAATCACATCTTGTGAAGGTGAGAAAAACACACAAGAAAGGGGGGGGGGGGGGGTGAATGGTGTGGGCTTTTTCTTTTCTATCTCAAAAACTTATGTTAGTTCAGATTCTGATATTGATCAGATCTGAACTATTTTCAGAGTGTTTTATGCAGCGGATATAAAGTAAATGAGACAGGGAAAGAGACACACAACAGTTTATCCTGGTTCCTTCCACAACCCGGAAGTAGTACAGTCCCCTTGTTACTAACAAGAGATTTTCCACTATAATCAAATGATTACAATTGCTCAAGCACAAAGCATAGAGACTTCCTTGCTCAGACACACAGTCCAAGACTTCCTTGCTCAAACACAGAGTAAGAGACTTCCTTGCTCAACCACAAAGGATGAGACTTCCTTGCTCAACCACAAAGGATGAGACTTCCTTGCTCAACCACAAAGGATGAGACTTTCTAATTGCTCAAGCACGCATGCTAGAGGCTTTGAATCAAACAGATTTACAACAGAAATGAGTTTGAGTTGAACACTTGATATACTATCAGTGGTGTTCACAAAATACAATTCAGATTAAGACTCTCTACTTAAGAAATTCTAAGATAATAAGTTTGTAAGAATTTCTAAGTGTTTTGATGACTGTCACGTAAAACAGAGCATGTGTTTTTCTGGAACAGAGTCTTAGTTCTTCATCTTCAATCCTTCAATCCTTTATAGAAGATTAAAGAGCTGTTAAGAAGAGTCATGTCATCAAAATAGCCGTTGCAAATAGAAGCTATGTCCAACTTAATTTTTGACTGACATTGTGTGCGCAAAACAGAGCAGCAGTTGAAGGAATTTGAATTGCTTCCTTAAAACATGGAGAATGTTTCGTACAGGGTGACAACTGTTCCATTGAGTTGTTCTGACACAACAGAACTTCACTGTTCTCAGTTGCAAACGTTGACTGCTGATTCAGACTTCAGAAGCTGGCTTCAGGAACTGTTCATCAGAAGCTCCCTTCAGACACAGTACTTCAGAAGCTGGTCTTCAGACGTACGGATCAGAAGCTGGTCTTCAGACGCACCCTTCAGACGCACTGTTCATCAGACGCAGTCTTCAGAAGCATTGTTCATCAGACGCACTCTTCAGAAGCACTGTTCATGAGACGCATTCTTCAGAAGCACTGTTCATCAGACGCAGTCTTCAGAAGCACTGTTCATCAGATGCTGCCTTCAGAAGCTGCTTTCAGACGCACCCTTCAGACGCTGTCTTCAGATGCTCCCTTCAGAAGCTGCCTTCAGAAGCTGCTTCTGACAATGATTTTCTTCAGCCTTGCAACACAAGCTTGTATGCTTTCCTTCTTGCTCATAGCTTGTTCTTTCATAACCAATGTTAGATACCAATCTTTAAGTACATGGTTCTGCACACTTAGAATCAAGCATTAGCAATTCCAATTTTCTTTTTAACACTTTGTTATCATCAAAACCCAAAAGAGAGTTGTTGATACATTTTGTTCCAACAATATCCCCCTTTTTGATGATGACAAACACAAGTATTAAAAGGAAAATTGTTGTTAATTTAATTAACAAGTTGACTTCAGGGTAGGAGGTTCGCAAGCTCCCCCTGAGTCTGATCCAGGTTAATTAAATTCAGTTTAGATCAAAAAGGTGAGAATTTCAGAATTGTTGTTAACTTTAATTAATAAGTTTACTTCAGGGTATGAGGTTTGCAAGCTCCCCCTGAGTCTGATAATCCACAAGGTGAGGTTTGCAAGCTCCCCTTGATTCTTATCCAAGTTAATTAAATTCAACTTAAAACAATAAGGTGAAATTATCACTCAGAATTATAAATAACAAGCTGACTTCAGGGTATGAGGTTTGTAAGCTCCCCCTAAGTCTGATAATTCACAGGATGAGGTTTGTAAGCTCCCTGAGTCTTATCCAAGTTATTTAAATTCAATTTAACTCAATAAAGAGTAATTTATCTCACAGAATTTCAAAACAGAGGCTAAGAGATTAAAAGTTGTTCTCATAAGTTAATTAATTATGAGTAATTAACTTATATTCTGAGCTCAGAGCCTGAAATACTTGTTACTTTTACTCCCCCTTTTGTCATCAACAAAAAGAAAATTCAAGAATTTTAAGAGAGTGAAAATGTGAGATAAAATGTTCAGAGCATTTTTGTTCAGAACCACTGAACTGTTACAAAACCAATTATTCAGAACATTTTGTTCAATACTGCTGAACTGTTTCAGACAGAATTGTTTGAGAGTTTTTAAACTGGGTCTGAAAACTGAACATATAAGATGAAAACTGTGTTTTGAGTGTGTTTGTTAAAACTTTTCAGAAACATAAAAACATTTAAACACACTGCACATTGATGACTTTAGGAGGGTGCAAAGTACAACTTTCAAGGCTTAATTCATCACAGCCCTGCTGTTATTACTTATCAGATTATGACCAAGTGTTGAAGAACTGTTCAGATTCACTCTCATTAGTGGACCACATGTAAAGTGTCCACTTATGATGAGTTTTATCAGAAGTCACAAAAAATCAGATTCTGAAACTCAGACTCTGATGTTTTTAGAAGCTGAACTATCTTTAGACTCTCAAAGTGAGTGTCTGTTAAGTCTTAGCTTCTGATGAACTTCAGGTTCTCAGTTTCTATTCAGAGTCAAGCAATTTTTCAAGAGATGAAATGCAAGTTCAGATTCTTTTTAATAAAATAAAATTTGTCTAAAATGAGGGGTTTTGTAAATATATCAGCCCATTGATGATTGATAATCAGAATCAATGAATTGAAAATACAAAACACCCTTCTGAACATAATCTCTAATAAAATGAAGTTTAAGTTCAAAAATGCTTGGCTCTTGAATGTAGAATTGGAATTTTTAGACAAACAGATTACAACAGTATTATCACAAAGAAGGTTATGATGTTTTCATGAATCTGATAGTTTTCCAACTGATGTAGAATCTATTAAGTATAACAGAGAACAATCATACCTCTGTGGAGCTTTTGATCTACCTCTCCTTGTTCAATCAGGTTGTTTCTGAACACCCATTTTTGTTCCAACAATGTTCTTGATTGGCTTCAGGAGAAGTGTCAGCTAGCTCAACACCAATGATCCACTCTTTGTGGTTCCCTCCAGATTCCACAGTTCCTCCCTCTTTCATGGTCAGGGTTTGGATCATAGACTTTCCTTCTGTCATGCAATGCTAGCAGCCACTACCCAGGCACCAGGACTTCACCTTTTCTTTGGCATTTAATCATATCTGCAACAGAAACGATTTCTGACTTGGGTACCCATATGGGTCCTCTTGGGTTAGTTCTGAAAGGTTTAGTCTTTTGCACCTTATGTCTGGAGTTATAGAACTCATACTTGTTCAGATACCTTGGATATGAATCCTTTAATCTTGAATAAGTCTTAGTATCAGACACTGAGTTCTTCAAAACCTGAGCTTTCAAAGGTCTTGACTCAGATTTCTTCAGAACCTGAGACTTGAAGGTCTTTGGTTCTGAGCTTTTTAGAGTCTGGACCTTTGAAGACTTTGGTTCTGTTTTCTTCAGAACTTTAGACTTAAGAGTCTTTGATTCTGATTTGTTCAGAATCTTGGATTCAGAAGTCATAGGTTCTGATTTGTTAAGAACTTCAGTTTTGCTAGCTCCTGACACAAGGCAGACTTTCTGTCCTTTCTTAATAAAATCAGAATCAGATGACAGATTGGATTTCTTTTGTATCCTTTGTCTGACATTCTGAGATTTATAAGGTTTTGTATAAACTGGTTTAGTATTCCTTGAAGGTTTTACAAACACAGTCTTTTGAAAGTTTGAGTCTGAATTTTTCAGAGTTTGAGACTTGCTTCTCTTAGGTTTTGAACTCTTCAGACTTTGAACCTTTTCAGATTTAAAGTATGTTTTCCTCATAGTCTTAGACTTAGAACCTTTTGGTTTAGACTTTGGCAAATTCTGCCTTCATCTTTCCCTTAGGTTCAGATGTTTTAGATTCTGAGCAGTTCAGAACTTTAGACTTAGCAGTCTCAATTTCTGTTAAATTCTGTTTCTCAGAATTGTCAGATGCAGGTACAAAACATACCTTAGTGCCTTTTATACTATCTTCAGAACATGATGGAAGGTTTGTTTCATTTGAAAAAATAAATGAATCATTTTTGAAACCAATTCCTTCTCCTCTGTTTCTGTTAATATTATAAATCATAGAAGCAACTTTGCTTCTGTTGATTCCAGTCAAAATAAAATCTTGAAGAGCAATTTCTTCTTCACTTAAAGGCTTATCAACTTTCTTATGAGTCAGTTTTACAAGAAGAGCATTGTTCTTATCTTTTAAAACATAGATGTGACTTTGAGCTTCTTCTTGTTTTCGTTCAAGCAGTTTAAATTCCTTTTTCAAAGTTTTAAATTGCTTTGACTTATTAAGATAATGACTGATAAGATCTTTGACAGTTTCAATAAGTTCAGAACGAGTAAGTTCAGAATATACCTCATTTTCATCTTCTGAGTCTGATTCAGATTCCTCATCAGATGACATTGTTGCCACCAAAGCCATATTTGCTTCTTCTTCATCTTCCTTGTTTCCCTCATAGGTAGAACACAGAGAATTGAAGATGGCCTTTGCTGTTGACTTATCACTTAGCTTTAGATACTCATTGTGAGGTAGAGAGTCCACAATGATATCTCTTACTCTACTATGCTTTTTATAGATCATTCTTTCAGCATCTGAGAGTTTCTTTTTGTCATTTGCTACACCTTCTTCATTAACAGGAATAGTGATACCATCTTCAATGATATCCCACAGAGTGTCATCAACACCAATAATATGACTGTACATTCTGCTTTTCCACCAAGAAAACTCTTCAGGATCACTAGTAAACACGGGAGGTTTATGGTGTGAATAAGATTTCCTTTCACTTGAACCATAGTCACCACCACTTCTGGATGTAGATTCACCAGAATCACCAGAAGGCATGTTTTTCTCAGGATCTTTACTGACTCACTGTTAAGTGATTGAATATCAGAACCAGGGGCTCTGATACCAACTGAAGGTGAGAAAAACACACAAGAAGGGGGGTTTAATTGTGTGGGCTTTTTCTTTTCTATCTCAAAAACTTATGTTAGTTCAGATTCTGATATTGATCAGATCTGAACTATTTTCAGAGTGTTTTATGCAGCGGATATAAAGTAAATGAGAGAGGGAAAGAGAGACACAACAGTTTATCCTGGTTCCTTCCATAACCCGGAAGTAGTCCAGTCCCCTTGTTACTAACAAGAGATTTTCCACTATAATCAAACGATTACAATTGCTCAAGCACAAAGCATAGAGACTTCCTTGCTCAAACACACAGTCCAAGACTTCCTTGCTCAAACACAAAGTAAGAGACTTCCTTGCTCAACCACAAAGGATGAGACTTCCTTGCTCAACCACAAAGGATGAGACTTCCTTGCTCAACCACAAAGGATGAGACTTTCTAATTGCTCAAGCACGCATGCTAGAGGCTTTGAATCAAACAGATTTACAACAGAAATGAGTTTGAGTTGAACACTTGATATACTATCAGTGGTGTTCACAAAATACAATTCAGATTAAGACTCTTTACTTAAGAAATTCTAAGATAATAAGTTTGTAAGAATTTCTAAGTGTTTTGATGACTGTCACGTAAAACAGAGCATGTGTTTTTCTGGAACAGAGTCTTAGTTCTTCATCTTCAATCCTTCAATCCTTTATAGAAGATTAAAAAGTTGTTGAGAAGAGTCATGTCATCAAAAGAGCCGTTGCAAATAGAAGCTATGTCCAGCTTAATTTTTGCCTGACATTGTGTGCGCAAAACAGAGCAGCAGTTGAAGGAATTTGAATTGCTTCCTTAAAACATGGAGAATGTTTTGTACAGGGTGACAACTGTTCCATTGAGCTGTTCTGACACAACATAACTTCACTGTTCTCAGTTGCAAACATTGACTGCTGATTTAGACTTCAGAAGCTTCTCTTCAGAAGCTGGCTTCAGGAACTGTTCATCAGAAGCTCCCTTCAGACACAGTACTTCAAAAGCTGGTCTTCAGACGTACGGATCAGAAGCTGGTCTTCAGACGCACCCTTCAGACACACTGTTCATCAGACGCACTCTTCAGAAGCACTGTTCATCAGACGCAGTCTTCAGAAGCACTGTTCATCAGACGCTGCCTTCAGAAGCTCCCTTCAGACGCTCCCTTCAGACGCACCCTTCAGACACTGTCTTCAGAAGCTCTTCTTCAAACGCTGCCTTTAGAAGCTGCTTCAGACACTGATTTTCTTCAGCCTTGCAACACAAGCTTCTATGCTTTCCTTCTTGCTCATAGCTTGTTCTTTCATAACCAATGTTAGATACCAATCTTTAAGTACATGGTTCTGCACACTTAGAATCAAGCATTAGCAATTCCAATTTTCTTTTTAACAATTTGTTATCATCAAAACCCAAAAGAGAGTTGTTCATACATTTTGTTCCAACAATCTTGGTTTATAGAAAGTAATTTATGCTTGTTTTGTTACCGTGTATATGAACGCGGTGCAATTGTGGTTGTGCAGTTTGTGATTGCTTGAGTGAGTTGTGTTTTTGGATGTGCTGCTTCAGTCTGATTAAGGGGTTATTCAATGAGTTACTATAGGAGACCTCTAACCACTTGTATATTAGTTAAAATGTTGAGCTTGTTGAATTAAGCTTTCATCTAGTGCCATTAGTGTATTCAACTATATATTATTGTTCATTTCATGTGATAAGCCAGCCAATATAAGCTATGTAAAATTACTTCTCTATCTAAATGTTTAATACCTGAGAGTTTAAAGTTGCTTTAGAGGGAGACATTAGTCCTAAGTTTGGTGATTGGGTAATATTTGAGAAACAGGGATGGGAATTGAATGATTATTTTTTTGGGTTTATTTTAATGCTCAAAATCAAGGCTTGATGAGGTTAGAACTTGGAAAATATTTTGTGAATTGAATGTTTATATTTTGTGAATGATTATGTATTAAGGAATGAGTTTGTAGCTATGATTTTATTTACACAGTATGAAATTATGGTTTTATGATGATATTTTGTGTTAAATCATTGTGCATGAAATTTTGTTTTGTTATAATCATGTATATGTAAGATAAAAATGTTTTTTTTTTAAAAAAAAATTAATAGATTTTAAGTCGGGTGAACAAACTTAAATATGTTCTTTTAAATTGGGTTACCCGAGTTAAAAAGATCTTTTAAGTTGGGTCAAAAAAATGTTTTTTTTAAAAAATAAATATTTTAAGTCGGGTGAACAAACTTAAATATGTTCTTTTAAATCAGGTTACCCGATTTAAAAAGATCTTTAAAGTCGGGTCAAAAAAATGTTTTTTTTTAAAAAAATAAATAGATTTTAAGTCGGGTGAACAAACTTAAATATGTTCTTTTAAATCGGGTTACCCGATTTAAAAAGATCTTTTAAGTCGGGTCAACAAAATGACTTAAAAACAAAATAGTTATTAAGTCGGCCACCTATAAGTCGGGTACAGAACCGACTTAAAAAGTCATTTTCACCCGACTTAAAAAGTATTTTCTGTACTAGTGTGGGTGAAACAGAATCTTAGATAGGCAATTTCCGTAGAGTGGCGTGCATCACAGACCAATCATTTTTCTCCACGTTGCAGCCTCGCGGGAACGCGTGGGGTGCATGGGTTTGTTCGCGGCGCGCGCGAACCAACAACAATTTTCTCTATTTTCTTTATTTTTCATGTGCTTTTCATCATTGAGATAAGCTTGGGACTTGGGATATAATTCCCCCCAAGTTGTTTGTACTTGATCTCCTTGCTTGCATAACTTATATGAGATGTCTTTTGTAGGCTTAATCCCATGATTTATATAAATAAATCAAAACTCAAAACACTTATAGAGTTGTCTCGTTATAGAAGAAATAGACTCAAAATAAAGCAAAACAATCTTCATCAAATCATGAGTAACTCACTCCAACCTCTTTCTAAGGTTCTAAATTAAACAAACAACTCGAAAAAACTATATAAAAAAACATCATATGACAAGGAGTCATCTGGTCCAGATGTTGACTTTGGGTCATTATGCTCGTAAGTCCATCTCGCCACATCTGATCAAGGGTCCAGCTTAAGCTCGTTTCATTAAAGGCCCAAAAATGTTATTTACACACTTATTCCATATAAGACTACAACCCACAACCCAACAGACATGAGCATAGGATTCCCTTCGAACCATAACGCCTCCTTCCCTCCTTAACACATCAATGGTCAATGGTTACAAGACCACACCAGACGTAACCGTCAACCAACGGCTAATTCCTCGTCATTTTCAATATAAAATTTGCCCTTTTTTTTAGCAATCGTTTGCCACATTTTGACTAAAAACGTTTCTTTATACTATAAATGTTAATTAAAGAAAGAATATCTATAATTAACATTAACGGTTCAAGAGAAATAATCTCAACATATATTTTCATAAAAAAAAATCCCAACACATGTATATTCGAATTTAATTACTAACGTAACTTTTTGCACGAAGAAAAAGTAAGATTGTATTTTTTTACTGTTTTTCTGTGGAGAATGATATATCGTTAAAAAAGTAACTTCTTGCCAAATAAATTATGTGGCATGAATGCAGATAAAGTTCGATTGTTTCTTTTCAATAAATTTAAGAGAGAAACTTTTTTTCTTTTGACAAAAATTTAAGAGAAAACCATGTCTGATATGATTTACCAAAAATAATATCCATTGTTTAATTATTATAATCGGCCAATATATGGTCAAAGTTCATGTTGATTGATTTCCTATAATAAAAAAAATAATAATGTCTATTGACTAGTCTTATTTCACATACTATATAAGCACATCTCAAATTTCGTATATAAATAGAATAGAATGAAATGGTAGAGAAAGCAGGAAAAAGCAATTGTTAAAAATCCCTTGTCACAAAATGTCTATTTCAATTCATGCATCTTTCTTGTTACTACTTGTGATTGTTATGTCTTTCAATAATTCAACTTTTGGTCGACCTCCTGCAGAAAAAGTACTTTCCCTCTTTGTTGAAAATGATTTACCCGAAAATTCAGAAGAGTTACATTTCATTATTGTGAATGAAAAACCTAATTATGTTTTGAAGCAAGGAGTACCTTTGAATTTCTTGACCAACTTTTTGCCAAAACAAGGTCAATTGACATGGACACGTAAACAACCACTACATGCAACATTCAACCTGTATGATCCTAGCGCAGAAGGAGACCATCAAAAAATCTTTTGGTCAGTAAGACAAGATGGTGTATATCATAGCTGGGATAATGTCAATTGGAATAAAAATACAAATTGGAGCACTTGAATTTGAATACTATTTCACTAGTTTCAACAATTAAATAAAGTGATTTACAAAATACTCCAATACTAGTATATCTCATGTTTTCAGTTTTTGAAATTTGATGCTATTATATGTTTCCCATCTCAACTCAAAGGTGGCCATATGTTTACCTAATTTTCATGATTATTTGAATTCTATTATATCATGTATTGAGGAAACTGTTATTAAAAATATGCACTGAATTTTTTTTTTAAAAAAAGTGTTTTGCGTTTAAAATACAATTATTTTATTTGTAAAATATTATGATTTTGATGCGTGTTTTATTTTTATGGAAAATTAATTTGCTTTCTTTTAGTATAATGATATGCTATCTAAGATTTTTTGTTGCTGTGGTGATCTACTACTATTTGGGTTAGATTCACCCTACCAATTTTTGCAAATTAAATTCAATAAAAATAATTGTCAATCTCATTCGTATTGACAATGGTAGTAGGTTTTTTTTTTTTAATAAGACAATAGTAGTAGTTTAAAAAATCAAGTTTCTTTCACTCAATATTGTGCGTTAGAGAATGAAAGAAATGATTTAGGAATAGGAAATTAAATGACGGATCATTATGTGTTAGATATTAATTTTTATAGTCGAATTTGCATCAAACCGTGCTCTATGGGGAATAAATTTCACCACTTGATGAGAAGTAATAACCCTTCACAAAGAATCACAATTCTATACAATCATATCAAGCACAAATGTGATTTGAACATTTCAAATCCATTAGATCCTATCATTTTAGAAATACTCTCACATAAGTATATTGATCTATAAATTAAAATCATAGTAACCGGATCCATCATTCTGCATTATGGTGAATGTCTGCTTCTTCTGGCTGAATAGATGCAATCACGTTTCCATATCTATGATTGAACATTCAAAGGACCTTCGGTACACATTTTATTATTTAGAAAGTGAGAGACAAAATTAATTTTTTATTAATTTTCACATGGGATAGAGAACACTACTAATAGTGGCTAAAGACGATATTTATAGACCATGGCCTAGTAATTAAGCACAACAATACTAATAGTTATTTTTTTCATTTCCAAATATCAGTTGTAATACTAATGTGTGTCAATACTAATGCGATGTCATGACATAAAGTGGTTGATTTGTTCTTGGTATCCAACGTAAAAAAATTTGACAGAAGTTATTTATAACCAAAAAATGATACAATAAATAATGTAGAACTATATTTGATTGTTTAATTTGGTCATTATATGTTGATTGTTAATTACAAAAATATCACCTTGTTTTTATTTCTGAGTTTTCTATAGACAACATTGAGAATAATAAAATGTTATTTCATTGTTTCTATACTAAACTTTGAAAGAAAGAAAAAATGTAAAAACAAGATGATATTACCATATTTAAAAATGAAAACAGAATATTTGCTACAAGGCCTTAAGTCTCTTTAAGGTTCTGTGGATAATGGCTGTGTGACTACTGACAACAATACACAGCATGCAGATTTTGTTAACCTCTTTTATTCCAATCAAGACCAGAAGAAAGAAGAATGTAATGCTAAAGATTTGAGTAAAAACTTTGGCATTTGGCTCTCATATATCCAATTTCCTTCATCTTATTCCTATATTTTTGCCCCCTTCTATAGGAAAAAAGTATTATTTATTTGGCTCTCATATTTTTTTTTTCATTTTGATTTCAGGAAAGTCTTTAATTGTATTCATGTTGTTTAATAACTTTTTCTAATAATTTTGCATATTTATGAATGCTTATTTTATGTTAAAACTGATAAGCATGAATGAAAATTAAAATAAGAATCACAGTTAGACGGTTGAATTTTATAGGTTATTATTTAGTTAAAAAAATTAATAGTGAGCAAACAAAATAAGGGCCAAAGTGCCTCTCGCCTACATCAGAAACCCTAAACATTTGTAACAACCCAAATTATAATTAATGATAGAAAGATGATTAATTAGAATTAGAGATGATTTAACCATGAATAATAGGAGGAAATAAGTTAGTCATCTGAATGAGAAGGTTATTGTAGTAAAAATTATACTTAGTGGCATTTTGGTAATAACCACATACTAATTTAGGGGCAAAGGGGCAGAATTGTGTAGAAAACAAATCATAATCCCTTTCTCTTCTCTCTCACCTGAAACCCTCCCCCAAAACCACCATTCACCATTTTCTTCAATTGTGCTCATTCAAACTAGCATGTCCAATCTTCCACTCAAATCTTTCAATTAAGGTCAAGCAAAAAGCAAAATTTAAACCCTCTCCTTCTTCTTCCTCAACTGATGTCGTGTTCCCTCTCACCAATAACTCACAAAACCTCCATTTTGAGTGATGGCAGCTTTGCATGTATATTTTCCTTCTCAAATCTATCAACAAAAGCTAGAGAGAATCATGGTGAGCTGGAAATATTCCATTTTCGTTTTTGATTTGGCTGAACCACAAATACCCTTTTTTCTCCATAATTCAAGTTTCTTGCTTTTGATTAGATTGGAATTGTTGCATGTAGAATATGGATTGAAAAGAGTAGTTGATTTTGAATTAAGGTCTGAAGTTGGAAGCTTGGAGGAGAACAAGGAACATGAAGAAAAGTAGAGAATTTATGCTCTTGAAACTGTTTGGAAATTAAGCTGTTTGCAAAAGCTGTTACAAGAGATTAAGTTGAATAAACTGTTTGGACAGGTTGTAATGATTGGGTCATACCTCTTGCTCTGTAGCTCAGAACTAAATGGTTGTTGGATTTTTGGATTCTACACACAATTCCCTTCAGTTTGGATATAAATTTTGTATCGGGAACAAATGCAAAAAACGCGTTTGAAGTTGGTCAAATCATGCTGGAAACTGCTTACGGGTTTGGCGTAGATTTTTGCATAATAAGCTAAAACGCGAGTTTAAATTGGAAGAATAGTGCCATAACTGAATATATATGCTTGGTAGACTTAATGAGAGTTGGAGTGAAGTTGGGACTGGAGTTGGAGCTTGCAGAAGCCATAAGCCGCAGTTAAGCTGTTTTGGAAAAGTGATTATGGTGGTTAAGTTGTTGGCTAAGGGAGCAGGAGCTGCTTCAGAGTATCCAGAATGTTTAGGTGAGTTCCTTTTAGATTAGTAATTTCCCTTGGGGTTTTGAGTGAGTTAATTTGAAATAAGTGATTATGTTCAAAAATAGCTTAAACTTACCCCTTTTGTTTGCAAGTTTCAATTAGTGTAAATCCTTGGAATTTTACCTGTTTTATGTAATTAATATGATTTGGGTGTGTCACATATGGAAACTGGAACTTGAAACCATCTCTTTTGCAGGGAACACAAATTGTAGAAGGTGATGTTCTGCTACGCTCGCTAGGCGAGGGGTAGAGCATTTCGCTTCTGACTAACTTCGCTGAACGAAGTTCAAGGTCGCAAAGCAAGCCTTGCAGCCCAGTTCTGGGTTGGGCTTCGCTAAGCGAGACCTTAATTCACCGAGCGAAGTAGTCCAGATTTTTACCTTTTTTTTCTTAAAACCTCATGTGTCACACACCAACGGATTTTAACTGTTTAAAAATGAGTTTCTACAACTGAAACAAGGATTTATACGTTGAACGTGAGCATTAACATCGAGTGAAGGTCATATGATATAACAATGGGTTTAGAACTCTAGATAACTCATACTCAACCTACTACCAGACATATGAGACAAAAATTATACAAATATATGTGTGTGTGTGTGTGTGTGTGTGTTTCTGGATAGGTCAGCCCACCAGAGAACCTTCATGACGACTCATACATATATATATAAGAATGATAAGATTAAGTTAAACATGTCCAGCAGGCTTCGGATTATGCCGAATGGGACTTCTCCAAGAGGGTTGTCCACACGTAAGTTAAGTCGTGATTCTCAGGCTCCCTGTTAGTAGTGGAGTCAAGGTTCCCCGTTAGTAGTGGGCAGACATTGTTCCTATGTAACTCCTGCACGACGATAAGAGGAGTCCGGTGTTAGCCTTAGATAGGAATTTTCACCGGTATGATGGGGGTGTACTCCGGGGTTACTCAACTCGGATGCATTTCGTAAAATGAACCCAGATAATAATTGTATGTTCAACGCTAACCTTCTAACTTAAAGCATGAAAACATATGAACATGAATATGAAAGACTTATGATAGTAATCAGATAGTGATCCTAGTTTTCCCCTGATCGCTAAGTTATGCAGAATAGAACAGTAAGCCCTAATATAGGGTCATGTAGAGACAGATGGCGATCATAGGATCCCCGAGATCGCCTACAGCCTAGGATAGGTGGAACTCACTGAGACATTCTGTCTCACCCCAATCCCTTTTATTTTTTTCAGATAAGCAGGTGATCGTGGCAAGAGGAGGCAGATGCGAAGTTGAATGATGTGTCGTCACATACATGTTCCGTACCAGTTTTATATGAATTCTTTATGTACTCAAATATGTATCAGATATATGTATTTGACAGACGTTAATTTATCATATGTACGAACTTGTAATGATGATCATATCCATTCGAACGAAATTTTGCCGTAAATTTTAATGTACCAGGTATCAAGTTTAATGTGCATGTTAAATATTCTAGACAATTTACTATGGGTGTTACAACATTGTTATAAGTTATCTTGTAACAGTGTTTAAATGGTTAACTTGTTATTCAGCTACAAGATAATAACAAGTTAACTATTTAAACAGAATAAAAAACACATAAATCAGAAACCCTAAACCCTAACTTGGAACATCTTAATCAAATCTAAGCCATCTCGCCTCTGATTCTGCGAGAAAGTTGAATATCCTTAGGTAGAATAGCGCAAAGATTAATATCTTCAAACAAACCAACAAAATAAGCTTCAACCGCTTCTTGAAGAGCAGAAACAACACTACTTTGAAACCTCAGACCAGTCTTGGAATCCTGAGCAATTTCCCTCACAAGTCTCTGAAACGGAAACTTCCTTATTAGAAGCCCAGTGCTCTTCTGATACTTACGAATCTCACGAAAAGCAACCGTTCCATGACGGAAACGGTGTGGCTTCTTCAATGATCTGGTTGCCATAGCTGATTTTCGAGCGGATTTGGTGGCAAGCTGCTTTTGTGGTGGCTTGCCGCCGATGGATTTGCGTGTTGTTTGCTTGGTACAAGCCAAGTGATTGATTGGATTGAAATGAGAGAGAAGGGTTATGGTTTTGTTGATTTTGATTTTTGAGAGAATTGGGATTTGATGTGATATATAAATGGGTAAGATTTTGTGAAAATTTCAAATGATGGTGAAATGTGAAGATAATAACTGTTGATGGAGAGTTTATCAATGGTTGTGATGGTTTGGAAGAAAGATCACGCGGATAGCTAAAATTCCAAAGAGAAAGTTGGCTTCAATCTTATTTCAAAGCTAAAAAACGCCATATCTAGTTGTTATAGTCACACCTCTATGTCAATGAGTCGTCAGGATTATGAATACCTAGTTATGGGTGAAACAGAATCTTAGATAGGCAATTTCCGTAGAGTGGTTCGCATCACAGACCAATCATTTTTCTCCACGCTGCAGCCTCGCGGGAACGCGTGGGGTGCATGGGTTTGTTCGCGGTGCGCACGAACCAACAACAATTTTCTCTATTTTCTTTATTTTTTATGTGTTTATCATTATTGAGATATTTTCTCTATTTTCTTTATTTTTCATGTGTTTATCATTATTGAGATGAGCTTGGGACTTGGGATATAATTCCCCCCAAGTTGCTTGTACTTGATCTCCTTGCTTGCATAACTTATATGAGATGTCTTTTGTAGGCTTAATCCCATGATTTATATAAATAAATCAAAACTCAAAACACTTGTAGAGTTGTCTCGTTATAGAAGAAAGAGACTCAAAATAAAGCAAAACAATCTTCATCAAATCATGAGTAACTCACTCCAACCTCTTTATAAGGTTCTAAATTAAACAAACAAAATACTCGAAAAAAACTATATAAAAAAACATCATATGACAAGGAGTCATCTGGTCCAGATGTTGACTTTGGGTCATTATGCTCGTAAGTCCATCTCGCCAAATCTGATCAAGGGTCCAGCTTAAGCTCGTTTCATTAAAGGCCCAAAAATGTTATTTACACCCTTATTCCATATAAGACTACAACCCACAACCCAACAGACATGAGCATAGGATTCCCTTCGAACCATATCGCCTCCTTCCCTCCTTAACACATCAATGGTCAATGGTTACAGGACCACACCAGACGTAACCGTCAACCAACGGCTAATTCCTCGTCATTTTCAATATAAAATTTGCCCTTTTTTTTAGCAATCGTTTGCGACATTTTGACTAAAAACGTTTCTTTATACTATAAATGTTAATTAAAGAAAGAATATCTATAATTAACATTAACGGTTCAAGAGAAATAATCTCAACATATATTTTCATAAAAAAAATCCCAACACATGTATATTCAAATTTAATTACTAACGTAACTTTTTGCACCAAGAAAAAGTAAGACTGTATTTTTTTTTCTGTTTTTCTGTGGAGAATGATATATCGTTAAAAAAGTAACTTCTTGCCAAATAAATTATGTGGCATGAATGCAGATAAAGTTCGATTGTTTCTTTTCAATAAATTTAAGAGAGAACTTTTTTCTTTTGACAAAAATTTAAGAGAAAACCATGTCTGATATGATTTACCAAAAATAATATCCATTGTTTAATTATTATAATCGGCCAATATATGGTCAAAGTTAATGTTGATTGATTTTCTATAAAAAAAAAAAAAATTAATGTTTATTGACTAGTCTTATTTCACATACTATATAAGCACATCTCAAATTTCGTATATAAATAGAATAGAACGAAATGGTAGAGAAAGCAGAAAAAGCAATTGTTAAAAATCCCTTGTCACAAAATGTCTATTTCAATTCATGTATCTTTCTTGTTACTACTTGTGATTGTTATGTCTTTCAATAATTCAACTTTTGGTCGACCTCCTGCAGAAAAAGTACTTTCCCTCTTTGTTGAAAATGATTTACCCGAAAATTCAGAAGAGTTACATTTCATTATTGTGAATGAAAAACCTAATTATGTTTTGAAGCAAGGAGTACCTTTGAATTTCTTGACCAACTTTTTGCCAAAACAAGGTCAATTGACATGGACACGTAAACAACCACTACATGCAACATTCAACTTGTATGATCCTAGCGCAGAAGGAGACCATCAAAAAATCTTTTGGTCAGTAAGACAAGATGGTGTATATCATAGCTGGGATAATGTCAATTGGAATAAAAATACAAATTGGAGCACTTGAATTTGAATACTATTTTACTAGTTTCAACAATTAAATAAAGTGATTTACAAAATACTCCAATACTAGTATATCTCATGTTTTCAGTTTTTGAAATTTGATGCTAAGGTGGCCATATGTTTACCTAATTTTCATGATTTGACTTCTATTATATCATGTATTGAGGAAACTGTTATTAAAGATATGCATTGAATTTTTTTTTAAAAAAAAAGTGTTTTGCGTTTAAAATACAATTATTTTATTTGTAAAATATTATGATTTTGATGCGTGTTTTATTTTTATGGAAATTGTATTTGCTTTCTTTTAGTATAATGATATGCTATCTAAGATTTTTTGTTGCTGTGGTGATCTACTACTATTTGGGTTAGATTCACCCAACCAATTTTTGCAAATTAAATTCAATAAAAATAATTGTCAACCTCATTCGTATCGACAATAGTAGTAGGTTTTTTTTAATAAGACAATAGGAGTAGTTTAAAAAATAAAGTTTCTTTCACTCGATATTGTGCATTAGAGAATGAAAGAAATGATTTAAGAATAGGAAATTAAACGACGGATCATTATGTGTTAGATATTAATTTTTATAGTTGAATTTGCATCAAATTGTGCTCTATGTGGAACAAATTTCACCACGTGATGAGAAGTAATAACCCTTCACAAAGAATCACAATTCTATACAATCATATCAAGCACAAATGTGATTTGAACATTTCAAATCCATTTGATCCTATCATTTTAGAAATACTCTCACATAAGTATATTGATCTATAAATTAAAATCATAGTAACCAGATCCATCATTCTGCATTATGGTGAATGTCTGCTTCTTCTGGCTGAATAGATGCAATCACGTTTCCATATCTATGATTGAACATTCAAAGGACCTTTGGTACACATTTTATTATTTAGAAAGTGAGAGACAAAATTAATTTTTTATTAATTTTCACATGGGATAGAGAACACTACTAATAGTGGCTAAAGACTATATTTATAGACCATGACCTAGTAATTAAGCTCAACAATACTAATAGTTATTTTTTTTCATTTCCAAATATCTGTTGTAATACTAATATGTGTGTCAATACTAATGCGATGTCATGACATAAAGTGGTTGATTTGTTCTTGGTATCCAACGTAAAAAATTTGACAGAAGTTATTTATAACTAAAAAATGATACAATAAATAATGTAGAACTATATTTGATTGTTTGGTATTTGGTATATCCTATAAAACTAAGCTCACACTCCTATGTAGCATGTTGATGAGCTACTAAGCTTTCAAAGCAGCTAAAATCAAATTAGAACAAGGCGCCCTCTACGGTGCGCAACTTTATCATATTGCGTACCGTGTGTGATGAAATTTTACCACAAGATCAACTTGTTTCTCATGGTATTATGGTAGACCGCCCACACCATATACAATATTATTTTATCAATCCCTCTCACAGTCTCACTCTAGCAGATACTCCCTTTCTCCATCGCAGTCCTCTAACATGGTCGTCATTGATGTCGTCGCGCCACCTCTTCATTGACACAAAGCTTTTGAGAAGAATAAGAATCCAAAACCTAAACATCACATTCAAGAACAATACAACTGCAACTAAGAACACAACACTTCAATAATAATAGTTTCAGATCTAGTTTTTGAAGACAAAGCAATAACAATTTTCGATCTAGATCTCACAAAAGTGTTATTTGTTTTTTTTCTTAATAAAGTTTAAATACACATGAAAATCAATATGATTAGTGAATGTCACCTTCATCATTGAATTTTCTTAATCATGCAAAAAGAAGAAATCACCAATGTAGCGATATAGAAGAAAGAAGGATTTTATTTATCTTTTTTTTTTTTTGTAGAAAAAGCAGAAGATTGATGATATGAGAATCATGAGGTGTTGAGAGTAAATTTCTATTGCTCTGTTTTCGTTTTCGCTGTAATCGGTGACACCGCAGCCGAAATTGCTGAGGAGTGAGGATTTGTTTTTAGAAGAAAATAAAATAATAATAAATCGCAATTACAATTTCACATTCATTTTAATTTTATTTATTTATTCATTAGTGTATAGTTTTCTATGATTGATGACAATTTTGTTGCCGCTTCAGTTACATATTGGGTTTGATCTGGTTATATTGCTGACAAGGTTTTTCAATTCAATTACAAACACCACTTATTTTTCTTTTATCACTTTTTCATTTTCTAAATTAGTCCACAAACTGTATATCCTAACCGCACAAGGAGAAATGGTTGATTGCTTATGGTTGTTGAAGTTAGTTTTGATTCCAGTTTCAAGGTGGAAGAGGAAGAGGAAGAGGACGAGGTGAAAATTTGGTAAAAAAATAAAGAAAAGAAAATGTGAAAATGGGATATGGTACATGCAAGTGTAAAGTAAGCTCTATCAAAAGGTTACTAATATACCGTAGGAGACATTGTTTACTTGCGCACCCTAGCTTTTGCCGTAGAACAATTGGAAGTGAAATGTATACTATAAAATACGTGACATACTCCAATGGATATTTTGTGAGAAAAGTTACATGGCCAAATACAACACTCAACACATGGTCATATTTATTAGTATGGCCCCATGTAATACGTTTAGAGATACTTTTTTTAAGGGACATTTAGAGATGCTTTTAACAAAGTAAAACATAAGTTTCACATCACATGCGACCAAAAGAAAAAGCTTCACAAAATTGTTAAATAAGTTCACACACCCAATCGACTATGAGGATTTGCCAATTCAAACACCTGACTTATAATTAAACATCATATGTGATTTAAACTTTTCTTTACCCAACTAAACTTAAAGGCATTTCATTAAAAGTATTGTAAGAAGCATGCGATAAAGCTACCCTTACAAGAGCACGAGTGCTTCCGTTTGCTTGACATGTAGTAAACACAACTTCATGACTTATAATTTTGGAGTAGAGTTTTACAATTTTTAACAATTATACCATACTCGTCTTGTTGGAGTGCACATAATAAATTGACATCTTGCAGTCCGGTTAAAAGATGACATTCTAATGACTCAAAGTTATGATCCATTTAAGGCCTTTTGATGACACATAAACACCTTTTTACAGGGTTGGATGGAGAAATGTAACATTGCAAACATTTTGTGAATAACCATTTTATTACCAAAAAACTTAAATGATTAACTTGTTACAAACATCTAACTCAAAGGAACGCCAAATTTATCCGGCTTTATTTTCACACTTGAGGCGCTAACCTAGTGGTAAGAGTTTGAAATTGTAACCTTAATGTACCAAGTTCAAATCCCCTTAGAAACAATTGTAAATTGGTCACTAGCGTAACTTTAATTAATAAAAAATTTCCCTAATCCAAATTTTAAAAAATGAAATAAATAGAGAAAATTGTTTTTAATTGTAGTAATTAAATTAATTTTATTATAATTTGATTACAAATTTTTTACTCAACATTTGATTGAATTAATACATTATCTTTGGTATATATATTGTAAATTATTTTTGTCTTAGTTTTTAAATGAAAAAATGTGAAATCTTTTATTACAAAATGGTTTTTTTATCACTATCAATTTCATCTTTAGGTGTTTTATGCATTACTTTTATCTTGACTGTATAGGTAAGCTTAGGAAAAGTTACCATGGTTAATAAATAGATTATATTACACAGATCATCACTCATTAACATCATACTTGATGCATATTTTCCAAAATTCGACTATTGAATTTAACCATTATGTGATATAGATTTCATTTTTTTATATAGATATAAAATCATTTGATATATTATTGAGGTCTTTTAAGATTAACGTTGTATAATAAAAACGGTTAAAACATTAATCTTGATTTATACAAAAAATAATATAAATAGTCTAAATGATATAAACTTTCAACCTAACCTCACTAACTCACGCACGAGAACCATAAGGTGCTAAGTTGAATATTTGTTTTTTTTTCTTTTAAGGAAAGTTGAATATTTGTTATAAATGGTGTTTGTGATACATGAATAAATTTGTTGTAAAAATATACTACTATCTATTATTATAATCTACTACTATAATCATAAAACTGAATACATTACCACCAAAGTTTCCTAATTTCCACATTAAGACGCACTATATCACTAAATCAATGAGCTTAATTGTTATTTTCGCACAATAATCATATATAACTACTCCTCCGGTCCTTATTATAAGAAATTTTTCAAAAAAATCTTTGGACCTATTTATAAGACAATGTCACAATTTTTAAGGTGTATTTATTGCATAAAAGACATTATTAACCCTCATTTAATCCTTGTCTTTTTAATGTTAGTAGGTATATTTAATACTTCACAAATTTTTATGAGGTATATTTAAATGATTGTCTTGATTTTGATGTTTTTTTAGTTTTTCTTCTTATATTAAAGACCAGGGGAGTATTATATTCAATTATTTAATCTTGTGCTTTGTTGGTGGATCTTTCCTCGAACACACGCGACACTTTTAATTTGCTAGGCTTTTCTTTTGGTTTAGTTTTAAGTATTTGTGCAATAAATGTTGTTGATGGATCTTTACAAATACTCCCTCCGTTCCTTTTTAATTGTCACTTTTGAAGAAATTTTTTGTTCCTTTTTAACTGTCACTTTCAAAGTTCAATGCAACTTTAAATATTGTTTTACCAATATTATCCTTAGTTATTTATTATGGAGAGAGAAATATATGAGATGATATATTAAATGAATAAGGTTATTATAGTAAAAATATAAATTATTGTATCAAAAGTAGTGACATTTATAGTTTGTCTTGGTTTGTGTAAAATGTCAAAATGTGACAATTAAAAAGGAACGGAGGTAGTACACTCTAACACTAGCAGAACATGTAACCAAAGGCCAATGAGAGACGTTGAATAACTCGATGTAGGTTGAATAAATTCAACTTACATAATTGGGTTTGGAAATCTACATGTAGGGAAATCTACAAAAAAATTGATTTTTACGTTGAATAATATGTTTGCACCATTGTGCAAACATAAATGGGTTTGGAAATCTTGTGAATAGGAATGCTTTCCGGCGGCAAAGTGAGATTTGATTTGGTTCTCAAGTCATAAGAATATTTGCAAAATAGATTCATGATGATACAAGTGAGTTGAATGTAAAGTGATTTATGTTTGATGTATTTATCTAAAAGTGAATTTAACACTAAATTTAAGGTTAAAATCAATTCTAGGAGTCAAAAGCTACAAATAGTATATCTTTCAAAAAAAGAAAACTACAAATAGAATAAACACTACATGCAAGATTAATTCTCCTTTATATCATCCAAATATGATAAAATCAATTTTACAACCTCTAGAATCGCTTTTGGCCCTCTAAAATTGAAACTAAACATGTGCTCACTCTCATGTGACTAATGAGATCATATACACTTATTTAATTCAATGGCAAGTTAGATTGGAAAAGATTTAAAAAAAATAAAATAAAATACAAAATTACACTTATTCTTAAATATTATCAGTAAATTGAAATTCATCAAAGATATAACATCGAATATATATAATTTTTTATTTTAGAGAATAGAATATATATATATATATGTGTATATATATATATATATATATATATATATATATATATATATATATATATATATATATATATATATATAATTTTATGTTGATAGATTATGTCATATATAATTCATCAAAAATTGAATTTTTTTCGTTTTATGCTATTAACATGGATGTTGTGAGTTTGTTCGCAACTTCATCATTTTTGTTTTTAGAGACCTTTAATTTATATTGCATCGATATACTATATCAATTTGAATGAATGAATATCTTTTGTTTTTATCAAAAGAAAATACACACAAAAATACCCTTGATAGAATTTTGGGAAATGGGATAAGTGTAATATCCCGCTTTTAACCCTGTCAATTACCAATATCATTTTATTGTATCCGAGCAAATTTCATAAGAAGGGCATTCTGGTAATTTCACCTTTTTCCTATAAATAGGAGAAAACATAACTTCTCCCTCATTCTTTCCTTGCACTTCTCCCTCTAAGAATCAGAAATTTCCACTCTCCCTTCCTCTCACTCTCACGAGCTCCCCTCCCCACCACCATAATCCATCAAATTTTCTCCACTTTTAACTCACCCAATGTTACATGCAATTGCATAATCATAATCCTCATGAGAAGTTGACCCAATAACAAGTTTCAAACTCATCTTCCTCCCTCCTTGCCTTGGCTGAATTCCTCATACTCCATCACCATGTGTGGAATTTTGCAGTTCAAGCTTAATTAGTAGCTGCATGTATGTTTTGAGTGCTGAAAGCGGTTACTACTGATGATTAAAAGCAAAAGTGATTTGGGAATTAAAGCTTTTAGCTTGGGTACAAGTGTGGGAAGCTTGAGCTGTTTGTGTATAGTGTTTGGTTGGTTAGAAACAAAAATTGGTGATTAAGCTTATCATAAGTTGTTTAAGTTGTAGTAATGTAACATCCCGCTTAAGACTCGAATATTTATCAGTGTCGAGATGATGTACCAGAGATGTTTTAAGAAAAAGGGAAATTTAGTAATTGCCAATTAATGGCTTCATATATGGAAAAAGTCATTCTTTCCCTCATTTTCTAACACTCTTTCTCTCTCTAGAATTCAACTCTCTCCCTTCTCTCTACCCTCTCACCCGATTTTCCTCCTTCCCATCTCAATCTTCAACTAATCATTATTCCATTTGATGCTAAACCACATGCAAGCACCAATTGTGTGATCCTTGAGCTATTTTGGAAGCAAAAGGAGCCAAGAAAACAAGAAAAGGAAAAGGATTGGAAGCTAGGGTTAGAGAAAGCTTTGCAAGGAATCAAGAAAGAAGAGGAATCAAGCTGGGATTCTGGACTAGGAAGCATGGCAAGCAGTGATAAGATAATTCAAGGTGAGCTCCCATAGAATTCTTACCCTTTTAGGGGTAGTTTTGAGGTATAGAGAGGAAAGGAAAATCTGAATGATTAAGTCTAAATTCTTGTATGTTAGTTTCCCTTTTGTTAATACTTGATATACTATGATCTTCCTAGTTAAAAACCCTATCAAATGATGTATATAGACTTGCTGGTTGTGGGATTATGTTAAAACTCGTTTTGGAATTTTCTGGAAATGTATAGGGCCTGGCAACACTGGTTTTGTCGTGCCACGATGGCACCCATCGTGCCATGATCATGACGATCTGGGCACCATCGTGCCACGAGAGTAGCATGTCGTGCCACGACAAAAGCAGAATGTCACCCCATTTTTTAATGTGTTTTAAGGCCAGAAAACCATCCTCACAGCACCAAAATGTCTTTATGCATTTAGTAATGAAAGAAAAGGGCCATAGACTATCTTGTATTAGCATGAGAGTGGGGTTTGTTGAGTCTTTAAGTGTTGGCTGCATTGTTTGGCAAAACCAAAGTATGGAATAGAAGCTTTTCCTTATGATGAACATTTCTTCAGTTACAAGTTTTCTCATTTGAAGCCATTCAGAAGCTGAAATCTACATCAGAAGCTGAAATGATCTTCAGAAGCACTGTAGCACTTCAGAAGCAGTTTCAGGTTCTGAAGCCAGCGTTGACTTCTGTTGACCACATCAGAAGCTGGGTTTGCTGGATTGTTTTTGCACGTATCTTGGGAGATTGAGCAAGGAATTATGTTTGTTTAATTGCTTCTAGAATGCTGGGTTAATTGGAGAAGATATCTTTGAAGATTTGGTTCAAAATTATGAAAATCCGTATTTTCTGTTTTAAATCTTTCAAAGATTGGATGCAGTTTTATTTGTTACTTTATTGGAACAATCTTATTCCAGTAACAAATCAATACAGAAGATTTGGAGCATAATTAAGAGGCTTGCTGAAGGTTATAAAAGGAGGAGCTTTGCTATTGAAGACTTACGATTTAGAGAGTCAAAAATCAGAGAATTGAGTCTGTGTTTTTTACTTAGAGTTTTTATTGTGCACCACTCTGTTAGAGTTGGTTTAGGTTTGTTTTGAGTTGTAATCACTCTAAGCCTGTAGGTATGAGTGCTGTCTTTGTGTTTTGAAGTTTTTCTCAAAAACAGGGTAGTTGTGTTTCAGAACTGGTTAAGTTCAAAGGGTAGTTCAAGTGGCTAGGTTGTAGTTACTTGAATAGGAAGTTAGAGGTTTTCTAATACTCAACGTGTTGGGTAGAATTCAAGACTAGGAGGAAGTTAATTGCTTAGGCTGGGAACTGGGAGTCAGTGTCTTGAGTCATAAGGATTAATTCCTATAGTGGAATTCCTTCCTGGATTGGTATCCCCCAGAGTAGGAGGTGTTTACTCCGAACTGGGTTAACAAATTTCTGTGCCTTTTTACTTTCCTGCACTTTTAATTTGCTGCCTGTGTGTGTTCTTGTTTGTGCTCTGTTTTGCAAACTAGTGTGTCCTGCGTGCTGTTCAGAACCTGTTAGGTTCAGAACCTGATTACTCTGTTAGTTTCTGTTCATTGCCTGGCCAGAATTTCAATTGGCATCAGAGCAGGCACCCTGCCTGTATTTTGGGTGAGATCCAGAGGACTTAATTTCTGGTAAGCATGGATAGAGAAGGAGGATATGTCAATAGACCACCTCTACTAGATGGCACAAACTATGAGTACTGGAAGTCTAGAATGTGTGCCTTCTTAAAATCTATTGACAGCAGGACTTGGAAAGCTGTGATTAAAGGCTGGGATCATCCTGAGGTTTTGGACAAAGATGGTAACAAAACTGGAGTATTGAAGCCTGAAGAGGAGTGGACCAAAGCTGAAGATGACTTGTCTCTGGGAAATTCAAAAGCTTTGAATGCAATCTTTAATGGTGTGGACCAGAACATGTTCAGACTTATTAAACAATGTACTGTTGCTAAGGAGGCCTGGGAAATTTTGAAGACAACTCATGAAGGAACCTCTAAAGTGAAGATGTCCAGATTGCAGCTGCTGACCACCAAATTTGAGAATCTGAAGATGAAGGAAGATGAGAATATCCAGGATTTCTATATGAATGTACTTGATATGGCTAATTCCTTTGATTCTCTTGGAGAAAAGATGACTGATGAGAAGTTAGTCAGAAAGATCCTCAGGTCCCTGCCCAGAAGGTTTGACATGAAGGTTACAGCTATTGAGGAGGCTCATGATATTTCTGCTATGAAGGTTGAAGAGCTCATTGGTTCTTTGTTGAATTTTGAGACTGCATTCTGCAAACAGCCTGATAAGAAAGGGAAAGGTATAGCTTTTTCTGTGAATGCTGAAGCTGATGATCAACAAGAGTCTGAGGAGGATGACTTATCAGAAGCTCTAGTATTGCTGGGAAAACAATTCAACAAGATTCTGAAGAATGTTAACAGAAAAGCCAAAGCCAAAGGTCAGAACTTCAGATTCAATAACAAAAAGCAACAAACTGATGAGAAGAAGACCAAGTCTGAGGAGAAAAGTAACCAAGCCAAAGGCGTGCAGTGCTATGAGTGTGAAGGTTATGGACATATCAAAACTGAGTGTCCTACTTTTCTTAAGAAGCAGAAGAAAAGCCTAGCTGTTGCATGGTCTGATGATGGTTCTGAAGAAGATGATGATAGTGAATCTGGTATGTGTGATACTGGTCTGGTAGTGAGGTCAGGAGCTATCTTGAAGAAGGAACCTGCTTTAGAGTCTGAGACTTTTTCAGAGTCTGACTCAGAATCTGAAGGTTCATCTGTGTCTGAAGCTGTTAAAACTTCATATGATGAACTAGCTGACAACTACAGGAAGCTGTATACCAGAAGTGCTGAGGTTTGCAAACAAGTGCTAGATCAGAAGGAGACTATTTTTCAACTGGAGGCTGAAAAAGGAGAACTTCTTGTGCAGAATTCAGATTTGAAAGAAGAAGTGAACCAGTTAAATTCCCAACTTGAACATATGAAAAAGCAGGTTAGAATGATGAATACTGCTACTAATGTGTTGGATGAAATTTTGGGTGCTCAGCAACAAGGAAAAACTGGATTAGGCTTTGATGATCAGACTCAAAACTC
This sequence comes from Medicago ruthenica, assembly GCA_018208015.1. NCBI lineage: Eukaryota > Viridiplantae > Streptophyta > Magnoliopsida > Fabales > Fabaceae > Medicago > Medicago ruthenica. The sequence goes on from CM031375.1 coordinate 79,821,876, forward strand.
CAAACAGAAGATTCTTGTTAAAGAGTTTGTTCCTGCCACCAAAACTGATAATCCTATGATTGGAGCATCTCAGATGAGACCTCAGAAACAATCCCAGATGCAAGCTCAAAAGCAAGGTCAGAAGCATGTTCAGATGCTACCTCAGAAGCAACCCCAGATTTTTTCCAGAAACAGAAGAAGGAGAAATCATCCATGGATCTGTCATCATTGTGGAAAGAAAGGGCATATCAAACCATTCTGCTTCAAACTTTATGGCTATCCTGAACATTTTCAGTATAGAAAAGTGGAACCAGCTACTGTCAGACAGAATGTTCAGAAGGTGTGGAAGCCCAAAGTTCAGAATGTAGGCCTGATTGCTCATACTTCACTGAGAGCCACCTCAAAAGAAGACTGGTACTTTGATAGTGGGTGTTCAAGGCACATGACTGGTGTGAAGAAGCTGCTGAACAATATCAGATCATACTCCAGAAGTTATGTGACATTTGGAGATGGTGTAAAAGGTCAGATTATGGGTATTGGTGATTTAATCAGAGAAGGTTTGCCCAGACTTAATGATGTGCTACTGGTGGAAGGTTTAACTTCAAATCTGATCAGTATTAGCCAGCTATGTGATCAGGATTTAAAAGTGAATTTCAACAAGCAGGAGTGTATTGTTACTGATCAGGATGGTAAAACTCAGATGAGGGGCTGCAGATCCAAAGACAATTGTTATTTGTGGGTTTCTGAAGAAGAAAGAAGTCTGACTTCTTGTCTTATGAGCTCAGAAGAGGAAGTCAAACTCTGGCACCAGAAACTGGGACATTTGCACTTGAAAGGCATGAAGAAAATCCTAAGTACTGAAGCTATCAGAGGTGTGCCTAATCTGAAGATCAATGAGGACAGTGTTTGTGGTGATTGTCAGATTGGTAAACAAACAAGAAAGTCTCATCCCAGATTAGTTCACCAGGTAACTACCAAAGTACTAGAACTTGTTCATATGGATTTAATGGGGCCTATGCAAGTAGAAAGTATTGGAGGGAAGAGGTATGCATTTGTAATGGTAGATGACTACTCAAGATTCACATGGATCAACTTTGTTAGAGAAAAGTCTGATACATTTGAAGTATTTAAAGACCTGTGCGTTCAATTACAAAGAGAAAAAGATTGTGGCATAGTCAGAATCAGAAGTGATCATGGCAAAGAATTTGAAAACAAGAGCTTTTCAGAATTCTGTGCTTCTGAAGGTATAAAGCATGAGTTTTCTGCACCTATCACACCCCAGCAAAATGGTGTAGTTGAGAGGAAGAATAGGACTTTGGCAGAATGTGCAAGAGTGATGCTGCATGCTAAGAAACTTCCATATATGTTCTGGGCTGAAGCAATGAACACTGCATGCTATATCCATAATAGAGTCACTCTGAAGAAAGGAACAGCATCTACATTGTATGAACTATGGAAAGGAAGGAAGCCTACAGTCAAATATTTTCATGTGTTTGGCAGTAAATGTTACATTTTGGCTGACAGAGAGAATAGAAGAAAACTGGATCCTAAGTCTGATGAGGGCATATTCCTGGGTTATTCAGTAAACAGCAGAGCTTACAGGGTGTTTAATTCCAGAACCAAGGTTGTGATGGAGTCCATAAATGTGGTTATTGATGATTTGTCTGCTGCGAATGAAAAGAATGAGCCTGAAGTTGTTCCAGAATCTGAAGCCTCAGAAGAACAAACTTCAGAAGCAGAAAAGCATTCAGAGGCTGAAGAAGCAGAAGATCAACCAGATCAAGTTTCAAATGGTAAAGGGCCATCTATTAGAATTCAGAAGGATCATCCTAAGGAGCTTATCATTGGGAGTTTGGATCAAGGGGTCAGAACCAGGAGATCAGAACCAGCTGCTACTGATTCATGCTTTGTGTCAAAGGTTGAGCCTAAAAATGTGAAAGAAGCCCTAACTGATGAATTTTGGATTGAAGCAATGCAAGATGAGTTGAATCAATTCAAAAGGAGTGAAGTGTGGGATCTGGTTCCAAGACCTGAAGGGTTGAATGTAATTGGTACTAAATGGATTTACAAGAATAAAACAGATGAGAATGGTACTGTAGTCAGAAACAAGGCTAGGTTGGTTGCTCAGGGTTATACTCAAGTAGAGGGATTGGATTTTGATGAAACCTTTGCACCTGTGGCCAGACTAGAGTCCATAAGACTACTGTTGGGTGTATCCTGCATTCTCAAGTTCAAATTGTTTCAGATGGATGTGAAGAGTGCATTTTTAAATGGATATCTGCAAGAAGAAGTTTATGTAGAACAACCTAAGGGTTTTGTGGATCATCAGTTTCCAGATCATGTGTACAAGTTAAAGAAAGCCTTATATGGACTGAAGCAAGCACCAAGAGCATGGTATGAAAGGCTTACTCAATTTCTTGTGGCTCAAGGTTACAGAAAAGGAGGTTCTGATAAGACCTTGTTTGTGAAAGATGAAAATGGGAGTCTGATGATTGCTCAGATTTATGTGGATGATATAGTGTTTGGAGGGATGTCTCAGAAGATGGTCAAACTGTTTGTTCAGCAAATGCAATCAGAGTTTGAAATGAGTTTAGTTGGTGAGCTGACATATTTTCTTGGATTACAAGTCAAACAAATGGAAGATACAATCTTCATTTCTCAAAGTAAGTATGCCAAGAACATAGTGAAGAAGTTTGGAATGGAGTCTGCTGCTCATAAGAAGACACCAGCTGCTACTCATCTGAAGTTGACCAAAGATGAACATGGAGTTTCAGTTGATCAAAGTCAGTACAGAAGCATGATAGGGAGCTTATTGTATTTAACTGCAAGCAGACCTGATATCACTTATGCTGTTGGAGTTTGTGCAAGATATCAAGCTGATCCTAAGATGAGTCATCTGACACAAGTGAAGAGGATCCTGAAGTATGTGAATAGCACAAGTGACTATGGAATCATGTATTCACATAGTTCAAGTTCTGAACTGATGGGATTTTGTGATGCTGACTGGGCTGGAAGTGCTGATGACAGGAAGAGCACCTCAGGAGGTTGTTTCTTTTTGGGAAATAACTTAATTTCTTGGTTCAGCAAGAAACAAAATTGTGTTTCACTATCAACTGCTGAAGCTGAGTACATTGCTGCTGGGAGTAGTTGCTCACAACTGGTATGGATGAAACAAATGCTGGAAGAATACAACATTGAACAGGGAACCATGACCCTATTTTGTGATAATCTGAGTGCTATTAATATCTCTAAGAACCCTATTCAACACAGCAGAACTAAACACATAGATATCAGACATCATTTTATCAGAAATCTTGTGGAGGACAAAGTTATTCAGCTGGAACATGTAGCTACTGAAGAACAAGTTGCTGACATATTCACAAAGGCCTTGGATGCTAAGCAGTTTGAAAACTTGAGGAGCAAGTTAGGGGTGTGTTTGCATGAAGAGTTATAGCAGTTACTGCAAACTGGATGTGAGGAAGCTAGAGTACCTGCCAGTTGTGCCTTTGCTGAGTGTGATCCTGAACCTAAGTCAGAGTCTGAGACTACTTTTGGATATGTAGTTTTCCTTCCCTATTTGTCTGAGAGTTGTCAGAATTTTGTGGCTAAAAAGGGGGAGAAAATCTTATGTAATGTGTTGGCTCTGATACCATGTGTTGCTGCTCAGAGAATGAGTTCAGCTTTCAGTTTTGTTCAGAAGTTATTTGTGAAGCTTAGAGTTCAGAACAAATATAACAAGAGCTGTCAAGATGTTATTGAGGGGGAGTATGAGTCTCAGGGGGAGCATAAGGTTGCTATGATCCTGAGTGTTTGTGGTCCTGAAGAACAATTGTGTGCAGCTCCTGAAGTGTTGGCTCTGATATGCTCTGATACCATAAATTCAGAAGTAAGGGGGAGTTTGATGTATGCTGAGTGTATGCTGAGTTGCAGGGGGAGTATGTGTAATGATCAGGAGTTGATCAGTAGCTCTGATACCATGTTTGTGAAGATTAGGAGTTAGTAGCTCTGATACCATGATTGTGAAGATCAGGAGTTGATCAGTACTTGGTTTTGTGTGCTTCAAGAGTCAGAAGCTGAAGCTGTTGTTTAACAGAGCTAAATCCGCTGCCTAAACTGATTGCTATGATGTATTAGTATGGAGTTCTTCATTGCTGAGTTGCTTTTAAGGGAGATTGAAGAACTTGGATGGTTTTAGCCAAAAAGTTGCCAAAGGGGGAGATTGTTGAGTCTTTAAGTGTTGGCTGCATTGTTTGGCAAAACCAAAGTATGGAATAGAAGCTTTTCCTTATGATGAACATTTCTTCAGTTACAAGTTTTCTCATTTGAAGCCATTCAGAAGCTGAAATCTACATCAGAAGCTGAAATGATCTTCAGAAGCACTGTAGCACTTCAGAAGCAGTTTCAGGTTCTGAAGCCAGCGTTGACTTCTGTTGACCACATCAGAAGCTGGGTTTGCTGGATTGTTTTTGCACGTATCTTGGGAGATTGAGCAAGGAATTATGTTTGTTTAATTGCTTCTAGAATGCTGGGTTAATTGGAGAAGATATCTTTGAAGATTTGGTTCAAAATTATGAAAATCCGTATTTTCTGTTTTAAATCTTTCAAAGATTGGATGCAGTTTTATTTGTTACTTTATTGGAACAATCTTATTCCAGTAACAAATCAATACATAAGATTTGGAGCATAATTAAGAGGCTTGCTGAAGGTTATAAAAGGAGGAGCTTTGCTATTGAAGACTTACGATTTAGAGAGTCAAAAATCAGAGAATTGAGTCTGTGTTTTTTACTTAGAGTTTTTATTGTGCACCACTCTGTTAGAGTTGGTTTAGGTTTGTTTTGAGTTGTAATCACTCTAAGCCTGTAGGTATGAGTGCTGTCTTTGTGTTTTGAAGTTTTTCTCAAAAACAGGGTAGTTGTGTTTCAGAACTGGTTAAGTTCAAAGGGTAGTTCAAGTGGCTGGGTTGTAGTTACTTGAATAGGAAGTTAGAGGTTTTCTAATACTCAACGTGTTGGGTAGAATTCAAGACTAGGAGGAAGTTAATTGCTTAGGCTGGGAACTGGGAGTCAGTGTCTTGAGTCATAAGGATTAATTCCTATAGTGGAATTCCTTCCTGGATTGGTATCCCCCAGAGTAGGAGGTGTTTACTCCGAACTGGGTTAACAAATTTCTGTGCCTTTTTACTTTCCTGCACTTTTAATTTGCTGCCTGTGTGTGTTCTTGTTTGTGCTCTGTTTTGCAAACTAGTGTGTCCTGCGTGCTGTTCAGAACCTGTTAGGTTCAGAACCTGATTACTCTGTTAGTTTCTGTTCATTGCCTGGCCAGAATTTCAGGGTTAGATATTTTATATATCATTGAGGTTTAACCTCAAAAGAATCAAGTGTCATTTATGACAATGGGTAGAATTATCCACAAGTTATCAAGTAAGATAAGGGGTTTAGCTTCCCAACAAAGAATTAAGTGGCTTATGAGAACGATAAGCTTAGAACCTTATACTATAGGTTAAGTACCACATGATTAGTTATGTGATGAATGCATCAGATATGCATAGGTTCAATGATGTATCAGATATACATATGTTAAGTAAGATTATATTATAAGACTATGTTAACGTGTTCATCAGACTCCGGATTATGTCGGATGGGATTTCTTCGAAAGGGCTATCCACACGTATGTTAAAGATTAAGCATGTTCAGCAGACTCCGGGATACGCCGGATGGGACTTCTCCGAGAGGGTTGTCTACATGCAAGTTAAGTTGTGTTCAGCAGACTCCGGGATACGCCGGATGGGACTTTTTCGAGAGAGAGTTATCCGCACAACGATAAGAGTAGTCCGGTGTTAGCCTGATATGATAGGAATTTCACCGGTATGATGAGAGATATACTTCGAGGTTACTCCACCCGGATGCACTCCGTAAAATGAACTCAGATAATAATGTTTGTTCAACGCTAACTTCTAACTTTATGTTATAAGTAAGATGAATATGTATATGTATTTATTACATAAGTTTATTACATCAGATAATAGTTATCAGAAAGTGATCATAGGATGTCCCCAGATCACTAAGTATGAGAATATGTCAAAGTAGTCACCAGTTATCAGGCAGTGATCTTAGGTTTCCCCTTGATCACTAGTTTAACAGGATGTAGTCTAGTTTTATGACTGCACAGTTTAGCAGGAACAGGCAGGTAACCCTTTATGGGTAAGGTCAAAGCTTGGCGATCATAGGTATCCCCAAGATTGCCAAAAGTAGGCACGGCGACCCTAAGTTCCCCGTGGTTGCCAACAGTAGGTTGGGTGGAGCTCACTGAGACATTATGTCTCATCCCAATCCTTCTGGTGCAGGTTTACAGGTTAGCATGATGTTCGCGATGAAGTTCTTCAGGAAGACGCTAGATGGAGTGCAGTTGCTCGTCAAGTACCAGCTCAGGAATTTATCAGTCTTTGTATAAGTATTTATAGTGGTGCTTGAACAGTTGTATAACGAGTAAATTGTACTCATTCAGTTGTATTATTTATTATTATTATTGAAAAATTTGATGTATCCAGTATCATTTTAATACACATGCTAAATATTCTAGACAATTTAGTATGGGTGTTACAAGTAAGGAATGGGCCTAAATTGTAGCTTATGAGTTTGAATGGTTTTGCATATTGGGCTGTTGAGAACACTGAAATGGTTGTGTTGCTGTTTGGAAATGAAAAGCTAAGGCAGAAGCAACAAGTTGTAAATAAGCTGTTTTTGGATAAGTGCTTATGGAGCATGGTAGGAGCCTTGTTTGATGCTTAAGCTGATTAAAGTGGCCATAAATGTACTGGTGAGTTCATGTAGATTAGCACCCACCTTGGGTAGTTTGATTTATGTGAGAAAACTCAATAACTCTAGGTATTTTCTTGGTTTAGTTGCCCATGTGTAATGCAAATGTCAAATTTATGTTAATCTGTGTTTACAACTTCAATATAAATGGAATTAAGCTTTCTGGAATCGCTTGGATGTCCCTGGACGTTTAGGTACACATCAAAATGGCCAAAATGTTGTTTTCACTAATTTTGTTGTACTGTCAAGCTTGCTAAGCGAGCTGACTGCATCCTGGCCATTCTGATGACTTCGCTGAGCGAAGGAAGAGCTCGCCTAGTGAGCTGCACAGTCCTGTTTTGGACTGTCAGTCTCGTTAAGTGAGTAATTCTTCGCTAGGCAGGGTGCTCAGTGCTGTAACTTTAAAAAAACAATTATTCTATGATCAGGGACTATTTTGCAACTTCAGAAGGTTTATATGTAAATGTAAATTAAAGATAAACATAAATAATGATCATTGCATTAACAACAGAGAGTTATGTAAGTACCTAAGAAAGGACAGTGGTATGGGAACCATTAACCCTCTGGGAAGGTTATTAATTTTAAGTAAATGACATATGAAAACGATATGCATAGAACATGAATTAATAGGTTAAGCAATATGTGAACCTACTCCATATAATGTATCAGATATACACATGAATAATTAAGACTATGACCAGACATATGTTACAGCAAGTTATACAAATATATGCATGTGTGTGTGTGTATATATATATATATATATATATATATATATATATATATAAACATGTTTAAAACAGTTAAGTTGTGGCTTCAGAAAAGCTCCAGACTTTGTTTGGATGGGAGTACGTTCCGAATGGATGGTCCACTTCCGCCAGTTGAAGTGGGAGTATGTTCTGTAACATCCCGCTTAAGACTTAGATGTTTAACAGTGATGAGACGATGTATCAGAGATATTTTAAGTAAAGGGCAATTTGGTAATTGCCGCTCAAGGGCCTTATAAAAGGGCCAAGACCCATTCCTTCCTTCATTTTTCCTTCCCTTTTTCTTTCTAGAAAATCAAATTTCCCCCCCTTCTCTCTACTCTTTCTCACGCCATCTCCCTCTCCCCACTTCAATCTTCACCAAATCAACTAAGGAATCCATAGACAAGCACAATTTTGGAAAGTTTGAGTCAAGATAAGCTAAGTGAGCCAAGAATGGAAGGGAGAGATCAAAGCTAGGGTTTGAGGAGAGGCTTGGAAAGAATCAAAATCAAGTTGTTCTGGTGAGTTCCCTAGATTAGAAAACCTCACCTTGGGTGTGTGTTTGTCTTGAGAGGAAAAATCCATAATTTTAGGGATTTAATGTTTTATAGTTGCCCAAATATGTTAACCCATGTTTTCTTGTGTTAACTCTTGGTTATAGTTGATTATTTTGATGAAAATTACCTTCTGGAATTGATAAACGGGCCATTGGACAATTGGGTACTCCTTTGGAACAAAAAATCACGTTTTGAACACTTTTTGTTCTGTCAAGTTCGCTGAGCAAAGTTGAACTTCGCTGTGCGACCATGACAGCTTTTCGTTCTAGAGCACTTCGTTGGGAGTTTGCTGAGCGAACTGTCCTGCATTTTGCACTGACAGTTCGCTGAGCGAGATAATGCTCGCTAAGCAAAGTACCCTGTTTTCTGATTCTTTTATAAATGTACCATATTGTCCAAGAACCAAGCTAAATGAGCAGGAATCAAGCCTTAATGCTAAATATCCTTGGGTTAGCATTCCTAAGAGAGTATTCTAACAAGATTTAAGTACGGGTAGGTTACTGACCCGGGAACAAAGTATAGGTTAAGAACCCCAAGCATACTGAGACGTGCCTCTTACTGTTCACGCTAGTGGGACACTGAGGGTCACGTTTAAGTTAAGAATTCTACTACAAGTTAAGTCGTGTCTTTCGTTGTTCACGCTAGTGGGACACGAAAGGTTCATGCATAAGTTAAGACTAATAATGTAAATATGATAAGTCGTGTCTTCTGTTGTTCACGCTAGTGGGACAAGTTATTCCGCAAGGATGGCCGCACGACGACAAGAGGAGTCCCGGTGACTAGCCTCAGATAGGAGTTTTCACTGGTAGCAGAGGGATGTACTCTGGGGTTACTCCACTCGGATGCATTCCGTAAAATGAACCAAGATAATAATTGTTTGTTACACGATAACCCACTAACTTAATAATATCATAAATACTTTAATATGACAAGGCATATATTCAGTTACCAGATAGTGATCCTAGTTTCCCCTCGATCACTAAGTTAGCAGATTGTAGTCTAGTTTTCACGACTACTCAGTATAGCAGGCACAAACACGTATAAACCAGAGATGGGTTGATATTAGAATATGGCAATCGTAGGTTTCCCCGAGGTTGCCATACAACCTAGGATAGGTGGAGCTCACTCAGACATTATGTCTCATCCCAATCCATTTGTTTCAGTTTCAGGTGAGTAAGCGGTTCATGATGAAGTTATCAGGATGAAGATGAGTGGAGTGCAAATGCCTGTCATGTACCAGTTCAGGATTTCATCAGTATTTTGTATATATGTACACATTAGTGCTACTTTATCAGTTGTATAAAACGAGTAAATTTGTATTCATTCAGTAGAATCTTCTTAGCATTGAATAATATAATGTATTCAGTATCAAGTTTTAATACGCATGCTAAATATTCTAGATAAATTTAGTATGAGTGTTACATGTTCCGACGGGATAGCCCACACGACGACAAGAGGAGTCCGGCTCTAGCTGTAGTACCCTAATTTTGTCCTAAGCATTTTAAAACAAAAAAATAAAAAAAAAATCAAAGAGGGGAAAAAGTCAAAAGTCAACAAAAGTCAACAGAAAAGTCAACATTTTAAAAATGCTGACTTCGCACTGCGAAGTCTGCGATTTTTCTGCAGATTTTTGGTTTCTTTGATTTAATTCCAGAATTTGTTGCATATCATTTCCATAATTATTTTAAGTAGCATTCATGGCTAATTGGGCCAAGCAAAACCAGAATTGAAGGACTTGCCATTAATGCCAAGGTTGGAAGCTTTTTCTTCCAACCTAGCATGTGACAAGCAAGTGGGCTTGCCCTTGGGCAGCTCTAGTCCCTCCCATGTGACCTGCTAACCACCACAAGGTTGCCAGCCACCTGCTTGAGGACTTTCCTCCTGCTTGCTTCCCCAAAAACCAGTCAAACTAGCTGGATTTTCTCACTTGAAAAGCCATGAGTGCCTACCCTGTTTTTGCAGCAGCTTTTCACCCCTCACACCAGCCATAAGTAGCCTTTTTCATCCCTCAATCTCTGCACATTACAGTGCACGTTTTCATTGACCAACCATTGAGATTGCAAGGATTGATCCCCAAGCATTAGCCAATTGCAATTCAGCTTTGTTCTTCATCATTACCTTCTAGAATTGGTTGAATTTGTGGCTGAAATCAGGCTGAATCTTGCCCCTTGGTACAAGGCAAGGTTGCCTCTATCCATTAGCATTTAATGCAAAGGGATTCAGCTTGATCTTAGCCACAAATCAGCTGAATTTTGGGATTTAGTAATGATGAAAAAGATTTGGTTTTGGCCTATAAATAGAAGGCAATGCCCAAGGTTTCAAAGACAACTGAGAACAGCATTTCAAGAGCAGAAACTCTACTCATTTTAGCTTACAAACCTCCACAAATAACCAGAAAAAACCAATCCAACACAAAGCTTTACCAGAGTTCAAGCATCATCACCAATATCAAAAAACCTTTGTGAAAGCCTTCAACCAATTCAAATCCATTGCAGCTGGAGCTTTGCTAAGGAGTTCTGTAAGTTTCTAAGCACTCATCTTGCATTTACAATTGTGTTTGCATAGCTATTTTGGTTCAAAACCATTTGATTCTAAAAAAAACCCCTTTTGAATTTCAAAGAAATCCCAAGGTTTTCAAAACATCAAAACTGGTTTGTCCAGCCTTTTTCACCCCAAAAACTCAAAGCTTTTCACTCACCTAAAAGGTCCTGAGTGAGTTCAGAAGTTGTTTCTGAACAAAAGTTCAGAAACAGCTTCTGAACTCAAAATTTCGCATGCTTCGCAGTGCGAAGTCATGGTTGCAGTGCGACCATGACAGAACTCAGAATCTGAGTTTTTGTGTCCAAATGACCAATTTTTGAGGTTCTAGCCCCAGAGCTCAGAACCTAAGAGTTTTTAAACCCATGTTTTTCAAACTATAACAAGGATTTTGCATAATTTTGACAAAATCACAAGTTCGTATGACATTATATGGATAACTTGCAAAACAAGTTATGTTCCCAAACTTTCAAACAAGCATGAACAAACAAGCTATGTTCATCATTCCAATCTAAACTTGAACAATAAATATTGTTCATGATTTTCAAAACTCAAATATGAACATACGCCAAATACGTTCGCTTTTTGCAAAATGAGCCGAACTTGTGCGTTTTCTAGCAAAATTACTAAACCTTCCCATTTTGGGTTTTCAAGCCAAATGTTTTGACATACCTTGGGATTTCTAAAGGATTCAACCCAAAAACATGAATGAAAAAGGGATGGTGTGACGTATGTCTCTCCATCGCCCCGATTGTACGAATGCGTGACGTATGTCTCGTCGTTCGGACAATCGTCATTCCATTTTCAATATGTACAACCCTAACCAAACCAAAACTTGGCCCCTTGTGGTCAATCCAAACCTTTTGGTCCCCCGTGGCCATTAGACTTGACCCCTCGACTCGTTTGAGTCCACTCGGTCAATGTTCGACTCGTTCGAGTCCATTGTACCTGTTCTTGATCTCAATGGATCAATCGAACAATCGCCCGACTCTTCGGAGTCCACTCGGTCAATGATTGACTTGTATGAGTCCATTGCACCTCTCTTGGTCCCATAGCGACCAATTCGAACCCTTTACTCTAACGGACGTACCTTTTAACAATTCTAATGCGATTCACGAACAAACGCTTAATAAGTCTCCCAAGCGCGAGCATACAAGCTATACGCTTAATAAGTCTCCCCAAGCGCGAGCATACAAGCTACGTTTAAATCGCAAGAATTCGGTTAAAACATCGTCCATTTAAAATTAACCAACATATGTACGTTTTTCTACAAAGAACTACGTACGCTTTGAATTCTCCGACTACCGGGAGATACGTAGGAGCAAGATCGACATCTTGTCAAGCGCAATAATAAAAACTTTTCTTCTTTCTTTCATTTCGTTTGTTTTTATCTCTTTCCCCCCTTTTATTATATTTTTGACATAAATGAACATGCGCGCAAAATATTAAAAAACAATTCAAGCTTTGACCAAATAGAAGGTTCCCGTTGAGTACAACGGACGTGAGGGGTGCTAATACCTTCCCCTTGCGTAACCGACTCCCGAACCCGACAATGGTTACGATGACCAATCCTCATCCTCATCGTCAAAGGGTTTTATTATCGTTTCCCTTTAAACAAAAAAAAACTTAAGGGTTTATCAACGTTCCCTTTACACAAAAACTTTGGTGGCGGCTTCACAAAGGCCCTCCGAGCGTTTGCGAACGACCTCGGAGGATTTCCGCGTCTTTTTCCCAAGGAAAAAAACGAGGTGCGCACAGCTGGCGACTTCACTGGGGACCCTGTTCCCATTAGTGAGTCAAGCCTAACCTATTTGGTTTAAAGCCAATTGTTTTTTTTCTTTGCGTGCCATGTTTATTTATTTTATTCATACATGTTATATTTATGCTTTATGTTTATATTTGCTTTATCTGCTTTATATTCATATCATATATATCAAATGCGGGGGTTACTTGAGTGATGTTACTCCACATTGTTCGGGTTAATGCCGGACGTGTGAGGCTCTCTACCCGAGCTTGAGAAAAAAACTAAGTTAGAAGGAGGTTGTGTGCGGAAGCCCGCGTTGACGTATGTCCGTGAGGTAGGATGTCCAACCCCGCTTAGATGAGATTTTCACGTGGAATTAATTGAAGTCATGTCGACGTATGTCCATAGACAACCCTAATTCCATGTGAGGTCTATGACTCTAGGGACCTCTTCTTAGGAGATTTCACAATTTAGAGCCTACATGTGAGGATGGGGGGAAGTTCCGAACCTTCATAAACCATACCCTTGCGTATCATTTGCATTCATGAAAGTAATTTTCGCATCATTTTGCTTTATAGGAGTTTAAAAAAAAAGAACAAACAAATATTAGCAAAAAAAGAAATATGGATTCCGGGAACAAGAATACGCTCGCCTTCAAAATTAAAGCTCCTAGGGTGGAAAGTTTATTAGCTCTAAGCAAGAGGCTCTCTTCGGTCAACAAGAACATCTTCGAGGCAAGCTATGGGCTAATCCTTGATCTTCTACCCGTAAGAATAGATTCAACGACCTTAACCACTTTGGCGCAATTCTTCGACCCACCTCTACGGTGCTTCACATTTCAAGACTTTCAACTAGCGCCAACTTTGGAAGAGTTTGAGAAGATTTTGGGTTGTAGTATGAAGGGTCATGAACTCTATCTCGGTCCGGGAAAGGATCCCACATTTGAAGCCATCGCCGAATCCTTATACCTCGACACCCAAGAAGTGGCATCTAACTTGGAAGTTAGAGGAAACCTTAAGGGATTTTCAAGAAAGTTTTTGGAAGCCAAAGCTCGGGAAATGTTAGCCAACAAAGAGGGAAGAGCATTCAACGCCATCTTAGCCCTCTTAGTCTACGGGATTGTTTTATTCCCCAACATGGATGATTTCGTAGACTTTCCGGCTTTAGAGGTATTTATGACTAAAAATCCAGTTCCCACAATCTTGGCGGATTTTTATCATACCCTCTACTCTAGGCATGAACAAGCAAGGGGACGCAAAATTACTTGTTCAACTCCCGTGGTGCAAATTTGGATGATGTCCCACATGCCAAGAAACCGAGACTTTGTGGAAAACCGGGCCAAGCTCAAATGGTCGCAACGGATGACAACCCTCGCCGAGAAGGACATCCATTGGTTTTCACCAAACTTAGAGGACCCGGAAATTATCCTCAGTTGCGGGGACTTCCCTAACGTACCCCTCATTGGTACTAAGGGATGTATTAATTATAATCCGGTCCTCTCTCTCCGACAACTAGGTTTTTCAATGGAGGATAAACCTAATGACCTTTTGTTGGAAGCTTTCTACTTAAGGGAAGGCGATCAAGACCCGGCATTGCTAGAGAGAATCCGGGGAGCATGGAGCCAAGTACGCAAGGGAAGGGTCGGCAAGAGAAACTGTGTCGCCAAACCCCTTTATACTCAATGGGTGAAGGAGAGGGTCAAAGCAATCAAGTTACCCTTCGTGGTCATAAACCCTCCAAAATCTCCTACACCTAAACCTATTGCAATCATTCCCAACAAAGAAGTGGAGGACCTCAAGGCTAAAATTCAAGAACTCCAAAACAAAAACGGAGACTTAGAATTGAAGCACCTCCAAGCTTTAGGAGAAATTACTAGGACGAAGAGAGATCGTGATGAAGTATCACATTCTCTCCTAGTATGCCAAAAACGGCTAAGAACCTCCGAAGGGAAGAGGGATTGGATAGGAGGCGGCTTGGTTAGTGCAGATGCCAACCTTGTGGCCAAGGACGAAGAGTTGGAAAGAATTCTACATTCCAACCAAGAGCTCAAGAAGTTTGGCGAACTAGCCATCGAAGCTCAACGGAAATGGAGGTTGAAATTTCAAGAGAAAAATCAACAGCTCCAAGAAGTAGTGAAAGACTACAAAGAGCAGCTTCAAGCCGAACGCGTCCAGCGGCAAAGACATGAGAGTCTCTCTCATCAAGGGAGGCTAAAGTGCAATCATCTCGAAGAGGACATCAAGAAATTCGAAGAGTACTTCGACAAGATTGCAAGAGCTCATGGGGACCACATTGCACAACTACACGATGAAATTAGAAGTGCAAGAGTCAAGCTAGACCAGCGCAAGGAAGTAATTGAGTATGTATGGCAAGACGCCACCCGATTAAGTGAGGATTTCACTAAATTGGTTGCATTCTCAAATTTGGTAATCACCCAACTTCCAAAGAAGCTAGCGGAGGCCGAGATGGTCATGCCCTACTTTGTCATCCCTATGGAGATCCAGAAGTTTATGAAGTTCTGCAAGGACACCATAGATTTCTATAGGGAGGAGATGAGCAAAGCCGAGAAGCGAGCGGCTATTTGATTTGTAATAGCATTAGTTACACTTTGTAAACAAATGTTATTTAATCAAATATATTTGAAGTATAATCAATTTCCCGGTCTTTAATATTTCGAATTTGCTAATATTAATTGTGCATCTTTAAACTCCATAAAGTAAAATAAAAAAAAACGCATATTTTGCATACTCATAGCATACATACATCCACATGCATCTTCATGCATTTTTTCAAAAAAAAAAACTCATTCATTTCCCTAAAAACAGTTCAAAGCAATCATAGCCCGAAAACCCCGAAAGCCCTCGGTCCAAGAACCAGATATTCAACACTCGTACGGAACACGAGCTAACAAACAAAGGATCATGGACAATTTGGAACAAACTCAAGCGGCTTTGAGAGAAGAGGTTGATGGAATGAAGGGAAAGATGGATCAGATGCTAGAGTTAATGCAAGCTCTATCGGCACGAGAAAGTAACCCTCGCCCAACAACGGATGCATCCAATGTGCAATGGCCTCTTTATGGTTTACCTCCGAATTATACCCCACCCTTCGAAAATGAGGGTCAAGGACCACCTCCACCGCCGCTCACAATCCCCGTTAGGAATGAAGAGCGTCGTCCTCAAGGAACTTCCACTACTCAGCATGAAGTAATTCCCCATGATGTGGAAAATAGCCAGCTAAGGCAATCTGCTCCCGACACCACCCACCAAGACAATGATACCACCCAAATGTATCGAGTTTTGGAAGAAAGGTTGAAAGCTGTCGAAGGGTTCAGCTCATACGGTGCCCACAACGCCTTGGATATGTGCCTAGTGCCCGACGTGGTAATTCCTCCGAAGTTCAAAGCACCGGACTTCGAGAAATACAAAGGAATTCAATGCCCTCGGAACCATCTAAGAATGTTCTGTAGGAAGATGGCAGCCTACGCAATGAACGAGAAACTCATGGTGCATGTGTTTCAAGATAGTTTAAGCGGAGCGTCCTTGGATTGGTACATGCAACTCGAGCGTACTCATGTCCAAACTTGGAAGGATCTAGCTGATGCCTTCCTAAAGCAATACAAATATAATTTGGACATGGCTCCAAATAGGATGAAACTACAAAACCTCCTACAAAGAAGCAACGAGTCCTTCAAGGAGTACGCTCAGCGGTGGAGAGAACTAGCTTCTCGTGTACAACCACCACTATTGGAAAGAGAGCTTGTCGACACCTTTATGGGCACACTTCAAGGCCCATATTACGACAAGATGATTGGAAGCACGTCTGCCGGTTTCTCCGATCTAGTCATGGTCGGTGAAAGAATAGAAGACGGAGTAAAGAGAGGAAAAATCCAAGGCTCTCCAGAAGCTCAAAGTGGAGCTAGAAAGCCCCCCAGCAACTTTCACAAAAAGAAAGAGGGGGAGACAAATGCCGTTCTAGTGGGACCATCCTACCCACCACCAAATCAAATGCCTCACTACCACTATCCTTATGTGGCAGCAGCAACGGCTCAAGGGCGTTACTCACCTCAAGTGATTCCCGCAAATCCACCTCGACAACCAGTAGTGTTGCCGCAGCAAAATCAACAGCAACAACAACAAGGCGGGTACCCATCAAGGAATCAAGCGAGCTCAAGGAACAGTTATTTTAATAGGCAGTTTGATCCTGTACCTATGTCTTATGGTCAAATCTTGCCATACCTAATCCAAAAGGGTATGGTCGAGACAAGACTACTACCACCAATGTCGCCACCATATCCACATTGGTACGACGCAAACGCCAAATGTGATTTCCACGCAGGATCCGTGGGGCACAATGTCGAAAATTGTAGAGTTTTCAAACACAAGGTGCAGGATCTTATTGACAAGAAGCTGTTATCCTTCAAAGAGGAGAACCCCAATGTGAAGAACAACCCATTGCCGGGGCATGCGGGTCCCTCTGTAAATGCGGTGGAGGAACAAGAGGACTTTGGTCCAGTCAAAAGGGTATCCAGTGTTAAGACTCCCCTGTCAACTATAAGGGAGCGTTTAACCGGCTTTGGATTGTTCGAGAAAATGCACGCCAACTGTGAAGCCTGCAAGGTCAACCCGAACGAGTGCGAAGAGTTGAAGAGCTGTCTTCAAGAGTTAATGGACCAAGGTTGGATCCAAATTGGTTATATAAAGGATGGCACGGACGTTGCTACCTTAGAGTCTAACAACCCAAAACCTCTCGAGATCCCATACCAAAGGAGAGAGGTACCAATGCCAATACAACCCATAACATTCCACGTACCTGCACCCTTCTCTTTTGAGAGCACGAAGAGGGTACCATGGAATTACCAACCTGTGGCCTATGTGGAAGGAAAACCACTAGCCAAAATTGAGCCCAGCATCACTAACATTACCGGTGTTGGAGGAATGACTAGAAGTGGTAGAGTCTTCGCTCCGAAAGAACTCGGGAAGACGCCAGCCGTACTACCAAAGGAGCCGCTCAAAGAAAAGAGCGTGGAGGAAGAAGAGAACCAAGCGGGGCCTTCTCAAAAGACAATCCCGCAAAAAGAGGCCGAAGAGTTCCTAAGGATAATCCAAAAGAGCGAGTATAAAATCATTGACCAGTTAGGTCAAACTCCCTCCAAGATCTCCATGCTATCCTTACTACTAAGCTCGGAAGCACACCGAGAAGCACTGCTGCGGATCCTCAGTGAAGCACATGTCACCAAGGACATTCCGGTGGACCAATTCGACGGGATAGTCGGAAATATTACCTCAAGTAGGTACTTGGGTTTCAATGGCGATGAGCTACCCGACGAGGGGCACATTCATAACCGCGCCTTACATATCTCCGTGAAATGCATGGACCACATCCTCTCAAGAGTGCTAGTGGACACGGGGTCATCATTGAATGTCATGCCCAAGACTACCCTCCTCAAACTATCATGTGAAGGGACCGTAATGAAGCCCAGCGCCTTGGTCGTAAAAGCTTTCGATGGGTCAAGAAGAGCCGTTATAGGGGAGATCGACTTACCAGTCCAAATCGGACCTAAGGTTTTTGTAGTACCCTAATTTTGTCCTAAGCATTTTAAAACAAAAAAATCAAAAAAAATCAAAGAGGGGAAAAAGTCAAAAGTCAACAAAAGTCAACAGAAAAGTCAACATTTTAAAAATGCTGACTTCGCACTGCGAAGCTCACTTCGCACTGCGAAGTCTGCGATTTTTCTGCAGATTTTTGGTTTCTTTGATTTAATTCCAGAATTTGTTGCATATCATTTCCATAATTATTTTAAGTAGCATTCATGGCTAATTGGGCCAAGCAAAACCAGAATTGAAGGACTTGCCATTAATGCCAAGGTTGGAAGCTTTTTCTTCCAACCTAGCATGTGACAAGCAAGTGGGCTTGCCCTTGGGCAGCTCTAGTCCCTCCCATGTGACCTGCTAACCACCACAAGGTTGCCAGCCACCTGCTTGAGGACTTTCCTCCTGCTTGCTTCCCCAAAAACCAGTCAAACCAGGTGGATTTTTCACTTGAAAAGCCATGAGTGCCTACTCTGTTTTGCAGCAGCTTTTCACCCCTCACACCAGCCATAAGTAGCCTTTTTCATCCCTCAATCTCTGCACATTACAGTGCACGTTTTCATTGACCAACCATTGAGATTGCAAGGATTGATCCCCAAGCATTAGCCAATTGCAATTCAGCTTTGTTCTTCATCATTACCTTCTAGAATTGGTTGAATTTGTGGCTGAAATCAGGCTGAATCTTGCCCCTTGGTACAAGGCAAGGTTGCCTCTATCCATTAGCATTTAATGCAAAGGGATTCAGCTTGATCTTAGCCACAAATCAGCTGGATTTTAGGATTTTGTAATGATGAAAAAGATTTGGTTTTGGCCTATAAATAGAAGGCAATGCCCAAGGTTTCAAAAAAAACTAACAACAGCATTTCAAGAGCAGAAACTCTACTCATTTTAGCTTACAAACCTCCACAAAACAACCAGAAAAAACCAATCCAACACAAAGCTTTACCCAAGTTCAAGTTCATCACAAATATTCAAACCTCTTGCAAAAGCCTTCAACCAAATCAAATCAAGTGCAGCTGGAGCTTTGCTAAGGAGTTCTGTAAGTTTCTAAGGCTTTGTCTTGCATTTACAATTGTGTTTGCATAGCTATTTTGGTTCAAAACCATTTGATTCTAAAAAACCCCTTTTGAATTTCAAAGAAATCCCAAGGTTTTCAAAACATCAAAACTGGTTTGTCCAGCCTTTTTCACCCCAAAAACTCAAAGCTTTTCACTCACCTAAAAGGTCCTGAGTGTGTTCAGAAGTTGTTTCTGAACAAAAGTTCAGAAACAGCTTCTGAACTCAAAATTTCGCATGCTTCGCAGTGCGACCATGACAGAACTCATAATCTGAGTTTTTGTGTCAAAATGACCAATTTTTGAGGTTCTAGCCCCAGAGCTCAGAACCTAAGAGTTTTTAAACCCGTGTCTTTCAAATCATAACAAGGATTTTGCATAATTTTGACAAAATCACAAGTTCGTATGACCATTATGTGGATAACTTGCAAAACAAGTTATGTTCTCAAACTTTCAAAACCACATGAACAAACAAGCTATGTTCATCATTTCAATCTAAACTTGAACAATAAATATTGTTCATGATTTTCAAAACTCAAACATGAACATACGCCGAATACGTTCGCATTTTCGCAAAATGAGACGAACTTGCGCGTTTTCTAGCAAAATTTGCTAAACCTTCCCATTTTGGGTTTTCAAACCAAATGTTTTGACATACCTTGGGATTTCTAAAAGATTCAATCCAAAAACATGAATGAAAAAGGGATGGTGTGACGTATGTCTCTCCATCGCCCCGGTTGTACGAATGCGTGACGTATGTCTCGTCGTTCGGACAATCGTCATTCCATTTTCAATATGTACAACCCTAACCAAACCAAAACTTGGCCCCTTGTGGTCAATCCAAATCTTTTGGTCCCCCGTGGCCATTAGACTCGATCCCTCGACTCGTTTGAGTCCACTCGGTCAATGTTCGACTCGTCCGAGTCCATTGTACCTGTTCTTGATCTCAGTGGATCAATCGAACAATCGCCCGACTCGTTAGAGTCCACTCGGTCAATGATTGACTTGTATGAGTCCATTGCACCTCTCTTGGTCCCATAGCGGCCAATTCGAACCCTTTCACCCTAACGGACGTACCTTTTAACAATTCTAGTGCGATTCGTGAACAAACGCTTAATAAGTCTCCCAAGCGCGAGCATACAAGCTATACGCTTAGTAAGTCTCCCAAGCGCGAGCATACAAGCTACGTTTTAATTGCAAGAATTCGGTTAAAACATCGTCCATTTAAAATCAACCAACACATGTACGTTTTTCTACAAAGAACTACGTACGCTTTGAATTCTCCGACTACCGGGAGATACGTAGGAGCAAGATCGACATCTTGTCAAGCGTAATAATAAAAAACTTTTTCTTTCTTTTCTTTCGTTTGTTTTTATCTCTTTCCCCCCCTTTTATTGTATTTTTGGCATAAATGAACATGCGCGCAAAATATTTAAAAACAATTCAAGCTTTAACCAAATAGAAGGTTCCCGTTGAGTACAACGGACGTGAGGGATGCTAATACCTTCCCCTTGCGTAAACGACTCCCGAACCCGACAATGGTTACGATGACCAATCCTTATCCTCATCGTCAAAGGGTTTTATTATCGTTTCCCTTTAAACAAAAAAAAACTTAAGGGTTTATCAACGTTCCCTTTACACAAAAACTTTGGTGGCGGCTTCACAAAGGCCCTCCGAGCGTTTGCGAACGACCTCGGAGGATTTGCGCGTCTTTTTCCCAAGGAAAAAAACGAGGTGCGCACAGCTGGCGACTTCACTGGGGACCCTGTTCCCACTAGTGAGTCAAGCCTAACCTATTTGGTTTAAAGCCATTTGTTTTATTTTCTTTGCGTGCCATGTTTATTTATTTTATTCATACATGTTATATTTATGCTTTATGTTTATATTTGCTTTATTTGCTTTATATTCATATCATATATATATCAAATGCGGGGGTTACTTGAGTGATGTTACTCCACATTGTTCGGGTTAATGCCGGACGTGTGAGGCTCTCTACCCGAGCTTGAGAAAAAAACTAAGTTAGAAGGAGGTTGTGTGCGGAAGCCCGCGTTGACGTATGTCCGTGAGGTAGGATGTCCAACCCCGCTGTAACATCCCGCCTAAGACTCAAATATTTATTAATATTGAGACGATGTATCGGAATGTTTTAAGCAAAGGACAATTTGGTAAATTGTCAGTTAATGGGTTATTATGTGGCAAGGGTAATATTCCGCTTGGATGTATCGATTAACAGTGTTGGAAACTTGTGAAGCAAGAATGGCAAACTTGTAATAAGTGGCATGGCATTTTAGTAATTATATGGAATTAGGAGACTATTTGAGAAAGAAGCAAGATATTTCTTGCTATCTTCCTTCACATTCATTCATTCTTCCAAAATGAACATTTCTTCCTCCTCCTTCCTTCAATCACACGCCCCCATCTCTACTTCCCACACTCATCAACTTCATCCCAAACCTTGTGAGACATTTCATGCTAGCAAGCTGGGTAATTTGGAAGTTAGAACAAGAAGTAGCAAAGGAAAGAAACAAGAAGAATTGAAGAAGAATCAAGAGAAGAGAAAAGAGGAGCAAGCTAGGGATTTAAAGTTGTAAACTTGGCAAGGAAGCAAGCTAATGATTGAGGTGAGTTCCCTAGGGGTTTTAGAACCCACCATGTCAAGTTTTAGTGAATATTTGTATGATGATCAAAGTTATGAACATTTGAGCCTAATCCTATTTTGCTAGCAATCTTTGATTATTACATGTTGTATTCTGTTGATAAACATTAGAAATGATCCTTTAAAGTTGTATGATGCTTGGGCATGATTGGATAGACCAAAAATGGTGGAAAACATGTTTTGAACTAGCCCTATGCTGTCCAACTGCAGGTAAAATCGTGTCACGATTTTACCAGCGTGTCACGATTTTACAGGCAGAAACCAACACGATTTCTGGGTATGAAATCGTGACACGATTGCCAAATCGTGTCACGATTGCCCAATCGTGTCACGATTTTGAAGGGGACAGGATTATGTTGATTTTCAATTTTACTTGCACCGTTTCGGCTATCCAATACTGCTTCGGGCTCAAAGAACAACATGTAATGGTTAAGCATTGCTATTAAGCATCTAAAGACCTATCCTTGGGAATGTTTAGATCATTATTATAGCTTGAGGATAGGCACATTAGTGAGGGAATGGATGCCTTAGTCCATAAGTATCATAGAGAGGTATAAGACCTAGTTTTGAGTTTATCTCTTACTAGGCAATTCTCAAATACTCAATTAAGTATGAGCAAGCCAAGAACGATATAGTATTCAAGTTTAGAAACCAAATATAGGTTAAAGAGAATTAAGATGGTACTTATCATGTACTAAGCACAAGAATGATACTATGCTCATAGTTAAGAACCTCTAGTAGGTTAAGCTTTAGAGAGTGCTTTAGTTATGCACAAGAATATGAATGAATAAGATGTACATACGAACTTAAGTAAGAATTTAATGATAAAGAATATACGTGTTCATCAGACTCCGGATTATGCCGGATGGGATTTCTCCGAAAGGGCTATCCACACGTAAATTGCAAGACTATTATTTTAATGAATGAGAATTAATTATAAGATGGGCTTGATGTGTCTCTCGTATGCTCGCCAGTTAGTATACGAGGGGTTCCTGTGAAGTTACCGCCTTTAATGGCAGCCGGAACGGTGAAGTTACCGCTCGTGAGGGCAGCTACACATCCAAGTCTTAAAAGTTAATGTGTCTCCTGTCTGCTCGTCAGTTAGTATACAGGGGGTCCCCGTGAAGTTACCGCCTTAAATGGCAGCTGGGACGGTGAAGTTACCGCTCGCGAGAGCAGCCACACAAAAGATAAGAGGAGTCCGGTGTTAGCCTGATATGATAGGAATTTTCACCGGTAAGAAGGGAGATGTACTTCGGGGTTACTCCACCCGGATGCACTCCGTAAAATGAACCAAGATAATATTGTTTGTTCAACGCTGACTTACTAACTTTATAATTCAGAATGATGTACATTAATAATTATGAAATTATTATGAGAATATGACGATTAGTCAGTAGAGAAAGAAAGTGATCATAAGATGTCCCCAGATCACTAAGTATAAGTTAAAGATTTAAGTTAGAATATGATAAGAAAGATAAAGACATGTAGCGATCCTAGGTTTCCCCTTGATCGCGAATTATGTAGAGGATGACGGCGATCGTAGGTATCCCCAAGATCGCTAAGAGTAGGCACGGCGACCCTAGGTTTCCCCCGTGGTTGCCAACAGTAGGATGGGCCGGAGCTCACTGAGACGTATGTCTCACCCCAATCCTTCTGGTGCAGGTTCATAGGTTACCAGGTGATGTTCATGAAGATCTTCAGGAAGACGCTGGATGGAGTGCAGATGCTCGTCATGGCAAGCTCAGGAGGGTGACAGATTTTATATATGCATATGAATATGTATTTCATGATATTTGGATATTTATGTAAACGAGCAAATGGTACTCATTCAGTGGTTTGTAATATGTTAATTATTGTAAATTTTAATGTATCCGATATCAGATTAATACGCATGCTAAATATTCTAGATAATTTAGTATGGGTGTTACACCCGCTTAGATGAGAGTTTCACGTGGAATTAATTGAAGTCACGTCGACGTATGTCCATAGACAACCCTAATTCCATGTGAGGTCTATGACTCTAAGGACCTCTTCTTAGGAGATTTCACCATTTAGAGCCTACATGTGAGGATGGGGGGAAGTTCCGAACCTTCATAAACCATACCCTTGCATAACATTTGCATTCATGAAAGTAATTTTCGCATCATTTTGCTTTATAGGAGTTTAAAAAGAACAAACAAATATTAGCAAAAAAGAAATATGGATTCCGGGAACAAGAATACGCTCGCCTTCAAAATTAAAGCTCCTAGGGTGGAAAGTTTATTAGCTCTAAGCAAGAGGCTCTCTTCGGTCAACAAGAACATCTTCGAGGCAAGCTATGGGCTAATCCTTGATCTTCTACCCGTAAGAATAGATTCAACGGCCTTAACCACTTTGGCGCAATTCTTCGACCCACCTCTACGGTGCTTCACATTTCAAGACTTCCAACTAGCGCCAACTTTGGAAGAGTTTGAGAAGATTTTGGGTTGTAGTATGAAGGGTCATGAACTATATCTCGGTCCGGGAAAGGATCCCACATTTGAAGCCATCGCCGAATCCTTATACCTCGACACCCAAGAAGTGGCATCTAACTTGGAAGTTAGAGGAAACCTTAAGGGATTTTCAAGAAAGTTTTTGGAAGCCAAAGCTCGGGAAATGTTAGCCAACAAAGAGGTAATGGCATTCAACGCCATCTTAGCCCTCTTAGTCTACGGAATGGTTTTATTCCCCAACATGGATGATTTCGTAGACTTTCCGGCTCTAGAGGTGTTTATGACTAAAAATCCAGTTCCTACAATCTTAGCGGATTTTTATCATACCCTCTACTCTAGGCATGAGCAAGCAAGGGGACGCAAAATTACTTGTTGCACTCCCGTGGTGCAAATTTGGATGATGTCCCACATGCCAAGAAACCGAGACTTTGTGGAAAACCGGGCCAAGCTCAAATGGTCGCAACGGATGACAACCCTCGCCGAGAAGGACATCCATTGGTTTTCACCAAACTTAGAGGACCCGGAAATTATCCTCAGCTGCGGGGACTTCCCTAACGTACCCCTCATTGGTACTAAGGGATGTATTAATTATAATCCGGTCCTCTCTCTCCGACAACTAGGTTTTTCAATGGAGGATAAACCTAATGACCTTTTGTTGGAAGCTTTCTACTTAAGGGAAGGCGATCAAGACCCGACATTGCTAGAGAGAATCCGGGGAGCATGGAGCCAAGTACGCAAGGGAAGGGTCGGCAAGAGAAACTGTGTCGCCAAACCCCTTTATACTCAATGGGTGAAGGAGAGGGTCAAAGCAATCAAGTTACCTTTCGTGGTCATAAACCCTCCAAAATCTCCTACACCTAAACCTATTGCAATCATTCCCAACAAAGAAGTGGAGGACCTCAAGGCTAAAATTCAAGAACTCCAAAACAAAAACGGAGACTTAGAATTGAAGCACCTCCAAGCTTTAGGAGAAATTACTAGGACGAAGAGAGATCGTGATGAAGTATCACATTCTCTCCTAGTATGCCAAAAACGGCTAAGGATCTCCGAAGGGAAAAGGGATTGGATAGGAGGCGGTTTGGTTAGTGCGGATGCCAACCTTGTGGCCAAGGACGAAGAGTTGGAGAGAATTCTACATTCCAACCAAGAGCTCAAGAAGTTTGGCGAACTAGCCATCGAAGCTCAACGGAAATGGAGGTTAAAATTTCAAGAGAAAAATCAACAGCTCCAAGAAGTAGTGAAAGACTACAAAGAGCAGCTTCAAGCCGAACGCGTCCAACGGCAAAGACATGAGAGTCTCTCTCATCAAGGGAGGCAAAAGTGCAATCATCTCGAAGAAGACATCAAGAAATTCGAAGAGTACTTCGACAAGATTGCAAGAGCTCATGGGGACCACATTGCACAACTACACGATGAAATTAGAAGTGCAAGAGTCAAGCTAGACCAGCGCAAGGAAGTGATCGAGTATGTATGGCAAGACGCCACCCGATTAAGTGAGGATTTCACTAAATTGGTTGCATTCTCAAATTTGGTAATCACCCAACTTCCAAAGAAGCTAGCGGAGGCCGAGATGGTCATGCCCTACTTTGTCATCCCTATGGAGATCCAGAAGTTTATGAAGTTCTGCAAGGACACCATAGATTTCTATAGGGAGGAGATAAGCAAAGCCGAGAAGCGAGCGGCTATTTGATTTGTAATAGCATTAGTTACACTTTGTAAACAAATGTTATTTAATCAAATATATTTTGAAGCATAATCAATTTCCCGGTCTTTAATATTTCGAATTTGCTAATATTAATTGTGCATCTTTAAACTCCATAAAGCAAAATAAAAAAAAACGCATATTTTGCATACTCATAGCATACATACATCCACATGCATCTTCATGCATTTTTTTCAAAAAAAAACTCATTCATTTCCCTAAAAACAGTTCAAAGCAATCATAGCCCGAAAACCCCGAAAGCCCTCGGTCCAAGAACCAGATATTCAACACTCGTACGGAACACGAGCTAACAAACAAAGGATCATGGACAATTTGGAACAAACTCAAGCGGCTTTGAGAGAAGAGGTTGATGGAATGAAAGGAAAGATGGATCAGATGCTATAGTTAATGCAAGCTCTATCGGCACGAGAAAGTAACCCTCGCCCAACAACGGATGCATCCAATGTGCAATGGCCTCTTTATGGTTTACCTCCGAATTATACCCCACCCTTCGAAAATGAGGGTCAAGGACCACCTCCACCACCGCTCACAATCCCCGTAAGGAATGAAGAGCGTCGTCCTCAAGGAACTTCCACTACTCAGCATGAAGTATTTCCCCATGATGTGGAAAATAGCCAGCTAAGGCAATCTGCTCCCGACACCACCCACCAAGGCAATGATACCACCCAAATGTATCGAGTTTTGGAAGAAAGGTTGAAAGCTGTCGAAGGGTTCAGCTCATACGGTGCCCACAACACCTTGGATATGTGCCTAGTGCCCGACGTGGTAATTCCTCCGAAGTTCAAAGCACATGACTTCGAGAAATACAAAGGGATTCAATGCCCTCGGAACCATCTAAGGATGTTCTGTAGGAAGATGGCAGCTTACGCAATGAACGAGAGACTCATGGTGCATGTGTTTCAAGATAGTTTAAGCGGAGCGTCCTTGGATTGGTACATGCAGCTCGAGCGTACTCATGTCCAAACTTAGAAGGATCTAGCCGATGCCTTCCTAAAGCAATACAAATATAATTTGGACATGGCTCCAAACAGGATGCAACTACAAAACCTCCTGCAAAGAAGCAACGAGTCCTTCAAGGAGTACGCTCAGCGGTGGAGAGAACTAGCTTCTCGTGTACAACCACCACTATTGGAAAGAGAGCTTGTCGACACCTTTATGGGCACACTTCAAGGCCCATATTACGACAAGATGATTGGAAGCACGTCCGCCGGTTTCTCCGATCTAGTCATGGTTGGTGAAAGAATAGAAGACGGAGTAAAGAGAGGAAAAATCCAAGGCTCTCTAGAAGCTCAAAGTGGAGCTAGAAAGCCCCCCCAGCAACTTTCACAAAAAGAAAGAGGGGGAGACAAATGCCGTTCTAGTGGGACCATCCTACCCACCACCAAGTCAAATGCCTCACTACCACTATCCTTATGTGGCAGCAGCAGCGGCTCAAGGGCGTTACTCACCTCAAGTGATTCCCGCAAATCCACCTCGACAACCAGTAGTGTTGCCGCAGCAAAATCAACAGCAACAACAACAAGGCGGGTACCCATCAAGGAATCAAGCGAGCTCAAGGAACAGTTATTTTAATAGGCAGTTTGATCCTGTACCTATGTCTTATGGTCAAATCTTGCCATACCTAATCCAAAAGGGTATGGTCGAGACAAGACTACTACCACCAATGTCGCCACCATATCCACATTGGTACGACGCAAATGCCAAATGTGATTTCCACGCAGGATCCGTGGGGCACAATGTCGAAAACTGTAGAGTTTTCAAACACAAGGTGCAGGATCTTATTGACAAGAAGCTGTTATCCTTCAAAGAGGAAAACCCCAATGTGAAGAACAACCCATTGCCGGGGAATGCGGGTCCCTCTGTAAATGCGGTGGAGGAACAAGAGGACTTTGGTCCAGTCAAAAGGGTATCCAATGTTAAGACTCCCCTGTCAACTATAAGGGAGCGTTTAACCGGCTTTGGATTGTTCGAGGAAATGCACGCCAACTGTGAAGCCTGCAAGGTCAACCCGAACGAGTGCGAAGAGTTGAAGTGCTGTCTTCAAGAGTTAATGGACCAAGGTTGGATCCAAATTGGTTATATAAAGGATGGCACGGACGTTGCTACCTTAGAGTCTAACGGCCCAAAACCTCTCGAGATCCCATACCAAAGGAGAGAGGTACCAATGCCAATACAACCCATAACATTCCACATACCTGCACCCTTCTCTTTTGAGAGCACAAAGAGGGTACCATGGAATTACCAACCTGTGGCTTATGTGGAAGGAAAACCACTAGCCAAAATTGAGCCCAGCATCACTAACATTACCGGTGTTGGAGGAATGACTAGAAGTGGTAGAGTCTTCGCTCCGAAAGAACTCGGGAAGACGCCAGCCGTACTACCAAAGGAGCCGCTCAAAGAAAAGAGCGTGGAGGAAGAAGAGAATCAAGCAGGGCCTTCTCAAAAGACAATCCCGCAAAAAGAGGCCGAAGAGTTCCTAAGGATAATCCAAAAGAGCGAGTATAAAATCATTGACCAGCTAGGTCAAACTCCCTCCAAGATCTCCATGCTATCCTTACTACTAAGCTCGGAAGCACACCGAGAAGCACTACTACGGATCCTCAGTGAGGCACATGTCACCAAGGACATTCCGGTAGACCAATTCGACGGGATAGTCGGAAATATTACCTCAAGTAGGTACTTGGGTTTCAATGGCGATGAGCTACCCGACGAGGGGCACATTCATAACCGCGCCTTACATATCTCCGTGAAATGCATGGACCACATCCTCTCAAGAGTGCTAGTGGACACGGGATCATCATTGAATGTCATGCCCAAGACTACCCTCCTCAAACTATCATGTGAAGGGACCGTAATGAAGCCCAGCGCCTTGGTCGTAAATGCTTTCGATGGGTCAAGAAGAGCCGTTATAGGGGAGATCGACTTACCAGTCCAAATCGGACCTAAGGTTTTCACCATAACCTTCCAAGTCATGGATATTAATCCGACATACAGTTGTCTTCTCGGACGACCATGGATCCATGCGGCCGGAGCCATTACCTCTACCCTGCACCAGAAGCTGAAGTTCATCATTGATAACCAAATGATTGTAGTTTCCGGGCAAGAGGACATGATGGTAAGCCATCTCTCATCATTCCGTTATATAGAAACGGATGAAGAAGCTGTGGACGTCCCATTCCAGTCTTTGGAAGTGGCGAATGTCGTGACATTGAGCTCGAAGCCCAAGGAAGAGGCTAGGACAGCCATGTCATCATGGAGGGCGATAAGAGAGGCCCTAGAAGAAAGCCGACCCACCGGATGGGGCAAGTTAGTGGACATACCGGAGAAGAAAAATCGCTTCGGGTTGGGGTATCATCCATCAGCCGAAACTTTCTCAAAGCCTTCAAAGCAAGGGATCCTCCCCATTTCGGAAACATTCATCAGTGCGGGGTTTATCCATGAAGATCAAGTGGCTCTACTCGAAGACGTAGACGAAGACGTGCCTGATTTGGTGTACCGTTGCGCTTCGGATGAAGCTTTGAACAATTGGAGGGCTATCGCAATTCCCGAGATCATTACCAGGATCAAGTAATAAACCATGTTTGTTTGTTTTTACTTTTAAAAAAAAAATCATTTAGCTCTGCCCAAGGCAAATGATTAGTCGTGTGGGGCCCCCATGTTTTAAAAGTTATTTGCAATCATGAATAAAAACACTCTTTTATGTTCATTTGAGTCTTTTTCTTTTTGCATTTGTTTTTTAAAAAAAAAATTTTTCTACAAAAAGCCTAAAAAAAATCATACTCATGCAGATCTACACATCCACCCTCCAAAAACAACACTGCCTCAAACCCTTATGACTTCGATTTCCCGATTAATCAAACGGAAGATGATGAAGAGGACGATTATGAACCGCCTGAAGAATTGTCTAGGCTTGCAAATCAAGGGGATAGGGTAATACAACGTCACCAAGAATCAGTTGAAAAGGTCAACTTGGGGACCGAAGAGGATAAGAAAGAGGTCAAGATAGGAGCCTCCCTGCACGAGGATGTGAAAGGAAAGTTGATTAAGCTTCTGCAAGAGTACGTGGACGTATTCGCTTGGTCGTATCAAGACATGCCGGGTTTAGACCCTAACATCGTTGTACACAAGCTGCCACTCAAGCCGGAATGCCCGCCATTGAAGCAGAAATTGAGAAGAACTCGACCCGATATGGCTCTCAAGATCAGAGAGGAGGTCAAAAAGCAATTCGATGCCGGCTTCTTAGCCGTAACCAAGTATCCAACATGGGTTGCAAACATTGTGCCAGTTCCGAAGAAGGATGGCAAGGTGAGAATGTGTGTGGATTATCGGGACTTGAATAGAGCAAGCCCAAAGGATGATTTCCCGCTACCACACATCGACATATTGGTGGACAACACAGCCCAATTCTCAGTCTTTTCCTTTATGGATGGCTTCTCGGGATATAACCAAATCAAGATGGCTCCCGAGGACATGGAGAAAACTACGTTCATCACTCCATGGGGGACATTCTGCTATAAGGTAATGCCTTTCGGATTAACAAATGCCGGGGCAACATACCAAAGAGCAATGGTGACTCTTTTCCATGACATGATCCATAAGGAAATAGAGGTCTACGTCGACGACATGATTGCCAAATCCCAAACGGAGGAGGATCATCTAGACCATCTACAAAAGCTTTTCGAACGCCTAAGAAAATTCAAGCTGCGCTTAAATCCTAACAAGTGCACATTTGGCGTTAGATCCGGAAAGTTATTGGGCTTCATCGTCAGCCAAAGAGGTATTGAAGTGGATCCTGATAAGGTAAAGGCCATCCAAGAAATGCCAGCGCCAAATACCGAGAAAGAAGTCCGGGGTTTCTTAGGAAGATTGAACTACATCGCCAGGTTCATCTCACACATGACAGCTACCTGCGAACCAATCTTCAAACTGCTAAGAAAAAACCAAGCCGTTCATTGGAATGAGGATTGCCAAGAAGCGTTTGACAAGATCAAACAATACCTGCAAGAACCGCCAATTTTAATACCTCCTGTTCCGGATAAACCCCTCATCTTATACCTAACCGTACTTGAAGGATCAATGGGTTGTGTGTTAGGACAACAAGATGAAACGGGAAGAAAAGAGCACGCAATCTACTACCTAAGCAAGAAGTTTACCGACTGTGAAACAAGGTATACTTCACTTGAAAAGACTTGCTGCGCTTTAGCATGGGCTGCTCGACGTCTAAGGCAATACATGTTGACCCATACAACTTGGTTGATATCGAAGATGGATCCCATAAAGTACATCTTCGAAAAGCCTGCCCTCACAGGGAAGATAGCCCGTTGGCAAATGCTGCTGTCTGAGTACGACATCCAATATGTTGCTCAAAAAGCCATCAAGGGGAGTGTTTTATCCGAGCACCTTGCTCACCAACCATTGGAGGATTATCAGCCCATACAATTCGACTTCCCGGACGAAGATGTCGTAGCTTTGAATGACGAAAAGGTCACAAGCGATGATGAAGGGCCAGAACCAGGAGCTCAATGGAAGCTCGCTTTCGACGGCGCCTCAAATGCCATGGGGCACGGTATCGGAGCAGTTTTAATCTCCCCAAGAAACGGATACCAGCCCTTCACAGCAAGGTTATGCTTTGACTGCACCAATAACATGGCAGAATATGAAGCATGTATCCTAGGCCTCGAAGCAGCAATTGACCTAAGGATCAAAAACCTTGAAGTATACGGTGACTCAGCCTTGGTCATCTATCAAGTCAAAGGAGAATGGGAGACAAAACACCCCAATTTAATTCCCTACCGAGCCCGGGTTGTAGAATTGATCAAGCATTTTGATGAAATCAACTTCCACCACATACCTCGAGAAGAAAACCAGGTGGCAGATGCCTTGGCTACATTATCATCAATGTACCAAGTAAATTTCTACAACGAAGCACCAATCATAAGGATGGATCGTAGAGACAAACCAGTTGTATGCGCATCAGTCGAAGAGGGACTTGACGACAAACCTTGGTTCTACGACATCAAGCGGTATCTCGAGAAGCAAGAGTACCCAGAAAATGTCTCACACACCGACAAGAGGACCCTCAGAAGATTGGCATCCCAGTTCTTCCTCAGTGGAAATACCCTCTACAAAAGAAATTATGACATGGTCCTGCTCAGATGTGTGGATAAACATGAAGCGGACATGCTCATCAAAGAAATCCACGAGGGATCTTTTGGAACCCATGCTAATGGGCATGCAATGGCAAAGAAAATCTTAAGGGCGGGCTACTATTGGTTAACCATGGAAGCTGATTGTTTCCGCTATGCCAAGACTTGTCACAAGTGCCAGATTTACGCCGACAAGGTGCATGTACCACCAACTCCACTGAACGTCATGACTTCACCTTGGCCTTTCTCTATGTGGGGCATAGACATGATTGGAATGATCGAGCCCAAAGCGTCAAATGGACATCGCTTCATCCTCGTTGCCATCGACTACTTCACCAAATGGGTAGAAGCAGCTTCGTATGCAAACGTAACCAAACAAGTGGTAGCCCGATTCATCAAGAAGGAAATCATTTGTCGTTATGGTACTCCCCACAAAGTCATCACGGATAATGGGGCAAACCTGAACAACAAGACAATGAAGGAGTTGTGCAAAGATTTCAAGATTGAGCACCATAACTCCTCCCCTTACCGACCAAAGATGAACGGTGCGGTAGAAGCAGCCAATAAGAACATAAAGAAGATCATCCAAAAGATGGTGACAACATATAAGGATTGGCATGAGATGCTTCCCTTTGCGCTACATGGCTACAGAACAGCCGTTCGCACTTCAACTGGGGCAACCCCCTTCTCCTTAGTATACGGTATGGAAGCTGTTCTCCCCGTAGAGGTGGAAATTCCTTCGTTAAGGGTCTTGATGGAAACCAAGCTAGAAGAAGCTGAATGGGTCCAAACAAGGTTCGACCAACTGAATCTCATAGAGGAGAAGCGTCTGACGGCAATATGTCACGGACAACTCTATCAAAGGAGGCTCAAGAGAGCATTCGACAAGAAGGTCCGTCCTCGAGAGTTCAAAGAAGGAGACCTAGTGCTCAAGAAGATATTACCTATCCACAAAGATCCCCGAGGGAAGTGGACTCCCAGCTATGATGGGCCGTACGTGGTAAAGAAAGCTTTCTCAGGCGGAGCCCTGATCATCACCACTATGGACGGAGAAGAGTTCCCACTCTCAATAAACTCCGATGCAGTCAAGAGGTATTATGCCTAAAAAAAAAAAAAGAAAAAAAAGCTCGCTAAATCGAAAACCTGAAAGGGCGGTTTAGGCAATAGAGAGCGTCCTGCTAGATTGAAAACCTGAAAAGGCGGTCTAGGCAAAAATTAAGGACATCAAAAAAGGAAATATACCCCGGTGGATTGAAAACTCGAAAGAGCAGTCCAGGCAAAAATTAGGGGTTAACAAAAAAAGAAAGGCAATGACTGCAGCATCCAAGCTCCGGACAAGATTCAAGAGGAGAAGAATCGGTCTCATCAGCATCTTCCGAAAACAAATCTCTCGAAGTCATAAGGAAATAGCATGTGTTGTGCCAAAACCAACAATTTTCTTTTTGCTTTTTCTTGTCTTTCTCTATCTCACTTCTTCCTTTGTGTATTTTTTTACCCATTCAAGAAGTCGAATCTGCATTGAATAAATTTCCTTTTGTTATTTTATGTTCTCAGTAGCGCATAAAAATTTTGTTTTATTCATGATGAAAATGCATTAAAACATGGGAAATAAACAAAAGAAATTTCTTCCAAAAAAGGGAAGACAAACAAACATTGTTTTATTTGAATTTTCGTAAAATTCGAAGGAATTACGGTAAT
Organism: Medicago ruthenica; assembly: GCA_018208015.1. NCBI lineage: Eukaryota > Viridiplantae > Streptophyta > Magnoliopsida > Fabales > Fabaceae > Medicago > Medicago ruthenica. The sequence continues at coordinate 79,855,601 of CM031375.1, forward strand.
TCCTACCAAATATTTCACCAAAGGACTTATGCTCCTTAGCAAAGGCAAGTGTGTAGCTCGCGGCACGCGGAGCGCAAAAACCCCCAAGGGTTAAGCGGAACAAAATTCCCCAGTAAACACCCTAAACATCCAAACACCAACAAAGGCTGGATATCGATCATGCTTCCAAAATGATCCTTATATCCCCATAAGCCAAACCTCATTGATATTCCCCAGGGAGTCTCCACCCCAAACAAAAAAAGTCCAATCATTATTGGCAAACCCACACAAATTTTCGGGCGTAGCTCGAACTACACCGGTTTTGATCCCATTCGGGTATGTAGGCAAAGGACCTTGTCCTTCCAAACCGACCAACCAAAAAACCAACAAAACAAAAAAGAGAGCCCAATTGTCATCGGCACAACCACAACCAAGACCGACTTTGCTCGGCACCCAACCAGCATCATTTCATTTTCATTCATGCATGCATATACAAATCATTCATACACATGCATTTCATTTCGTAAATCATGCATCCTCAACAAGGATTCTCCAGTGAGTATCACATATTTACCAACATCCATCAACAGTCAAGTAAGCGTTCCCCAGTGAACCTCCTTCACCAATTCCCCAGACAGAATCTTTGTTTGAGTCCATCTCATATCATATTACATTGCATATCACCGCATATCATACTGCATAACATGCATCATACAATCATGTTTTCCATTCAACCAGGGGCACCTATTTAGGGTAAGACCACAGCCCGTTAGGAATCGACATTCAGTGACAGTGCCTGAATAAGATCACCTAGCTTAGGTATCGACCTCTAGTGACAGTGCCTAGAGTAGATCACCTCCCTCAATGTTCGACCTCTAGTGACAGTGCCTAGAGTAGACCACAGCTCGTTAGGAATCGACATTCAGTGACAGTGCCTGAATAAGATCACCTAGCTTAGGTATCGACCTCTAGTGACAGTGCCTAGAGTAGATCACCTCCCTCAATGTTCAACCTCTAGTGACAGTGCCTAGAGAAGATTACCTCCATCAATGTTCAACCTCTAGTGACAGTGCCTAGAGTAGACCACAGCTCGTTAGGAATCGACATTCAGTGACAGTGCCTGAATAAGATCACCTAGCTTAGGTATCGACCTCTAGTGACAGTGCCTAGAGTAGATCACCTCCCTCAATGTTCGACCTCTAGTGACAGTGCCTAGAGTAGATCACCTCCATCAATGTTCCACCTCTAGTGACAGTGCCTAGAGTAAATCACCATCCTTAGGTATCGACCTCTAGTGACAGTGCCTAGAGTAGATCACCTCCATCAATGTTCCACCTCTAGTGACAGTGCCTAGAGTAAATCACCATCCTTAGGTATCGACCTCTAGTGACAGTGCCTAGAGTAGATCACCTCTATCAATGTTCCACCTCTAGTGACAGTGCCTAGAGTAAATCACCATCCTTAGGTATCGACCTCTAGTGACAGTGCCTAGAGTAGATCACCTCCATCAATGTTCGACCTCTCGTGACAGTGCCTAGAGAAGATCACCATCCTCAGGAATCGACCTCTAGTGACAGTGCCTAGATAAGATTACCTTCATCCCCCAGTGGATCTACCTCCAGTGTTAGCGGCTGGATACGATCAACCTTTACCAACCATTGCATTTGCATTTCGCGAAGGACAAAATTCGGGTCCTTCTTTTTACTTAATTGATCTTCGCAAAGAGTTCATGAGATGCCCTCGGCACTCACGCACTCTATGCGAAGACACAATTAAGTAGGGGCAGCTGTAGTACCCTAATTTTGTCCTAAGCATTTTAAAACAAAAAAATCAAAAAAAATCAAAGAGGGGAAAAAGTCAAAAGTCAACAAAAGTCAACAGAAAAGTCAACATTTTAAAAATGCTGACTTCGCACTGCGAAGCTCACTTCGCACTGCGAAGTCTGCGATTTTTCTACAGATTTTTGGTTTCTTTGATTTAATTCTAGAATTTGTTGCATATCATTTCCATAATTATTTTAAGTAGCATTCATGGCTAATTGGGCCAAGCAAAACCAGAATTGAAGGACTTGCCATTAATGCCAAGGTTGGAAGCTTTTTCTTCCAACCTAGCATGTGACAAGCAAGTGGGCTTGCCCTTGGGCAGCTCTAGTCCCTCCCATGTGACCTGCTAACCACCACAAGGTTGCCAGCCACCTGCTTGAGGACTTTCCTCCTGCTTGCTTCCCCAAAAACCAGTCAAACCAGCTGGATTTTTCACTTGAAAAGCCATGAGTGCCTACTCTGTTTTGCAGCAGCTTTTCACCCCTCACACCAGCCATAAGTAGCCTTTTTCATCCCTCAATCTCTGCACATTACAGTGCACGTTTTCATTGACCAACCATTGAGATTGCAAGGATTGATCCCCAAGCATTAGCCAATTGCAATTCAGCTTTGTTCTTCATCATTACCTTCTAGAATTGGTTGAATTTGTGGCTGAAATCAGGCTGAATCTTGCCCCTTGGTACAAGGCAAGGTTGCCTCTATCCATTAGCATTTAATGCAAAGGGATTCAGCTTGATCTTAGCCACAAATCAGCTGGATTTTAGGATTTTGTAATGATGAAAAAGATTTGGTTTTGGCCTATAAATAGAAGGCAATGCCCAAGGTTTCAAAAAAAACTAACAACAACATTTCAAGAGCAGAAACTCTACTCATTTTAGCTTACAAACCTCCACAAAACAACCAGAAAAAACCAATCCAACACAAAGCTTTACCCAAGTTCAAGTTCATCACAAATATTCAAACCTCTTGCAAAAGCCTTCAACCAAATCAAATCAAGTGCAGCTGGAGCTTTGCTAAGGAGTTCTGTAAGTTTCTAAGGCTTTGTCTTGCATTTACAATTGTGTTTGCATAGCTATTTTGGTTCAAAACCATTTGATTCTAAAAAACCCCTTTTGAATTTCAAAGAAATCCCAAGGTTTTCAAAACATCAAAACTGGTTTGTCCAGCCTTTTTCACCCCAAAAACTCAAAGCTTTTCACTCACCTAAAAGGTCCTGAGTGTGTTCAGAAGTTGTTTCTGAACAAAAGTTCAGAAACAGCTTCTGAACTCAAAATTTCGCATGCTTCGCAGTGCGAAGTCATGGTCGCAGTGCGACCATGACAGAACTCAGAATCTGAGTTTTTGTGTCAAAATGACCAATTTTTGAGGTTCTAGCCCCAGAGCTCAGAACCTAAGAGTTTTTAAACCCATGTCTTTCAAATCATAACAAGGATTTTGCATAATTTTGACAAAATCACAAGTTCGTATGACCATTATGTGGATAACTTGCAAAACAAGTTATGTTCTCAAACTTTCAAAACCACATGAACAAACAAGCTATGTTCATCATTTCAATCTAAACTTGAACAATAAATATTGTTCATGATTTTCAAAACTCAAACATGAACATACGCCGAATACGTTCGCATTTTCGCAAAATGAGACGAACTTGCGCGTTTTCTAGCAAAATTTGCTAAACCTTCCCATTTTGGGTTTTCAAACCAAATGTTTTGACATACCTTGGGATTTCTAAAAGATTCAACCCAAAAACATGAATGAAAAAGGGATGGTGTGACGTATGTCTCTCCATCGCCCCGGTTGTACGAATGCGTGACGTATGTCTCGTCGTTCGGACAATCGTCATTCCATTTTCAATATGTACAACCCTAACCAAACCAAAACTTGGCCCCTTGTGGTCAATCCAAACCTTTTGGTCCCCCGTGGCCATTAGACTCGATCCCTCGACTCGTTTGAGTCCACTCGGTCAATGTTCGACTCGTCCGAGTCCATTGTACCTGTTCTTGATCTCAGTGGATCAATCGAACAATCGCCCGACTCGTTAGAGTCCACTCGGTCAATGATTGACTTGTATGAGTCCATTGCACCTCTCTTGGTCCCATAGCGGCCAATTCGAACCCTTTCACCCTAACGGACGTACCTTTTAACAATTCTAGTGCGATTCGTGAACAAACGCTTAATAAGTCTCCCAAGCGCGAGCATACAAGCTATACGCTTAATAAGTCTCCCAAGCGCGAGCATACAAGCTACGTTTTAATCGCAAGAATTCGGTTAAAACATCGTCCATTTAAAATCAACCAACACATGTACGTTTTTCTACAAAAAACTACGTACGCTTTGAATTCTCCGACTACCGGGAGATACGTAGGAGCAAGATCGACATCTTGTCAAGCGTAATAATAAAAAACTTTTTCTTTCTTTTCTTTCGTTTGTTTTTATCTCTTTCCCCCCCTTTTATTGTATTTTTGACATAAATGAACATGCGCGCAAAATATTTAAAAACAATTCAAGCTTTAACCAAATAGAAGGTTCCCGTTGAGTACAACGGACGTGAGGGGTGCTAATACCTTCCCCTTGCGTAAACGACTCCCGAACCCGACAATGGTTACGATGACCAATCCTTATCCTCATCGTCAAAGGGTTTTATTATCGTTTCCCTTTAAACAAAAAAAAACTTAAGGGTTTATCAACGTTCCCTTTACACAAAAACTTTGGTGGCGGCTTCACAAAGGCCCTCCGAGCGTTTGCGAACGACCTCGGAGGATTTGCGCGTCTTTTTCCCAAGGAAAAAAACGAGGTGCGCACAGTTTTCACCATAACCTTCCAAGTCATGGATATTAATCCGACATACAGTTGTCTTCTCGGACGACCATGGATCCATGCGCCGGAGCCATTACCTCTACCCTGCACCAGAAGCTGAAGTTCATCATTGATAACCAAATGATTGTAGTTTCCGGGCAAGAGGACATGATGGTAAGCCATCTCTCATCTTTCCGTTATATAGAAACGGATGAAGAAGCTGTGGACGTCCCATTCCAGTCTTTGGAAGTGGCGAATGTCGTGACATTGAGCTCGAAGCCCAAGGAAGAGGCTAGGATAGCCATGTCATCATGGAGGGCGATAAGAGAGGCCCTAGAAGAAAGCCGACCCACTGGATGGGGCAAGTTAGTGGAGATACCGAAGAAGAAAAATCGCTTCGGGTTGGGGTATCATCCATCAGCCGAAACTTTCTCAAAGCCTTCAAAGCAAGGGATCCTCCCCATTTCGGAAACATTCATCAGTGCGGGGTTTATCCATGAAGATCAGCTGGCTCTACTCGAAGACGTAGACGAAGACGTGCCTGATTTGGTGTACCGTTGCGCTTCGGATGAAGCTTTGAACAATTGGAGGGCTATCGCGATTCCCGAGATCATTACCAGGATCAAGTAATAAACCATGTTTGTTTGTTTTTACTTTTAAAAAAAAAATCATTTAGCTCTGCCCAAGGCAAATGATTAGTCGTGTGGGGCCCCCATGTTTTAAAAGTTATTTACAATCATGAATAAAAACACTCTTTTATGTTCATTTGAGTCTTTTTCTTTTTGCATTTGTTTTAAAAAAAAAAATTTCTACAAAAAGCCTAAAAAAAATCATACTCATGCAGATCTACACATCCACCCTCCAAAAACAACACTGCCTTAAACCCTTATGACTTCGATTTCCCGATTAATCAAACGGAAGATGATGAAGAGGACGATTATGAACCGCCTGAAGAATTGTCTAGACTTGCAAATCAAGGGGATAGGGTAATACAACCTCACCAAGAATCAGTTGAAAAGGTCAACTTGGGGACCGAAGAGGATAAGAAAGAGGTCAAGATAGGAGCCTCCCTGCACGAGGATGTGAAAGGAAAGTTGATTAAGCTTCTGCAAGAGTACGTGGACGTATTCGCTTGGTCGTATCAAGACATGCCGGGTTTAGACCCTAACATTGTTGTACACAAGCTGCCACTCAAGCCGGAATGCCCGCCAGTGAAGCAGAAATTGAGAAGAACTCGACCCGATATGGCTCTCAAGATCAGCTTCTTAGCCGTAACCAAGTATCCAACATGGGTTGCCAACATTGTGCCAGTTCCGAAGAAAGATGGCAAGGTGAGAATGTGTGTGGATTATCGGGACTTGAATAGAGCAAGCCCAAAGGATGATTTCCCGCTACCACACATCGACATATTGGTGGACAACACAACCCAATTCTCAGTCTTTTCCTTTATGGATGGCTTCTCGGGATATAACCAAATCAAGATGGCTCCGGAGGACATGGAGAAAACTACATTCATCACCCCATGGGGGACATTCTGCTATAAGGTAATGCCTTTCGGATTAACAAATGCCGGGGCAACATACCAAAGAGCAATGGTGACTCTTTTCCATGACATGATCCATAAGGAAATAGAGGTCTACGTCAACGACATGATTGCCAAATCCCAAACGGAGGAGGATCATCTAGTCCATCTACAAAAGCTTTTCGAACGCCTAAGAAAATTCAAGCTGCGCTTAAATCCTAACAAGTGCACATTTGGCGTTAGATCCGGAAAGTTATTGGGCTTCATCGTCAGCCAAAGAGGTATTGAAGTGGATCCTGATAAGGTAAAGGCCATCCAAGAAATGCCAGCGCCAAATACCGAGAAAGAAGTCTGGGGTTTCTTAGGAAGATTGAACTACATCGCCAGGTTCATCTCACACATGACAGCTACCTGCGAACCAATCTTCAAACTGCTAAGGAAAAACCAAGTCGTTCATTGGAATGAGGATTGCCAAGAAGCGTTTGACAAGATCAAACAATACCTGCAAGAACCACCAATTTTAATACCTCCTGTTCCGGGTAAACCCCTCATCTTATACCTAACCGTACTTGAAGGATCAATGGGTTGTGTGTTAGGACAACAAGATGAAACGGGAAGAAAAGAGCACGCAATCTACTACCTAAGCAAGAAGTTTACCGATTGTGAAACAAGGTATACTTCACTTGAAAAGACTTGCTGCGCTTTAGCATGGGCTGCTCGACGTCTAAGGCAATACATGTTGACCCATACAACTTGGTTGATATCGAAGATGGATCCCATCAAGTACATCTTCGAAAAGCCTGCCCTCACAGGGAAGATAGCCCGTTGGCAAATGCTGCTGTCTGAGTACGACATCCAATATGTTGCTCAAAAAGCCATCAAAGGGAGTGTTTTATCCGAGCACCTTGCTCACCAACCATTGGAGGATTATCAGCCCATACAATTCGACTTCCCGGACGAAGATGTCGTAGCTTTGAATGACGAAGAAGTCACAAGTGATGATGAAGGGCCAGAACCAGGAGCTCAATGGAAGCTCGCTTTCGACGGCGCCTCAAATGCCATGGGGCACGGGATCGGGGCAGTTTTAATCTCCCCAAGAAATGGATATCAGCCATTCACAGCAAGGTTATGCTTTGACTGCACCAATAACATGGCAGAATATGAAGCATGTATCCTAGGCCTCGAAGCAGCAATTGATCTAAGGATCAAAAACCTTGAAGTATACGGTGACTCAGCCTTGGTCATCTATCAAGTCAAAGGAGAATGGGAAACAAAACATCCCAATTTAATTCCCTACCGAGCCCGGGTTGTAGAATTGATCAAGCATTTTGATGAAATCAACTTCCACCACATACCTCGAGAAGAAAATCAGGTAGCAGATGCTTTGGCTACATTATCATCAATGTACCAAGTAAATTTCTACAACGAAGCACCAATCATAAGGATGGATCGTAGAGACAAACCAGTTGTATGCGCATCAGTCGAAGAGGGACTTGACGACAAACCTTGGTTCTACGACATCAAGCGATACCTCGAAGAGCAAGAGTATCCAGAAAATGTCTCGCACACCGACAAGAGGACCCTCAGAAGATTGGCATCCCAGTTCTTCCTCAGTGGAAATACCCTCTACAAAAGAAATTATGACATGGTCCTGCTCAGATGTGTGGATAAACATGAAGCGGACATGCTCATCAAAGAAATCCACGAGGGATCTTTTGGAATCCATGCTAATGGGCATGCAATGGCAAAGAAAATCTTAAGGGCGGGCTACTATTGGTTAACCATGGAAGCTGATTGTTTCCACTATGCCAAGACTTGTCACAAGTGCCAGATTTACGCCGACAAAGTGCATGTGCCACCAACTCCACTGAACGTCATGACTTCACCTTGGCCTTTCTCTATGTGGGGCATAGACATGATTGGAATGATCGAGCCCAAAGCGTCAAATGGACATCGCTTCATCCTCGTTGCCATCGACTACTTCACCAAATGGGTAGAAGCAGCTTCGTATGCAAACGTAACCAAACAAGTGGTAGCCCGATTCATCAAGAAGGAAATCATTTGCCGTTATGGTACTCCCCACAAAATCATCACGGATAATGGGGCAAACCTGAACAACAAGACAATGAAGGAGTTGTGCAAAGATTTCAAGATTGAGCACCATAATTCCTCCCCTTACCGACCAAAGATGAATGGTGCGGTAGAAGCAGCCAATAAGAACATAAAGAAGATCATCCAAAAGATGGTGACAACCTATAAGGATTGGCATGAGATGCTTCCCTTTGCGCTACATGGCTACAGAACAGCCATTCGCACTTCAACTGGGGCAACCCCCTTCTCCTTAGTATACGGTATGGAAGCTGTTCTCCCCGTAGAGGTGGAAATTCCTTCGTTAAGGGTCTTGATGGAAACCAAGCTAGAAGAAGCTGAATGGGTCCAAACAAGGTTCGACCAACTGAATCTCATAAAGGAGAAGCGTCTGACGGCAATATGTCACGGACAACTCTATCAAAGGAGGCTCAAGAGAGCATTCGACAAGAAGGTCCGTCCTCGAGAGTTCAAAGAAGGAGACCTAGTGCTCAAAAAGATATTACCTATCCACAAAGATCCCCGAGGGAAGTGGACTCCCAGCTATGATGGGCCGTACGTGGTAAAGAAAGCTTTCTCAGGCGGAGCCCTGATCATCACCACTATGGACGGAGAAGAGTTCCCACTCTCAATAAACTCCGATGCAGTCAAGAGGTATTATGCCTAAAAGAAAAAAAAGAAGAAAAAAAAAGCTCGCTAAATCGAAAACCTGAAAGGGCGGTTTAGGCAATAGAGAGCGTCCTGCTAGATCGAAAACCTGAAAAGGCGGTCTAGGCAAAAATTAAGGACATCAAAAAAGGAAATATACCCCGGTGGATTGAAAACTCGAAAGAGCGGTCCAGGCAAAAATTAGGGGTTAACAAAAAAAAGAAAGGCAATGACTGCAACATCCAAGCTCCGAACAATATTCAAGAGGAGAAGAATCGGTCTCGTCAATATCTTCCGAAAGAAAACAAAGATCTCGAAGTCATAAGGAAATAGCATGTGTTGTGCCAAAACCAACATTTTTCTTTTTGCTTTTTCTTGTCTTTCTCTATCTCACTTCTCCCTTTGTGTATTTTTTTACCCATTCAAGAAGTCGAATCTGCATTGAATAAATTTCCTTTTGTTATTTTATGTTCTCAGTAGCGCATAAAATTTTGTTTTATTCATGATGAAAATGCATTAAAACATGGGAAATAAACAAAAGAATTTTCTTCCAAAAAAGAGAAAAAGCAAACAAACATTGTTTTATTTGAATTTTCGTAAATTTCGAAGGAATTATGGTAATTCTTACCAAATATTGCACCAAAGGACTTATGCTCTTCAGCAAAGGCAAGTGCGTAACTCACGGCACGCGGAGCGCAAAAGCCCCAAGGGTTAAGAGGAACAAATTCCCCAGTAAACACCCTAAACATCCAAACACCAACAAAGGCTGGATATCGATCATGCTTCCAAAATGATCCTTGTATCCCCATAAGCCAAACCTCATTGATATTCCCCAGGGAGTCTCAACCCCAAACAAAAAGTCCAATCATTATTGGCAAACCCACACAAATCTTCGGGCATAGCTCGAACTACACCGGTTTTGATCCCATTCGGGTATGTAGGCAAAGGACCTTGTCCTTCCAAACCGACCAACCAAAAAACCAACAAAACAAAAAAATGAGAGCCCAATCGTCATTGGCACAACCACAACCAAGACCGACTTTGCTCGGCACCCAACCAGCATCCCACACATCATGCATAACATAATTCATGCATCATTTCATTTCATAATTCATGCATATACAAATCATTCATACACATGCATTTCATTTCGTAAATCATGCATCCTCAACAAGGATTCTCCAGTGAGTATCACATATTCACCAACATCCATCAACAGTCAAGTAAGCGTTCCCCAGTGAACCTCCTTCACTAACTGTCCCTAATTCCCCAGACAGAATCTTTGTTTGAGTTCCATCTCATATCATATTACATTGCATATCACTGCATATCATACTGCATAACATGCATCATAATATCATGTTTTCCAGTTCAACCAGGGGCACCTATTTAGGGTAAGACCACAGCTCGTTAGGAATCGACATTCAGTGAAAGTGCCTGAATAAGATCACCTAGCTTAGGTATCGACCTCTAGTGACAATGCCTAGATTAGATCACCTCCCCCAGTGTATCGACCTTCAGTGTTAGCGGCTGAATAAGATCACAGCTCGTTAGGAATCGACATTCAGTGAAAGTGCCTGAATAAGATCACCTAGCTTAGGTATCGACCTCTAGTGACAGTGCCTAGAGTAGATCACCTCCCTCAATGTTCGACCTCTAGTGACAGTGCCTAGAGTAGATCACCTTCATCAATGTTCGACCTCTAGTGACAGTGCCTAGAGTAGATCACCTCCATCAATGTTCGACCTCTAGTGACAGTGCCTAGAGTAGATCACCTCCATCAATGTTCGACCTCTAGTGACAGTGCCTAGAGTAGATCACCTCCATCAATGTTCGACCTCTAGTGACAGTGCCTAGAGTAGATCGCCTCCCTCAATGTTCGACCTCTAGTGACAGTGCCTAGAGAAGATCACCATCCTCAGGAATCGACCTCTAGTGACAGTGCCTAGATAAGATTACCTTCATCCCCCAGTGGATCTACCTCCAGTGTTAGCGGCTGGATACGATCAACCTTTTCCAACCATTGCATTTGCATTTCGCGAAGGACAAAATTCGGGTCCTTCTTTTTACTTAATTGATCTTCGCAAAGAGTTCATGAGATGCCCTCGGCACTCACGCACTATGCGAAGACACAATTAAGTAGGGGCAGCTGTAGTACCCTAATTTTGTCCTAAGTATTTTAAAACAAAAAAATAAAAAAAAAATCAAAGAGGGGAAAAAGTCAAAAGTCAACAAAAGTCAACAGAAAAGTCAACATTTTAAAAATGCTGACTTCGCACTGCGAAGCTCACTTCGCACTGCGAAGTCTGCGATTTTTCTGCAGATTTTTGGTTTCTTTGATTTAATTCCAGAATTTGTTGCATATCATTTCCATAATTATTTTAAGTAGCATTCATGGCTAATTGGGCCAAGCAAAACCAGAATTGAAGGACTTGCCATTAATGCCAAGGTTGGAAGCTTTTTCTTCCAACCTAGCATGTGACAAGCAAGTGGCCTTGCCCTTGGGCAGCTCTAGTCCCTCCCATGTGACCTGCTAACCACCACAAGGTTGCCAGCCACCTGCTTGAGGACTTTCCTCCTGCTTGCTTCCCCAAAAACCAGTCAAACTAGCTGGATTTTCTCACTTGAAAAGCCATGAGTGCCTACCCTGTTTTTGCAGCAGCTTTTCACCCCTCACACCAGCCATAAGTAGCCTTTTTCATCCCTCAATCTCTGCACATTACAGTGAACGTTTTCATTGACCAACCATTGAGATTGCAAGGATTGATCCCCAAGCATTAGCCAATTGCAATTCAGCTTTGTTCTTCATCATTACCTTCTAGAATTGGTTGAATTTGTGGCTGAAATCAGACTGAATCTTGCCCCTTGGTACAAGGCAAGGTTGCCTCTATCCATTAGCATTTAATGCAAAGGGATTCAGCTTGATCTTAGCCACAAATCAGCTGAATTTTGGGATTTAGTAATGATGAAAAAGATTTGGTTTTGGCCTATAAATAGAAGGCAATGCCCAAGGTTTCAAAGACAACTGAGAACAGCATTTCAAGAGCAGAAACTCTACTCATTTTAGCTTACAAACCTCCACAAAAAACCAGAAAAAACCAATCCAACACAAAGCTTTACCAAAGTTCAAGCATCATCACCAATATCAAAAAACCTTTGTGAAAGCCTTCACAATTCAAATCCATTGCAGCTGGAGCTTTGCTAAGGAGTTCTGTAAGTTTCTAAGCACTCATCTTGCATTTACAATTGTGTTTGCATAGCTATTTTGGTTCAAAACCATTTGATTCTAAAAAAAACCCCTTTTGAATTTCAAAGAAATCCCAAGGTTTTCAAAACATCAAAACTGGTTTGTCCAGCCTTTTTCACCCCAAAAACTCAAAGCTTTTCACTCACCTAAAAGGTCCTGAGTGAGTTCAGAAGTTGTTTCTGAACAAAAGTTCAGAAACAGCTTCTGAACTCAAAATTTCGCATGCTTCGCAGTGCGAAGTCATGGTCGCAGTGCGACCATGACAGAACTCAGAATCTGAGTTTTTGTGTCCAAATGACCAATTTTTGAGGTTCTAGCCCCAGAGCTCAGAACCTAAGAGTTTTTAAACCCATGTTTTTCAAACTATAACAAGGATTTTGCATAATTTTGACAAAATCACAAGTTCGTATGACATTATGTGGATAACTTGCAAAACAAGTTATGTTCCCAAACTTTCAAACAAGCATGAACAAACAAGCTATGTTCATCATTCCAATCTAAACTTGAACAATAAATATTGTTCATGATTTTCAAAACTCAAATATGAACATACGCCAAATACGTTCGCTTTTTGCAAAATGAGCCGAACTTGTGCGTTTTCTAGCAAAATTGCTAAACCTTCCCATTTTGGGTTTTCAAGCCAAATGTTTTGACATACCTTGGGATTTCTAAAGGATTCAACCCAAAAACATGAATGAAAAAGGGATGGTGTGACGTATGTCTCTCCATCGCCCCGATTGTACGAATGCGTGACGTATGTCTCGTCGTTCGGACAATCGTCATTCCATTTTCAATATGTACAACCCTAACCAAACCAAAACTTGGCCCCTTGTGGTCAATCCAAACCTTTTGGTCCCCCGTGGCCATTAGACTCGACCCCTCGACTCGTTTGAATCCACTCGGTCAATGTTCGACTCGTTCGAGTCCATTGTACCTGTTCTTGATCTCAATGGATCAATCGAACAATCGCCCGACTCTTCGGAGTCCACTCGGTCAATGATTGACTTGTATGAGTCCATTGCACCTCTCTTGGTCCCATAGCGACCAATTCGAACCCTTTACTCTAACGGACGTACCTTTTAACAATTCTAATGCGATTCACGAACAAACGCTTAATAAGTCTCCCAAGCGCGAGCATACAAGCTATACGCTTAATAAGTCTCCCCAAGCGCGAGCATACAAGCTACGTTTAAATCGCAAGAATTCGGTTAAAACATCGTCCATTTAAAATTAACCAACATATGTACGTTTTTCTACAAAGAACTACGTACGCTTTGAATTCTCCGACTACCGGGAGATATGTAGGAGCAAGATCGACATCTTGTCAAGCGCAATAATAAAAACTTTTCTTCTTTCTTTCATTTCGTTTGTTTTTATCTCTTTCCCCCCTTTTATTATATTTTTGACATAAATGAACATGCGCGCAAAATATTAAAAAACAATTCAAGCTTTGACCAAATAGAAGGTTCCCGTTGAGTACAACGGACGTGAGGGGTGCTAATACCTTCCCCTTGCGTAACCGACTCCCGAACCCGACAATGGTTACGATGACCAATCCTTATCCTCATCGTCAAAGGGTTTTATTATCGTTTCCCTTTAAACAAAAAAAAACTTAAGGGTTTATCAACGTTCCCTTTACACAAAAAATTTGGTGGCGGCTTCACAAAGGCCCTCCGAGCGTTTGCGAACGACCTCGGAGGATTTGCGCGTCTTTTTCCCAAGGAAAAAAACGAGGTGCGCACACTAGCCTCATATTGGAATTTAGCCGGATTATTAGAGCAAATGTATTCGGGGTTACTCCACTCGAATTCATTCCGTAAAATGAACTCAGATAATAATTGTTTGTTTAACACTAATTTCTAACTTAATTATGAATATGATACAAATATAATTAAGACAAAAATTATGATGGTATACCCTTAGCGACCCTAGATTTTCCCCCGATCGCTAAGACATGCAGAACATAACAAAATCCTAAAATCAGTCATATGTAGAGACAGATGGTACATCTTGTCTCACCCCAATCCCTTTATTTTATTTCAGATAAGCAGGTTGATCATGATGCGAGCAAGCAGAAGAAAAGCTGGATGACCTACGGATATACGTCTTGTATTAAACCATCAGTTGTATTACCTTGTGTATTGTGTACTCGTTAGTCAGCACACTATTACTGAGACAAGGATTTAACTTCATGTACTCGCCAGTTAGTGCAGTAGTATTCCGATACAACTTATGGATTATAATCATAAGTTAGTACTTTTATCAGATGTACAAGACTGTATTGATTTAGTCCATTCAGATGAAATTTTTATGTTGTAATTCTTAATGTATCCAGTACTAAGTTTAACACGTATGCTAAATATTCTAGACGATTTAATATGGGTGTTACAATAAAGATCTCACCCCTTGCTTGTGGGCTGCCCTCAAGGTCGGTCTTGAGAAATTTTGTGACAAGGGCCAACTAAAATAATAGAGCCACGACCTTTTTTTTAATAGTATTATTATTATTAAAAATTTCATTTTTGCACATTGGTGGAGCTTGAAAAAAATAATGGTTGACATGCAAAAGTGAAGGTAAAAAATTTAAGTTGTAAATTTAAAAAACAAGAAATAGAGACAAATTCGGTAATATATAAAGAATTAATATGGGTCCATGTACAACCAGTCAGGATAAAGATAGATATTTCATTGCGTAACATCCAAATAAATTTAAGAAATATCACAACAAATAACACTAAATATCATACCAACTATTTTTTTTCTTAAAACTAACAAAGCAATAATCCATATAAACTACTAAATTTATTCTTAGAACAATTAATTAATAATGTTGTGCAATTATACAACTAAAATTCTACTTAGAAAACAACCATTACAACATTTAATGTTGTTGTGTAATTTTTTAATTAATGTTGTGAGTTAACACACAACTTACTTGGATCAATTTTTAAAGAGAATCATTTTAGAAATCTACCAAACATTGGTGAATGCATTCTTTGTTAATTAAATCAAAATCAAAATAATATATAATTAACTTTAAATTAATAAATAATAATTTTGAATATTAGATAAGACAGACGCAGTTGATTTTCTCTCATGTTCACGAGCTAAACACAACTTTGGAGTACCGTATTTCAACCACAAACAACATCATAAACTACATGCATGAATCACCGGTATATCTTACAAAAATACATATATGGCTTATTCTTCATGTATTAAATATGAATTTTTGAGTCATGGGTTTCAATCAAAAATACCAACACCAACTACATGCATAACCACCAATATATCATTCAAAAATATATATTTTCCACATTCTTCATGTATTAAATAAGTCTCTTTGAGTCATGTATGTCATGTGAAAATAAATATTATATATATGTCAGAAATGGAAAGAGATTTTAAATTTTAACCCTTATCACATTTGTCTATTTTGTTTCTATTTTCTGTCATATAACTGAATTAATTTTTTTTTATAAATAATCACATAAGATTTAGTAAATTTCTATTATTTTTTGGAAAAATTATAAAGTATCTCATTTATCACATTAAAATTAGGCGGGAAACATACAAAGTTAATTATTTATGTGTTCCTTTATTTGTTTTCATCTATTCTTTTATGTTTATTTTTTTTCTTCTTTTTCCACCACTACGTAAAATAATAGACACTTCTACAAACATATGAGCACGGAAAAAATTTACCCATGATTATTTGACATACAGTATTGAAAAAACTATTACACATCTAAATATTTATACTATATGTATATTGTATTATTAAACAAAAATGTATGCCCTTTATCAACAGGGCCCTAAACGGTTACCCGTCCCAACAATACTCAATGCCACCAGTAGTTACTCATATGAATATTTTACTTTAAGAAAACAACATAATTTAAAATAAAATAAGATACAATAAATTACTCTTATTCTTAAATATTATAAGTAAATTGAAATTCATCGAAAATATAATATAGAATATATAATTTTATGTTGATAGATTCCTCTTAGAGACTCGCAAGGATGTGCGGATATGGGATGGGAGAGAAAATCTTCCCGTGTTAAAGAATGATGAGAGATGTTTTGAAGGGTTGAGACGGGGATACAGTGGACCAGGTTGACTAACTTGACGTTGCGTTGGCCTTCTTCTAGGTTCACAGTTGGGTACAGTGGACCTGAGTTGAGAAAAAATTGTCCCGAATTATAAGTCGCTTTACAAGTACTAACTTTATGTTTCCTATTAAACGGCTTAACAACAACAACAACAATAATAATAGTTAATAAAAACAACAACATATAGAGAAACACATACATGTCATCTCTATATGACGTGGTGACTGGTTGGTTCTTTTTCTTTTTCTTCCTGATAGTTCTTCTCTGAGTTCTTGGAGGCGATGGACAGAATCGCTCAATTGGTTTACAATTCCGTTGTTCTCTTGGTACACGCCCTTGTACTAATTGTACATCTTCCAATTCGTAAAATCCATTTTGATTACATTTTAATTCTGCACAAAAGTAAAGCAATGCTTATGTAAAAGAAATAAACACAACCAAGAAAGCTATAAGGCCATTAATAAATTTTTAGTCCAAAATGTCAGACAATAAAGTACGCACCATCCAAGATTTGCTGTTTACATGGTTCACCGGTGGAATTCAAGAGATTGTTGAAGTTCCTCTGTGCCATCTGATAATGTAAGCCAGAGCAACTATATAGCAAGAACACCAAGAAGATCAATTATACTGTCAACACCACTTATAAAAAAAACAGTCAACACCAGTTTTCATCAATAAGCAGAGCAACAAAATGGCAGCTCTCTCCTAGCAAGTAAACAGACATACAATTGCCTACAAATCACGGAGACGGGTCACCAACACATCAACACCAATAATAAGAATGTAAAGAAATATAATAATGGAAATGTATTACTCCTTCCGTTCCTTTTTAAGTGTCGTTTGAGTGCGGATTTAACAATCTTATTTAGCTGTCGTTTTGGTATTTTAAGGGTACAATTTGTCAATTATACCCTTTGTCAATTACTCTTATCTTTTTCAATAAAACTAATTAATGATATATATTTGGAAAACTAAAGTTTGTGTTTTTTTTAAAACAAAGTTTGTTTCTTGTTATCTTAAAATTGACAATTGTTTGTTATAAGAGAGACAAGTGTGCAAAAAAATTGGAATTTGTTAGAGAAAAAGATAACATATTAAATTTGGAAAGAGATTTTGTGTGCAAAAAAATAAGAATATATTGGTGGATTAAAATAAAGGTATAATAGGGAGTAGAGGTGCAAAAATACAATTCGTTAATTTGGTGTTAATATTCCAAAACGACACTTAAAAAAGACCAAAAGGAGTATAAAATAAATATTTTATAAATCATTGGTGTTGATGTTTTAAAAAAAAATTGATTTTTGAAAATTTTATCATGTTAATTTTAATGTATTATAAATTAACGGAACAAATTGAATGAGTCTTTTGCTAGTATAATGCAAAGATAAATAATTTTATGTGAAACAAACATTATTTTCTAGATTATCAACATGCATCATGTTTGGTGTTATTGGAAGTTAAAGTTTCGCAGATACAATGCTTGCTAGCAATGATTTTTAACTCAATCGATGGTATTGGAAAGAATTGTTTTTCTGAAAACACAACTAAATTTAAACTCATAAGAACTTTTCAAATGAAGTTGATTTCCTCTAATTAGGTTGTGTTGTATTTAAAGAATTAGAATAATTAATTGAAATCTTACGTAATTCAACCGTTGGAGGTTCATTTGTGCATAATTTCTTCCGTTTCTTTGTCGACCTACCATAAGAGACATACAAAGGTTTGAAAGTGTTAACATACAATACATCAGAGAAAATTAAAAAAAAAAATGGAATTGAGAAGATATACAAAGTGAATTAGAAAATAGCATAGCTATTATAAAACATAGTGAAGTGTAAGGTTTTTGACTTGGCAAAGCAGCTTAGATGGAAGATCGGATATTTGAGAATCTTGTGGTTGAATCGGCCACCTATTGAGATTTATTTAGACAAAAGACACAGTTAAGTTGTATCTAAAAAATATAAAGCATTATATTGCACAAAACTATTGTTTAGAATGGTTTAATTGACCTGCCGGAGATGACACTAAGGAAAGTGTTATACAAGGCTATCCACATCCATCAAAGATATAATTCCGAATTCATTTAAAGTTTGTAAGTTTTTTTTGTTAGAAGTTTGTAAGTCATTTAACAAGTAACAATGCAACAATTATAAACAATGTAACTCATATATTTTCAAAAAACAATGTAACTCATATATTTTCAATAGAAGTGTAATAATATGACTATGCACCGATCAAATATTTAATGAGGCCTAAAACGTAAGTTCACGCAAAGCATTTTAATAATTAATAATGTTTTATTGAAAAATATTTTTTTATTATAAATATTTATATTTTAAATAATACTATTTTAGAACTTACGTATTAATTAAGGAGAAAGTTTATTAAATAATACTATTTTAGAACTTACGTATTAATAGTTTTTTTACTGGAAAGAGAATTATTCATGTACCATTCACATTTAATATTTTTTTAAGTAATATTTTCCCAAACCAAAATGGTGCATAATGAAAGGTGGCGTTTACAATCGAAAGCAGAAAACTTTCCCACCATGGGAAAGTCTTTTCCAATGCTTAGAAGGTTGAGGAACACAATTTTTATGGTGGACTGTCTACACCAAATTTTTTTCCTTTCTCTTTTACACTCTTATATTTTTGTTTAGATCTGCAATACACGATTTTTATCATAGAATGTCTACACCATATTTTTTTCTTTTCTCTTTTACACTCTTATATTTTTGTTTAGATCTGGAATTTTTTTCTTTTCTTGATCTGGAAACAATTGGTCGGATTTTCTCGCTCGCACGCGCGCGCCCTTATTTTAAGAGTGACTTAGAAGTTGAATTTTTTTACGATTTTTTGCAGGCATGTTTAGGACATAAAAACAACATCGCCCATAAAAAACGAGAATTTTCCGACAAGGGACAGATTAAATATGAATTTTTTATGCGCCAAAAACTCAAGAACGCGAAACAACAAAACATGCACCTAGAAAATGAATTTTGAGCTGGTTTTTTGCAGATCCTCTATATGTATTTTTATAGAGGTGTCTGCAAAAAACCAGCTCAAAATTCGTTTTCTAGGTGCATGTTTTGTTGTTTCGCGTTCTTGAGTTTTTGGCGCTTAAAAAATTCATATTTAATCTGTCCCTTGTCGGAAAATTCTCGTTTTTTGTGGGCGATGATGTTTTTATGTCCTAAACATGCCTGCAAAAAATCGTGAAAAAATTCAACTTCTAAGTCATTCTTATAATACGGGTGCGCGCGCGCACGCTGATGCGCGCGAGAGAGAAAATCCGACCAATTGTTTCCAGATCAAGAAAAGAAAAAAATTCCAGATCTAAACAAAAATATAAGAGTGTAAAAGAGAAAGGAAAAAAATTTGGTGTAGACTGTTTTGTTGTTTCGCGTTCTTGAGTTTTTGACGCGTAAAAAATTCATATTTAATCTGTCCCTTGTCGGAAAATTCTCGTTTTTTGTGGACGATGTTGTTTTTATGTCCTAAACATGCATGCAAAAAATTGTGAAAAAATTCAACTTCTAAGTCACTCTTATAATACGGGCGCGCGCGCACGCGGATGCGCGCGAGCGAGAATATCCGACCAATTGTTTCCAGATCAAGAAAAGAAAAAAAATCCAGATCTAAACAAAAATATAAGAGTGTAAAAGAGAAAAGAAAAAAAATATGGTGTAGGCAGTCTATGATAAAAATCGTGTATTCCAGATCTAAACAAAAATATAAGAGTGTAAAAGAGAAAGGAAAAAAATTTGGTGTAGACAGTCCACCATAAAAATTGTGTTCCTCAACCATTTAACCATTGGAAAAGACTTTCCCATGGTGGGAAAACTTTCTGCTTTCCCATTGTAAACGCCACCTAGTTTTCATTATGGTGGCGTTTACAATGGGAAAGTCATATTGTTACACGACTCTTCTCTTTAATTAAATCATGTTTTCTCTAAATAATTTTTTGAAACAAAAAATAGACCACTTATTAGGTTCACCTGACCCCAATAATAATATTTTGAATTTTTCTACAAGCATCCCTTAAAAATCCGGTTACACTCCAAAATAACCAAAATACCCTTAGATTGGAAATAAATTTCCAATTGCCATCATTTTCTCTCATTTATCTAAATCCAAAACTAATATCTCTTCTTCCATTGCTCTTGGTCACAGTCCTTTTCTCATGGACTTGTATACATCGTGCAGCTACACTCAAATTACTTCAAATAATTTTCGAATGATGTCCCTTCCACTTCATAATTTTCAAATTTCTTGATGAATTTTGTGTGTTGCAATTGAATTTTAGGTGCACTTCAAAGTTGCAGTACTTATGAGAATTACAAGGGAACTTTTTATTTACTCCACTTGCCAATTGAATTAATATATTTAGGTTTACGAAAAAATAGTACCAATGTAGCAAATTTAACATTACTCGTCCCCGTGAGCTTAGCTCAGTTGGTATGGACATTGCATAATTTATGCAGGGGCCGGGGTTCGAACCCCGACACCCCACTTCTCCACATTTAAATGTGTGAGCTCTGTTGTAATATTTTTCAGCATCAAAATCTAAAATCTAAAATTTTTCCTCAATCATATAAAAGAGAAAGGAAAATGAATAATCCATAAAATTAGTGGAATTTGATTAGTTGTAGACATACTTAGAGATCGATTATATATGAAATTAGTACTTCTGTTTTCCAGTTCACTTATTTATTTATGTTTGTTTTTGCCTGTGTGCAGAATAATGGGAAAAAGGATTTTGTTATACGTGAACTAAAATTGCTTTCATTCACGTGAATTAAATTGACGTTTGCTATAATTTTACAATTTTAAACAATAAATGTAAACAAGGGCATTTTTGATATTATGATTATATTTAAAATAGAGTCTGATGTAACCGGATATTTTTGGGATATAACTAGAAAAATTCTAATATTTTGTTCGGAAAATGCTATTTTCCACGAAGGATTATTCCACGAAAACAAAGAATAAGACTAGCCTTACTAGGTATTATTTGACCTGACTTTTTTACGGTCTAAAAGTTACTTTAAAACAAAGTTAAAATTAAAGACTTTAAAAAGTAAGTTAAAGTTGTTTGGTTACTTTATTTTTTTTAGTTTTAAAACTCTTTCCATTCAATTTTATGCATTCTAAAAAAAGTACTTTTTTTAATAAGTACTTAATAGTTATTGTGTTTGACCTACCTTCTTCTTAAAATTGTAGAGAAGTAGAAAAAAAGTCGGGTCAAACGGTACCTATAATTGCCACCAAATCCTAAATTATATTATTTTAAAATTTAAAAAAGAAACTTTTGTAACTGTTTGATTGTGTCTTACCGTGGTTTTCGTTTTTTCAAGCTTCGTGGTATATAGCAATTTGTTCTATTTTACATACATTGAAATTTTGTATTGGCACCTGACCCCAAATCTTACATGACTAACGTGCACAACAATACTTTTTTCCCGAATGACGCACACATGTATTCGTTTAGAGTATGCCATATTGATACATCATACATATGTACAGAGCCTGTAATTATTGTAATTTTTTTGGTACAAGAGCCTTGAATTTTTTTTAAGGGAGCCTGTAATTATTTTATTTACTCATATACATTAAAAGTTTATATTTTTCAATATATAAAATTTATTCATTTACTTGACCAAAAAAAAATTCATTTAAATAATCTCAAATGCACATGTGGAACATGAACAGATTTCAAATTATTACGACCTTAAAGGTGAAAATGAGTGAGAATATTAATACAAAAATACGTTTATTTAAATTTTACCACAAAGAACATGTCTTATATAAATAACATTTTTTTTTAAAAGGTTAAGCAAATATTTTAATAAAACAAAAGAAACCCCTCTAACACAAGATGTATCAGAGAAAACTTAAAAATTCAGTAATTACTCAAAACAAATCACGCTACAACAAGTAGCCAAAACCTAAAAATTACAAAAAAAAAAATACGAAACAACCTGTAAACACGATAAATGGTTCAACCTCCAAGAAGAGTAATCAATATTGAATAAAATGTAACACAATTTTAACCACAAAAAAGTTTGGAGTTTAACCTTTTCAAATAAAAAAAAAGTTGTTCTGTCTTGCTATGGAAAATATTTCCGTTGCGATCCTTTCAAATAGTAAAAAGCACCGAAATCTAAATAATGTTAAAAGTCAGGCGAGAATTCTTGGAAAATCCACCTAGCCCCCAAACTGAAGAAAATGATCTAGTAAAGTTCAATAAAAAGCTATAGAAATCTCTAACCAGCGAGCAATCAATAGCCAAAGTCGGCCATAAGAAGCACAATTAAAAAATAAGTGGTCCCTATCATCCTCAACACCACAATCCGCCGAACAAAGAGTATCATCAATCACCAAAATATGTCGCCTGAACAAGTTATCCTTTATTGCTAGATGATTCAGAAACAAACGCCAGATAAAAATGTTAACCTTGAGCGGTACCGCCTTAAGCCACAACACATGATTGAAACATTCATTATGAACAACTGCAACATCAATCAAGTTATTATTAGCGCTTTTAACTGTATACCGTTGGGAAGAATGAAGCTTCCAAACCCACCGGTCTGCCACTCCAACCTGCAAAACAACATTAGACAACCGATCCACACACTCCCTCACCAAGCCCTCCTCCCACACAAACAACCTCCTACACCATTTCCATGCCTCACCATTAACCTCCCAACTTAAAAAGTGCATCTCTGCAACAGTGGCTAGTTTATTTTCATCCAACTCAAAAAGTTTACTATAATAAGCTTCTAAATTGGATCCATCAAGCCACAAATCCTTCCAAAACAACGTAGACATCCCATCCCCCACTTTCCTAGTAATATTATCCAACAACCACCGCTCGTCTAACATTCCACCACCCATTCTAATTTTGTTTAAGTTTTGCCACCAAACTGATCCCCCCTTCACCAAAACATAACCTCCCCCCTCCTCACCATATTTCGCACAAAGCACTTTATACCACAAACTCTCCCTTTCCTGTAACACCCTCCAAACTCATTTCCCAATTAAAGATAAATTAAACTTCTTCAACCTCCTCACCCCCAAACTTCCGTTCTCCCTTTGCAAACATAAAGTATCCCATTTAATCCACGCCAATTTCCTAAAATCCTTATGACCCCCAATTTTTTTTTTTTTTTGCTAAAAATAGAATCAAGAGAATAAATGATACATTAGGTAGCTTTGAAGAAGGAAAAAAAATAAACCGGAATGGAGGACAATACAGACTTGAGAAGAATTAACCGACCCCCCAAAAAAGATTTTTACTCTTCCAACCAGACAGTCTATTATGAATCCGCTCAATCAAAGGGTACCAAAACTAAAGCTTAAGAGGATTCCCGCCAATGGACAACCCCAAATACAAAAAAGGAATTCAACCATGTTTACAATTCATTACCACGACGCCTCATGTAACCACGACTCAACCACATTAACCCTAGACAACATACTTTTGCCTTATATAAATAACATTATTGACTCAAATGCTTGGAGGATTATTTTTCGTTATCATATCATATATCATCAAAAACTAAAAAACATACTCATCATTTTTAACTTCTACGACCATCATTTTAGATTGAGTCTCATTTAGGTCATATTATGTTTTCTTAACACTATGACATCTAAAAAAACAAAAAAAAACTTGTAACATTAATAAATAATATCATATTATATATTACATAACATACTCTCCGTATTTATTATAGGATTAATTGCAGTTTTGACCCCCCCTAAGTATCACGAACTTGTGATTTTGACCCCCCTATAAAAAACAATAACAAATCATCCCCCTAAGTTTACCCCCTTTTACACTTTTGGCCCCTGGTCCAATTTTGTCCCAGTCAACCCCAAGTATAAAAAATAAATATAAATACCACGCGTGTATTTGTAAAATAAAAAAAAATGAAAGAGTGAAGCATGTGAACTTTCCTCTTCTTCTCCAATCTCCCCCACCTCCTTTCCCAATTCCCCTACTGCACCACCACCACCTCCCTCCAGTAACCAGCACAACAGAATTGCTCTTTCTTTCTTCTCTACTAATTTCACTTATAATTTGATTGATACATTCATAATTGTGTTTTACTTGTCTTTGTTTGTAATACGATTTTGATTTTGATTTTGATTTAGCATACATAATTGTAATATTTTTTTTTAAGCAAAAGAGAAAATACATTAAATAAAAAAGAGATACAAAGACTGAGGGGACATTAGACCTGACCCAGGTAAAACCCAAACGAAAATACATCGTGATAAATCATACCAGGTGGACCAACCATAATTTATCCTAACACAAATTCACTTATCACAGGTGCAACCCAGAGAACCCACATAGGGGCGCGAAACCAAGTTACAAAAAAAATATGAAAAGTGAACATTGCAAAAGAACAATGAAGGTTTAAAAATGGCAAATGGATTGACCGCCAACACAGTAACAAAATCCAAGTGCCAATAGCTGCCTAAATACACCAGGAAGCATAGAAGCTCTTTCGAGCATACACGCGTAAGAACTCAGATCGAGGGATGAGTCCAATACGTCAGTAACCAGACACTTTCGGGTTAACAGGACCTGACCCTTTCGGGTTATTGTAACTGAAGCAGACCCTTTTGGGTTATTGAAACCGAACCACCCCTAAGCCAGAATTTGAGCTCCCCAATCTCTGAACAGGAAAACACAGACACGAAACAAAAAGTCGGAGACCTCACAAAACAAACAACCCGCCAACAGAGAAGATCCAGCAAACCTAAAAATGAAAGACAACACACAAAGACCAGCCAACAGAAAAGCGGAGAACTGAGGACCCCAATGAAGGAAATTGCACGAAACCCCCCGGCATACACGAACGGAATCCAAACTGAACCAGCTTGAACCACCAAACCAGCAGATTCGGACCAACGAGCAACGATCTGGAATCAAAACACAAAACCAGAGCCAAAACAACCCAAATCTGAGTTTCAAAAGCCAGATCAAAACCAACACCAACCTCCTAGTTCCTTCCAAACGGTAGCGACCAAAACGCGACGAAGGAGGATTAAACAAAGAGAGTGTCGGTCGCCGGAAGGGAAAGAGCAAAAACCGACGAACAAAACTCACCGGCGCGGCGGCCGCCGTGAGTTTCGCTAACAAAAAGTGGTCAAAGGATACAAAACAAGGAGAGATGATGCGGATGGAAGATCCATGATCGCATCACCAACCACCACCCTCTACATCTCTTACGGTCGCAGATTTGGAAGAAGGGAGACAACACTTTTGAAGTTTTAGAGAGAAGTCAGAGGATGTGTTTTTTTAAGAGCGAATCTCTAAACATCTTCATCTTTTCGATTCATAATTGTAATATGATTTTGACCCTAATGTGATAATCAACATTGTTAGTCATATTACAGAGAAAGAAGAAGAAGAAAAGCAAAGACACGATGGAACACAAAGAATTCAACCTTCTGAATGAATCATTAGGGTTTCACAACAACAACCTCTTCGATCAATTCATGCTTGTTGAAGACACTGTTGACATAAGCACTTCTTTCATTCTTCACCATATCCTCAAACGCTCCTTCTCTTCTCACCCTTCTTCATCCGTTATCTTCCTTGCACTCTCTCACCCTTTCTCCCACTACGATCGCATTCTCAGAAAAAATGTAATCTCTCTCTGTATTTGTATTGTGGTGGTTTTAGGAGGGAGGTGGTGGTGGTGCAGTGAGGGAATTGGGAGAGGAGGTGAGGGAGATTGGAGAAGAAAAGGAAGCTCATGTGCTTCACTCTTTCATTTTTTTTAATTTTACAAATACATGCGTGGCATATATATTTATTTTTTAAATCAAAATTGCACACGGGGCATCCTACTCACTAAAGTGAGGTGCCACGTGTGCGTTGACTGGGTCAAAATTGGATCAGGGGGCCAAAAGTGCAAAAATGGGTAAACTTAGGGGACTGATTTGTTATTGTTTTTTATAGGGGGCCAAAATCGCAAGTTCGTGATACTTAGGGGGTAAAACTACAATTAAGCCTTTATTATAAGTGAGTGTTTGTCCTCACGTTAGAATGAGCGTAGACGTGCGTTTCATATGAAGCTAGGATATAAAGCTTCTTAAAATTGGCATTAAGACACAATATTAGTAGTTAGAACGTATAACCGAACAAGATATACGTCGTTTAACATTTTCTCACATATTAAGGGTGTGTTTGTTTCAAGGTAATAAATTACATTCCTTGAAATGATATTTCTAGGAATAATATTTTTAGGAATAATATTCCTATCTATGTTTTGGTAAAAATTTATATTTTTTGAGAATGTTTTAGAAATTATTTAATTAAAAAAATAAAAATGGAAATAAATGTGAGTGGTAGTGGGAAATTATGATATGTTGAGTTCTATTTCCATGGAAATGTTAGATTCCCATCCTTTAAGCATGAGAATAACAATAGAAGAAATCATGTATAAATAATATTCCTAGGAACAAATTTTCAAAACTTGAAATAAACATGAGAATGTTGCATTTCCAATCTCTCATTCTCGGGAATCATATTACAAATCTGGAAACAAACACACCCTAAGAAATGTAGTAAATTTTGTATCAGAAAGATAAATGATGAGTGATTTTACAAAACTATCCTTATTAATAACATGTGAAAAAGAGATTAAAATAATAGAGAGTAATAAATGGTATATGGTATGATAGGAAAAAGATCATTAACAATGTATTAATATTGTAAAGTGACATATAATAAAATACAAATATTTATTTTCAAAGTGACTCATAATAAAATACAAAAGGAGTACCATTTAAATAAATCCATTGATTCTTAAAAAAAATCCATTGTTGGTATATTGTAATTGTTTTTTTTTTTCCTTTCCTTGGAGAGGAGTATATTATGATTTTTTTGGCATATATGTAATTTTGATTTTCTATTTTGGCAGAAATGAAATTCTGGTCCCGTCATTTTCAATTGGGCAAATTTGGTCACCGTTTTAGAAATTTTTATTCATGATTTTGACCATTCAAATTAATCTTGTGACGATAAATTATTTAGAACAAACACTTTGTATCATTTTATTCGATGTTCTTTTAATTTCATATAATTCAATATAGGCTTTAAGACACATGTTGACATGACTCAAAATTATTATTATTATTATTTTTTAAAGAATGACCCAAAATAATATTATCATTTTATTATGAGTCGATTCATTTTAAAATAGTCTTTGATTGTATATTTCATTAATCAAAATAATTCATTGCGTTAAAATGGTCCGTTAATATTGTCATATCATCCATACAAGTAAAGAGTTATTGTCAATATTAAATGACTATTTTAACATCAGAGATTATTTTGACTAATAAAGAGTAATTAATATTGTATTAAAAAGTAAAATGAGTCAATTTTTTTTGATACAGTATCTTTTTACAAATGAGTCTTTTAAAATATCGATAAGAATTAGCCCATAATTTTATTACGAGTCAATTCCTTTCAAAGGAAGGTGCGTCTGACGATTCCTTAAGAATTAACAAAAACATTAACATCGGATAATCAACGTTGCAAGATCACAGACACCAAAGGCTTAAAAACCGAAAAACCAAAACCCATGAATTATGTCTTAATTCGATTTTCCACCAAACAAAACATAACATGAATCATTGTGTTTCAATCTTCTTCATCTTCTTCACAATTTTCAGCTGCATCATTGCTGATGTATCCATCTCCACCTCCCAATCCCAACAACTCTCCCTTCTCCACCACGGAAACGGCTTCTCTCCTTCTCCTCCCGCTCTTCCACCGTCATCGTCGCCGTTGGACAGAAAACCTGTTACGGCACTTGTCGCTGGTTTAGACGGAACTATTTATCTGGTTGAAAGTGCTTCTGGGAGGGTTATTTGGTCTTTTTCATCTGGTTCACCGATCTATCATTCCTCTGCTAATACTCCCTCTTCTGGACTTATTGAATGTGGTGATGACTGGGAGTTAATCTTTCATGATACCCACTTTGGCAAAACGGTATTGTCATTTTAACAGTGTATGTTTTTTTTTTTCTATGGATTTTTCAACCTTAGTGTGTGTTGTTTGGTGACAAAAATTGATTTTGATTGAATTGATTCAGTAAAATTGGTTTTGGTTAAGTTAGTTGAATTTGTAATAGTTTATGTTTGGATAAATTTGAGTGAGTTGAACAATGAATTTGACTGGTTAATGCTACAATTCCTAGCTTCAAGCTAGAATCATCTATAGTCGCAAAATCAATTTTAATCTACATCAGTCAAACATGTCAAAATCTGTTTGGATACAAGTGCTTATAGCGTCGTAAATGCTTTTTATATAAGTGATTAGACAAACTATGATTAGAAATGACAACATTAGAGAGAAAGTTGGGGTAGCACCTTTAGTAGAAAAGATGGAGGTAACTAGGCTTAGGTGGTTTGGGCATGTAGAGAGAAGACCTGTGTATTTTGTAGTAAAGAGAGTATGTTAGATGAAGAGTAGTCAAATCACTAGAGGCAAAGGAAAACCTAGAAAACTATAAGACAAACTATTAAGAAAGAATAAGTTGGATCAAAATATGGTTTATGGTATAACATTATGACGTAATTTGATCCATGTAGCCGACCTCACTTAGTGGGGTAAGACTTGGTTGTTGTTGTTGATTATGTATAAGCTATTTCTGTAACAAATGACAATAATCAAACTGTTTCCATATAAGCTAACCCAACTGATTCAAATAACCAAACATGTAATTTTTCTTAAGTTACATTTGAAAATTGTAATATTTATTGACACTCTATTGCTGTGAATCGAAACACACCCTAAGTGAACACATCAAATTCATAATCATGGTGTTATGCTATGTATGTTATTTTATTTCCTGTTTGTAACTCGCCAATTACAATTATGGAGTTGAGTGAAGTGTCCTTCAACATACTTGTGATGTCTGTTATCTTGATTTCTCTTCAATATCTTCAATGAATGATCAATAAGTTGCATTGAAACTTCAAACCTGCAGAGACTCAAGGAATCTGTTGCTGATTATGTTGCTGTTACACCTATTGTGTCAAAAGATGGAGCTGTTATACTTGGATCCAAAAGGAGCACTGTATTTGAAGTGGATGCTAAAACTGGAAAGCTCCTTAGAAGCTATGGTGCTGCTGATTTTCGTAATGCTTCTACTACTGCAATGTGGAGTGCTCACAAGGATAGTGAGGGTGTTACTAACGACTTCCGTGCAAATAATAAGGAGCTTGCTGATCCAGCAAAGCTTAATTTACCAGAGTTTTTGCTTCAGATAGTTAGGACTGATTATTTTTTACAATCTGTGGGTCCTGGTTCAGGAATAGTGTTATGGACTATGTCAGTAGCTGAATTTGAGGCTGTATTATTTTGCCAACATAATGAAAATCCTACCTTGACAGCTTCACTTGATGCAGAAGGTGAGTATGCTTATGATGTTGACAGTGGCTTGGATTTTGCTATGCCGTATGCGTGTCCTGACAGAAAACTCAGAGAAGTCTATCGCCAACGAAAGAATTTTCTGTTTGAACCTGATAAAATTGAAAGATTACCTGATGTTGATGCTTATCAAGAGAAAGGTATGCTCCCAATGCCTGATTTAAAGCTGATGCTTCCATCACAACCTAAGAGTGATAGATTTCTCCCCGGTCATGGTGGTAATATGATGCTTCCCGTGCCTGTGTCAAATTATATGCAGCCGAAAATCACCTATGATAGTAATGCAATTATGCTCCCTCAGCCTCCTATGGAGATCACTGCACCAAGGGAAGTTGATCTGAGCAGGGTGATTGAATTGTCAATGTCATTATTGGTTGTATTATCTGTGGTCTTTCTTTTGATGTTGTACCAAAATCGGTTAAAAAATAATGTTACATCAAAGGTCCAAATAAGTGACTCAGATTTGAAAAGTTCACCTTCTAAAAAAAAGAGAGTACGTAAGTCAGGAAAAAACAACATCATTGTTGAGGAGAATATACGAATTCATAAGGAAGCAGAAAATGAGGCACGGTCGCCCTATAATAATGTTAATGGACGCAGGATTGGTAAACTGTATGTATTAAATAAAGAAATCGCGAAGGGAAGTAATGGCACCATTGTCCTTGAAGGGATATATGAAGGTCGGACAGTTGCTGTGAAACGTCTTGTTCAGGCTCATCATGATGTAGCTCATAAAGAAATCCAAAACCTCATTGCTTCTGACTTTCATCCAAATATTGTTCGATGGTATGGTGTGGAATATGATCACGATTTTGTTTACCTTGCTCTGGAGCGTTGTGCGTGCAACTTGGATGATCTGATTACTTTTTATTCAGATTTGTCAGAAAACTCGGTGTTAAGTGAGGATCAAGCTTTTGATTTTTTTAAGAAGGCCCAGATAGAAGCACAGAGGGATGATATGCAGTGTCTTTGGAAATCAAATGGTTATCCATCTCCACTTTTACTAAAGTTGATGAGGTCAGTAAAACAACTTGATTTGATGATACATACATACATATATACATAATATTTACATACATGATACATATATAAAGTTGACGAGGTCAGTAAAACAACTTGATTTGCTGCAATTAAGAAGAGACAATTTTTATGAATAACAACGATGGGTGATAAACAGGGATACTAGATCTAACTTCTATGTTAGCAGTTTCAATAAAGAGATTATGAGATAATTGACTAGAATAATTTAGGCATTACATTATTTTTGGAAATCCACGAGGATGAGAAAGATACATGGACAACATAATGGAGGTAAAAGTGATACGGTAGCAAAAGATCGAAGGATGGTAAACATTGAACCAGATTGAATTGTTAGGAGGAATACACAAAGGGTCCTGTTTTGTTTCCACTATCTCCGTGTTTAAATTACACCTATTTTTATTTTATTTTTGTTGACATCATGTTGACTTTTGCTTTTATATTGCATCACAGGGATGTGGTTTCTGGGCTTGTCCATTTGCATGAACTAGGAATAATACACCGGGATTTGAAACCCCAAAATGTTTTGTTAATCAAGGAAAGATCATTGTGTGCCAAACTTTCTGATATGGGGATTAGTAAACGACTTCTTGAAGATATGTCTTCTTTAGGCCATAGTTCTACTGGTGAGTACAAAAGTTTGTGTTTTTTTAGCAGTCACTCTTACTAATTAGCAATGTTATTAAACTCAAGACTAGTCGTTGACTTAGTTACTTGTTTTGTCGGTCACTGATTGAACTACATGAATCAGTATATATTAAATATTAACTATAAATCAGTTATATAAGAAATGTATAGTTTATTTTCCGCGTACATGGTTAAAAGCGCCCCAACCATAAATTCCATATACTTTTCTAAACACTAAATATGCTAATTCAAACATGTAGTTATTTCCTTAGTCTAATCCTACGTGTTAATCTACGTAACTAGATGATTATTCCTACTCTTACAAAAATGTTTAATGACTTATTTGCAGGCTGTGGCAGTTCGGGTTGGCAAGCGCCAGAGCAGCTTCTTCAGGGACGCCAAACACGGGCTGTAGATTTGTTTAGTTTAGGCTGTGTCCTCTTTTTCTGTATGACTGCAGGAAGACATCCATTTGGAGAGCGTCTTGAGCGTGATGTCAACATTGTTAAAAATAAGAAAGATCTTTTCTTAGTAGAGTTCCTTCCTGAAGCTGAGGATCTTATTTCTTGTTTATTAAACCCTGACCCCAATCTAAGGTATGTCATTCTCATTCAATGTGATTTTTAGTAGATTGGAATTATATTTTCTCATACTTCCATTAATAGTTTGCATTTTGACATGACTTAATTGATATGTAGCATAAATGATGGATTCATATGTGAAATGTCATTGTTTAGTTTGCTAGTTACCATCTATGAATAGCATGTCAACTGAGATTATTCCTCTAGTCTTTCAAAATTCAAATCAGCTGGATGTTTATATTAATATTGTGATTGATATTCTGGTCATCTGCTGATATCTGTCATAGACTTATTTTATGTTGAGCCCAACATTTTTAAATGATGTGATTTAATAAATAAATAAATATGACAGAGAATGGTTCAGCCCTGTTAGATATATAGGCAGTCATCCTGAATTGCAAAAAGCAGTTACTCGGCCTGTTTTGGACCAAATGCGACCTTGTTAGTTTTACTGGTAGATATTTACAGTGACCTTCAATGGGAGTTACTGAAAACCTTGATTTAATGCTACACGCTACAACTGTCTGTGTTGAACCCAGTGCATTTAAGACTCTGCAAGGTAAGTATTCATGTGAGGATATTCATTTTGGTGCTTTTGGGTCATCGATGAATCCTAAAAGGGTGGAAGGACATTGCAAGATAATAGTTCATTTGTCTTTCACATGCATGGTACTGACGGAAGGATAGGGTGGGAGCACCATAAGTTATATTCCCAGGAAATTGGCAAATGGATTATGTTGCATGTAATTGTCAAATAGGAGATTTTACTGCTTAAACTATTAATAAATGGGCTGTTTGATAGCTCATACTAATTGGAGGAACCGGAAGTATATAGATTTGTGTTTGTTTTGTCTGGTTAGAAGGTAACACTTTCATTAACGAAATTTTTTCATTTAATTGTCAGGCCAAAGGCGATTGAAGTATTGCATCATCCTCTATTTTGGAGTTCCGAGATGAGACTTTCATTTCTTCGCGACGTTAGTGACAGGGTGGAACTTGAAGATAGAGAGACTAATTCTGTTCTTTTGAATGTATTAGAGAGCACTGCCCCACTGGCTTTAGGTGCAAAATGGGACGAAAAGATGGAATCAGCTTTCATTGCCAACATAGGTCGTTACAGGCGATATAAATTTGACAGCGTCCGAGACCTGTTGAGGGTCATGAGAAACAAGCTAAATCATTTTAGGGAATTGCCTCTAGAAATTCAGGTTTCTTCTTGGACTATCATTTTTGCATTTTTGTTTTCCGTTTTTATCTGGTCGAAGGTTAGGCTTGTCTAAATCAGTTGAAATCCAGGTTTCTTCTTGGACCAACACTCGAGTAATGATTTTATCTTGCAACATCCAAACATTTTCTATTTTTCTAAACAACAATCATAAGGATTTCCTGAAGATGATCCTTATTCGATTTGCTGGTGATAAGCTTTTCATACAAGAGCTCAAAATGCATCTTTATTAACACATGTCTCCAAGAACATATTATAGACATGTGTGGCTTATAATTTCTTTCTTGCTGGTTTATCAGGAACTGATAGGACCTGTTCCGGAAGGATTCAATGACTACTTTGCAAGTCGATTTCCTAGGCTCTTGATTGAAGTGTACAAAGTTATCTGCAACTATTGCAAGGATGATGAATGTTTTCAAAGATATTTTAGAGACATTGATTAATGCATTAGCCTTGATCGTATTGATGGCTTGATAATTTATCAAATGGCAAAGAACGGTTGTCTGCATGCACCAGATTATGTTTACATTCATAACCTCAACCAGTTGCCACTGGCCACTGATTAGTCTAACCCAAAGTTATGATGGAATGCCATCTGTTTAATCCAATGTTTAGAGGATTCAACTACATGTATATTATTAGTATATAATACATTAGTGGGATTGTAATGATAAAGGAACTGTAAAGTTAAATGTATTCAAATTTCTTATATATCATACACCAAATTACCAAAGTTATGTAATATCAGTTGCTATGTTACAGGTGGAGATCGATGGCAACAATCTGTTCGTTACCGTGTTTTAAACAAAAAGAGAGATGATAACGTCTTAAATAGTTCCGCTTGTCAGGTTTTCTTAAGTGACAGATTAAACGAAACCAAACCATCTTGATTGATATTGTGAAACGGAGAGGAAGTATAAATCTTGATTATTATAGCTTATACTTGCTGTGTACTGAATCTGGAAATTTGGAAATAGTTTATGAACTTACCATATCAACAAAACATAATTTCTCTGCTCTTATACAATATGTAAGATTTTAAATGACATTGGTATTAATAGAAAAAGAAAATTTAATATAAGGCTTTGTTATACTTACTGATGGGGTCTTTGAAACATCTATGAACAATTGATTGATTGTCTTCAATTTTATAGACTAAACTGTCAGAGAACTATAACTTTGAGAACCAAAATAGTGATCTAACTCATTCAAATTACTTAACACTTTCTTATTTAACACTATTTATAATTCAACGTATACATACCGGTATTGAATATAACAGCAAACATGAATGATTTATCTATTTGAAAAATGAAATCAAACTAATATGTACTTGCAAAGTATATCATCAAAAATCCTTAAAAAAAAGTACATCATTGAAAACATTAAAAAAAACCATTACATCATTGAAAACATTAAAAAAAAAAACCATTAAAACATCTCTAGAACTGTAATATAACTCCAACATCAAGCAGTGCAAGGCCATATAGGTCTTTTCAGTGCTTTGAGACACATGGTACTATTCTGAAATTCTAAAAAAGTATGATCAATAAACTGACACTTATCTTTACTAGTCATCCTAGCAAAACCAAATGACTTTGTCCAAGTGTTTATAGCATCCTCAGAGGAATGCAGAACCAATTTCTCAACTCCTAAGCGAGTCAACTGTTTCTCAATCTCATCCATCAACAAATGACACATTCCTTGTCTTCGATACTGTTCCTTGGTGGCCACGAAAACTATCTCTGCAACCTTTTGACCATAAATCCTTACAGTTGCCACTGAAATCACTTCACCCATTTTCTCCAAAATCACATTATAGAAACCACAAAAGTTCAAGCGATTTTGTTCTGATTCTCTACTAAAAACAACATCTTTAATCAACTCTCTTCCTGATATAGCATCAATAGTTGGATTAAAACCCTCATACAGTACACCAAGAGCCATATTCAACTTACTCTCCTTTTGATTAAACTCTTTTTCATCAACACTATTCACATTCTTCACCAATGTCCATGTTAGATTATCTGCAACCTTAATTGGTTTTCCTAACAACTTCTTTAGACATAAGAACATGTTCCCACAAACTACACTGCAAAACCAATTCTCCATGTGATTAAATTCAATTCCTACAGACTTTACGCATCCAAAGTGATATTTTTGCTCACATTGAACACAAACAAGAATATTGTTATCCTTGTGATCTTTACATTCTTGTTTGCATTTGGGTCGATAGCATATTTTGCAACAACAAGTTGGACAGAACCAGTCACCAATCGGAACTCGATTGAGACCTAAACAACTGAGGTGGAATGCAGAAGGACATCGATCACATAGTACTAAGTCACCTCCAAAACCACAAATAGAACAAACATTATCATTATTTGCTTCAGAATTTTCTTTGGAAACACAATGATTTTTCTTTTGATTTTCTTTGACAACAGAATGATTCCCTTTATGATCATGCGAACTCAGAGCTTCCCTTTGACAATCCAACAACGACCTTCCATCTTCCAACAAGATACTAGTGGATGGTCTATGTCTTGTACAACCCGCATGAGTCTCGAACCCGGTGATAGTAAAGGTAACACGACAACAATCACAAACTATAGCATCACAAAATAAACTCCCTCTTTTGACAACTTTGTTACTACCCCGACAGAACACATTAGTCCCTGAAACCAAAACTTGATTCTTTATCAACCAAGAAACAATACCCATCTTTATCTCTTTTTTCTACGGAACTTTTTTGCGTATGTGTGTTTGCAGAAATATATTTTATAAGGAGAAGTATGATTCAAAACTTTTGTTCACTGCTCTATATATATATATAGAGCTAAATTGTATAAGAAATTATATTTTTAAATCATATCTTCTAATAAGTAACAAATCTTCAACATATTCTAAACATAAATATAAATTATAAATCATAATAATATCTTCCCCTCAAAAAGATCATAATAATATCTTATTTTAAATATAAAACTAAATTTAAAGTAAAAAAAAATATAAATATAAATTTATAATATTATAAACCTCTGAATTTTTTTATATAATACTACCGAAAAGACGGACACTCTTTCCGTTCTTTTTATTGCGCTAACGCGTGTAAATTATAAACGGTATTTTTTTATGAAATTTTGATTTTGATTAAAACTATATGTACAAACATTTGTGACTTTCAAATTATAACAAACCCAAAAAATCATGTTTAACTTTTTCAATAGCAATGTTAATTTAACAAATATAATATAAATCCTTATATTTTTTAATACTACCAACAATATAACATTAATTAGGAAAATTTGTTTAAGGGGTATAATTGGAATTATAAAAAATTCAGCTATAATATTGTTCCTATTATAGTGGGATATTTCCTATTTTAATGGGATTTAACTTTTTTAATTAAAATTTAAAATGACATTATTAAAGGATAAAAGAGTAAATAAAATTGTTTAAATGAAGGGTAAAATAAATAATGAAAAAGTCAGCTCAAACTCATGTATTTTCAACTTATTTTCTTCATCTATACTATACTAGCGAAAATAGTTTTTATTACGTTAACTTTTGTAGATTATCAACGATATTTTATAGAAATTTTGTGTGTAAAATACAAATGATATTTTATATAAATTTTTTGATATAGATAAAAAATTATAAGTATAGATATTTGTGACTTTCAAATGTAACAAACACAACAAACCATATTTATATTTTTCAATGACAACAATAATATAACAAAAAAATTTTATCTTTTTTTTTTAGTATCTTTTTTAATAACACTAACAATATAATATTATTATATGAAAATTTGTTTAAGGGTATAATTGAAATAACTAAAAAGCCAGCCCAAAATCTCCGCGAAACCCCTATTTTCTTTATATATAGTATCTATACTATATATAAACAAAATAGCCCATTTCGGTTTTTTGGGCTAACTTTTCTCCTTTAAAAATTACCCTCAACTTTCAATGCAAATAGCACATATAACAAATAGATAAGAGTAAATTCAAAAATTAAAACAAAATGTAACAAATTGTATATGTCCGATTTTTTTTCTTATTATTTAAAAAAGATAAAGGATGAGAGTGAATTCAAATATTAAAAAAAAATGTAACAAACACAATATTATTTTTGTTACCACACAAAATATATCGTGTAACAAACACATGCGAACCAAACACATTTTTAATTAAAATCCCTCCCGTCCGGTCTCGTCCCCTCCCCTCCCCTCCGTTGAACCAAACAGACCCCTAGGGGGCCAAAACTGCAATTAAACCTAAAAACTTAGGGTTGAAGGCATCTGCAATCCTTTTTTTGTTGATGTCTGGATTTCTGTTCACGTGGCATTTGCAATCCTCTACCCCTATCATTTGTAAATCTACTATTATACTTGAGAGATTATGAAATTGTGATTGAACCCTTTTGATACTTTATTCACAGCCTGTGGAAGTATAACCATGATTTGTATCTAAACAAAAGAAACATGGACAAAAGAAACATCGATCCTTCACATAAATACATTTTCGGATTTTAAATTCGTCATCATCAATCTTTCACAAAAAGTCTTTTTTGGATCTAATCTAAACCCATTTTTTTTTATGAACATTAACACAGTTTTCTAAACTTTAGAATTTGTGATTTTCCTCAAATTTAGCAAACAAGAAGGTGAAGAAGCTCATATAATCTGTTGCTGCATTTTTTCAGTACGTAATTCAGTTGTTGCTGTTGTTGGAGAGTGGATTTGCTGTGTTATTGTTGCTATAGTACTTAATTAAGCTATAAGTGCTTAATTGAGCTGTTTACGGAAGAAGGGAGTTATATTTTTGTACTAAACCTTAAACCATAATCACAAGACTACCCGAACCGTTATGAATCCAAACATAAAACAACCAACACAACAGTATAAACGAACCCAAAAGCGTTGGTGGAATAAATCAACAACAGACTTCATATTTCGCGTAATCAAACCCATCCTAATTTTCTTTGAATCAAGAACATTACAAATGAAGAAGATAGATTTTGTGTCGTGTTGTTCATGCTGGAATTCCTGAGCTGCTGAACTTGAATTTCATGTTTTTTAATGGATGAATGATTTTTTCCTTCAAAAACTTAATGTTTTAGCTTAATTAAATTAAGTCTTTATTAAAAAAAATCAGATGGAATAAAAAAATGGAAAAGAATTAAAAAAAATTCCAACTCAGCGTGCCAAATCATTAATTTTGCACAGTTAGCGTGTCATGTAAGCATATTTGCACACTCAAGGTGAAAAATCTTAAAATGACGAGGGGGAATCTATATATATGGGGTTTGCTAACTTAGACCAACAAAAAATATAAAGGTCTAAGTTAACAAGTGTGTACCTTTTCATTTGGACAAAAATATCATTCATTTTTATTATTTAAAACTAATAACTTGAGGGTTAATTTAGTAATTTTCATTATAAAACACGTGTCGGTGTATGTGTCTTCTCGGTGTTAATGTCTTGTTTGGTGTCTGTGTGGTAGACTACTTATGACTATAAGTAATTTGATTTAATTTGACGGAGGTAACAACTTTTTCCAAGATGGTTTAATGACAAAAGACACTTTTGTTTTGGATAGTCTCCCAAATATTTTTGTTTAGGTTGGCCAGCAGTTTGACCCCAAAAGTAAAATGCAAGATCTAACAAATGGTATGGTAAAACTGGTTTTGCTACTAGCATAATTTGGTGGATAGTCTTTTTAGAATCCATGATAATGCTAGCTACTTGAAGTCCATGGAAATTGAGTTAGTGGATTTGGAATTATCGCTTCCATTATCATACATGTTGAAATATGTAGATAGCATTCATATCATTCCCTTGAACGATATACATGTAAAGTCCATGGAAATTGAGTTAGTGGTTTTGGAATTTTAGTTCCATTATTATACATGTTGGTATTGACCAAGACTAATAATAAATAGTTGAGTTTGTTGATATAGCATGACCACAATTTCTCCCACTCTCTTTGTTTGTGCAATCATTTTCACTCCACTTTTTATCAGCACTATCTCTTGCTACCAATATTTAAATCCATTAGAAGCATAGGAAACAAAACATACTTCTTCTACATTCCTACCTAAGTATCAAACACCAATACAACCATATAGTATAAGCAAACCAACGAATCTATTAGCCTTTTGTTCCTTAACCAAATGAAGCATTTTTCTTTCTTTTTACCTATATTTTGGTATGTATACCTTCATCTCCTTCTCCTAGTCCTTTCTTTAAACTTAACTTGGTTTGGCCCAAACAGAACTGTAGCAGTAGCAATGGCAGAGGCCTTGGCATTAGGAAACCAAACAGATCATCTAGCATTGCTCCAATTCAAAGAATCAATATCCAATGACCCAAATGGAGTCTTAGATTCTTGGAATTCTTCTATCCACTTCTGCAACTGGCATGGAATCACATGCAACCCCATGCATCAAAGAGTTACAAAATTGAACTTACAAGGATACAAGTTGCATGGATCCATGTCACCTTACATTGGTAATCTCTCTCGTATAAGAAACATCAACCTCGAAAACAATAACTTCTTTGGAAAAATTCCACAGGAACTGGGTCGATTGTCACAACTGCATCAACTTTTGCTCAACCATAACTTGTTTGCAGGAGAAATTCCTACAAACTTGACAAGTTGCTCGAATCTTAAAGTCTTGCATTTGTATAGAAACAATCTAACTGGAAAAATACCAACTGAAATTGGTTCTCTTCAAAAGCTTTTTATAGTGAACATTGGAGGAAACCAT
Organism: Medicago ruthenica; assembly: GCA_018208015.1. NCBI lineage: Eukaryota > Viridiplantae > Streptophyta > Magnoliopsida > Fabales > Fabaceae > Medicago > Medicago ruthenica. The sequence continues at coordinate 79,895,532 of CM031375.1, forward strand.
TTAATAGGAGGAATCTCACCATTCATAGGTAACCTTTCTTCCTTGATAAGTTTTGGGGTTGTTTACAATAACTTAGAGGGAGAGATACCACGAGAAATATGTCGCCTGAAAAACTTGAAAATAATAACAGTGACTGACAACAAACTATCAGGTACATTTCCACCTTGTCTCTACAATATGTCATCTCTTACATTGATCTCAACAGCAGATAATCGCTTTAGTGGCTCTCTTCCATCAAATATGTTCCAAACTCTCCCTAATCTCCAATCTTTTGAAATAGGAGGGAATCAAATCTTAGGTTCAATCCCAACTTCCATTGTAAATGCTTCTACTTTGACATTATTTGACATTAGTGGAAACCTTTTTGTTGGACAAGTTCCAAATCTAGGAAAGCTACAAGATCTTTATTTGCTAAATTTTGAAACAAACATTCTAGGTGACAATGCAACTAAGGATTTAGAGTTTTTGGAAACATTGACAAATTGCAGTAAGTTACAAATTCTTAGTTTAACTGCTAATAATTTTGGAGGTTGCCTGCCAAATTCCATGGGCAACTTATCCTCCCAACTTAGTGAACTATACCTTGGGGGTAATGAGATATCAGGAAAAATTCCAGCAGAGTTAGGAAATCTAGTAAACTTAACTCTCTTGAGCATGGGACATAACCACTTTGAAGGAATTATTCCGGCTACTTTTGTAAAGTTCAAAAACATGCAAGTGTTAGATTTGCGTGAAAACAAGTTATCGGGAGATATACCAGCTTCCATAGGCAACCTCAGTCAATTGTTTGATTTGCGTATGGCAGAAAACATGTTAGAAGGAAACATTCCTTTGAGTATAGGGAAATGCCAAAAGTTGCAATATCTAAACCTTTCGCGAAACAACCTTCAAGGATCCATACCGTTAGAACTTTTTAGAATTTCATCCTTAACAAAGGGATTGGACTTATCACAAAATTCATTGAGTGGTCGTGTACCTGACGAAGTGGGTTTGCTAAAAAGTATTGATAAGCTAGATGTCTCTGAAAATCACTTGTCAGGTGACATTCCAAGAACCATAGGTGACTGCATAAGCTTAGAGTATCTTCATTTACAGGGGAACTCCCTTCATGGAACCATACCTTCTACTTTGGAATCTCTCAAAGGTCTTCGGTATTTAGACTTGTCAAGAAATCAGTTGTCTGGATCAATTCCTAAAGGTTTGCAGAATATTGCTTTTCTAGAATACTTCAATGTATCTTTCAACATGTTGGAAGGTGAGGTTCCAATCAAAGGTGTCTTTCAAAGTGAAAGAGGGTTAGCAGTGACTGGAAATCATAAGCTTTGTGGAGGAATTTTAGAGCTGCATCTATCGCCATGTCCTACAAAACACCATAATTTTAGTTTGATAGCAGTTATAATTTGTGTGATTGCTTTCCTTCTTATAATGATGTTTATAATAATCATGTACTGGGCGAGGAAAAGAAATAGGAAATCATCTTCTGATACAACAACAATTGACCACATAACTAAGATATCATACCAAGAGCTACATCATGGAACTGATGAGTTCTCAGATAGAAATTTGATTGGATCAGGAAGTTTTGGTTCTGTATACAAAGGAAATATTGTATCGCAAGATAAAGTTGTTGCTATAAAGGTTCTGAACCTCAAAAAGAAGGGAGCTCATAAGAGTTTTATTGCTGAATGTAATGCACTCAAAAATATTAGACATCGAAATTTGGTCAAGGTTTTAACATGTTGTTCTAGTATTGATTATAAAGGTGGAGAATTTAAAGCTTTAGTTTTTGATTACATGAAAAATGGAAGCTTAGAACAATGGCTTCATCCCTGGACAGTGGATTCAGAGTATCCTAAAACATTGAACCTTGTTCAAAGATTAAATATCTCCATTGATATTGCTTCTGCATTACATTATCTTCATTGTGAATGTGAGCAATTGATCATTCATTGTGATATCAAGCCAAGCAACGTCCTTCTCGATGATAACATGGTTGCTCACGTGAGTGATTTTGGCATAGCAAGACTTGTCTCAGCCATTGACGGTACCTCTCATAAGGAAACTAGTACAACTACAATATCAGGGACCATTGGCTATGCTCCCCCAGGTATATTATGAATTCTTTAGTCATTTAGTGTTCCTTGAATTCTCCTATATTTTGATCTACACTAATGATTTTATTAGTTACAACATGATATTAACAATTTGTTACAAATATTTTAGAGTATGGAATGGGTTCTGAAGTGTCAACATATGGTGACATGTATAGCTTTGGGATGCTCATGTTGGAAATGATTACTGGAAGAAGACCTACAGATGAAAGATTTGAGGATGGTCAAAATCTACGTGCGTTTGTTGAAAATTCATTAGATGATAATATCTTACAGATTTTGGACCCACATCTTGTACCAAGAGATGAAGAAGCAGCAATAGAAGATGGAAATAGTGAGAATCTTATTCCAGCTATAGAGGATTGCTTAATTTCACTTTTAAGGATTGGACTTGCTTGTTCAGTGGAATCACCAAAAGAAAGAATGAACATAGTAGATGTTACTAGAGAGCTAAATATAATCAGAACAATCTTTCTTGATGGTGAGATAAACTAAGATTTTACATGCTTTCAGCTCTTCCTGACTAATTGCTTATGTAGTTATAATTGTCTTTTCTTTTATCTTCCCAATAAATTTCAAAATTCCTAGACTGTATTATATACCAAGTAATGAGCTACTTCTTTAATTTCAGGTGTTCATGCTGGCGAGTAATTAAACCTGAAATAAATTTCCGCTGTCATTTGGAATAGAGACGTGTATGCAGTATGTGGCACTTTGATGTGTTATAAGTTTCATTTGAATGATAGGGCAATCTAAGAAATCAAATAAGAAAGATTGAACTTCCATGCCAGTTCGATGGGAAGGAAGTTATAATTTTGAAACCTACGAGCTCTAGAGCAAGCAAATAAGAAATCTAGAGATAGAGCCGCATGCTAGACATAAAGCTATGGAGAGCTTAGGCAAGTTTAAAAGCTTAAACTGCGGATGCAAAATTGTTCGAAAGCTTTCTTCTAGTTTAAGCCATTCGAACACATCAATATCCGTCCTTCTTTAACGTCTACCATATATGAATTTGATTTTCTAAATTTTAATGCAAAAGCATCATATGCTACAAAAACATATATGTTTTTCTTATCATACCCATTATTTTATTTTTGTGTGTTTGGGATAATTTATAAACTTGTTTTTGAGGCGTGAAATATAAATTAGGTCCGAGAAAGATAATGTTACATGCAGATATACAAATTAATAAGTATATATGTTCCACAATAAAAGTGGATTGCATCTGTATAACTCGACAGGGCGACATTCCTCTACCTTCATAACTAAAAATTCTCCTTTGTTTTCGTAAGAGCGCATCTAAACGGCACAAATTGATATATGGTTCACCAGGATGCATACGTCCAAACTCGATATAGTGCGTACAAATGTTTTGCAAAGACTTTTATTCAGTCTGTTTCAGGTGATTTCATAATTTAGAGTCCATTTCTTATGTAAAGTCATGTGATAAAATCAAAATTCCACTCCTCTTATCCATCATTTTTTAAATGTTTCCATTATCTTTTTGCTATTCTCCTCCGAAAGCTTATTTCCAGTTTGGAACTGTGGTAAGTGGCTTGATTATCACGTCATGAGACAAAAACTGCAACTGTGTTAGAGCTGTAGCACATAGATGGCATTAAAAGGAGTCATACTTGCACTCATGTTAACTTGAATTTGAGCCAAGTATATATGCTTAATAATTCAAGAAAACAATAGATGTTTTTTCCCAACATAATTAAACAAATTTTATTGGAACAATTTTTTTTTTCCAAAATTCAAAATTTTTATATTTTAAGCATAATTAAACAAATATTAACTTAATAGAGACTAAAGCTACATGCTGGTAAATTTTATAGAGACGCAAACATATCACTTTTTATATGAGAACTAAAAACGAAATTCTTTATATTTATAGGGATCAAAAACTTATTTCACGAAAAAATCGAAAACAAATAAATATTTCTAGTAAGAATAACCGGTAAAGGATGATGTGCCTTGTACTTTTCCTCCTGCACCCACTTCGTAAGAATTCTGCAAAATACAAAAAATACTACATTTTTTAGAATATTAGTACTTATGTTTTTATATTTTTTTGGTTACATGAGAAAAGAAAAAAAACAAAAGACAATAGAAAAGAAAAAACTATGTCCTAATAAAGAAAACTCTTATAGCACCAACTAATAAGGCCGATGATAGACATGGTAATGGTTGATGTACCATCACAAAAGGCTCTGAATGATTAGCACCTAGTTTAGCAAGTATATTCATGCAAAAGTTTCCTTCCCGAAAAATATGATGAATAGAAATATCTCACTCCTTAACCAAATACACTCGAATGAGCTCCAAGAGGTTCACATAGTTGTGAAGCCTCGACACTTCCTTTGACACTAAATGCACTACATGAAGAAAGTCCGAAAAACAAACCAATTTCTTATAACCAGCCTCCTTGCAAAGCTTAATCCTAATCATAACGGCGTGAATTTTTGCATGCAAAATATTGGACAAACCTACACTACCATAGAAGGCAAATTGAAAGTTTCCCTCAAAATTCCTAACCAATCCACCATAGCCTACTTTACCTAAGTTAGTTAAAGTGTTGCCTTCCATATTAAGAATCATTGTATCATTATCACCATGTTGTCAACATACTTAAGAATATTGTCGAATACTCAATGTCAAACTTGCAATTGCGCATAAACAGCTTAAACCGTAGTTGGGATTATCGGTTGGATACCATCAAACACCAACTTGTTATGAGTGCACCATAGGTTCCACGTTATGATAGGGACGACACTCCCAATCTTACTAATTAACATTTGTATGATATATCTCTCATAATTATACTCAAGATTATTAGCGCACAACGAAGACACGTCGGAGAATCCACATCCAGACCACACTATAACAACTCGCGAACAAAGATTGAGGCAATGGAGAATAGATTGGTACTTATGTTTAAAATCTATAAATAGTTGAAATTAAAAAATATATTTATATGAAATCTCTTAAATAATGCAATATATCCCCGTCTTATACACAACTTAGTGATAGAAGGAATAAGGATGTTTTAGGGATAATACACGAACAATGTTTGATTAAACGTGAGAGAGGAATCCGGACAAAATATATATATGGAAGTTGGAAACCGGTACTCCTCAAGTTCCTAGTTTTTTGTGAAGAAGCCAAGAAATTAAATTAAAACAACCCTTGTGAAGCACAAGATGTGTCTAATCATGAATCAGAACAAAGAATCAATGTACACAAAAACGACCGAGCAAAACAACCACCATTACATAAGTGTATATCTAATACAAAGAGACAGGTTTGAACACCACAAATGAAAACAAAAAAAAAACCAAGTTTAAAAGCATTCAACCACCACCATGAATAAAGCTGAATAATAGAGTACATTTCAAACTGGACCCATTTTAAATTCAAAATTCATGCTACTTGGATATCAATTCTTAGAGAACACAGTTCATCCCAGGCGGAATTACAAGTTCCCAATTTGTTATAAAAACCTTGACAAAGATGACCATTGGAATCTCACTAATCCTCCACATTCGAGAATTCACCATGCATTGAGGTTTATGATGAAAAAGATAATCCTAGTTTTGATGAAGAGTTAATGTCGTTTTCTCGATATTTGAGGGTTTGAGAGTTTGTTTGTTTGTATGAAATGTGAAGAGAAGTACTTTATGAGTCGCCAATTTTGTATGGATCAAGACATTCCTAGCAAGGTTTATCTTTGTAAGATAGATCCTTGGATGAAATATAGCAAGCCAATTGCAATAGTGGATACTAATTTGCTCATTCAATTGTGTTCTATTGCAAGCCAAATGTTACTTCTAGATTCTATGATTGGTGGAAGCTATCAAAATCAATTGAGGAAGGAGATAACAATACAATAAAGAATGAAGAATATTATGGCATAACACCACCTTTTCTTATTTCGTATCGAAGGTTCTGATAAAGAGGATCATTTGTTAATTTATGAACTATCAAGTTCTGATGATGAAGTAGTTGGAAATGGTAAGTCTATTTCTAGTCCTGAATTTGGTGATTTTACATCATCAAATGCGTGTGATGAAGATGAAACCAAGAGTTTATTGTGTGATAGAAATTGTCAGAAAGTGGAAATTGTGAGATAAAATATTTTAAATATATTAAATTATGGATTGCTTGTAATGAAGAACTTGTGTTGAGAAAGCTAAGAATTGATAGAAAGTGATAGAAAAAGAGAGAGAAAATATTGAAGCTTGAATCATCATGTGTGTGATTACTTAAGAATGAAGGTATTACACATATTAATAGAGATTCTGTGAGGATGTAAACTAAGCTACTGTGAATTCTATCTCATAGGATAACAACCAGTTTCATAACAAACTTGAAAGTTGGTTGTAACCGTTTTTGTACACTAAAACTAGTTTGAACTTGTGATATTTTGTGTTGCAAGTAACAGAGGTGCATCGTGTTCCTCTTCTTTATCTTGCAGCAAGCTTGATTCTAAGGCTTTTTTGTTGTATTTCAATAGCCTCCCATAAGCTGGACCATGATAGATGTTGATCATGCCAAGCTTGGAAACGAATGAGCTGAATTTTGGAGGTGGTAAAGCCTTTGTCAAAAAATCTACTAGTTTCTCTTCAGTGGTGAAATTCTGGCCAGGCAATACTTAAGAGATAAACGCAGGTTCTGAACCAACAGGTTCTGAACAGAACTTAGCACAATATAAAAGCAGATAAACAGCAGAAAAGTAAAGTGCAGGAAAGCTAAAAACACACAAGGTTTGTTAACCCAGTTCGGAGTAAACACCTCCTACTCTGGGGGATACCAATCCAGGAAGGAAATCCACTATTGGATTTAATCCTTAAGACTCAGACACTGACTCCCAGTTCTTATCCCAAGCAATTAACCTCCACCTAGTAAGACTTCTACCCAACTCTGAGTAATAGAATCCACTATCTTCCTATTCAAGTAACTAAACCCAGTTACTGAAACCCTTAATCAAAGACACTCTGTTTTTCAGAAAACTTCAAAAACACAAAGACTTCATTCGTACCTAAAGGCTTAGAATGAATTACAACTCTATAAAACTCTAAACCAACTCAAACTGAGTGGTGCACAATAAAGCTAAAAGCTTAAAATACTAAGACTCAATTTTCTGATCTTAAACTCTATAAATCGTGTCTTGAATAGCAGCAGCCCTCCTCTATTTATAGCCTTCAGTCTTGCAGAATAAAATAACAAACTAATCTTTCTGATTTGATTTGTTACTGAAATAAGATTGGTCCAATAATGTAACAAATAAAACTGTACTGAATCTTTTAAAGATTATAACAGGAAAATATGAATTTCATATCTTTGAACCAAATCTTCAATAAAATCTTCTCCAAATAAATCAACATTCTAGAAGCCATATGCGTGGATAAATCTTCAATAAATCTTGCAAAGATTTGCATAGAAAAATCTTGAAAATAACCAGCTTCTGATGAAGTCAACATAAGTCAACGCTGGCATCAGAACCTGAAACTGCTTCTGAAGTGCTACAGTGCTCCTGATGAGCATTTCAGCTTCTGATGTAGATTTCAGCTTCTGAATGGCTTCAAATGTGAAAACTTGTAACTGAAGAAATGTTCATCATAAGGAAAAGCTTCTATTCCATACTTTGGTTTTGCCAAACAATGCAGCCAACACCAACAGACTCAACAAGTGGAAACATGAAGCAATCTCAAAACACCCTTTTGCACTTTTTCTCTAACTAAGTAACAATCTATTTTAAGTGTTTGGTTCTTTCATTGAACAGATGATTAGAAGCAATATGCATAGCACTCTGGCCATCACAATACAACATTGGTTGCCTGATGCAAGTGATATGCAAGTCATTCAACAGATACATAAGCCATTGAAGTTTATATGTTGCAGTAGATAGAGCTCTATATTCAGCTTTGGAAGATGATCTTGACATTTTTTATTGTTTCTTTGCACGCCATGATATTAGATACGATCCTAAGAAAAAGCAGAAACCTTATGTTGATCTTCTGGAATCAATACGTCCTGCCCAACCTGCATCCACATAACCTAGAATTTGCAATTCTGATTTCTTAGGAAAGAATAAACCATGACCAGGATTTTGCTTGAGGTATCTAATTACTCTGCAAGCAGCTTTGTAATGTAAGACAGTTGGTGCATGTAAAAATTGACTTAGCTGTTGAGTTGTTAGTGTTATATATGTTCTTGTAGTGTTGAGATATATGAGTCTACTAATGAGCCTCCTATAGCAAGACACATCAGCATAAGGTTTGTTATTGTCTTGATGCAACTTTGTGGAAGTATCCAAAGGAGTAATTGCAGATTTGAACCCTATGAGACCAGAAGATTCTAAGAGATCCAAGAAATATTTTCTCTGGGATATGGTGATTCCCTCCTTGGAATGAGCAACCTCTAAGCCTAAGAAGTATTTCAAAAGACCTAAGTTTTTTTTTTTATCGTAAACATAGAATCTAGAATAGATTTGATTCTATTAAACTCATTAAGAGAGGTTCTTGCAAGAATAATATCATCAACATATACTAATAAAGCTATAAAATCAGAACCTTGCTTATGTGTGAAGCGAGAATAATTTGAACCTGATTGTGTATAACCTTCACTAAGAATTAGTGATGTCAATTTTTCGTACCATTTTCTGCTTGCTTTCTTGAGACCATATAAGCTCTTTTGCAATTTTCAAACTGTTTTTGGTACACTAGATACTCCTTCTGGTATGCTCATATACACATTCTCTTGTAAATCTCCATGCAAGAAAGCATTATTGACATGTAGTTGATGTAAATGCTTGTGCTATGTGGAAGAAAGAGCAAGTAAGATTCTGACTGCAGTCAATTTTGCAACAAGAGAGAATGTATCAAATAAATCAAGTCCTTCAACTTGATTATGGCCTTTGGCAATCAATCTGGCCTTGTATCTCTCAATACTTCCATCAACTTTATGTTTGATCGTATAAATCCATTCACTTCCAACTGGCTTAACATGTGGACGAAGATCAACAATTTGCGAGATTCCATTCTTAGCTAATGCATCTAGTTCAGATTCCATAGCCTTTAACTAGTGTTCTGACTGACATGCTTCTTTGTAGGTTTTAGGCTCAGTACTATTTGTGACAGAGATAGAAAAGACTCTATGTGATGGAGATAAATGTGCAAAATAATGAAAAAATGCAATATGTTAAAGAGTACCTGAAGATATTGCTGCTGGTGATTGAGAAGAAGAATTATTGCATACATAGTCAACTAGATAAGCTAGAGGATTTTTAGTTCTAGTGGGTTTAGAGTAAAAAGGAGAATTTATTATGTAGTTTCAACATCTGATGAACTGTCAATAGGCGAATTATGTGAAAGTTGAGTTCATTAGGGTTTGAAATATCAGTATCAGAAGGAATAGAAATTCGATGATCATGTGAATTGTTTGGATGATAGTGCCAGTTATCTGATGAGGTAACGAGTTGATATGGGGAAATATTTTCACGGCGAGTAACATTTCTGGAGACAAAAATTTCCTTATTGTTAATATTTAGCAAAACAATCCCTTTCATGCCATGCTTATACACTTTCTTGCTCTAGAAGCAAGTTTGCTTTTGTGAGCTTGTAGTGTGGAAGCAAAAACTAAAGAACCAAAAACTTTTTATTGATTCAAATCAGGTAAATCTTTATGCAATAAAAAGTAAGGAGTCTTGTTTTCAATCATGGGACTAGTGACTCTATTCATATCATTTCCGGGAAGTTAGTGATGGTGAGTCATACCAACCCAAGTCAATGCCTCTTATTTTTAATGCTCTCCGACCCCTTTTTATTTATTTACACCTTATTTTGATCTTTTTATTTCCCCACACCAGTTTATACTACTTTTTGTTTATACTGGCTGACATGCTTCTTTGTAGGTTTTAGGCTCAGTACTATTAGACATTGTTCCTTAAAATATCACTTCGCACACTTACTCAAAGTCTGCAACTTTGTGCGTTTTTTCAAAGAGAAAAATTTCACAATGAAACAAGTATGGGTTTAGTGGATGATTTTGAAGCAAAAAGGGTTTATTTTACAAACACAACAACAATTTTAGCCTTTTTTAAAACGATTTTTTTTTACACAAACTAAGACTTTGTTGCTTAAATACCTTTCCCTTAACAAGACAAACAATTATTCAAACAAAGGGGAATTGAAAAACAAACCTAAAAATAACTAATTTATTTACCCCCCCCCCCCCCCCAATGGTTGAAATAAGCATTGTCCTCAATGATTCAAAATTAAAGAAAACAATAGAGAAGGGGGGGTAGGAAAGCGCACATTGATTAAATCTGAAATTTTATCCTTCATGTGGCTTCTCTTTTATTAATCTGCAAAACACAAAAAGAAAATGGTTGTAAAGTGTGGGTTTCTTCTCCTTCCTTTCGCTAAGCCATAAAAGCTGATGCTCAAGCAAGTAAAATCATGTGTTTGCCAACGGCCCACAACAGGAGAAAACTCCCAAAATTTTATTTGCTTGAGCATTTTGCTTATTTGGCACTTGAAAGTTATTGCTCAAATTGATCAAATTGGGTTTGAATTTGTCATGTAAGGGGTTTTTTTTGTTGTTTTGGTAGGTTTTTATGGAATTTTTGTTGGTTTTAGGGTTTGGGTTAGGGTTTGGTGGTTTTTTTTTTATTTTTGGATTTTTTTGCAATTGGTTTATTTTCATGAAGTTTTTGATGGGTTTAGGGAGGTTGGGAGTTTTAGGTTTGAGGAGATGAAGGTCTGATGTTTAGAATGGGAGAAAACCTAAAAATATTTGTTTTATAATGGCTGGGTGTGCGCATGGTCGTGCGCTTTTATGGCACGACCTTGCGTGATGTTTCTATTTTGGGAATGGCTTTTTGTGCTGGTAGGGCGCACGATCGTGCGCATTTATGGCACGGCCGTGCGTGTCGTGTAGGTTATGGAAAGTGTAATTTTCTCAACTTTTCGCAATTACTCATGGATCAGAACTTTCCCACACTCTATCCATATCTCTTTCAAGCATTTTTCAGATTTTTATCTCTATTTTAACCTGCGTGAAACAAAACTAACAAAGCATATAAAATCGTGGGTTGCCTCCCACGCAACGCTCTTTTAACGCACTAGCTTGACGATAAAAAGTAACTAAAATCTTTAACCGAGACTGCTGAGAGTTAGAATAGTTTCATGTTCAATACTCTCATTTGCATTGTAGATTTTCAGCCTCTGGCCATTCACTTTGAATGTCCCGGTATTTTCGGACCAAATTTCAATCATCCCAAAAGGATAAACCTTGCGGATTTGAAACGGTCCAGACCACCTTGATTTTAGCTTTCCAGGAGAAATTTTCAATCTAGAATTAAAAAGTAGGACAAGATCCCCACTCTTGAAATCCCTTCGAATTATACGCTTATCAGGCCAGTTTTCCTAAGTTCTTCTAATTCACTCAATTGAAGCTTCCTTTTCTCACCGGCTGCTTTCATATCCAAGTTGAGATTTTTGATTGCCCAATAAGCTTTATGCTCGAGTTCTACCGGAAGATGACAAGACTTCCCATAAATAAGTTTAAAAGGAGTCATTCCGATGTGAGTCTTGTATGCAGTTCGGTAGGCCCATAGAGCATCATCAAGCTTGATTGACCAATCTTTTCGAGAGGTTGAAACAATTTTTTTCTAAAATTGATTTGATCTCTCTGTAGAAACCTCAACTTGGCCACTTATTTGGGGGTAGTAAGGTGTCGCAACTTTGTGTCTCACTCCAAAATTTTCTAGAAGTTTTTCAAAATATTTAGATATGAAGTGAGACCCTCCATCGCTTATTACCACTCTTGGTACCCCAAACCTAGGAAAAATAATCTTTTTGAAAAGCTTAATAACCACATGTGCATCATTTGTAAGAGAGGCAATGGCCTCGATCCATTTGGATACATAGTCAACTGCCACCAAAATATACTGATTTCCGAAAGAAGAGGGAAATGGTCCCATGAAATCAATACCCCAGACGTCAAAAATTTCGACTTCTAGGATGTTGTTCATGAGCATTTCATTCCTTTTTGTTATATTACCGGTGCGTTGACATTGGTCACACTTAGAAACAAACTTATGCACATCTTTAAACAATGATGGCCACCAGAAACCAGATTGAAGAATTTTAAAGGAAGTCTTTTGAGAGCTGGCGTGGCCACCATAAGAAGAAGAGTGACAATGATGAAGAATGTCACTTACCTCATTTTCAGGAATGCACCTTCTGAATACTCCATCTGATCCTCTTTTGAAGAGGAAATGCTCATCCCAATAATAATGCTTGAGGTCATGGAAAAACTTCTTTTGTTAATAATTGATATCCGGGAGTAACACCCCTGCTGCAAGATAGTTCACAAAATCTGCATAGCAAGGTGCGTCAGTTTGCACCAATGAGAATAGATGATCGTCCGGAAAGGAATCATCAAGCGGCAGCTCATTCTCATTGGGCTCCCTAAGACTGGACAAATGATCAGCCACAACATTTTATGTATCTTTTTTATCTCGAATTTCAAGGTCAAATTCTTGTAGGAGTAAAATCTATCGGATCAACCTCAGTTTGGCATCTTTTTTATTCAACAAATATTTTATTGCCGAGTGATCTGTGTAAACGATGATTTTAGATCCCACAAGATATTGCCGAAATTTATCAATTGCATAGACTGCAACTAGCAATTCTTTTTCTGTTGTGGCATAATTCATTTGTGCCTCATCTAAGGTCTTACTAGCATAATAAATAACATGCATCTTCTTCTCCCTCCTTTGACCTAGTACCGCTCAAACTTTATAGTCACTAGCATCACATATTATTTCGAATGGAAGATTCCAATCCGGTGGTTGCATGATTGGGGCAGTGGTCAAGGCTTTCTTTAACCTGCAAAATGCTTCATGACACGAATCATCAAAAACAAAAGCTGCATCCTTAAAGAGCAAGCTTGTTAGTGGCTTATTAATCATGGAAAAATCTTTTATAAACCGGCGGTAAAAACCCACATGTCCTAGGAAACTGCTTACTTCTTTGACCGAGGTAGGAGGTAGCATTTTTTCAATAATTTCAATTTTTGATTTATCGACCTCAATACCTCGTTCAGAGACTAAGTGTCTTAGCACAATACCTTCCCTAACCATAAAATGACATTTTTCCCAATTTAGAACTAAGTTCACTTTCTCACATCTCTCTAAGACTTTTTCTAGGTTAGCCAAACAGTTATCAAAACTTGACCCATGCACAGAGAAATCATCCATAAAAACTTCCATTATATTTTCAACAAAATCAGAAAAAATTGACATCATGCATCTTTGAAAGGTAGTTGGAGCATTACAAAGACCAAAAGGCATCCTTCTATAGGCATAAGTGCCAAAAGGACAAGTAAAAGTTGTTTTCTCTTGGTTGTTAGGATGAATAGGTATTTGGAAAAATCCAGAATAACCATCCAAATAACAAAAATGTGAATGCTTGGCCAACCTTTCTAGCATTTGATCAATAAAAGGGAGTGGTAAGTGATCTTTACGGGTTGCTTTGTTAAGCTTCCTATAATCGATACACATTCTCCACTTTGTGATAGTTCTGGTAGCAATGGATTCAATTTTCTCATTTTTAATAACTGTTAGACCACCCTTTTTAGGTACTACTTGAACTGGACTAACCCATTTACTATCAGAAATTGGATATATAACCCCAACATCTAGGAGTTTTAAAACCTCTTTTTTCACAACTTATTTCATGTTAGGATTTAATCTTCTTTGATGTTCAATGAAGGGTTTGTAGTCCTCTTCAAGTAGTATCCTATGCATACATAATGAAGGGTTTATTCCCTTAATATCCTCAATAGTATACCCTATTGCTTTAGGATATTTCTTGAGAATATTAAGCAATTTTTTAGTTTCACCCCCATTCAAGTTTGCATTGACAATAACAAGATAAATGGAATTTGAGCCTAGAATTCATACCTCAAATTTGATGGAAGGGGATACAATTCCACCTTTGGTGCTTTCATTGGAGGAGGATCAGATTTTTCCTCAACCAATTTTTCTATGCCCAAGCCTTTTATGGGAGGATTTTCATCCAATAAATTAGCATAGACTTGGGCATCTCCAGCCATATTTGTTCCTGCATTATTCAACAAACATTCTTCCAAGCCGTCGTGTGCAGGTGATGCTAAAGAGCACTCTTTCCCACAACGGTCAATCATATCTATCACCCAACAATAGTCCTTAACGGAGGGACCCTTCATGAGATTAGCAAACTCAAATTCAACATTTTCTTCCCCAACATTAAATGCTAACTTACCATGTTTGACATCAATTATGGCCCCTGCGGTAGCAATGAAATACCTTCCCAAAAGAATTGGTACATGGAGGTCTTCTTCCATTTCCATCACAACAAAATCAGCTGGGATATAAATCCCCCTCACTTTGACTGGGATATCCTCAATTATTCCGCATGGGTACTTAACGGAACGGTTTGCTAATTATAAGGTCATTCTTGTTGGCTTTAGTTCACCTATTCCTAACCTTTCATACAAAGATAATGGCATCAGACTCACACTCGCACCCAAGTCACACATAGCTTTTTCTATTGTTTTGGCTCCTATGACATATGGAATGGAGAAACTTCCCGAATCTTTAAGTTTGGGTGGCAGTTTATTTTGAATGATCGCACTACATTCTTCTGTAAGGTTGACTGTCTCGTCCTCTGCAATTTTTCTTTTATTTGATAAAATTTCTTTTAAATTTTTTGCATATGAAGGCATTCGAGACAAGGCATCCGAAAACGGAATGTCAATGTGGAGCTTTTTTAACATTTCAACAAATTTCTTAAACTGCTCATCCAACTTACTTTTGGCAAATCTTTGGGGGAATGGTATCTTTGGTTTATATGGTGGTGGTGTTTTAGGTTTTGCGGTTTCCACTTCGGTTTCCTTACTTTGTGGCTTATCTCTCACCTTTTCACCCTCATTAGTTTTGCTTTTTAATTGAGGTTCCTCTAATTGTCTACCATTCCTAAGGGTAATAGCATTAAGTTGGTTCTTAGGATTGGTTTCGGAACATTTTGAGGAAGAAGCCACTTGTTGGGCTACTTGAGAAATCTGGGTCTCAAGCATTTTGTTGTGTGTAGAAATGGAATCCACTTTTGAGGTCAATTTCATAATAGAGTCGTTCAAAAATCCAGTTTGATTTTTCAATTCTTGGTTTTACTTTGTTTGTGATAAAACAAAATTTTCGAGCAAAAGTTCCAAGTTGGATTTTTGAAAGAATCTGTTATTATTTGCGAAACTGGGTGGTGCTGCTTGATGTCCAAAAGGATTTTTAAAAGCAAAATTTTGGTTGTTCCTTTGGTTATATTGAGCAAAATTAATTTGCTCTGGACTTTCAGTAGCCACACCTAGTTGGCATTCAACACCAGCATGACCCATGACACCACATATTTCACAAGGAGGACTAGAACGAGAAGGTGCGACAACACTTACATTTAATTTATCAAATTTATTGAAAAGTGCGTCCACCTTAGCAGCAAGATGATCAAGGGCGGAGATTTCATACATACCTGCCTCTTTTTTGGAGGGAGACAGAGCAACAACAATGATGGCTCTTTCACTCGTCCACTGATAGTGGTTTTGAGCCCTGCCCTCAATTAGGTTGTATGCTTCTGTGTAGTTCTTATTCATTAGTGCTTCCCCTGCAGCTGCATCAACAGTCAATTTGGTTGCATACAATAGACCGTTATAAAAAGTATGGACGATTAACCATTTCTCCAAACCATGGCGGGGGCAAAGCCTAAACATTTCTTTGAAACGCTCCCACGCATCGTATATAGATACCCTATCTTTTTGAGTGAATCTAGTAATCTGATTCCTTAGTTGAGCTATTTTGCTCGGGGGGAAAAATCGGGCAAGTAAAGCACCCCTTAGTTGATCCCACGTTGTTATAGAAGCATTAGGCAAGGAGTGAAGTCAGGCGCTTGCTCGATCCCTTAGTGAAAAAGGAAAGAGATGCAACCTTATAGCTTCCTGGGTCACTCCATTATTTTTCAAAGTTCCACCGAGTCTTAAAAAGTTTGAAGGATGCAGATTCAGATCCTCAGTGGGTGATCCGGAAAACTGGTTCTACTGCACGAGGTTAAGTAGTGCAGGTTTTATTTGAAAATTGATTGCTTCAACGGCTGGATACACGATCACATCATGAGGCTCATCTGTAGATGGCGTAGCATACTCTTTAAGAGTACATTCCGCAGCCATGGCGTTACCGAGTGCTTCTCTTCTTCTTTGGTGGAGGAAACTTTCGATCTCGGGAATGAAATCACCAAGACTTCGGGTTCTTCGCATTCAAAGAATAAGAGAATCCAAACAGTTGAAAGTGAAAAAGGAAAAGAAAAAGAAAAAGTTCAGTCTAGCTGTTACTGAAAAGTTAATCAATATTACAAAAACTCCTCGGCAACGGCGCCAAAAACTTGATACGTCACCGCAAGTGCACAGTTTATATCGAGTAGTAAAAATATTGATCCACATGGAGTTTAGTAAGTACCGATTAAGTTTTTAGAGTATGTTAGCTGAACAAATTAAGCTTTTGAGTTGACAAATATTTTTGATTAAATTTTATAAGATAAAAGACATCTTGGGATTATTGGTATATCTAATGACATAATCTTAAACAGTCAAGCCTATATCTCTATTCTATGTTGAATCTATTTTCCAAAGACAAGATTCTCTAAGGTAATTCATGTTTCCTTTCTAAATACATGAATGTATCCCAATAGCAACCACACCTATTCTCATGGTTGATTGCTATATGAGACCCATTAAGTACGAATCTTATGGCCTCAAGACATCGCAAAGCTACTCATTTGGGGTGTTCCCATCAAGCTTTGAGATGCCTTGTTTAATCTCATTTGTTCCAATATCAAGCTTCTTCGTTCGATATTCCACTTGATATTTGAAATGATGAAATAGCAGTTGTTGAACTTCTCCGTTCGGTACTTCGTTTAATACTTGCTATTGAGTTTAAAAACGATGAGATTAGATAGGAAAATGATTTTTGAATAAAATAGAGTCTAGGCTTGGTTTGATTAGGATCTAGTCATTAGACTTTTCCAACAATCCCAAGACTAGACTAGTCTACTCATAAGAGTTCATTGTAGACACTTGACAAAATATAAATTGCATAAATTGTAAAAGCAAGAAAATAAAAGACAGGAATTGTAAATATGCGGAAAAGTAAAGAGCATAAATATAAAGAACAATAATGTAAATTGCAAGGAATTGTAAAAGTGCAGAAATTTTATAAGTGTTTGAACTTAGAACAAGATAGAGTTACAATCTCACTATAGTAACTTTACACTCTCTGATTAGAGCTCTATTAATAGCCTAAAGCCATGGACAAAGCATTAAACATGAATTACACAGCAATAATTGGCAAATTCCAAGGGTTTTCAATCATAAAATTTGACTGCATAACGCGCACGACCGTGCCATATGGGCGCACTGTCGTGCAAAGTTTCAAAACATCAGAATCTGAAGAACTGGACAGGCACACGACCGTGCCCTCTGAACGCACGGCCGTGCGTGATCTCACTGCCTTGCTTGGCACGGTTTGCTCAGTTGGGACGCACGACCAATGTAAATGATGCACGGCCGTGCCATCTCACTTTTGCCTTGAAACTTGACTTTTCTTGCTTGGCTCTTTGTGATTTTGCTCCAAAGTGTTTGCTCATCATTATTTTTGCCTAGAAAGAAAAAAAAAGATACTGAAGTAAAATAACTCAAGAAAATAAGGAAAAACGACTAAACTTGCATAAAAAGAAACCCTTAAAAACATATAAATTACTACTTATTATTCATTTACCTCAATTTTTTTCCTTTATTTTGTTTATGTAGAACAAAACACACATAATGTCAATAAATTTACAAGAAACATATGCATATTCTCCAGGTTGTAATTGACGTCTATCTTTGCGCATTTAGCTTGAATTAGATAAAAAAAACTTGAAAGCAAGAAAAACACAGGGGGGGTTGAACTGTGTTGGCTTTTTCAAAAACTTTTCTAAGTATTTCAGAACCGATCAAAGTCTAATGAGTTCAAAGTCTGACTCAGAGTCTGTATGCAGCGGAAATATCAAACACAAAGATAAGAGAGAGAGAGAGAGAGAGAGAGAGAGAGAGAGAGAGAGAGAGATAGATAGCAGACACAAAGCAATTTATAGTGATTCCTCCCACAAAACAGGAGTAGTCTAGTCCCCTTGCACATCCAAGGGATTTCACTATAATCTCACTAGATTACAATTGCTCAAGGAAACTTCCAAGAGACTTCCAAATGCTCAAGCATGCAAGCAAGAGACTTACAATGCTCAATCACAACCGAAGACTTCCAATGCTCAAGCTCGTAGGCAAGAGACTTCTACATGTTTACAAAAAAACAAGATTTGTTCTTACACATGATAAACAATCAGATGTGTAAACAATACAAAACTGAACAAACTCTTAAGACTTAGAATTTTTAAGATACAAACTTCGATAAGAAATTCTTAAGTGTTCTTTAGCGCTATTTGATTTTGGAAGAGTAATGGCACAGTAAAAATAGCAGAGTCTTGTTATTATTCTTCAAGTCTTCAGCTCCTTATATAGGTAAGGATTTGAGAGACGTTGGAGAACAAATGCCAGCGCATTAAGAGTAGTTGAGAAGCTTCAAATCAAGAACGTTGGCCCTTTGCCTGATATGTATAGTTCTGTTGATTAGACATTTTAAATTCCTTTATAGAAACTAAAATTATCCGTTCATTCTCTTTGTCCTTGAAGTTCTTTGTGGTCAGAAGAAGACAAAATGTACTATCAGACATTGATAGAGACATCTACAGAAGAGGACAAATCTGATGTGGAGTCTGGGTCCCTCAAGATCTTCTATAGTTCTGAGTCTGGAGGTCTTCCACGTCTGATGAGGTCTTCTGAGTCTGATGATCTTCAGAGTCTAATGAGAGTCTTCAGCTTCTGAGTAGCATCCTTTCTTCTAATCCAAGGTGTTGACTTCTGGTTGACCTTTCTTCAGATCTTCTACCATAGTCTTTGAGCTTCTCTTGTGTTTCTGGTGCTCTTATACATGTTCAGACCTTGTTAAATTTTAATCTATGGTCCTGCACACTTGAACATATATTAGCATATCTAATTGTTCTTTAATACTTTGTTATCTTCAAAACCTTAGAGGAAATGTACAAACCAATTTTGTTCCAACAAAATTAGCAGCACATATTATAGAACAATCCACTACTAAGGTAGGAATCATGCATGTTGTTTTCTTTTATTAGCAACACATATTAGCAACACCTTTGCGCATATTAGCAACATATTTTCACATTCTCCAGTCCGTAATTGACGTTCACCTTTGAGGATTTTGTTGTTAGGGTGGGAATAGGCTAGGCCGAGCTAAGCTTTGCAAAGCCTAAGCTTGGCCTCTCAAATTTAATGGGATTCATATTTTAGAGGATAAAATAAAAAGCTATAACTGTTTTTGAAAAAATGAGAACATTTTTATTGTTTATTATATTTATGTATAATTGTTTTTTGAAGAATAATATATTCATGTATAATTTTGACTTCTAATTTAAATATATTATCTATAGAATATATACTAAATTGTTAATGCAATTTTGTTATATAACTTGTTGTTTGCTTTTTTGGTGTACATTGTTTTTAAATATATGTATGTATAAAAAACTCTCATAATCAACATATTTTTAATGGATGTGAACACATTTAATTAAATATTAGTTGGTGATAAGATGTGAACACATTTAATTGGTAAAAAGATATATGAACATATTTATTCAGTAAAAATTATAATATTTGTGACAAGATGTGAACGCATTTAATTAGTAAAAAAAGATGTGAACACATTTATTATTATTTTTTTAGGACATTCAATGTTTATTATATTATGTACAATGTTAATTTCTCATTTAAATATCATTTTTATAGAATAGAAATTTATCTTTATGATTTTTTTATGCATTTTATTATTTACTTGTTGACCTAAATATATTCTAATGATCTCCTTGTTTGGTTTGACTTTTTAGAATTTTAAAATTATAAGTAGGAAAAGATAAATTTGGTTTTTTACACATTCACCATTCTCTCTTCTGATGGATTTGTTAAACTCTTAGAACTGTCCATTTTCTCAAACCCGTTACAAACAACGTTGTTGCACCATATTTTAAGTTTAACATATTTTCATCAGCATCTTCTGTTTTCGAACCAAAGGATTGACCTTTGAAAATTGAATTCACTCGGTGGCATCACTAACAACAGAAACTTCATTGCAAGCAGATCTCTCATCCATGGCAACATATCCAAATTCAAATGCTTGATTTGTATAGACAAGGTAAATAGTAGAGTTTAGTTGTTTGATTTTTTCAATATCCAGTTCTTAACATCGATCACCAATATCTTTGCTATTTAAAACTCATGGAGCAGGGAAAAATATACACGCCTTTATTTTAAAAAAGAATTGATGATAATGAACAATCGAAAACATATATAATCTAATTTTTCTTTTGACAAAATATATAATCTATAATAATTTTATTTTCCATTAAGACCAAATAATGAGAATGGTTTTGGTTTTTCTCTACATTCCTTATTTTCAAATAACTTTTTCAAATCATGTGGGATAACAAACGAATGAAGTATTTATATTTTATAATTTAGGTTTTAACTCTGGTTGCTAGAAACGGCTCATGATTTGGTTTGACTTTATTATTATTATTATTATTATTATTATTATTATTATTATTATTATTATTATTATTATAAAGCATTTATAAAACTATGAAATATTTTATCTCTAATAGATGTGTGCAGATAGTTAACTTTTAAGCCAGGGTTGCATAGTTTGACTAGGTTTTCTTTATTACTATCAATATGTTTACTCTAATGAATAAATATTTATATTAAATAAATATTCTATGGAAAATTAGATTTTCTACTTAATAGAACAAATCAGATAGATATACACCAAAAAGTTTAACTATTATTCTTGTTTGTGTTATATACGTGAATTCAGAAAGACGATAAAAGTGATGCTAAGGATAATAATGATCATGGTGATGAAGATAATAAAGATCCTACATATAATGATAATGGTCCCATCATCATTACTCTAACAAAGAAGGTAATTTATATTTCATTTCCTATATTTTCTCACTTCACTTATTTTGAATTATATGATATTTACTATAGTAATCTTTAGATTGTAAGTCCATATACTAGAACAACAGGTAAATAAAGATGCCTTAAAATACTATGAGATAAGGTGGCTGACTATTTGGGATGTTAATCATGAGTGTTTTTTTTTTCCTAAAACCTAATCATGGATTTACGAAATATTGTTTATATATCCTTTATAGTTGGTTATTAAATTAATAAAAAATAATTATGTTTATCTAACTAATTTCTAATTTTTTTTATTTGAGTGGTTTTGTTTTGCTTTAATATTTTTTTAAACTTTTAATATCAACTTTGAAATCATAAAAATTTATTCTTGAGCTATAAGAAAATCTATTATGGTTTGCTAACTTTTCAGTTTTCCTCTCAATTATAAAATTATATTAAACTATTTTAATAGGTATAATGAAGAACATTAACGAACTCAGTTCTCATTGTGGTATGCATGTGCAATAATGTATGATAAAAACTATCATCAAAAATAGGTTTGGCCATCCACGACTGGAGTAAGAAGTGTGTTGGCCAGGTTCATGAGTTTGTTCAGGAAAATTCATGACCCCGGATAACATACTTTTTACTCCCGACGTAGATGTTCATATCTCTTCTTGAGGATAGTTTTCATCATAGATTATTGGACATGCATCTATTTCATAAAGGGTACTGAGTTCGTTACTCTTCTTCATTATACCTATTGAAAAACATATATATAGGTGATATATAATTGAGTGGAAAACTGAAAAGTATTAGCAAACAATAATATATTTTCTATTTGATAAGAAAAATCTACACTTGTTTAGTAATTTAGTTGAATTGTTTGGTAATTTCTTCTATTGAAAAAATTATCCTAATTATGTAATAAAAAAGATGCACTTGTTTGATAATATAGTTGAATTGTTTTTTAACTAATTTCTAATTCTTTTTTTTCATTTAAGTGGTTTTGTTTTCCTTTAATATTTTTTAAAACTTTTAAAATCAACTTTGAAATCATAAAAATTTACTCTTGAGCTATAAGAAAATCTATTTTGGTTTGCTAACTTTTTCAGTTTTCCTCTCAATTATATAATTATATGTAAGTATTTTAATAGGTATAATGAAGAACATTAACGAACTCAGTTCTCATTGTGGTATGCATGTGCAATAATGTATGATAAAAACTATCATCGAAAATAGGTTTGGCCATCCACGACTAGAGTAAGAAGTGTGTTGGCCAGGTTCATGGGTTTGTTCAGGAAAATTCATGACCCCGGATAACATACTTTTTACTCCCGATGTAGATGTTCAAATCTCTTCATAAGGATAGTTTTCATCATAGATTATTGCACATGCATCTATTCCATAAAGGGTACTGAATTCGTTGATCTTCTTCATTATACCTATTGAAAAACACACACACACACACACACACACACACACACACATATATATATATATATAATTGAGTGGAAAACTGAAAAATATTAGCAAACAATAATATATTTTCTATTTGATAAGAAAAAGCTACACTTTTAGTAATTTAGTTGACTTGTTTTGTAATTTCTTCTATTGAAAAAATTATCCTAATTATGTAATAAAAAAGATGCATTTGTTTGATAATCTAGTTGAATTGTTTGTTTAACTAATTTCTAATTATTTTTAATTTAAGTGGTTTTGTTTTCCTTTAATATTTTTTAAAACTTTTAAAATCAACTTTGAAATCATAAAAATTTACTCTTGAGCTATAAGAAAATCTATTATGGTTTGCTAACTTTTCAGTTTTCCTCTCAATTATTTAATTATATGTAAGTATTTTAATAGGTATAATGAAGACCATTAATGACCTTATTGGTTTCAACAGAGGAAGTTTGCCTTTTAATCTATTATGTGCAATAATGTATGATAAAAACTATCATCGAAAATAGGTTTGGCCATCCAGGACTGGAGTAAGAAGTGTGTTGTCCAGGTTCATGAGTTTGTTTACGAAAATTCATGTACCCGGATAACACACTTTTTACTCCCGACTTGGATGTTTAAATCTCTTCTTGGAGATATAGTTTTCATCATATATTATTGCACATGCATCTATTCCATAAAGGGTACTGAGTTCATTCATCTTCTTCATTATATCTATTGAAAAACATATATGTAAGTGATATATAATTGAGAGGAAAACTAAAAAAATTAGCAAACCATAATATATTTTCTATTTGATAAGAAAAAGCTACACTTGTTTAGTACATCCTCCGATCACTATTATAATCAAAAACCAACATTTTAGATTCATTCATTAAATGATGCATGTGGTCTATGATAAAGACAATATACATTATTAATTGAATGAATCTAAAATGTTGATTTTTGCTTATAATAGTGTTCGGAGGGTGTAATTTAGTTGAATTGTTTGGTAATTTCTTCTATTTAAAAATAATCCTAATTTTGTAATAAAAAAGATGCACTTGTTTAGTAATTTAGTTGAATTGTTTTTTTAACTAATTTCTATTTTTTTTTATTTGAAATTCTAGCAGTTCTAGTTCTGAACCAGTAAAACAGAGTATGACTGCAAAAGTTCAGAAGCAGAAAATTAAAGTGCAGAAAGATAAAGAACACAGTTATTTGTTAACCCAGTTCGGTGCAAACTTCACCTACATCTGGAGGATACCAATCCAGGAAGGAAATCCACTATGTAGAATTAATTCTAATACTCAACAGCCCCTGTTCCTAGTCTTATCACTTAATCTCCACACGTCTAGACTTCTACTCAGGAACCCCTAGATATAAGAACCCACGTACTTCCTAACCAATAAACCACTACCCAGTGATTTACAACTCTGAATACAACCCAGTTATGAAGACAACTTCAATACATCAAAGACAACACTCGTACTTAAAAGCTTAGAGTGAATTACAACTCAAAACAGCTAAACCAACTCAAACATATGAGTGGTGTACAAAAACAAAGCCTAAGCTTACACAGACTCTTATAATATAAACTGTAATTGACTCTATAATTTTCAACAAGCAGCACGCCTTCCTTTATATAGTCTTCAGCAGCAGGCACATAATTCTGAATCATATCTTCTTCAAAATACAATTCTGAAATTATTTAGAAGCTTAAAGAAGGAAACATATTTCTGAATCATATTATGCAAAGATCCTTTTGAAATATATTCATTCATAAACACGAAGCCAATCTTCAATAAGATCTTCACCAAAATAATCAGCCTTCTAGAAACCAAATGCCTGGATAAAACTTCAATAAATCTTCAATAGATACGCACAGAATTAATGCAGAAAAACCACCTTCTGAAAAACAGCTTCTGAAGTTCAGCTTCTGAAGGTCAACGCCAGTCAACGTTTGAAGGCAGCTTCTGAAGGTCAACGCCAGTCAACGTCTGAACAGTGCGTCTGAAGCCCCCATCCTGCGTCTGATGAACAGTTCTGCGTCTGAAGGCCAAATCTGCTTCTGATGAACAGTAAACCCAGTTTTCAGCTTCTGATGCTTCTCAAATCCAATTTCCAGCTTCTGAAGACTTAAAAGGTTCTGGAGACGCATTGCTTGAGCACTTTGATTTTACCAAACATGTAGCCAACCTTTAAATAACCAACAATCTCCCCCTTTGGCAAATTTTTGGCTAAAATCAAATGCTTAAAAAAAACAAGTTCTTTCACTCAACAGAATTAAACAACCATGAAGAACTCCACATAATTAAAACATAGCAGCAAAGTAAGCAGCAGCGGATAATGCTATGTTAAACAAAAAAAAAACAAAACAGCTTCAGTTCTTAAAAAAAAAACACTCAGGAACTCTCCCCCTAAAGCAACAAACAACTTCAAAATACTCCCCCTGCAACACACAACACTAGTTTCTAAGGAACAACTAACTTCTCCCCCTGAAACAACACTCAGGAACTCCCCCTGAACAGCTCAGCTCAGGAATTCTCCCCCTAAAGCAAACACACATATTTCTCCCCCTTTTTAGCCAAACAAGTTTGACAAAACACCAACAAACACCAACAAACACCAGGAGCAAGAAACACAACACAGAACACAAAGAACTCAGCATAGCACACTTGCAAAGATTAGAACCACAAAGAATCCACATAACAGAAGAACCACCAAAAACTGTAGAGAACAGCACAACTGCAGAGTACAACATACTTGCAAACCAGAGACACAAAAGAAATCCAGAACACCAGTCACAAACTAGCCAGTCACAAACAACCTCTGAGCAACACCTTCACACTTTGGTCTCCAAACTTGCTTGATCTTGCTTCTATTCACAGCTGGTTCAATTTTTCTGTGGTGAAAATGCTTAGGGTAACCATACAGCTTGTAACAAAAAGGTTTAATATGTCCCTTTTTACCACAATGATGACATACCCAAGGATGAGTAGCCTTCTTGTCTTTGGAATCCTGAGGTTTGTTCTTAGGTTTCCTCATCAGTGGAACATGAGTAGCAGCAGGTATGAACCTCTTAGCAGGTTTTTGTTTTTCGATGTTCAGATTCTGATCAACAAATCCTATGCCATTTGGTTTGCCTTGATTCTGATTCTCCAAAATCTCTTCCAGCACATCAGTAGCAGAATTCATCATTCTAACTTGCTTTTTCATCTGGTCAAGTTGAGAATTCAGTTGAATTACCTCATTACTGAGAACAGAAATCTTTTCTAAGTGTTCACCCCTTTGAATCTGAAGTTGAGTGTTAATTTTCTTCTGTTCTTCCATCTGCTTGCACACTTCATCAAATTGATATTGCATCTTCTTGCAAAAAGCAGCAGGATCTTTGTAATAGGTAGCCAGATCTTCACAAGATGATTCTCCATCACTTGACTCAGACTCTGAAGAAGTTTTTGAACCCATAACTCCATTATCAGGGATGCATCTTCCAGTAAAGGCAGCAACATGCCTGGCTGACTTACTCCCCACTTCTCCTTCTGAGTCCTCTTCATCAGACCAAGTCACAGTCAGACTCTTCTTCTGTTTCTTGAGATAAGTAGGACATTCTGACTTGACATGACCATATCCCTCACACTCAAAGCATTGAACTCTCTTTGACTGATTGCTCTTGTCATCAGTTCTTGTCTTCTGCTTCAGAAACTTCTTAAATTGTTTACTCAGCAGCACAAGAGCTTCTGATGAGCTATCATCATCCACACTTTCAGTATCTGCTACAAATGCAACACCTTTACCCTTCTTATCAGTTCTGCTTATTTCAAAGTTTTGAAGGGAACCTATCAATTCTTCCACCCTCATGCTGGAGATGTCATGAGCTTCCTCAATTGCAGTCACTTTCATATCAAACCTCTTGGGTAGGGATCTGAGAATTTTCCTTACAAGCTTCTCATCTGATACTTTTTCTCCAAGAGATTCAAAAGAGTTAGCCATGTCCAGAATGTTCATGTAAAAGCTTTGTATGTTCTCATCCTCCAGCATTCTGAGATTTTCAAATTTTGTGGTCAGAAGCTGAAGTCTGGACAGCTTTACCTTTGAAGTGCCTTCATGAGTAGTCTTGAGAATCTCCCAGGCATCCTTGGCAATTGTGCACTGCTTGATCATTCTGAATATATTCTTGTCCACTCCATTGAATATAGCATTCAGGGCTTTGGAGTTTCCAAGAGACAAAGCATCTTCATCATTGGTCCAATCTTCCTCTGGTTTCAAAACACCTGTCTTCTTACCATCTTTGTCAGTCACAACTGGATGTTCCTAACCCTTCAGAACAGCTTTCCAGGTCTTGCTATCAATAGATTTAAGGAAAACACTCATGCGTGATTTCCAGTAATCATAGTTGGTCCCATCCAGCAGAGGTGGCCTGTTAAAAAATCCTCCTTCCTTGTCCATCTTGCCAGAAAAGTCTTCCCTGGAGCTCACCCAATAACAAGCAGGGTGCCTGCTCTGATGCCAATTGAAATTCTGGCAGTTCTAGTTCTGAACCAGTAAAACAAAGTATGACAACAAAAGTTCATAAGCAGAAAATTAAAGTGCAGAAAGATAAAGAACACAATTATTTGTTAACCCAGTTCGGTGCAAACTTCACCTACATCTGGAGGATACCAATCCAGGAAGGAAATCCACTATGTAGAATTAATTCTAAGACTCAACAGCCCCTGTTCCCAGTCTTATCACTTAATATCCACACGTCTAGACTTCTACCTAGGAACCCCTAGGTATAAGAACCCACTTACTTCCTAACCAAGAAACCACTACCCAGTGATTTACAACTCTGAATACAACCCAGTTATGAAGACAACTTCAATACATCAAAGACTACACTTGTACTTAAAAGCTTAGAGTGAATTACAACTCAAAACAACTAAACCAACTCAAACATATGACTGGTGTACAAAAACAAAGCCTAAGCTTACACAGACTCTTATAATATAAACTGTAATTGACTCTATTAATTTTCAACAAGCAGCACGCCTTCCTTTATATAGTCTTCAGCAGCAGGCACATAATTCTGAATCATATCTTCTTCAAAATACAATTCTGAAATTATTTAGAAGCTTAAAGAAGGAAACATATTTCTGAATCATATTATGCAAAGATCCTTTTGAAATATATTCATTCATAAACACGAAGCCAATCTTCAATAAGATCTTCACCAAAATAATCAGCCTTCTAGAAACCAAATGCCTGGATAAAACTTCAATAAATCTTCAATAGATACGCACAAAATTAATGCAGAAAAACCAGCTTCTGAAAAACAGCTTCTGAAGTTCAGCTTCTGAAGGTCAACGCCAGTCAACGTCTGAGCAGTGCGTCTGAAGCCCCATCCTGCGTCTGATGAACAGTTCTGCGTCTGAAGGCCAAATCTGCTTCTGATGAACAGTAAACCCAGTTTTTAGCTTCTGATGCTTCTCAAATCCAATTTACAGCTTCTGAAGACTTAAAAGGTTCTGGAGACGCATTGCTTGAGCACTTTGATTTTACCAAACATGTAGCCAACCTTTAAATAACCAACAATCTCCCCCTTTGGCAAATTTTTGGCTAAAATCAAATGCTTAAAAAAAACAAGTTCTTTCACTCAACAGAATTAAACAACCATGAAGAACTCCACATAATTAAAACATAGCAGCAAAGTAAGCAGCAGCGGATAATGCTATGTTAAACAAAACAAAACAAAACAGCTTCAGTTCTTAAAAAAAAAAAACACAACACATCCTGACATTCTGAAGCACACAAACAACTTCAAAATACTCCCCCTGCAACACACAACACTAGTTTCTAAGGAACAGCTAACTTCTCCCCCTGAAACAACACTCAGGAACTCCCCCTGAACAGCTCAGCTCAGGAATTCTCCCCCTAAAGCAAACACACATATTTCTCCCCCTTTTTAGCCAAACAAGTTTGACAAAACACCAACAAACACCAACAAACACCAGGAGCAAGAAACACAACACAGAACACAAAGAACTCAGCATAGCACACTTGCAAAGATTAGAACCACAAAGAATCCACATAACAGAAGAACCACCAAAAACTGTAGAGAACAGCACAACTGCAGAGTACAACATACTTGCAAACCAGAAACACAAAAGAAATCCAGAACACCAGTCACAAACTAGCCAGTCTTCAGACTCAGCATCAGAAATTGCTTAGTCTTCATTAGACACAATCATCAGATGCTGCTCAATTGATGTGTGCCTCCGGCACATTCAAAACCTTCTTCCCAGCAATCTGCTTCTCAAAATCTGCAACTCTCTTCTGAACACAGGACACAACATCTTTAGACTCACAACAAACTAGTGCCTTCTGATCAGGAACATGAACCAACACTTTGCTCCAGATTTTAGATGATCCAGCACCAGAACTCTTCTGTGCTACAGGAGTGGGCTTGCTGTCATCAGCAACAGCCTTTCCTTTTCCTTTGTTCAACCTCTGAGCAACACCTTCACACTTTGGTCTCCAAACTTGCTTGATCTTGCTTCTATTCACAGCTGGTTCAATTTTTCTGTGGTGAAAATGCTTAGGGTAACCATACAGCTTGTAACAAAAAGGTTTAATATGTCCCTTTTTACCACAATGATGACATACCCAAGGATGAGTAGCCTTCTTGTCTTTGGAATCCTGAGGTTTGTTCTTAGGTTTCCTCATCAGTGGAACATGAGTAGCAGCAGGTATGAACCTCTTAGCAGGTTTTTGTTTTTCGATGTTCAGATTCTGATCAACAAATCCTATGCCATTTGGTTTGCCTTGATTCTGATTCTCCAAAATCTCTTCCAACACATCAGTAGCAGAATTCATCATTCTAACTTGCTTTTTCATCTGGTCAAGTTGAGAATTCAGTTGAATTACCTCATTACTGAGAACAAAAATCTTTTCTAAGTGTTCACTGTAGTACCCTAATTTTGTCCTACGCATTTTAAAACAAAAAATCAAAAAAAATCAAAGAGGGGAAAAAGTCAAAAGTCAACAAAAGTCAACAGAAAAGTCAACTTTTCAAAATTGAGGACTTCGCACTGCGAAGGTCACTTCGCACTGCGAAGTCTGCGATTTTTCTGCAGATTTTTGGTTTCTTTGATTTAATTCCAGAATTTGTTGCATATCATTTCCATAATTATTTTAAGTAGCATTCATGGCTAATTGGGCCAAGCAAAGCCAGAGTTGAAGGACTTGCCATTAATGCCAAGGTTGGAAGCTTTTTCTTCCAACCTAGCATGTGACAAGCAAGTGGGCTTGCCCTTGGGCAGCTCTAGTCCCTCCCATGTGACCTGCTAACCACCACAAGGTTGCCAGCCACCTGCTTGAGGACTTTCCTCCTGCTTGCTCCCCCCAAAACCAGTCAAACCAGCTGGATTTTTCACTTGAAAAACCATGATTGCCTACTCTGTTTTGCAGCAGCTTTTCACCCTCTCACACCAGCCAATTATAGCCTTTTTCATCCCTCAATCTCTGCACATTACAGTGCACGTTTTCATTGACCAACCATTGAGATTGCAAGGATTGATCCCCAAGCATTAGCCAATTGCAAATCAGCTTTGTTCTTCATCATTACCTTCTAGAATTAGTTGAATTTGTGGCTGAAATCAGGCTGGATCTTGCCCCTTGGTACAAGGCAAGGTTGCCTCTATCCATTAGCATTTAATGCAAAGGGATTCAGCTTGATCTTAGCCACAAATCAGCTGAATTTTGGGATTGTGTAATGATGACAAAGATTTGGTTTTGGCCTATAAATAGAAGGCAATGCCCAAGGATTAAAAAACAGTTAACACAGCATTTACAAGAGCAGAAACTCTACTCATTTTAGCCTACAAAACTCCACAAAATAACCAGAAACAATCAATCCAACACAAAGCTTACAAAAGTTCAAGTTCATCACAAATCTTCAAAACCTTTGTGAAAGCCTTCAACCAAATCAAACCAAGTGCAGCTGGAGCTTTGCTAAGGAGTTCTGTAAGTTTCTAAGCACTTATCTTGCATTTATAATTGTGTTTGCATAGCTATTTGGCTCAAAACCTCTTTGTCCTAAAAAACCCCTTTTGAATTCCAAAGAAATCCCAAGGTTTTCAAAACATCAAAACTGGTTTGTCCAGCCTTTTTCACCCCAAAAACTCAAAGTTTTTCACCCCCCTATAAGGTCTTGAGTGTGTTCAGAAGTTGTTTCTGAACAAAAGTTCAGAAACAGCTTCTGAACCCAAAATTTCGCATGCTTCGCAGTGCGAAGTCATGGTCGCAGTGCGACCATGACAGAACTCAGAACCTGAGTTTTTGTGTCAAAGCAACCAATTTTTGAGGTTCTAGCCCCAGAGCTCAGAACCTAAGAGTTTTTAAACCCATGTTCTTCAAACCATAACAAGGTTTTTGCATATTTTTGGCAAAATCACAAGTTCGTATGACCATTTTGTGGATAACTTGCAAAGCAAGTTATGTTCCCAAACTTTCAAAACCACATGAACAAACAAGCTATGTTCATCTTTTCAATCTAAACTTGAACAATAAATATTGTTCATGATGTTCAAAACTCAAAGATGAACATACACCGTTTACGTTCGCATTTTCGCAAAATGAGACGAACTTGCGCGTTTTTTTAGCAAATTTGCTAAACCTTCCCATTTTGGGTTTTCAAACCATATGTTTTGTAACACCTTGGGATTTCTAAAGGATTCAACCCAAAAACATGAATGAAAAAGGGATGGTGTGACGTATGTCTCTCCATCGCCCCGATTGTACGAATGCGTGACGTATGTCTCGTCGCTCGGACAATCGTCATTCCTTTTTTAATATGTACAACCCCGACCAAACCAAATCTTGGCCCCTTGTGGTCAATCCAAGCCTTTTGGTCCCCCGTTGGCCATTAGACACAAACCCCCGACTCTTCGGAGTCCACTCGGTCAATGATTGACTTGTATGAGTCCATTGCACCTCTCTTGGTCCCATAGCGACCAGTTTCAACCCTCTACCCTAACGGACGTACCTTTTAACAATTCTAATGTGATTCACGAACAATCGCTTAATAAGTCTCCAAGTGCGAGCATACAAGCTACGTTTAAATCGCAAGAATTCGGTTAAAACATCGTCCATTTAAAAACAACCAACACATGTACGTTTTTCTACCAAAGAACTACGTACGCTTTGAATTCTCCGACTACCGGGAGATACGTAGGAGCAAGATCGACATCTTGTCAAGCGCAATAATAAAAACTTTTTTTCTTTCGTTTGTTTTTATCTCTTTTCCCCCCTTTATTATGTTTTTAACATAAATGAACATGCACGCAAAGTATTTAAAAAAACAATTCAAGCTTTAACCAAATAGAAGGTTCCCGTTGAGTACAACGGACGTGAGGGGTGCTAATACCTTCCCTTGCGTAACCGACTCCCGAACCCGACAATGGTTGCGATGACCTAATCCTTATCCTCATCGTCAAAAGGGTTTTATTATCGTTTCCCTTTACAACAAAAAAAAACTTAAGGGTTTATCAACGTTCCCTTTACACAAAAACTTTGGTGGCGGCTTCACAAAGGCCCTCCGAGCGTTCGAGGACGTCCTCGGAGGATTTGCGCGTCTTTTTCCCGAGGAAAAAAAACGAGGTGCGCACAGCTGGCGACTTCACTGGGGACCCCGTTCCCATTAGTGAGTCAAGCCTAACCTATTTGGTTTAAAGCCAATTGTTTTTATTTTGGCGTGCCATGTTTATTTATTTTATTCATACATGCTATATTTATGCTTTATGTTTATATTTGCTTTAATTGCTTTATATTCATATCATATATATCAAATGCGGGGGTTACTTGATTGATGTTACTCCACATTGTTCGGGTTAATGCCGGACGTGTGAGGCTCTCTACCCGAGCTTGAGAAAAACACTAAGTTAGAAGGAGGTTGTGTGCGGAAGCCCGCGTTGACGTATGTCCGTGAGGTGGGATGTCCAACCCCGCTTAGATGAGATTTTCACGTGGAATTAATTGAAGTCATGTCGACGTATGTCCATAGACAACCCTAATTCCATGTGAGGTCTATGACTCTAAGGACCTCTTCTTAGGAGATTTCACCATTTAGAGCCTACATGTGAGGATGGGGGGAAGTTCCGAACCTTCATAAACCATACCCTTGCATAACATTTGCATTCATGAAAGTAATTTTCGCATCGTTTTGCTTTATAGGAGTTTAAAAAGAACGAACAAATATTAGCAAAAAAGAAATATGGATTCCGGGAACAAGAATACGCTCGCCTTCAAAATTAAAGCTCCTAGGGTGGAAAGTTTATTAGCTCTAAGCAAGAGGCTCTCTTCGGTCCATAAGAACATCTTCGAGGCAAGCTATGGGCTAATCCTTGATCTTTTACCCGTAAGAATAGATTCAACCGCCTTAACCACTTTGGCGCAATTCTTCGACCCACCTCTACGGTGCTTCACATTTCAAGACTTCCAACTAGCGCCAACTTTGGAAGAGTTTGAGAAGATTTTGGGTTGTAGTATGAAAGGTCATGAACTCTATCTCGGTCCGGGAAAGGATCCCACATTTGAAGCCATCGCCGAATCCTTATACCTCGACACCCAAGAAGTGGCATCTAACTTGGAAGTTAGAGGAAACCTTAAGGGATTTTCAAGAAAGTTTTTGGAAGCCAAAGCTCGGGATTTACTAGCCAACAAAGAGGTAATGGCCTTCAACGCCATCTTAGCCCTCTTAGTCTACGGGATTGTCTTATTCCCCAACATGGATGATTTCGTAGACTTTCCGGCTCTAGAGGTGTTTATGACTAAAAATCCAGTTCCTACAATCTTAGCGGATTTTTATCATACCCTCTACTCAAGGCATGAACAAGCAAGGGGACGCAAAATTACTTGTTGCACTCCCGTGGTGCAAATTTGGATGATGTCCCACATGCCAAGAAACCGAGACTTTGTGGAAAACCGGGCCAAGCTCAAATGGTCGCAACGGATGACAACCCTCGCCAAGAAGGACATCCATTGGTTTTCACCAAACTTAGAGGACCCGGAAATTATCCTCAGCTGCGGGGACTTCCCTAACGTACCCCTCATTGGTACTAAGGGATGTATTAATTACAATCCGGTCCTTTCTCTCCGACAACTAGGTTTTTCAATGGAAGATAAACCTAACGACCTTTTGTTGGAAGCTTTCTACCTAAGGGAAGGCGATCAAGACCCGGCATTGCTAGAGAGAATCCGGGGAGCATGGAGCCAAGTACGCAAGGGAAGGGTCGGCAAGAGAAACTGTGTCGCCAAACCCCTTTATACTCAATGGGTGAAGGAGAGGGTCAAAGCAATCAAGTTACCCTTCGTGGTCATAAACCCTCCAAAACCTCCTACACCTAAACCTATTGCAATCAATCCCAACAAAGAAGTGGAGGACCTCAAGGCTAAAATTCAAGAACTCCAAAACAAAAACGGAGACTTAGAATTGAAGCACCTCCAAGCTTTAGGAGAAATTACTAGGACGAAGAGAGATCGTGATGAAGTATCACATTCTCTCCTAGTATGCCAAAAACGGCTAAGAACCTCCGAAGGGAAAAGGGATTGGATAGGAGGCGGCTTGGTTAGTGCGGATGCCAACCTTGTTGCCAAGGACGAAGAGTTGGAAAGAATCTTACATTCCAACCAAGAGCTCAAGAAGTTTGGCGAACTAGCCATCGAAGCTCAACGGAAATGGAGGTTGAAATTTCAAGAGAAAAATCAACAGCTCCAAGAAGTAGTTAAAGACTACAAAGAGCAGCTTCAAGCCGAACGCGTCCAACGGCAAAGACATGAGAGTCTCTCTCATCAAGGGAGGCTAAAGTGCAATCATCTCGAAGAAGACATCAAGAAATTCGAAGAGTACTTCGACAAGATTGCAAGAGCTCATGGGGACCACATTGCACAACTACACGATGAAATTAGAAGTGCAAGAGTCAAGCTAGACCAGCGCAAGGAAGTAATTGAGTATGTATGGCAAGACGCCACCCGATTAAGTGAGGATTTCACTAAATTGGTTGCATTCTCAAATTTGGTGATCACCCAACTTCCAAAGAAGCTAGCGGAGGCCGAGATGGTCATGCCCTACTTTGTCATCCCTATGGAGATCCAGAAGTTTATGAAGTTCTGCAAAGACACCATAGATTTCTATAGGGATGAGATGAGCAAAGCCGAGAAGCGAGCGGCTATTTGATTTGTAATAGCATTAGTTACACTTTGTAAACAAATGTTATTTAATCAAATATATTTTGAAGTATAATCAATTTCCTGGTCTTTAATATTTCGAATTTGCTAATATTAATCGTACACCTTTAAACTCCATAAAGCAAAATAAAAAAAAACGCATATTTTGCATACTCATAAGCATACATACATCCACATGCATCTTCATGCATTTTTCAAAAAAAAAACTCATTCATTTCCCTAAAAACAGTTCAAAGCAATCATAGCCCGAAAACCCCGAAAGCCCTCGGTCCAAGAACCAGATATTCAACACTCGTACGGAACACGAGCTAACAAACAAAGGATCATGGACAATTTGGAACAAACTCAAGCGGCTTTGAGAGAAGAGGTTGATGGAATAAAGGGAAAGATGGATCAGATGCTAGAGTTAATGCAAGCTCTATCGGTACGAGAAAGTAACCCTCGCCCAACAACGGATGCATCCAATGTGCAATGGCCTCCTTATGGTTTACCTGTGAATTATACCCCACCATTTGAAAATGAGGGTCAAGGACCACCTCCACCACCGCTCACAATCCCCGTAAGGAATGAAGAGCGTCGTCCTCAAGGAACTTCCACTACTCAGCATGAAGTAATTCCCCATGATGTGGAGAATAGCCAGCTAAGGCAATCTGCTCCCGACACCACCCACCAAGACAATGATACTACCCAAATGTATCGAGTTTTGGAAGAAAGGTTGAAAGCTGTCGAAGGGTTCAGCTCATACGGTGCCCACAACGCCTTGGATATGTGCCTAGTGCCCGATGTGGTAATTCCTCCGAAGTTCAAAGCACCGGACTTCGAGAAATACAAAGGAATTCAATGCCCTCGGAACCATCTAAGGATGTTCTGTAGGAAGATGGCAGCCTACGCAATGAACGAGAAACTCATGGTGCATGTGTTTCAAGATAGTTTAAGCGGAGCGTCCTTGGATTGGTACATGCAGCTCGAGCGTACTCATGTCCAAACTTGGAAGGATCTAGCCGATGCCTTCCTAAAGCAATACAAATATAATTTGGACATGGCTCCAAATAGGATGCAACTACAAAACCTCCTGCAAAGAAGCAACGAGTCCTTCAAGGAGTACGCTCAGCGGTGGAGAGAACTAGCTTCTCGTGTGCAACCACCACTATTGGAAAGAGAGCTTGTCGACACCTTTATGGGCACACTTCAAGGCCCATATTACGACAAGATGATTGGAAGCACGTCTGCCGGTTTCTCCGATCTAGTCATGGTTGGTGAAAGAATAGAAGACGGAGTGAAGAGAGGAAAAATCCAAGGCTCTTCAGAAGCTCAAAGTGGAGCTAGAAAGCCCCCCAGCAACTTTCACAAAAAGAAAGAGGGGGAGACAAATGCCGTTCTAGTGGGACCATCCTACCCACCACCAAATCAAACGCCTCACTACCACTATCCTTATGTGGCAGCAGCAACAGCTCAAGGGCGTTACTCACCTCAAGTAATTCCCGCAAATCCACCTCGACAACCAGTAGTGTTGCCGCAGCAAAATCAACAGCAACAGCAACAAGGCGGGTACCCATCAAAGAATCAAGCGAGCTCAAGGAACAGTTATTTTAATAGGCAGTTTGATCCTGTACCTATGTCTTATGGTCAGATCTTGCCATACCTAATCCAAAAGGGTATGGTCGAGACAAGACTACTACCACCAATGTCGCCACCATATCCACAGTGGTACGACGCAAATGCCAAATGTGATTTCCACGCAGGATCCGTGGGGCACAATGTCGAAAACTGTAGAGTTTTCAAACACAAGGTACAGGATCTTATTGACAAGAAGCTGTTATCCTTCAAAGAGGAAAGCCCCAATGTGAAGAACAACCCATTGCCGGGGCATGCGGGTCCCTCTGTGAATGCGGTGGAGGAACAAGAGGACTTCGGTCCAGTCAAAAGGGTATCCAATGTTAAGACTCCCCTGTCAACTATAAGGGAGCGTTTAACCGGCTTTGGATTATTCGAGGAAATGCACGCCAACTGTGAAGCCTGCAAGGTCAACCCGAATGAGTGCGAAGAGTTGAAGAGCTGTCTTCAAGAGTTAATGGACCAAGGTTGGATCCAAATTGGCTATATAAAGGAGGGCACGGACGTTGCTACCTTAGAGTCTAACGGCCCAAAACCTCTCGAGATCCCATACCAAAAAAGAGAGGTACCAATGCCAATACAACCCATAACATTCCACGTACCTGCACCCTTCTCTTTTGAAAGCACAAAGAGGGTACCGTGGAATTACCAACCTGTGGCCTATGTGGAAGGAAAACCACTAGCCAAAATCGAGCCCAGCATCACTAACATTACCGGTGTTGGAGGAATGACCAGAAGTGGTAGAGTCTTCGCCCCGAAAGAACTCGGGAAGACACCAGCTGTACTACCGAGAGAACCGCTCAAAGAAAAGAGCGTGGAGGAAAAGGAGAACCAAGCGGGGCCTTCTCAAAAGACAATCCCGCAAAAAGAGGCCGAAGAGTTCCTAAGGATAATCCAAAAGAGCGAGTACAAGATCATTGACCAGCTAGGTCAAACTCCCTCCAAGATCTCCATGCTATCCTTACTACTCAGCTCGGAAGCACACCGAGAAACACTACTGCGGATCCTCAGTGAGGCACATGTCACCAAGGACATTCCGGTGGACCAATTCGACGGGATAGTCGGAAATATCACCTCAAGTAGGTACTTGGGTTTCAATGGCGATGAGCTACCCGACGAGGGGCACATTCATAATCGCGCCTTACATATCTCCGTGAAATGCATGGACCACATTCTCTCAAGAGTGCTAGTGGACACGGGGTCGTCATTGAATGTCATGCCCAAGACCACCCTCCTCAAACTATCATGTGAAGGGACCGTGATGAAGCCCAGCGCCTTGGTCGTAAAAGCTTTCGATGGGTCAAGAAGAGCCGTTATAGGGGAGATTGACTTACCAGTCCAAATCGGACCTAAGGTTTTCACCATAACCTTCCAAGTCATGGATATTAATCCAACATACAGTTGTCTTCTCGGACGACCATGGATCCATGCGGCCGGAGCCATTACCTCTACCCTGCACCAGAAGCTGAAATTCATCATTGATAACCAAATGATTGTAGTTTCCGGGCAAGAGGACATGATGGTAAGCCATCTCTCATCTTTCCGTTATATAGAAACGGATGAAGAAGCTGTGGACGTCCCATTCCAATCTTTGGAAGTGGCGAATGTCGTGACATTGAGCTCAAAGCCCAAGGAAGAGGCTAGGACAGCCATGTCATCATGGAGGGCGATAAGAGAGGCCCTAGAAGAAAGCCGACCCTCCGGATGGGGCAAGTTAGTGGACATACCGGAGAAGAAAAATCGCTTCGGGTTGGGGTATCATCCATCAGCCGAAACTTTCTCAAAGCCGCCAAAGCAAGGGATCCTCCCCATTTCAGAAACATTCATCAGTGCGGGGTTTATCCATGAAGATCAAGTGGCTCTACTCGAAGATGTAGACGAAGACGTGCCTGATTTGGTGTACCGTTGCGCTTCGGATGAAGCTTTGAACAATTGGAGGGCTATCGCGATTCCCGAGATCATTACCAGGATTAAGTAATAAACCATGTTTGTTTGTTTTTTACTTTTAAAAAAAATCATTTAGCTCTGCCCAAGGCAAATGATTAGTCGTGTGGGGCCCCCATGTTTTAAAAGTTATTTACAATCATGAATAAAAGCACTCTTTTATGTTCATTCGAGTCTTTTTCTTTTTTGCATTTGTTTTAAAAAATTTTTTTCTACAAAAAGCCTAAAAAAAATCATACTCATGCAGATCTACAAATCCACCCTCCAAAAACAACACTACCTTAAACCCTTATGACTTCGATTGCCCGATTAATCAAACGGAAGATGATGAAGAGGACGATTATGAACCGCCTGAAGAATTGTCTAGACTTGCAAATCAAGGGGATAGGGTAATACAACCTCACCAAGAATCAGTTGAAAAGGTCAACTTGGGGACCGAAGAGGATAAGAAAGAGGTCAAGATAGGAGCCTCCCTGCACGAGAATGTGAAAGGAAAGTTGATCGAGCTTCTGCAAGAGTACGTGGACGTATTCGCTTGGTCGTATCAAGACATGCCGGGTTTAGACCCTAACATCGTTGTACACAAGCTGCCACTCAAGCCGGAATGCCCGCCAGTGAAGCAGAAATTGAGAAGAACTCGACCCGATATGGCTCTCAAGATCAGAGAGGAGGTCAAAAAGCAATTCGATGCCGGCTTCTTAGCTGTAACCAAGTATCCAACATGGGTTGCAAACATTGTGCCAGTTCCGAAGAAGGATGGCAAGGTGAGAATGTGTGTGGATTATCGGGACTTGAATAGAGCAAGCCCAAAGGATGATTTCCCGCTACCACACATCGACATATTGGTGGACAACACAGCCCAATTCTCAGTCTTTTCCTTTATGGATGGCTTCTCGGGATATAACCAAATCAAGATGGCTCCAGAGGACATGGAGAAAACTACATTCATCACCCCATGGGGAACATTCTGCTATAAGGTAATGCCTTTCGGATTAACAAATGCCGGGGCAACATACCAAAGAGCAATGGTGACTCTTTTCCACGACATGATCCATAAGGAAATTGAGGTCTACGTCGACGATATGATTGCCAAATCCCAAACGGAGGAGGATCATCTAGTCCATCTACAAAAGCTTTTCGAACGCCTAAGAAAATTCAAGCTGCGCTTAAATCCTAACAAGTGCACATTTGGCGTTAGATCCGGGAAGTTATTGGGCTTCATCGTCAGCCAAAGAGGTATTGAAGTAGATCCCGATAAGGTGAAGGCCATCCAAGAAATGCCAGCGCCAAATACCGAGAAAGAAGTCCGGGGTTTCTTAGGAAGATTGAACTACATCGCTAGGTTCATCTCACACATGACAGCTACCTGCGAACCAATCTTCAAGCTGCTAAGGAAAAACCAAGCCGTTCATTGGAATGAGGATTGCCAAGAGGCGTTTGATAAGATCAAACAATACCTGCAAGAACCACCAATTTTAATACCTCCGGTTCCGGGTAAACCCCTCATCTTATACCTAACCGTACTTGAAGGATCAATGGGTTGTGTGTTAGGACAACAAGATGAAACGGGAAGAAAAGAGCACGCAATCTACTACCTAAGCAAGAAGTTTACCGACTGTGAAACAAGGTATACTTCACTTGAAAAGACTTGCTGCGCTTTAGCATGGGCTGCTCGACGTCTAAGGCAATACATGTTGACCCATACAACTTGGTTGATATCGAAGATGGATCCCATCAAGTACATCTTCGAAAAGCCTGCCCTCACAGGGAAGATAGCCCGTTGGCAAATGCTGCTGTCTGAGTACGACATCCAATATGTTGCTCAAAAAGCCATCAAAGGGAGTGTTTTATCCGAGCACCTTGCTCACCAACCATTGGAGGATTATCAACCCATACAATTCGACTTCCCAGACGAAGATGTCATAGCTTTGAATGACGAAGAAGTCACAAGCGATGATGAAGGGCCAGAACCAGGAGCTCAATGGAAGCTCGCTTTCGACGGCGCCTCAAATGCCATGGGACACGGTATCGGAGCAGTTTTAATCTCCCCAAGAAATGGATACCAGCCCTTCACAGCAAGGTTATGCTTTGACTGCACCAATAACATGGCAGAATATGAAGCATGTATCCTAGGCCTCGAAGCAGCAATTGATCTAAGGATCAAAAACCTTGAAGTATACGGTGACTCAGCCTTAGTCATCTATCAAGTCAAAGGAGAATGGGAAACGAGACATCCCAATTTAATTCCCTACCGAGCTTGGGTTGTAGAATTGATCGAGCATTTTGATAAAATCAACTTCCACCACATACCTCGAGAAGAAAATCAGGTGGCAGATGCTTTGGCTACATTATCATCGATGTACCAAGTAAATTTCTAGAATGAAGCACCAATCATAAGGATGGATCGTAGAGACAAACCAGTTGTATGCGCATCAGTCGAAGAAGGGCTTGACAACAAACCTTGGTTCTACGACATCAAGCGATACCTCGAAGAGCAAGAATATCCAGAAAATGTCTCGCACACCAACAAGAGGACCCTCAGAAGATTGGCATCCCAGTTCTTCCTCAGTGGAAATACCCTCTACAAAAGAAATTATGACATGGTCCTGCTCAGATGTGTGGATAAACATGAAGCGGACATGCTCATCAAAGAAATCCACGAAGGATCTTTTGGAACCCATGCTAATGGGCATGCAATGGCAAAGAAAATCTTAAGGGCGGGCTACTATTGGTTAACCATGGAAGCTGACTGTTTCCACTACGCCAAGACTTGTCACAAGTGCCAGATTTACGCCAACAAGGTGCATGTGCCACCAACTCCACTGAACGTCATGACTTCACCTTGGCCTTTCTCTATGTGGGGCATAGACATGATTGGAATGATCGAGCCCAAAGCATCAAATGGACATCGCTTCATCCTCGTTGCCATCGACTACTTCACCAAATGGGTAGAAGCAGCTTCGTATGCAAACGTAACCAAACAAGTGGTAGCCCGATTCATCAAGAAGGAAATCATTTGCCGTTATGGTACTCCCCACAAAATCATCACCGATAATGGGGCAAACCTGAACAACAAGACAATGAAGGAGTTGTGCAAAGATTTCAAGATTGAGCACCATAATTCCTCCCCTTACCGACCAAAGATGAACGGTGCGGTAGAAGCAGCCAACAAGAACATAAAGAAGATCATCCAAAAGATGGTGACAACATATAAGGATTGGCATGAGATGCTTCCCTTTGCGCTACATGGCTACAGAACAGCCATTCGCACTTCAACTGGGGCAACTCCCTTCTCCTTAGTATACGGCACGGAAGCTGTTCTCCCCGTAGAGGTGGAAATTCCTTCGTTAAGGGTCTTGATGGAAACCAAGCTAGAAGAAGCTGAATGGGTCCAAACAAGGTTCGACCAACTGAATCTCATAGAGGAGAAGCGTCTGACGGCAATATGTCATGGCCAACTCTATCAAAGGAGGCTCAAGAGAGCATTCGACAAGAAGGTCCGTCCTCGAGAATTCAAAGAAGGAGACCTAGTGCTCAAGAAGATATTACCTATCCACAAAGATCCCCGAGGGAAGTGGACTCCCAGCTATGATGGGCCGTACGTGGTAAAGAAAGCTTTCTCAGGCGGAGCCCTGATCATCACCACTATGGACGGAGAAGAGTTCCCACTCTCAATAAACTCCGATGCAGTCAAGAAGTACTATGCCTAAAAGAAAGAAAAAAAAAGAAGAAAAAAAGAGAGCTCGCTAAATCGAAAACCTGAAAGGGCGGTTTAGGCAATAGAGAGCGTCCTGCTAGATTGAAAACCTGAAAAGGCGGTCTAGGCAAAAATTAAGGACATTAAAAAAGGAAATACACCCCGGTGGATTGAAAACTCGAAAGAGCGGTCCAGGCAAAAGTTAGGGGTTAACAAAAAAAAAGAGGAAAGGCAATGACTGCAGCATCCAAGCTCCGGACAAGATTCAAGAGGAGAAGAATCGGTCTCGTCAGCATCTTCCAACAAACAAAAATCTCGAAGTCATAAGGAAATAGCATGTGTTGTGCCAAAACCAACTATTTTCTTTTTGCTTTTTTCTTATCTCACTTCTCACTTTGTGTATTTTTACCCATTCAAGAGGTCAAATCTGCATCGAATAAATCTCCTTTTTGTTATTTTATGTAGCGCATAAAATTTTGTTTTATTCATGATGAAAATGCATTAAAACGTGGGAAATAAACAAAAGAATTTTCTTCCAAAAAAGAGAAAAAACAAACAAACTTTGCTTTATTTTGAATCTTCGTGAATTCTGAAAGAATTGCGGTAGTTCCTACCAAAATATCGCACCAAAGGACTTATGCTCCTTAGCAAAGGCAAGTGTGTAGCTCGCGGCACGCGGAGCGCAAGAACCCCCAAGGGTTAAGCGGAACAAGATTCCCCAGTAAACACCCTAAACATCCAAACACCAACCAAGGCTGGATATCGATCATGCTTCCAAAATGATCCTTTATCCCCATAAGCCAAACCTCATTGATACTCCCCAGGGAGTCTCAACCCCAAACAAAAGTCCAATCATTATTGGCAAACCCACACAAATTTTCGGGCTTAGGCTCGAACTACACCGGTTTTGATCCCATTTGGGTATGTAGGCAAAGGACCTCGTCCTTCCAAACCGACCAACCAAAAAACAAACAAAACAAAAAAAGGAGAGCCCAATTGTCATTGGCACAACCACAACCAAGACCGACTTTGCTCGGCACCCAGCCAGCATTTTTTCATTTTTATTCATGCATGCATATACAAATCATTCATACACATGCATTTCATATCATGCCATGCATCCTCAACAAGGATTCTCCAGTGAGTATCACATATTCACCAACATCCATCAACATTCAACCAGGGGCACCTATTTAGGGTAAGACCGCAGCTCGTTAGGAATCGACGTTCAGAAGCAGTACCTGAATAAGATCACCTAGCTTAGGTATCCACCTCTAGAAGCAGTACCTAGAGTAAACCTCCATCTTAGGTATCGACCTCTAGTGACATCCTAGAGTAGATCACTTCCTAGCTTAGGTATCGACCTCTAGAAGCAGTACCTAGATAAGATCACCTACCTCAATGTTCCACCTCTAGAAGCAGTACCTAGAGTAAACTTCCGTCTTAGGTATCGACCTCTAGTGACATCCTAGAGTAGATCATCTCCATCAATGTTCCACCTCTAGAAGCAGTGCCTAGAGAAAATCACCATCCTCAGGAATCGACTTCTAGTGACAGTGCCTAGATAAGATTACCTTCATTCCCCAGTGGATCTACCTCCAGTGTTAGCGGCTGGATACGATCAAACCTTTTCCAACCATTGCATTTGCATTTCGCGAAGGACAAAATTCGGGTCCTTCTTTTTACTTAATTGATCTCCGCAAAGAGTTCATGAGATGCCCTCGGCACTCACGTACTCTATGCGAAGACACAATTAAGTAGGGGCAGCTGTAGTACCCTAATTTTGTCCTACGCATTTTAAAACAAAAAATCAAAAAAAATCAAAGAGGGGAAAAAGTCAAAAGTCAACAAAAGTCAACAGAAAAGTCAACTTTTCAAAATTGAGGACTTCGCACTGCGAAGGTCACTTCGCACTGCGAAGTCTGCGATTTTTCTGCAGATTTTTGGTTTCTTTGATTTAATTCCAGAATTTGTTGCATATCATTTCCATAATTATTTTAAGTAGCATTCATGGCTAATTGGGCCAAGCAAAGCCAGAGTTGAAGGACTTGCCATTAATGCCAAGGTTGGAAGCTTTTTCTTCCAACCTAGCATGTGACAAGCAAGTGGGCTTGCCCTTGGGCAGCTCTAGTCCCTCCCATGTGACCTGCTAACCACCACAAGGTTGCCAGCCACCTGCTTGAGGACTTTCCTCCTGCTTGCTCCCCCCAAAACCAGTCAAACCAGCTGGATTTTTCACTTGAAAAACCATGATTGCCTACTCTGTTTTGCAGCAGCTTTTCACCCTCTCACACCAGCCAATTGTAGCCTTTTTCATCCCTCAATCTCTGCACATTACAGTGCACGTTTTCATTGACCAACCATTGAGATTGCAAGGATTGATCCCCAAGCATTAGCCAATTGCAAATCAGCTTTGTTCTTCATCATTACCTTCTAGAATTAGTTGAATTTGTGGCTGAAATCAGGCTGGATCTTGCCCCTTGGTA
Organism: Medicago ruthenica; assembly: GCA_018208015.1. NCBI lineage: Eukaryota > Viridiplantae > Streptophyta > Magnoliopsida > Fabales > Fabaceae > Medicago > Medicago ruthenica. Next base: position 79,940,210 of record CM031375.1, read on the forward strand.
CAAGGCAAGGTTGCCTCTATCCATTAGCATTTAATGCAAAGGGATTCAGCTTGATCTTAGCCACAAATCAGCTGAATTTTGGGATTGTGTAATGATGACAAAGATTTGGTTTTGGCCTATAAATAGAAGGCAATGCCCAAGGATTAAAAAACAGTTAACACAACATTTACAAGAGCAGAAACTCTACTCATTTTAGCCTACAAAACTCCACAAAATAACCAGAAACAATCAATCCAACACAAAGCTTACAAAAGTTCAAGTTCATCACAAATCTTCAAAACCTTTGTGAAAGCCTTCAACCAAATCAAACCAAGTGCAGCTGGAGCTTTGCTAAGGAGTTCTGTAAGTTTCTAAGCACTTATCTTGCATTTATAATTGTGTTTGCATAGCTATTTGGCTCAAAACCTCTTTGTCCTAAAAAACCCCTTTTGAATTCCAAAGAAATCCCAAGGTTTTCAAAACATCAAAACTGGTTTGTCCAGCCTTTTTCACCCCAAAAACTCAAAGTTTTTCACCCCCTATAAGGTCTTGAGTGTGTTCAGAAGTTGTTTCTGAACAAAAGTTCAGAAACAGCTTCTGAACCCAAAATTTCGCATGCTTCGCAGTGCGAAGTCATGGTCGCAGTGCGACCATGACAGAACTCAGAACCTGAGTTTTTGTGTCAAAGCAACCAATTTTTGAGGTTCTAGCCCCAGAGCTCAGAACCTAAGAGTTTTTAAACCCATGTTCTTCAAACCATAACAAGGTTTTTGCATATTTTTGGCAAAATCACAAGTTCGTATGACCATTTTGTGGATAACTTGCAAAGCAAGTTATGTTCCCAAACTTTCAAAACCACATGAACAAACAAGCTATGTTCATCTTTTCAATCTAAACTTGAACAATAAATATTGTTCATGATGTTCAAAACTCAAAGATGAACATACACCGTTTACGTTCGCATTTTCGCAAAATGAGACGAACTTGCGCGTTTTTTTAGCAAATTTGCTAAACCTTCCCATTTTGGGTTTTCAAACCATATGTTTTGTAACACCTTGGGATTTCTAAAGGATTCAACCCAAAAACATGAATGAAAAAGGGATGGTGTGACGTATGTCTCTCCATCGCCCCGATTGTACGAATGCGTGACGTATGTCTCGTCGCTCGGACAATCGTCATTCCTTTTTTAATATGTACAACCCCGACCAAACCAAATCTTGGCCCCTTGTGGTCAATCCAAGCCTTTTGGTCCCCCGTTGGCCATTAGACTCAAACCCCCGACTCTTCGGAGTCCACTCGGTCAATGATTGACTTGTATGAGTCCATTGCACCTCTCTTGGTCCCATAGCGACCAGTTTCAACCCTCTACCCTAACGGACGTACCTTTTAACAATTCTAATGTGATTCACGAACAAACGCTTAATAAGTCTCCAAGTGCGAGCATACAAGCTACGTTTAAATCGCAAGAATTCGGTTAAAACATCGTCCATTTAAAAACAACCAACACATGTACGTTTTTCTACCAAAGAACTACGTACGCTTTGAATTCTCCGACTACCGGGAGATACGTAGGAGCAAGATCGACATCTTGTCAAGCGCAATAATAAAAACTTTTTTTCTTTCGTTTGTTTTTATCTCTTTTCCCCCCTTTATTATGTTTTTAACATAAATGAACATGCACGCAAAGTATTTAAAAAAACAATTCAAGCTTTAACCAAATAGAAGGTTCCCGTTGAGTACAACGGACGTGAGGGGTGCTAATACCTTCCCCTTGCGTAACCGACTCCCGAACCCGACAATGGTTGCGATGACCTAATCCTTATCCTCATCGTCAAAAGGGTTTTATTATCAGTTCTTGTCTTCTGCTTCAGAAACTTCTTAAATTGTTTACTCAGCAGCACAAGAGCTTCTGATGAGCTATCATCATCCACACTTTCAGTATCTGCTACAAATGCAACACCTTTACCCTTCTTATCAGTTCTGCTTATTTCAAAGTTTTGAAGGGAACCTATCAATTCTTCCACCCTCATGCTGGAGATGTCATGAGCTTCCTCAATTGCAGCCACTTTCATATCAAACCTCTTGGGTAGGGATCTGAGAATTTTCCTTACAAGCTTCTCATCTGATACTTTTTCTCCAAGAGATTCAAAAGAGTTAGCCATGTCCAGAATGTTCATGTAAAAGCTTTGTATGTTCTCATCCTCCAGCATTCTGAGATTTTCAAATTTTGTGGTCAGAAGCTGAAGTCTGGACAGCTTTACCTTTGAAGTGCCTTCATGAGTAGTCTTGAGAATCTCCCAGGCATCCTTGGCAATTGTGCACTGCTTGATCATTCTGAATATATTCTTGTCCACTCCATTGAATATAGCATTCAGGGCTTTGGAGTTTCCAAGAGACAAAGCATCTTCATCATTGGTCCAATCTTCCTCTGGTTTCAAAACACCTGTCTTCTTACCATCTTTGTCAGTCACAACTGGATGTTCCTAACCCTTCAGAACAGCTTTCCAGGTCTTGCTATCAATAGATTTAAGGAAAACACTCATGCGTGATTTCCAGTAATCATAGTTGGTCCCATCCAGCAGAGGTGGCCTGTTAAAAAATCCTCCTTCCTTGTCCATTCTTGCCAGAAAAGTCTTCCCTGGAGCTCACCCAATAACAAGCAGGGTGCCTGCTCTGATGCCAATTGAAATTCTGGCAGTTCTAGTTCTGAACCAGTAAAACAAAGTATGACAGCAAAAGTTCATAAGCAGAAAATTAAAGTGCAGAAAGATAAAGAACACAATTATTTGTTAACCCAGTTCGGTGCAAACTTCACCTACATCTGGAGGATACCAATCCAGGAAGGAAATCCACTATGTAGAATTAATTCTAAGACTCAACAGCCCCTGTTCCCAGTCTTATCACTTAATCTCCACACGTCTAGACTTCTACCGAGGAACCCCTAGGTATAAGAACCCACTTACTTCCTAACCAAGAAACCACTACCCAGTGATTTACAACTCTGAATACAACCCAGTTATGAAGACAACTTCAATACATCAAAGACTACACTCGTACTTAAAAGCTTAGAGTGAATTACAACTCAAAACAACTAAACCAACTCAAACATATGAGTGGTGTACAAAAACAAAGCCTAAGCTTACACAGACTCTTATAATATAAACTGTAATTGACTCTATTAATTTTCAACAAGCAGCACGCCTTCCTTTATATAGTCTTCAGCAGCAGGCACATAATTATGAATCATATCTTCTTCAAAATACAATTCTGAAATTATTTAGAAGCTTAAAGAAGGAAACATATTTCTGAATCATATTATGTAAAGATCCTTTTGAAATATATTCATTCATAAACACGAAGCCAATCTTCAATAAGATCTTCACCAAAATAATCAGCCTTCTAGAAACCAAATGCCTGGATAAAACTTCAATAAATCTTCAATAGATACGCACAAAATTAATGCAGAAAAACCACCTTCTGAAAAACAGCTTCTGAAGTTCAGCTTCTGAAGGTCAACGCCAGTCAACGTCTGAGCAGTGCGTCTGAAGCCCCATCCTGCATCTGATGAACAATTCTGCGTCTGAAGGCCAAATCTGCTTCTGATGAACAGTAAACCCAGTTTTCAGCTTCTGATGCTTCTCAAATCCAATTTCCAGCTTCTGAAGACTTAAAAGGTTCTGGAGACGCATTGCTTGAGCACTTTGATTTTACCAAACATGTAGCCAACCTTTAAATAACCAACATTATTTAAGTGGTTTTGTTTTGCTTTAATATTTTTTAAACTTTTAATATCAACTTGGAAATCATAAAATTTAATTCTTGAGCGATAGGAAAATCTATTATTGTTTGCTAACTTTTCAATTTTCCTCTTAATTATATAATTATATATAAGTATTTTATTAGGTATAATGAACAACATTAATGAACTCAATTCTCAATGAGAGATGCATGTGCAATAATGTATGATAAAAACAATCCTCAAAAATAGGTTTGGCCATCCACGATTGAAGTAAGAAGTGTGTTATCCAGGTTCATGAGTTTGTTTAGGAAAAGTCATGTGCCTGGATAACATACTTTTTACTCCCGACATAGATGTTTAAATCTCTTCTTGGAGATAATTTTCATGATAGATTATTGCACATTCATCTATCGCATGAAGGGTACTGAGTTCATTCATATTCTTCATTATACCTATTGAAACACACACACACATATATATATATATAAGTGATATAGAATTGAGAGGAAAAATGAAAAAAAATTAGCAAAGGTAATAGGTTTTCTATTTGATAAGAATAACTAAAGTATTATTTTTTATGATTACAAAGCTGATATTCAAAGTTTTTTTTTAAAAAGTAATACAAAACAAAACCTATAAATTTTTTTTACAAATTAGAAAAGTAAATACAAAGTCAACTAAATTACCAAACAATTGCAACTTTTTTATCACACTGTTAGAGTAACTTACGACGGCACCAATAACTAACCCTTTAATAAAGTAAAAAAGGCAAAATTACTTTCCCCGTATCTTAACTCCATGTAATAATTTCTCCCTTTATCTTTTCTTCACTTCATATTTTGTCCTTGTGATTAATTTGCATATGAATTTTCAAGATTCAAATGTCTGATATTATTTCGACATGAGCTCTTAATGTTCAAATATATAGTCATTCACTCATGTTTTCATATGAATTTTAGATTTGATGATCGAAAATTCATTTGCAAACGGACCAAAAGGACAAAATTAACATGAAGAAAAGACAAATGACGAAATGGTTATCTGAAATTAAGTTAATGGACAACGAGTGTAATTTTCTAAATAAAAAATCAGCAAACGTGTGGATGATAGCAACAACTTTACTTTTCATTTTTTAATGGAAGTTTGTTAACACCATTAATGACTTCGACTTTTTTAAATGGATAGGCAATGAGTAGCTGTTATTTGTTACCCTAAATCTCATTTTAAAATATATAACAAAATACACTAGTTCTAAATAAAATAAGCACCAATTTCAAATAGAGTATCACAATTTCTTTACAAATGTGAGGCAAAAAAATTTCAAATTCTACACTTTCGCAAAACACACTTACATTAAAATCCTAAATTAAAAACATCTTGCAATCAAAGTTACCAATGTTTATTAAACTGGCATTCTTAACATCAACACATTCATAAAACTAAGAGACAACTGGTTTTCGTCTTCAACATTTTTAATTTACAAAATAGTGATTTTCCAATTATTTTACAAAATGAAAATTAGTTTAGGATTCCATGAAATCAATAAAAACTTTCTACCTGATATCACTTATTAGAGCTTGGATCACCGACCAACAATTTTTTTTGTGTGTAAAACGGGTATCCTCCGCCCGCAACTGCGAAGACTAATCCCTCGAGCATTGTGGGACTCAAATAGGCGGCAAGCTCTCCTAAGAGTTCTAACGTTGCTGCATGCCCAAGGCTGGATTCGAACCCAGGACCTTGGTTAAGCTAGAAGAGACCCGTGCCATCTCATCTCACCGACCGACAATTTAAAACAACTGTCATATCATAAATTTTTAGTGAGAAATATATAATACTACTTTTGTGCATATGGAGGTACCTAGTGTGTAAGGCAGATTTTATTATGTAACATCCATACTAAATTGTCTAGAATATTTAGCATACATGTTAAACTTAGTATTGAGTACATTAAAATTACAACATAAAAATTTCTTCTAAATGAACTAATTCAATACAGTTTCATACATCTGATAATAGTACTAACTGACGAGTACAATCCATAAGTCGTATCCAAATCCTATGGTACTAATTGGCGAGTACATAAGTAATATATGTGTCTGAGTAATAATGTACTAACTAACGAGTACACAGTACATCAAATAGTACGACTGATGGTCTGATGTAGGACATATCTCTGTAGTCATCCAGCTTGCCTTTTTCTACACCTCATCACAAACCACCTGCTTACCTGAAACTAAATTAAAGGGATTGGGGTGAGACGGGGCGTCTCAGTGAGTTCCACATATCCTAAGCTGCAGGCGATCTCGGGGATTCTAGGATCGCCGCCAGTCTCTACATATCTTAGCGATCAGGGGAAAACTAGGATCGTTATCTGTCTCTATCATATTCTTATCATATTCATAATTTCGTATTCATATTCATAATATCTCATTCTTAAGTTAGCGGGTTAGCGATGAACAAACCATTATTATCTTGGTTCATTTTACGGAGTGTATCCGAGTGGAGTAACCCCAGAATACATCTCCCATACATACCGGTGAAATTCCTATAGTAGGCTAACACCAGACTCCTCTTGTCGCCGTGTGGGCCATCCTGTAGGAACATACTCCCACTTCAACTGGCGGAAGTCGGCCATCCAAGCGGAACATACTCCCAACTCCAACTGGCGGGAGTGCTAAAAGCCACGACTTAACTGTTTTAAACATATATATATATATATATATATATATATATATATATATATATATATATATATATATATATATATATCGTCGTGAAGGTTCCCTGGCGGGCTGACCCATCCAGAATAAATCTGGAGCGTACCTGAGCCACAACTCGTCAACATGTATACATACACATACATATATCTTTATAATTCATGTAATATGATTCTTGTTATAACTGTTCTGTCTGATCATGAGTTATCTAAATTATAATCCCATGACTAGCATAATTTCTTTAACATAAACCATCGCTCTATGTTAATACTCGTCCCTAAGGGCGTTAATATGTGTTTTCTCTTACTAAAACTCATTTCAAATAGTCATAAGCCTATTGGTACGTTATACGGGTTATTTAATAAAAAGGATTAAATTCTTGACAACTTCGCCCAGCGAAGTGAGGTCTCTCTTAGCGAACCTTCGCTCAGCGACCTTAGTTTTGCTTAGCGAAGTTAGGCAGAATGCAAATGCCCTGTATCTCGCTCATCAAGCTCTCGCTCGCTCAGCGAGCGTAGCAGAACACAACTTCTGCAGAATCGTGTTTTGCTGAGAAATTGGTTACCCAAAAGTCTAGTACCACATATAACTTACCAATGGCTTATTTTTGATAATATAACTCAGAATTCAAGGATTTACACACTTCAAGGACATGCATTAACATTCAGGGAAACTAATTTCTTAAGTGCATAATTAACTCACTCAACCCAAGGGGAAAATTAAATCTAACTAAAAGGAACTCACTTGATGTAAATTCTGGATCCTTTAAAACAGCTTATGCGCTTCTGCTATGGCTTACGCGTCCGTCTTCATCAGTTAAGTGCTTATGACCTCTCTGAATAGCTTAATTACCAACTCGTCACTTTCGCTTCCCGCTTAATTCCCCAAACAACAACTTAATTGCAACTTAATCACGTCTGCTTTGGTCACAACCTCCCATTATCACTTTTCTGACAACTTTCCCAAAATAGCTTATTTGTAGCTTATGGCTTATGAATGCTCTGATTCCAACTCAAACATCAACCTAAGCTCCTACTAAGTCTATCAAACACATATATTCAGTTCTGAAGCAATTCCACCAACTTAAACTCACATTTCAGCTTATTTCGCAAAATTACGCCAAAACCCGTAAGTGGTTTTCAGTAGGATTTTCCAAACTTCAAATGCGTTTTTTCGGGTTCATTTCTAACCCGAATCATATGAAACTTATATCCAAACTGATGGGAATTAAATATAGAATCCAGAAATCCAACAATTACCCAATTCTGAGCTACTCAACAACAGCTACGACCCGAACAGCTTATTCATGAATTAATCACTTCTGTCAACTCCCAAAATAGCTTAATCATCTCTTTTAATTCATTAATTTCGTGACCCAACACCCAGCCAACAATAAACATCATCAACTAAAAATTCAACTCTTAAACAACTTATTTTTGATTACCTTGTAAGAACTTCAAGCAAAACTGAACCCCAAGCTTCTTGCCTCAAACAAAACCCCTTTCTCTTGCTTCTAACATCAAAATCAGTTATAATCAGTTCCATAGTTCCACATGCAACACCAAGAAAGCTTGAATTTTCAGAATTTCAACTTATGTAGGATGAAGGATTGGGCCAGGGAGTAAGAGGGAAAAATCATGCTTGCTTTAGGTTCATAATGTTGTTTAAATCATGATTCTAAGCTTGCATGTGGGCTGGATTGGCTTAAGGGGAAATCTATGAAGATTTGGGAGGAAGAGAGGGAGAGAGTCGTGAGAGTAGAGGGAGAAGGGAGAGGAGTTGTTGGTAGTGAGAGAAAGAAGTGAGAAAAATGAAGGAAAAAGTGAAGGCTTAACCTTATATACCCTTATGCAGCATTTACCAAATTGCCCCTTACTTAAAATGTTTTGCTCAGATACGATTAAATGGTACTGCAGTCTAAAAATTTAAGCGGGATATTACATATTAACTCTTATCTTATTAAATTTTTCACTTATTTCACACGAAATTGATTAAATTAGAGATGTAAATGTTGTGAATTCAGGCTCAAAACTCACACCTATAAACATAGATGTGTGGGACAAGTGTCAATGGCAACCAATAACCAAAATAACCACAAGTAACAATAACAATCTAGATCTAATCTAGAAACCAAGTGCATAGCAAAACCACAATCGAACCAAAGAATAAACAAGATAAAAAGAGTAGAGAAAAGATAACAACACCAAAAAATGTTTACCCAGTTCGGTCCAACAATGAACTACTCTGGGGGAGAGATTGATCTCTCCAATCCACTATCAATGAGTTATTTACAAAGAGATACAAAAGGGTTACAAGAAATTAGCTTCAACAAGCTCTCCAAGAACAAACCTAAATTCTACCCATTTCCCAATCTCTTCCCATGAAAAAGACACTCATCGATTTTCACTCACCCAAGGTGTTTACAATTGTTTCCCAACTCTAGAATCTAACCCCCAAAAGAGAACCAACCCTTAGCCTTTGATTACATAAGGATCTTCTCTTTTGGTTTCCCAAGACTCACCCAAGTTGCTCACAAATGACTTTTCACTTATGTGTTTCCCAACCCCATGAATCTCCCCCCAAAAGGCACCAACCCTTTCCCAAGAGTCCCCTCTTTTGGTTCTCCCAGATTCACTTCTTGAAGCTTTGAACCTCACCCAAAGACCCTCAACCTTTAGTATCTAAATACCCTAAAAGTTCTCTCCTTTGGTTTCCATGAGATTCACCAAGCTTACTCAACAAATGAGCCAAAGGATACTTATATAGTGTTCAAATCCAGGCAAAATCGTGTCACGATTTTCCAGAATCGTGTCACGATAAGTCTCTTATACAGTACTGTACTGCACCCTTATCCAAAAATCGTGTCACGATTTGGCTTCTAGAAACACACTCATTTACTGCCTTGAAAATCATGTCACGATTCCAATTTTCCTAAAACACTAATTTTGAGTCATCTTGCAATAGTAAATATGATAGCTAGTATAGTATATGGATAAATCAACTTTTTATTCATTTTCTTCTTTACCCGTTTCTTTTCACATTTTTGTACTCTTCTAGGGATGGTCTTGAGGTTTGGGAAAGTCCGTTTTAGTTGGAATACTTATGGCCCTGTTTGTGTTCTCATGGGTCTCACCAAACAATGTTTAAATTCTTACAATATTCCACTAAAAAAAAGTTGAAATAGTTTTACAGATTTTTTTGGTAGAAATTTTTTACAGTTTTCTAACAATTTTCATTGACATGATAATATTGTTTATGTTACTTTATTGCTTATGTGTGTAATCATTTTAACTTGTTTTGTTGATAAAATTCTGCTGTACAAGTAAGATGTTCTGCACAAGTTAAGTTGGTTTATGTCATGTGGCATTAACTAAGTATAGGCTATGTCATTACTAAGTATTTGACTATAAATATGTAAGTAACATGTATGGATGGTATGTATATTATTGCAATAAACTGAAAATTGTTATTGACTCTTTCTCTTTCACTTCATTTCCTCTATTTTTCTATTTATTGCTTCTACTGCCATTACAAAAGCTAACAGTAATGCAAGTTTAATATTGTAATTTTGTGTTGTTTCTTTTTCCAACTGCTATACTGTACTAGACCATAGATTCACTATTATAATTAGAATTTGGCCTTATCTGTCTACTACAAGTATTTGATGCTCCAAGTAGTCAAGTACGTACTTTACTCTTGTGGAGGTCTTCAAGATTTAAAATCGATATTATCACAAATTCAGCACATCTTCTCATCCTAAACCAACTCATTTAGACATTGCAAAATGAATACCATTAATTTTGATATAGCATGACCACGATTTCGATATTACCACTAATAATAAATAGTTGAGTTTGTTGATATAGCATGACCACAATTTCTCCCACTCTCTTTGTTTGTGCAATCATTTTCACTCCACTTTTTATCAGCACTATCTCTTGCTACCAATATTTAAATCCATTAGAAACATATGAAACAAAACATGTTTCTTCTACATTCCTACCTAAGTATATCAAACACCAATACAACCATAAAGTATAAGCAAACCAACAGATCTATTAGCCTCTTGTTCCTTAACCAAATGAAGCATTTTTCTTTCTTTTTACCTATATTTTGGTATGTATACCTTCATCCCCTTCTTCTAGTCCTTTCTTTGAACTTAACTTGGTTTTTCCCAAACAAAGCTGTAACAGAGTAGCAGAGGCCTTGGCATTAGGAAACCAAACTGATCATCTAGCATTGCTCCAATTCAAAGAATCAATATCCAGTGACCCAAATGGAGTCTTAAATTCTTGGAATTCTTCTATCCACTTCTACAACCGGCATGGAATCACATGCAATCCCATGCATCAAAGAGTTACACAATTGAACTTACAAGGATACAAGTTGCATGGATCCATGTCACCTTACATTGGCAATCTCTCGTATAAGAAACATCAACCTTGAAAACAATAACTTCTTTGGAAAATTTCCACAGGAACTGGGTCGGTTGTCACAACTGCATCAACTTTTACTCAACAATAACTTGTTTGCAAGAGAAATTCCTACGAACTTGACAAGTTGCTCGAATCTTAAAGTCTTGCATATTTACAGTGAACATTGGAGAAAACAATTTAATAGGAGGAATCTCACCGATCATAGGTAATCTTTCTTCCTTGATAAGTTTTGGGGTTGTTTACAATCACTTAGAGCGAGATATTCCACGAGAAATATGTTTCTTAAAAAACTTGAAAATATTAACAGTGACTGGCAACAAACTATTAGGTACATTTCCACCTTGTCTCTACAATATGTCATCTCTTACATTGATCTCAACAACAGAGAATCACTTTAGTGGCTCTCTTCCATCAAATATGTTCCAAACTCTCCCTAATCTCCAATCTTTTGAAATAGGAGGGAATCAAATCTTAGGTTCAATCCCAACTTCCATTGTAAATGCTTCTACTTTGACATTATTTGACATTAGTGGAAACCTTTATGTTGGACAAGTTCCAAGTCTTGGGAAGCAACACGATCTTTGTTTGCTAAATTTTGAAATGAACATTCTAGGTGACAGTACAGTTAAGGATTTAGAGTTTTTGGAAACATTGACAAATTTGAAGGTGCGAAAAACACAAGAAGGAGGGGGGGGGGGTGAATTGTGTTGGCTTTTTCTGGTTTCTTTTTCTGTGTGTTATTACTGGTCAGAATCTGATGAGTTCAGAGACTGAGTGCAACGAATAATAACAGACACAGAGATAAGAGAGAGCAGACACAAGCAATTTATAATGGTTCTTCCCACAACACAAGAGTAGTCCAGTCCCCTTGAACTTCCAAGGGATTTCACTATAATCTCACCAGATTACAATTGCTCATGGACTCTTCCAAGAGACTTCCAATTGCTCAAGCACACTTGCAAGAGACTTCTAATGCTCAAGGTCACTGCCAAGAGACTTCCACTGCTCAAGGGCAACTCCAAGAGACTTCTAATGCTCAAGCATGTAGGCAAGAGACTTCAAATGCTCAAGGACAACTCCAAGAGACTTCTATTGCTCAATCACAAGTGAAAGAGACTTCTGGTGCTCAAGCTTAACAAGCAAGAGACTTATATTTGTTTACAAATATAAACAAGTTTGTTCTTACACTTGATATACAATGGTAGTGTAAACTGAACAATGTTGAACACACTCTTTAGGACTTTAGGATTTCAAAGATACAAAAGTTGATACGAAAATCCTAAGTGTATTGCGCTATTTGATTTTGGCAGAGTAGTGGCACTGTAAAATAACATAGTCTTGATAATCTTCTTCAGGTCTTCATTATATAGGCAGTGATTTGAGAGACGTTGGAGAAGAGTGTCAGCGCATTAAGAGTCATTGAGAAGCTTCAAATCAAGGACGTTGGATAGTCATTCAAAAATCTTTTAATTTGTTGAAACTGGAAGTATATGTTCATTCTCTTTGTCCTTGAAGTTCTTTGTCCATTTCTACACGTGGTCAAAAGAAGACAAAACTGTACTCAGATCCTTTGATGGAGACACCTATAGAAGATGACAAATCTGACGTGGAATCTGGGTCCCTTAGGATTTGTTAAGTTTGGGGGTCTTCCAAGTCTAATGTGGCCTTCTGAGTCATATGATCTTCACAGAGTCTAATGAGGTTAGTCTTCAGCTTCTGAGAGGCGTCCTTTTCTTCTGATCCAAGATGTTGACTTCTGGTTGACCTTTCTACAAATCTTCTACCATAGTCTTTTAAGTTTCTCTTGTGCTTCTGATGCTTTAATACATGTTCAATACTTTGATGAATATTCTATGATCCTGCACACTTGAACAAATATTAGTATATCCAATTGTTCTTCAACACTTTGTTATCATCAAAACCTTAGATGAATTGTACAAACCACTTTTATTCCAACAAAATTGTAGTAAGTTACAAGTTCTTAGTTTAACTACTAACAATCTTGGAGGTTTCCCGCCAAATTCCGTGGGCAATTTATCCTCCCAACTTAGTGAACTATACCTTGGTGGTAATGAGATATAAGGAAAAAATTCCAGCAGAGTTAGGAATTATTCCGGTTACTTTTGGAAAGTTCCAAAACCTGCAAGTGTTAGATTAGCGTGAAAACAAGTTATCAGAAGATATACTAGCTTCAATAGGCAATCTCAATCAGTTGTTTGATTTGCATATGGCAGAAAACATGTTCGAAGGAAACATTCCTTTGAGCATAGGGAAATGCCAAAAGTTGCAATATTTAAACCTTTCACAAAACAACCTTCAAGGAGCCATACCGTTAGAAGTTTTTAGAATTTATTCCTTAACAAAGGGATTGGACTTATCACATAATTCATTGAGCGGTTGTTTACCTGAAGAGGTGGGTTTGCTAAAAAATATTGATAAGCTAGATGTCTCAGAAAATCACTTGTCAGGTGACATTCGAAAAACCAACGGTGACTTCATAAGCTTAGAGTATCTTCATTTTAGGCATGGCAATGAGCCGGGGGTGGGGACGGGTTTTACCTTCCCCTTCCCCATACCCTATTCACATATACTCTCCGTTACCCTACCCATACCCAGCGGGGATGAGAAATTGAATCTAATCCCCGTCCTCGACGGGTTCGGGTATCCTCGACCCATCCTCATCCCCGCATTGGATAACTTTTTCTTTTTTGTAAAAATAAAAGTATTTTTCAGCCCCGAGCGCAATGTTGTAATGCATTATCCAGCAAAGATATGATGACGATCGATGGCTATGGTGATTGAGAAGAGATAGGCCAAGAGTGTGAGATTTGGAAGGAGACAAGAGAGAACTATGATAAGTGAGTGTCATCTGAAAGACTGAGACATTAACTGTGTGAGTGAAATGATTTAGGGTTTGAGTTTTTATTTATATAAAAGGGATAGTAAATTGGGGTGGGTACCTATATCCCTGTTACCCGTCCCGTACCCGTGTTTTGAAATCGGAGAAAACCCAAACTCATACCCAAACCTAGTCATAGCGGGGAAAACCCGTCAAATTGGGTTTGGTTCGGCGGGTACCCATTGGTATGGGTTTTGTTTCCCATGTTGTATCTACTTATTCAATGTAGCAACTATGTTAGAGCAGTAGGGCATATAGATGGCCTTAAAAGGAGTCGTACCTGCACTCATGCAATGCTCAGTCTAAGCTAGGGCCTTGAACAAGGATTTTGGGTAATGGAAAGTAAAACACCTTAAATATATTTCAAGGCATTTGTTAAGAAATTTGGATTGGCCATATGATATGGATGGTGTGGAGAGCTCATATGGCAAACCCGACCGACGAGTAAACATTAATCTAACAACTAATTAATCACATTTGTTATTTAAAAAAAATTGTGGAAGCTTGCTTATATGAAGCATATTAACGAGTAATCTATGAAAGTGTCTGCATTTAGAACTGGCAAAGCCAGAATTGGTGCAAGCACTGTAAATATTTACACTCATTAAAGTGGTTGGCTGTAATACCCATATAGAGATTGCCTAGGATCTCTTACGAGTATTAAAATTTCGCACTGGATACATTAAATACAATACATAAAGTTGGCTTAAAGATATTACAATACATAAGTCTTTGATACAATCCGAAATCTGATACAAAACATCCTTTTTATCATACATCATAATACTTCATTATATACAAACATCCAAATATAACATAAGCAGCACGATCAATCCAAAGCTTTCTCTTTACGTTTACGTCGTGCTTCCTGTGAACCTGCACCAGAAGGAAAGGGATGAGACATAACGTCTCAGTGAGCTCCAACCCTACCTACTGTTGGCAACCACGGGGGAAACCTAGGGTCGCCGTGCCTACTCTTGGCAATCTTGGGGATACCTACGATCACCGTCATGCTTTACATATTTCGCGATCAAGGGAAACCTAGGATCGCTACATGTCTTTATCTTATGCATTCATATTCCATCCTTAAGCTAAACTTTTACTTAGTGATCGAGGGGACATCCTATGATCACTACTTGTTCACTAGGAACTAATTGTCATATTTCTCAATATATATAAATATACATATTCATCTTCTCATATCATTAAGTTAGAAGTTAGCGTTGAACAAACAATAATTATCTGAGTTCATTTTACGGAGTGCATCCGGGTGGAGTAACCCCGAAGTACATCTCCCTTCTTACCGTCATATCAGGCTAACACCAGACTCCTCTTTCTTTTGTGTGGCTGCCCTCGCAAGCGGTAACTTCACCGTTCCAGCTGCCATTTAAGGCGGTAACTTCACCGGAACCCCCTGTATACTAACTAGCGAGCAGACAGGAGACACATTAACTTTTCTCGACTAAGATGCGGCTGCCCTCACGAGCGGTAACTTCACCATTCCAGCATAAACCGGAACCCCCTGTATACTAACTGACGAGCAGACAGGAGACACATCTAGTCCTTTAATAATTTATTTCTCATTCTTTAAGTAAATATTCTTTAAATGCTTAACCTATAAAAGGTTCTTAACTTAGAGCAATAGATCATTCTCATTAATTCTCATCTTAAGTACTTGTAAGTACTTCTATTACTTTGCTATACTTTGCTATAATTTGGCATAATTAGTGCATTCTTAGGGAAGACAACCTCCCAAGACTTAACTTATGAACTTATGGTCTTAGGCTTATCGTTCTCATAAGCCACTGCTTAGTTATTGAAAACATTCCCATAATCGCCTAAACTTTAATCTCTCAATCTTAAACAATTTACAACATTATGATGTTATTGCGTAATCCTTGTTCCTTATTATTGTAACCTTTTGGGAGCCTCTTGAGTGAGTTAGAATGGTAATTATTGTTTCTAAAATGTTTACGGAGAAAACGGATGCGAAAAACCATGCCTACGCGCTCCAGAACACCCCAAATAGCTAAGCTGTCATGGCTGTTCTGGGGCTGGTCGCTTGAAGCGAGCTCTAGTGACCATAGGCAGAATAAAAAACGTGCCTGGTCGCTGTAGCGAGCTCCAGCTCGCTGTAGCGACCATGATAGGTCCAGAAAACCCAGAAAATGCAATTTTCATCATTCCTAACCATTCTAACACACCCAAGCTTCCCCAAAGGTATAAAAAGGATTTCCTTAAGCATATAAACCATTTAAACATAGCTGGAACAAGGAATTAGCAAATAACATAATTTAGGGCACTTTTCATAAAATTTGCTCTAAGTATAAATAACTCTCAAACATACTCAAAACGGGTTCTAAAACCCTAGGGAGCTCACCTATGCCTTGATTGGTGCTTGTTAGTTTATGGACTTCAAACCCTAGGTTATCTCCTTGATTCTTCCTTGTTTCTCTTCTTATTTTCTCTTGTTCTAAACTTCCAAAACTTGAGCTTGCTTGCACAAATCTCACAAGAATTGGAAGAAGTTTTGATGGGTGAAGATTAGAGTGAGGAGGGCGTGAGTTTGAGGGAGGGAGAGGTGAGAAAATCTGATTGGAGAGAATGAAGGGAAAGAAGATAAATGAACAAGAAAAATATCTTGTTCCCTTTTAAAATACTTCTTCCATTCCCACTTATTTACAAAATTGCCATGCTTGCATAATAAGCTTCTAACACTGATAACTATTACTTCTAAGCGGCATATTACATTGGCCTATAAAACTTGTAAAGAAGTTTTAAACTAAACATGAAAAATAAATAAGGAGAAGACACGAGTTTCATAGGTTAACTAAACTTTATTAAAGTGTTTTGAATATTATGGTTGGAAAATCGCTTTAATCGTTGCTGCATTGCAAGACTTTGCTCTTCAAAACAAAGAGTAGGTTTACTAGAAACTTGATGTTGATAATTTCATACTTTTAAAGGGATACTTTTTGTATAATTATATTATTTAAAAGTTATATTTATAGTTTCTTTTTTACTGATATAGGGATTCAGTATTTATAGGCGCGTCTTTCTCTAAGTTTTAGGGAAAGTTGGCTCCCGATGCGAGTCCAAATCTCGCGATGCGAGGTAGACAGAGCTGATCCCTTTGGCTTCTCATTCAATTCTTAAAATGTGGAGCTCACATCCCAGGATGCAAAATATACAGTAGTGATCACCTTGATTTCCAATTGTATTCGTGCGATGCCAAACTCATAGCCCGCAATGCGAGATAGGTAATAGCTGACTAGTTGATTTCGTCATTCCTTACTCCATTTCTTTTCACCAAAATATCTGTATCATCTACTCCCCAATCATCATCAATGATGAACTTGTAAAGAGTATAGCTTGGACATATAGTTGTCTGGTTTGGGTGGATTTCCTTGTCTTCAAGACTTTTTCCCTTCTCTTTTCCATTCAAGACTTTTTGAACAATTTATTTATAAAAATCGACTAAAACAAACTTAAACTACCTACTTTTATTCTAAAAATGAACAAAAACCCTATACGATTTCTTGTCATCAGTAATCCTCATTGTATTAATAAACAAGAAAAATATTAATTCAGAAAAAGGAAAATAAAATTGAACGAAAAAGTAAAATAAAATATATTTGCTGAATAGAAGGTGCAAAGGCGATACATGATGATGGTGGAAGATAGTGAAATAAAAGCCATAGATGTGGGGGATAGTGTTGGTTGAAGATAGTGTGAAAACAACATCTAGTGTAGAGAGACTAGCTATGATAAACTGTTGTTCTTTATTTGACCATATGCTGGGGAAGTTAATTACCTCAATTTCTTTCCTTTACTTTTTAGAACACACAATCTGTCAATAAATTAACTTGAAACATATACATATTACATATACATATTCTCCAAGCCGTAATTGACGTCCACCTTTGCTCATTAAACTTGAATCAGATAGAAATTAGCAGCACATATTATAGAACAATCCACTTCTAAGGTAGGAATCAAGTTGTTTTCTTTTATTAGCAACACCTTTGCACATATTCACAAGGTCGTAACTGAGGTCCACCTTTGAAGGTTTTGTTGTTAATTGGTAGGTTTTTTTTTCTTTTATTTGGTGCTATCGGCTTTCAAATTTCCATTGTATTGGATTAGCGCACCTCTAGTAATTTGTTTTGATATTGTTATATTTAAAAAAAAAACTGTGTAAAATATTTTACATAATGAGTGAATAATAATTTTTAATGACACGAATAACAATATTTATTATATCCCTAAAAAAACAATTTTATTATAGAAAAAATTGTTTAAGGGTATAATTGGGATAATAAAAAAGTAGGGGGTGGATACTCATCTAATTTGTTACACTTTTTAAAGGATAAATAAAAATTAACTTGACACATATATACTCACATCGTGTTTGTTACACTCTTATTTTAATATTTAAATTTAATCTTATGTTTTTGTTATATGTGTTATTTATATTGAAAGTTGAGGATAATTTTGGAAAGAGAAAAAATCAGCCCAAAAGAGCCGAAACATGTTATATTTTCTTTATATATAGTATAGATGTATGTTGTTAACTTTTAATTTAAATATATTATTTTATATAATATATACTAAATTGGTTCAATTTTGTTTTGTAATTTGTCGTTTAATTTTTTGTTGTACATTTATTTTTTAATATTTGTAAGTAGAACAAATTCTCATAATTGTGATATTTTTAATGTATACTCCCTCCGTCCCTATTTATAGGAATAGTTTACAAAAAAAATTTGTCTCTAAATATAAGACCATATACAAATTTCTAGATGCATTGATTACTCTTTTTCCAAATATACCCCTTATTAATACTATCAATTTGTCTTGGAATATGAAAAGTTAACATTAAATATATATTTAATTAAGGGTAATCTAGTAATAGTCACACACATTTGAGACAACCTTATTACTCCAATTTCTTAATACACGTGATTTTTGTAAACTACTCTTATAAAAAGGGACGGAGGGAGTATATACAGTGAATTATAAACATAAATTGGTTACTAATTAAATGTATTTCATAAATTTTAGGATTTGATTACGGTCTAATTTTAGAGGATAAAATTTGAAAAAAATTCTAGTATCAGTGGCAAGATGTGAACACATTTAATTAGTAAAAAAAGATGTGAACACGTTTAATTTCTTCAAAATAAATGTGAACACATTTAATTAGTAAAAAATAGATGTGAACACATTTATTGTTTTTTAAGGATACAATTAATTTTAGTATTGGTGACAAGATGTGAACACATTTAATTAGTAAAACAAAAGATGTGAACACATTTAATTCTTGTACTTTTTGGTTTTAATATAATCTACTTAAAGTGTCGCAGATACTTTTGTGCCCCATTGCCTTAAAAACAAATTTTCTTTATTATTATGCAGAGTGTTTTTTTTAATAAATTATTATGCACAGTGTTGATTTCTAATTTAAATATCTTTTTCATCGACTATAAATTAATTTTTATTCAATTTTTTATGCATTTTATTATTAACATATTTGGCCTAAACATATTCAAATGGCCCCTTTGTTTGCTTAGACTTTTGATAAATTTAAAATTATAAATAGGAACAGATAAGTTTAGATTTTCACCCATTCACCATTCTCTCCCTTCTTATGAAGTTGTCCAAAACATGGTATGCTATACAATCTTGGGTGCAACAATTTAGCCTTTTCAAACCAATCATTTTTAAAAAAAGTTACTCATTCTTCTAAGTTTAGCTTCAACCTCATGAAGGTGAGGGAATATCCCTTGCTTTCACCAGTTGGTCATAGTCTACCAACTCTCAAAACAATCCATTTTCTCAAACTTGTTGAAAACTCTTTTGATAGACCATATTTTAAGTTTAACATATTTTCATCATTATCTTTTGTTTTCGAACCAAAGGAAACTCCATTTCAAGTATATCTCTCATCCATGGCAACATATCCAAATTCAAATGCTTTATTTGTATAGACAAGGTAAATAATAGAGTTTAGTTGTTTGATATTTTTTTTCAATAATTTGCTTTTCTGAACATATATTGAGTTTTTTCGTTTGATTTTTCCATTTTCAGCGTTTGCACTTGACTGAAATGTATTCTAAATTCTAATATGTGATTTCTTTTCAGTGGTAAAACTCAACTATGCACATGTCTTTTTTGCTCAATCCTATTATATAGTTATGTAAAACCTATAAGATCTTTTATCCATGATAAATGAGATTGAACTTTAAAATATAAAAATATATTCAATGTTCATTTCTAGAGATATATACTATGTATCGCTAATTCTTAACATTGGTCACCTAATATCTTTTCTTGGTTTAATTATAAAGACCAAAGGTTAGTAGTCTCTGTATGCCTATAAGTAAGGGTGAATTTTCTATTTCAAACAGAGGTGGGAAAAATATAACCCTGCCCTTATTTTAAAAAATAATTGATGATGATGAACACTCGAATACATATACAATCTTATTTTCATTTTCCATAAAGACCAAACAATGAGAATGGTTTTGGTTTTTCTCTACATTCCTTATTTTCAAATAACATAGTTAAATATATAAATGCTTCAAACCATGTGGGATAACAAATGAATGAAGTATTTATATTTTATGATTTAGATTTTAATTCATGTTGCTAGAAATGGCCTCATGATTTGGTTTGACCGTAATATTATTATAAATCATTGCTAAAACTATGGCATATTAAATCTTTAATACATGTTTGCAAATAGATAACTTTTAGGTCAGGGTTGCATACATAGTTAGACTATGTTTTCTTTATTACTATCAATATCCCTACCCTGATGAATAAATATTTATATTAAATAAATATTCTACCGCAAATGAGATTTTCTACGGAATAGAACGAATCAGGTAGACATGCATTGAACAGTTAAACTATATTCTTATTTATGTTATATATGTGAATTCAGGAAGGCGATAAAAGTGCTGATAATGGTAACAATGATGATGTTGACGATGATAATAAAGCTCATATATATAATTATGATCGTGTCGTTATCATTACTCTAAAAAAGAAGGTAATTTATATTTCATTTCCTATATTTTTCTCAACTTAAATCTTTCCTCATTTCACCTTTTTTTAATTATATTAATACCTTATTCACTAAAGTGATGTTTAGATTGTAAGTCCATATACTAGAACATCAAGTAAATAAAGATTTCTTAAAACACTATGAGATAAGTAGATTGACTATTTGGGATGTTAAGGAATGAATGCAAAGCAATGTATGTAGTCAAATTTAAAATGAACAATTTTTTTAACTTTTATCGTGTGATTGCTGAGATAATGGAAAAAAGAACAATCACGAGTGTGTTTCTCCTAAAACCTAAGCATGAATTTACAAAGAGCATTGCTATTTCTAGCGAAGCCCAAGTTCACGAATGTATCCCGAATCAGCTTGCCACCGTTAGATTTCCTTTCACACAATACATGGCTGGACGGATGAAATTTAGATATTTTGCTACAATACATGTTTGTATTGTCGTGATGTCATCGTGATAATGTTTTTCGCTTTATGCAGCATTTCCGATTTACAAAATATTTTTTTTATCTTCTTCGTAGTTTGTTATGAAAGTAATGAAAATAATTATGTTTATCCGCTTGAATTATAGGTAAAGAAAATCGTACTATCAGGCTTTACTTTAGAAAATATTATTTTTAAGTGATAGGTTTAACAATATGGGGTGGTTAGTAACTTTCCTTAGTAGATGTGAGATCTCCCTTATATTTTTTGTGTACAAAAGCATATGTTTGGTGGGTATTTTTATTGCGTCTTGAATTGTATAATATATGCATGGCATGAGGTTTGAATTAGAAGAGCTTTTGTCAAGGTGTAGAAAATGGCATTTTTAAGCTTCCCATTTGAAAATAAAATTTTATACTCTATTTTAAATTGTGGCATATTTTATTTTGAACTATCGTATTATGCTTAAAATGATCATCTTGTATTAAATGCTTATAACACAGGCTTACAATCCTCAATAGACATAGAAGAAGCATGAATATTTTCATCAGCTATCATACAATCACGAGCAGAATTTTCAGCAGGAACATAATCGCAAAATTTTCCAAAATAAAGGTCAACAAGATTGGGAGGAAATCCAGGTCAGTTATATTTCTTTGAACTTTGAATTCTCTTTCGCTTTACAATGTTCTGAACAAGATCAACTTGACCCAATACCGATTGCTTCCACCACATTGCATAGCGTGTGGTTACATCAAGCAATGCAAGGCCATATAGGTCTATTCGTGCTTTGAGACACATGCTAAAATTATGAAATTCTAAAAAAGTATGATCAATAAATGACACTTGTATTTACTAGTCATCCTAGTGAAAGCAAATGATTTTGTCTATGTGTCTATAGCATCCTTAGAGGAATGCAGAACCGATTTCCCACCTCCTAAGAGAGTAAACTGTTTCTCAAGCTCATCCATCAACAAATGACACATTCCTTGTCTTTGATATTGTTCCTTGGTGGCCACGAAAACTATCTCTGCAACCTTTTGACCATAAATCCTTATAGCTGCCACATAAATCACTTCACTCATTTTCTCCAAAATTACATTATAGAAACCACGAAAGTTCAAGCGATTGTGTTCTGATTCTCTAATAAAAACAATATCTTTGATCAACTCTCTTCCTGATAAAGCATCCATAGTTGGATTAAAACCCTCATACGGTAATTTTGATCCTGTATGGGGGTTTTATTCCAACTATGAATGTTTTATGAGGAATAGAGTTGATTAAAGATGTTGTTTTTAGTAGAGAATGAGAACAAAATCGCTTAAACTTTCGTAATTTCTATAATGTAATTTTGGAGAAAATGGGTGAAGTGATTTCTGTGGCAACTATTGTAACAACCCGATTTTTTAGCATTAGATCTATCTATTATTATTATTTATTTATTATATTTGATAATTGATTATTTGGTGTGTGTTTGGTGGGTTAGTGGAATTTCTAGTGTTGAATTTATTTTAGTCATTTTATGGGTGAGTGGCATTTTTGTAATTATGTTACAACTAGAAATTTGAATTTTAGAGAATAGTACGTGTATATGAGAGGTTTAAATGAAGTAAAAGTGTAGAGAAAATAATTGTGAGAGTTGGATATAACTAAACTCATTAGTGGAGTAACCATAGTCCATACTATTTAAAGAGAAGTGTGTGAATGGTGAGCTAGGTTTTCATTCATTTCACAAAACTTTTGGAAAGAGGCAAGAGGGAGTTAATAGAAGAGAAAGAAGAACTTGGAGATGAAGGAAGAGGGGAAGCACTAGAGATTGAGGATTCAAGCTAGGAATCAACTTTTGGTAGAGAATTGAGGTAAGGGGAAGATTACTTTCACCAATTGGGTTTTAATAAGCAAATGAGTAGTTTGAGTGTTTTAGCTTATGATTAATTTCATGATGTTTGTTATTAATTATGTGAAATTGTTGCTCTATTTTGATGGTTGATTTAAGTATGTTAAAACTTGGTGAATTCATGTTTTGTTCATGTCAAAATTCATGGTTTGATATAGTGAATTGATAACTTGGTGAATTTTGGTGATTTTGATGAATAGCATGATAATTGATTGATGTTTGTTGTTTAATACGTTGATTTTGAGCATGGGTATTTTTTTGTATTTGAGAAATCATGAAGTTATGTTGAATAAGTTGTGGTTTAAGTGATTATTGTCATGTTCATGGTAGAATTGCTTAGTTGAGTGATTTTGAATGTGTAATTGGTGTTATGAAGTGGTGAAAGTGTTAATTATAAGTGTTTTAATCATGGATAATAATTTGGAATGATTTGGGTGTGTTGAGATTGAATTAAGTGATTTTAAAGTGATTATTTGGTGAAAACGCATTTTTTTGAAACTGATTTTGGTGGCTGTCTGTCAGCCAAAATCGTGCTACGATTTAGGGATGTTAGCTTTCAATTGGTTTTTCCGTTCTGAACTGGGTTTCGGTGTAAACATGAAAGTTGTAGATATGGATGTTAGCTTTCATTTGACATTGGTTTGACTTCATTTAGATTTCTAGAACTTGAGTTATAATTAAAATACTACACATGGGTCATGTTACATTTTTCGTGAAACTTCAGCATAACTTTTTCAGGGAATCATAAAACATCCTTAAAATCAATAATGAGTCTAAGGAAGCCTTTAGAGCTAATAAATGAGTATGTATTTATGAATTTGTTATTTTAATGATGTGCTATGAGTAATTAATGATGAGAATGTGATGAGTAATATATAGTTGAAGTTAATTAATTGAACTGTGAGTTGAATATAAACTTGTTAATTGACTAATAAGGAATGAATGATGATGAAACATGATCAATATGCGAGAGGGTGATGAAACATTGTTTGCTTAATCATGAAATGCAAACTATGTGAATGTTAAAGAAAGTAAGTGTTAGTAGTTTAACAAAAGCAAGTATATTTTTATATCGATTCCACAGGGATTATTGCGATATCATAAACCGTTCAACGTCGATTATCATTTTAAGTTAGGGTTTCATCTTTTTGTTTACTAACACTACTCGACTTTAAAAACATTATAAATAAAACGTAGAGTAATAGGGCATAAAAAGTGTTAGGATTAAAGTATGTCAATCAAACGTCGATTGTATTCGATTGATCATAAATATGGATTCTAGCTTTTTTTATATAAGACATTATCACGTATCATTCGACAACGTCATTCGTGTCCAAATGACGTCGTGAGATCGATCGTATCGTTTAATCGACGATTTCTCAATCTATTAAACGATTCGAAAGCTTTACGCTCCGACACTGTGTGTAATTATCAAAACCAAATCCCATGTCTAGAATTTCTTATTTTGATAGAATATTATTCTAAACCTAGATTCAAAAGTATTTTTCAATATCATTTAAATCAAATATAAGAATGGAAAACAAGAATAAAATTCAATGGTATATAAAAGGCTAGAATCATATATTTAAAATATCAAAAGTTTACAACTAAGAGTGATTGATTACCTAATAATCCCAACAAAGGAGATTAGTTGTTCATTCTCATGACAACAGTACAAAAGTAGAAAGGAAGATGGAGATCAAATGCTAAGACTTGATTTCTCAAAGTTGCTTAGTTTAATCTTCACTTGAATCACTTTTGCTCAATGAAGTTTGCCTCTCTTTAGCCCTATTCTCTTTCTGGAAGTTAAAAATCTTAAGCTCTAAAAGTTATGAAAACTGATAATCAGATGATCATCATGAAAAAATGAGCTAAAAAGCTTTTATACAACTGAGTTTTTGTACGCTCGCTACAAGCGACGAGCTTGTCGCTATAGCGACGGTAGATTTCTTGGCCAGTGAGGAAGCTCCACGTCAGCATATAGCATTAAACCGCCCTTGGTCGCTATAGCGACGAGATCTGTCGCTATAGCGATGGAACCTTCAAATCTTCCTGCCTAAGGTCGCTTGAAGCGACCGGTCCAGCGCTTGTAGCGATGAACTTCCATTTTTCCCTGCGTATGCTCGCTTGTAGCGGTGCATCCTTCGCTTGTAGCGATGAGGCTCTGATTTTCCCTGCCTACGCTCGCTTGTAGCGAGGAAGCTTGCGCTTGTAGTGATGAGGCTTAAACAAAACTTCATATTTATTTGCTCAATTCAGGTCCAAGCATGAAATTCCTGCATAATTAGATGGGGTAAGACATAGGATCACAAATTTGACATTTAACCAAAAATATGAGCTTATCCTAAGATAACTTGCAAAACAAGTAACATAAGTGCCTTAAAATATATCAAAAGATAACTACTTTTAATGATGATAACTAGACTTTATCTCTGTTTGAATACTTGTGTGTTGTTGATGTCTTTTGCCTGAGCTTACATGCGTTTATTATATCATTTAGTTGTCTTACCCTCCAGTGGCTTTGTTGTCACCTCACCCTCGTGGTGTAGACTTGCAGGTTGAGGAGTAGTCGTTTGGTGAGTTGTGCTGAGGACGGCGTTATACCTACTCCCTTTTTGTTGTTTTGCAGATGTCTATATTAGGTGCTCTGATCTAGGAGTCTGGGGATTTTATCTTATCTTGTTTGGATTATTCTTTATGATGTATTTATTTGAGATTTTTATGTCCCGAGATGACATTTTGTTGAGATGAATTATTTTCCGTTGTGCTGTGATTATTGTTGATGAGATTTTTATTATGAGAATTTGTACGAGTTAAACGATGGTTTGTAAGACTCCGATTCGTTGAATTGCATGATTTATCGCTTATTTAGTAGTCTCGGGGATCGGGGTTTTACAACTATAAGGATTTATGGTTAAAAGGTTGCAGAGATAGTTTTGTGGCCACCAAGGAACAATATCGAAGACAAGGAATGTGTCATATGTTGATGGATGAGCTTGAGAAAAAGTTGACTCTCTTAGGAGTTGGGAAATTGGTTTCCTCTGAGGATGCTATAAACACTTGGACAAAATCATTTGGTTTCGCTAGAATGACTAGTAAAGATAAGTGTTAGTTTATTGATCATACTTTTTTAGAATTTCAGAATTCTACCATGTGTCTCAAAGCACTGAATAGACCTATATGGCCTTGCATTGCTTGATGTAACCACACTCTATGCAATGTGGTGGAAGCAATCAGTATTGGGTCATGTTGATCTTGTTCAGAACATTGTAAAGCGAAAGAGAAGTCAAAGTTTAAGGAAATGTAGCTGATGATGTTGGTGTTCCACCTGGATTTCTTCCCAATCTTGTTGACCTTTAATTTGGAAAATTTTGTGACGATGTTTCTGCTGAAAATTCTGCTCATGATTGTATGATAGCTGATGAAAATATGCATGCATGCTCCTTCCATGTCTGTTGAGGATTGTAAGCCTGTGTTATAAGCATTTAATCAACCATTGTTCTCCATCCTCTTTAGCAGATTTTGAGCCTTCAATAGAGAGCTTGGAGGAAGATTTTGAAGGCGCAAATGGAAGCAAAGAAGCAAGGATGTCTAGTGACAGAGGGAAGCTAATCTGAGACTCAAGGTGAAAGCAATCACTTTTCTATAAGAGGGATGAAGAAGCAAGGATGTCTCTTCATCTACCAATGAAACTGTTGTGGTTTGGTTAAAAGATCAACACACAGAATGTTTTTATTATATGCTATACTTTCCCTTTTTATCTATAGTAGTATTGATATGACTAACTCATGTTTTACTATGCTTTTACACACACACATAGATACTACTAGGTGGAAACCCGTGCGTTGCATGGATTTGATAATAATTTGTGCTAAGAAAATTTTAGTTAATAAATTATTATATATATTTATATAAGTGTGTAATGTGTTTACCAATTGATTTAAATGGTAAAAGTAGAAAAAATATTGAACACAAAATTGACAACAAACTATATGATTAATGCACTATAAATATGTTATTAACACACTTTAGTTGATGGTTAATAAATTTGCATATTTGAACACTCGAAATAATTATAAATTGCAAAGACAAATTATCTTTTTAATATAATTAGAGAGCACTACAACATTTTCATCCTACGACAACGCCAAATATTGTTGCAAAAACCAAAAAAACCATTTCGGTTGGATACTAAAATGGTTTCTTATCGTGGCAAACCGAGGCGTTGTCTTAACAATACACAACAGTTTTGATATCAAACAGGAACAGGGTTAAGAAATCCGTAGTATTAGATTCCTTCTAAGAACGGTTCTTGAAGTCTACCACTACAAAATCAGATAAGCGTTGTCTATGTGACTCTACCAGAACGATTTTTTTACCTTTCAAAATTTAGGCGTTGTCCTAGAGTCAAAATGTTGTAGTGGAGACAAATACATATAATTAATATGCGTGTAACATCTGCACGTAACAGAACTAAAGTTGCCAACATTTATAGAAAAGTGTTTAACATTTATAAATTAAGAGATAAAAATAAAAACAAAATATTCAAGAGACTATCGTGAAATTTGAAAATAATTTAAGAGACAAAAATTGAAAATTAATCTTAAAAAAAAATATATATATTAGATAATAATTTTTACCTTTTAATTTATTCATGATAGTTTCTGCATAGTATTCTAAAGGGACAAATGATTTGAGGCGGATGAATATTGCAAAAGGGACATATATATTGAGATAAAAGAAATGATATGTGTCATGAAGGTTGACTGAGTTGGTAATAAATTGACTCACTCGCAATATCAAAGGATGAACTTTTTCTTTGGAAGGTGATGTAACTTTTTTTTTCTATGTAAAATGAGGGATATGTGATACCTAAATATAGAAACACATTTTTTTCTTCTTCTTTTTCTTTAGACAAATGCAATCTTCTTTTATTTTTTCCAAAAAAACCCCTTAGTGTAACCCAATTTTTTTTTGTCTTTTTAGTTTATAAAGATGAGGTTTTTTAGAGGTGACACATAGGCCAAATTAAAGTCTAAGAATGACTCAAGGTTCGAATTCAGAATTTTACACAAAATATTCTCACAACTAAATCAAGCTCTCAAACCACTAAGTCTTAATAACAGGGCATCAACACGTTAAAAATGCGGTATCAAAATAACAATTCTCACGAAGATATACATGTCCATTCTCATTAGCACTATTTTCTAACAACTTTCTCTATCAACATATTGGTTTCTACCCGTTTAACAAACTTCTTCCAAGACTTCGAAACTTATTTTAGCAACATGATAGTAAAATATGTTCGTTTTCATGATACTATTTTGTAACAACTTTTTCCATCAAAATATTGGTTTCTACCCTTTTAACCAACTTCTTCCGAGGCTTCGCAACTTATTTTAACAACATGATCGTAAAAATAACTCATTGTCATATGACCATTCTCATAAGACAATCTTATTACTTTTTGTCTTTATTTTCCTCCTTCTAGATTAGAATAAAGTTTGTACTACCTTAGAGCAATAATATAAAGTAGGCATGGCGTGGACCCCCTATTTTAAACAAAATGAACCTTTAGTCCCCTTCCTAGTTTTAAAATGGGTTTGATTTATTAATAATAAAATTATAAAGTACGATGTGACAACCACCCAAGAGCTTGGAAAAAAAGAAGACTAAAAGCTTGTAAGATCATGAGAGTAATCCAACAATTACAAACGAACTTCAATGACCTAAAAAAGATGTATACAATTATTAGAGTCTTGTAAAATCATGTGTAATGGAACAATTAGAATGTGTTAACATAAATGAAAGACTATGATCTCCTATAGCACCATTCAAAGGCATGAACAAATCAATTCTAAAAATATCGCCTAAATCCCAAAAAGAAGGTCAAACTTTTGTATAATGAATTTCAATTATATAAGGCATGAGAAAAAGATAATATTATTCAACAATAAAAAAGGACATCAACAAATAGTTGTGAAAAAGAAGAAATCCACTTTTCTTAATAGGTATAGAAAAAGGTATTTTAAGAAAACATATGATATATAGTTTAGAGAAGTTTCACTCACATAAAAAACAACTGACATCATTAGTAATCATGTAGTTTTCTTTTAATTGTTATACTTGAGACCTTAAGACAAAATAGAGAAAAATTGCACCAGTCTAAGAAAATAATGGTCTCTCTATGTTCTTCCATATTATACATATTCCATGTATCAACCTTTTTTTAGGGAATATATCATCAATTTATCTTTTGAAAATATAAACCCAAGCACACAAAAATAAAAGGAAAGGAATGGAAAAAAAAAAAAGGAGAACTAATTCACCTAGCAAAGCAGAAAAGCAAAAGTCATGGAGATAGAGGAAGACAAACATATATGTATAGCATGTGACAAAATTTTGTTAAAAAAATAAAACGTTCATTTTCATATGATGAATGAAACTTATTAATATTAGGACTGACTTTTATGTTTTGCCAAGTCTTTTCAAGTTGCTGTCTATATACAATTTGATTAGTGCAAAGAATACAAAAAGAAAAGGATTTGATTAACTCATATAAAAAAAACTAAAATAAGATAATTGTTTAAATTTGTGTTTAACTCACCTATTATTCCTTTTTTTAGGGAATATATCAACCAACTTATAGAATGAAAATGTAAATTCAAGCACACAAATAAAAACAAAGAAAGAAAAATGGAGAACCAAAAGGAGAAATCATGGAGATAGGTGCAGACAATCAAGTATATATATAGCTTTATTAGACTGGTTTTTCATATTTTTGCCAATATACTTTTCATAATCGTTTTTAATAAAATAAATTGATTAGTGCATTCGTTTATATATATATATATATATATATAGTTAAAACATCACTTGGACTATCTACAAAAAAGAATAAAAAACACCTTTTAGACAACAAATATAAAATTATTAGAGAAACTATTCATTTGCTTAACTGTTAGCCTTACATTTCTTGTCTTGTCTTTATGTAAAGTTTTCCATGTGCCTTGGATGATATATATTAGTGGTTACATTTGCTTATTTAACTCTCATTTAATTTAATTTAATTTTTATCATCATAATTCTATATATTAGTGGTCATAAGATTGTAAGTGAAAGTGTGAAACTTTCTTAGTCCTAGAGGTGCCACATCATCATAATTCTATCTTAACATAAACCCAAATTTAGTTTACAAAGATGTTATTGTAGAGATGCCACATCATCAAGTTTATTTTACATAAAGAAGATATATAGATAGAGAACAACAAGTCTTGTCAGAACACTTGTTTAATGTAATAAAGAATGTATAGTGAAATGCAGAAAAAGTAATCATGAAGTGAATCTAATCTTAGCAAGGAAAATGAGTGAAATTGTAAGAAAGTGATTGTTACTCACTTTGTATATGGTAGCCTGTTGTTGTTCCATAATAGTGCCTTTTTCTTGTACAATAGCTTTCATTGGTAGTCATTAGTAGTAGGTGAATAAATATGAAGGGACTGATGTTGAGGCTATTATGCAGATAATGGCAATATTGAAGTCAGTGAAAATATTGATTTTGAGATATGAAGAGTTTGATCTAGAGGTTAAATTTTTTAGGAGAAGGGTGCTTTCTGGGGGCCTAAGGAGTAGCAGAAATGATTTTATGTGTAACACATTTGTTTATGTGTTGATTCGGGTTAAGAGTAGAAGTCTGATTTTTTGTGCTCTAATCTGTATTGAAGTTATTGGTGTGCTGCTGGTTTGTAGGGGCTAATGTCAGGTTGGATGTTGTCTTTGGTGACAATTAAAATTGGCTATTGTCTTGGCTTGCAGTCATGTTATAGGAAGTGGGAATGGGGGAACATATTAATGTTCAAAATAATACTATCAAGATCAAATATTGAGAATTGTTTTGGTTGTAGGGAAGTTAATGATTTTCATTTTGCAATGACTAAATGAGTTGGTTTGTGCTGAATTTGTGACAATATCTATTTTGAATCTTGAAGATCTGCACAAGGGAGTAAAATACTTGACTACTTAAGCATCAAATACTTGGTAGAAAGAGAAGGCCAAATTTTAATCATAATAGTGAATCTATGGTCTAATACAGGGTAGCAGTTGGAAAAAGAAACAAGACAAAATTACAATATTAAACTTGCATTACCAATCATATCAAATGCATAATTGGAAACAGTAAGGAATTTTCAGTAGTATAGGTATAAGTATAACTTCATTTGGAATCATTATAATTTTTTTTGAGAGGACTTCATTTGAAATCATATAAGCATGCAACTATTATGTTTAGAAACAAAGAGACCTTAGTTTTGCACTAACCTATCTTAATCAAACTATAAGTTCAAGTTTTGATATCACATTACAATGCAACTATATATTAACTACGATTCTTGATTAATTTACCTTTACAATTAAAAAATAAAATGGTAAAATGAAAATAAGGATAAAAACACTTGTATAATATGAAAAACAAGCTAAATCATTTTTGGGAATTGCCTCCAGAAATCAGGTTTCTTCTTGGACTAGCATTTTTGCATTTTTGTTTTCTTTTTTATCTGGTCGAAGGTTTGGCTTGTCTAAATAAGTTGAAATCCAGGTTTCTTCTTGGACCAACACTTGAGTAATCTTGCAACATCCAAACATTTTCTATTTTTCTAAACAACAATCATAATAATTTCCTGAAGATGATCCTTTTCATATGAGAGCTCAAAATGCATCTTTATTAACATATGTCTCAACGAACATATCATAGACATGTGTGGCTTATAATTTCTTTCTTGCTGGTTTATCAGGAACTGACAGGACCTGTTCTGGAAGGATTCAATGACTACTTTGCAAGTCGATTTCCTAGGCTCTTGATTGAAGTGTACAAAGTTATCTGCAACTATTGCAAGGATGATGAATGTTCTCTCCTTTTTTTTTTCTCACTATGTTTGGCCGGTAGAATAAAGTTCCTCTGATTGGGGATTGATATATTGTCTTATTATCATATAAAATATTTGATTAGAGTAAGCAAACAAGCTGAGCCACAAAGAGAATAGTATTTTGGCTTAGGGTCACCTATGTTAAGTTTCATCAATTTTTGAATTTTTTTTCAAGGAGAGGGAACTTGCGGTTAATGTCTTGCCACCCATTTTTTGTTGAGTGATATCAACTTTGATTTATTTTCTATAGGTAACCAGTCAGTGGTCATTAAGGATATGTGAGAGATGATCCCAGCAATAAATGGTTTTATATTGGTTTTGCTTGTCAGGTTTTCTGAAGTGACAGATTAAATGCAACCAAACCATCTCTTAGAGTATGTTTAGTGTGAAAACTGGAAAACAAACTCCATTGATGGAGAAGAAGAGCTTAAGGAATAAGAAAGACTTAATCTCATTATTGTATTACACAAAAGCTGAAGCTTACAAGTAGTATATGAAGATTATATATAGGATTTGTAACCTCCTAACTGTTAACTAATTCTAGTTACTTTTCTAACTAACTATGATTAGATAACAGTTATGGGAGGTTAACTTGCAGTGCAAGTTAACTAACTAACTCTTCTTTATACTAACTTCATCATCCCCCCTCAAGCTGGAATGAATGTCAATCATGCCAAGCTTGTGCTGTAGAGTGTTGAAAGGTCCAGGGTGAAGTGATTTTGTCATTATGTCTGCCACTTGCTCCTTAGAAGAAACAGGTAGGAGATGAAGCATGCCTGTTTGAATCTTGTCTCATACAACATGGCAGTCTATCTCTATATGCTTTGTCCTCTCATGAAAAACATGATTTGCAGCTATATGTAATGCAGATTGATTATCAGAGTAGATGATGATAGGTGAAGGGTGAGGTACAAGGAGGTCTTGCAGTAGATAGAGTAACCATTGACCCTCACAAGTTGCTTATGTCAAAGCCCTATACTCAGCTTCAGAAGATGATATGGAGACAACCATTTGTTTCTTGCTTTTCCAACTGATGAGAGAGGTTCCTAAAAAGAAACAGAAACCTGTAGTGGATCTTCTAGTATCAGGGCAAGCTCCCCAGTCAGAATCAGAGAAGCCTTTGAGAGTTAAAGAGGAAGAAGAACTGAAGAAGAGTCCCTTGCTAGGATCATTTTTAAGGAACTTGAGAACATGTTGTGTAGCTGACATATGTTCAGTTCTTGGAGCATCCAGAAACTGACTAAGCTTGCTTACGACATAAGAGATCTCAGGCCTGGAATGAGTCAAATATAATAATCTTCATATTAATCTTCTGTATGTTGTAGGTTCAAACAATAGGTCACCAGAATTTTTGTGTAATTGAAGGTGAGGTTCCATTGGAGTAGAGCAAGGTTTAGCACCAAGAAGGCATGCATCTTGAAGGAGATCCAATGTATATTTTCTTTGGCAAAGAGAGATTCCATTGTGTGATCTAGCAACTTCAAAACCAAGAAAGTATTTGAGAATTCCTAGATCCTTGATGCTAAATTTATTATCAAGTAGAGTCTTGATATTTTGAATCTCATCAGCATTTGTCCCTCCCAAGACTAAATCATCAACATTACAAGAATGACAGTGAAGCCTGAAGAACTGCTTTTTGTGAAGAGAGAATAATCTGCTTTAGACTGAGTATAACCTGATCAAAGTAGTGTCTCAGTAAGCTTGGTGGTCCACTGTCTGCTAGCTTGCTTAAATCCATAGAGGGACCTCTGAAGCTTGCACACCAAGTCAGGTTGAGGTAGAGACAGGCCAGGAGGAGCTTGCATATAGACTTCTTCATTCAAATCACCATGAAGAAAAGCAGTATTGACATCAAGCTGAAATAAGGGCCAATTCTGAGAAGTACAGTGGAGCAGCATGAAGTGAAGAATGGATTGTATTAGTGAGAGAAGTACAATGATAATCTTGCAAATATGTAGGTGGATGTATATTTCTAGTAGATTTTCTAAGTAGTAATATGGGAGATGGAGATGCAGAGTGATGGAAAGAAGAAGATGCAGATGGACTATAAGTATCAGTATTAAAAGTATGAGATGAGGATGCAAGTTGAGTATCAGTAGTGATAGAAATAGAAGTGTTGGGAGAGCTGGAGGGATGAGTAATATCAAAAAAATCATCCCAAGAAGAAGAAGAAACTTGAGCATAAGCAGATGTGAAAGGCACACTATCATTGGACATACTAGATT
The DNA here is from genome assembly GCA_018208015.1 of Medicago ruthenica. NCBI lineage: Eukaryota > Viridiplantae > Streptophyta > Magnoliopsida > Fabales > Fabaceae > Medicago > Medicago ruthenica. The sequence goes on from CM031375.1 coordinate 79,974,530, forward strand.
GATAAGGAAATATATGTTCAAAAATATAACATCTCTTGAGAGAAAAATTTCTTTAGACTTGAGATCAAAAAGTATGTAACCTTTTACACCATCTTTAAAACCAATATGAATACATTTCCATGATCTAGAATCAAGTTTCTTTCTATGAGCTAAAAGAGTAGTGGCAAAACATAATGAGCCAAATACTCTCATATTTTTTATGTCAGGTAAACAATCATGTAAAATCTGAAATGGTGATTTATTGGATAGGAAAGGAGTAGGTAATCTGTTAATAATGTGAATGGCATGGCTGACAGCATGAGCCCAAAAAATTTTAGGAAGTTTTGCTTGAAATAAAAGAGCTCTAGCTACAGCTAAAATGTGTTGGTGTTTGCGCTCAACAATGCCATTCTGATGAGGTGTCCCAACACAAGAAGATTGATGTAAAATACCATTTTGACTATAAAAATCTTTGAGTAAAAATTCAACACCATTGTCAGTTCTAATAGTTTTTATTTTAGTGTTAAACTGATTTTGAACCAAAAGAACAAAAGATTTGATAAAGGTAGGTGCTTTAGATTTTAGTCTCATGAGATAAATTCAAGTGAACTTCCTTTTATCATCAACAACAGTCAAAAAATATCTATAACCAAGCATAGAGGGAATGGAAAGAGGTCCCCATATATCCATATGAATTAAATCAAATTTATGAGCAGAAATATGTGAACTTAAAGGGAAAGGGAGCCTCTTTTGTTTTGCATAAAAACAGGTATCACAAGGAGAATCAGATTTGTTAGCAGAAACAAAAGGAAAATTTTTATTAATCTTAACAAGTTTGTTCAATGAGGGATGACCAAACCTCATATGCCATAGGCTACAATGCTTGTTTGTATCTAAGACAGAAGCTACATTGTTACAAATGGGAGAAGGAACTTGACCAAGACTAACTAATGGCTCAGTGAGCATATACAACCCATGTTTCACTTCAGCTGTACCAATCATCTTCTGTGAGTAGGTATCCTGTATGATGCATTTATCATTCTCAAAAATTAGTTGACACTTAATATTTTGAGTAAGCTTGGGAACAAAAATGAGATTGAAAGAAAATTGTGGTAAATACAAAACATCATTAAGGTAAAAATTTTGATTAAAAACTATGGTGCCAGCAAGAGAAGTGGTGACTAATGAACCATTTGGTAATTTGATGTGAACAGGGTTAATTTTCTTAAGGCATTGAAAGAATTTTTGGGAAAAACATACATGATCTGTAGCACCACTATCAAGAATAAAGGTTTCAATTTTGGGTATATTAGGTAAAATACAGATGATGCATGTACTTGAAGGTTTAGTGGTGAGGTGATTCACACTATGAGAAGAAGATGATGATGATGAACCTTGGAGAAGAGCTATCAAAGCCTTGTGCTGCTCTGGAGTAAAAATCAATTTCCCATTATCTGAATCAAGATGCTCTTCTTCATTAGAAATAGAGGGAGAATCATCCTCATTGGAATGAGTATTAGCACAGTTATTAACCAAGGAATTTTGCTGAAGATGTGGGGGATATCCATGTTTCTTCCAGCAGGTGTCAACTGTGTGACCATTCCTATTGCAATAAGAACATACTCTGGGACCTTTACCTCTACCATAAGAGGTTCTTCCACCTCTATCTCCTCTTCCATGAGACATAGAGCCTCTACCATACGCTGGAGAGAATTGAACAGCAGCAAGCAGTTTGGATTCATCAAGAGGAGTCACAACTTGTCTCTCCTGTTGTGCAAGTAAAGAGTAAATCTTCCCAATATTGGGAAGAGGTTCCATTAACATGATTTGAGAAAGAATTGCACTATATTGTTCATTAAGACCTTTCAAGAAACGAATAACTTGATCACTGTCTCTATACTCACGCATCTTGCTTACAGCTTTGCAATCATCAATGCAAGAAACAACCGGAATAGGTCGAAAATTATTAAGCTCTTGCCATAATTTCTTTAACTTGGTGTAATAAGAGGAGATAGAACAATCACCTTGTTTCAAGGTGTAAATTTCTTCTTGGAGATCAGAAATACGAAATACATCACCTTGGTAAAAACGATCCTTGAGTTCTTTCCAAATTTCTGATGTTGTATCAATCCACAAAATACTCTGAGAAATTTCAGGTTCAACTGAATTGATAAGCCAAGACATAACCATAGGGTTGCAACGATCCCAAGCAATTGAGTCATGATCTTCATCAAGAGGACGAGGTAAAGCGCCATTGATGAAGTGTAGTTTGTGTTTAGAGCGAAGAGACACAGTGATAGAACAAGACCATGAATGATAATTGGTGCCATTCAATAACGGAGTAGCAAGAACAAGACTGGGATTTTCGTTAGGATGCAAGAAATAGGGATTTAATGTATCATTTTGATATCCCTTTTGTTGAGAGGAAAGATGGCCACCATTAACACTTCCTACAGTGCTATCCATAGACATGATTCACAAAGAAATTGAGAAAGAAAAGGAAGAAGATAGAAAGCACAGAGATTCACTGTGAATCTACAAAAAAGAAGAAAAAGGAAGAAATTGATTCAGTGAGGAATCAAGAGAAATCAGAAATCACAGGTTCAGAAAGGAAAAAGGAAGAATACGCAGCGATCATGGCAGAACCCCATTACAGGGCTCTGATACCATGTGAAAACTGGAAAACAAACTCCATTGATGGAGAAGAAGAGCTTAAGGAATAAGAAAGACTTAATCTCATTATTGTATTACAAAAAAGCTGAAGCTTACAAGTAGTATATGAAGATTATATATAGGATTTGTAACCTCCTAACTGTTAACTAATTCTAGTTACATTTCTAACTATCTGTGATTAGAAAACAGTTATGGGAGGTTAACTTGCAGTGCAAGTTAACTAACTAACTCTTCTCTATACTAACTTCATCATTTAGTACTAGGGGTCAAAATTGATTATGGAGCCGTAGAATTGACTCGGACATCTTTGGTTGCTTTTGAGTACAATTAATTTTGCCTCTTGACTATGCTTTACTTACCCCGCGGTCGAACTACGGATTACTAGGGTCCCCTTTTCTTAAGAACCGAATGGTTAACACACAAAAAATGATTTTGCCTCCATAATTGATTCCACTTGAAGCTATGATTTGTAGCTTTTGATTCTAGAATTAATTTTTCACACACAAGTTTATAGTTCAACTCACTTTTACATGGATACATCTATTAGCTCACGTTACTTTCAACTAATCACTTTAGTCAGAATCAATTCACTCAATAAATTCTTGTCACCGCAGAACCAAACATACACTTAAACGATTGATATTGTGAGACGGAGAGGGAGTATAAATCTTGATTATTATTAGCTTATACTTGTTGTGTACTGAATTCATCTATAAGGCTTTGTTATACTTACTGATGGGTTTTTTTAAACATCTATGATCAGTTTTACAGACTATGTGAGTTGACAAAGAGACTAAATAGATTGATAGTCTTCAATTTTATAGACTAATTGTCGTATTGTAAATTGTAAGAGAACTACAACTTTGAGAACTAAAAGAGTGTGATCCAACTCATTCAAATTACTTAACACTTTGTCGTATATATTGTAATTGATGGAATGGTTATAACAGCAAAACATGAATGATTATAAATTTGAAAAATTAAAACAAACACAATTGTATTTGGGAAGAATATCACTAACCTTAAAGAAAGTACATCACTAAAAGAAAATTACACAATTAGAAATATATTTATACTGTAATATAACTAACATCAAGCCATGCAAGGCCATATAGGTTTATTCAGTGCTTTGAGACACATGGTAGAATTCTGAAATTCTAAAAAAGTATGATCAATAAACTGACACTTATCTTTACTACTCATCCTAGCAAAACCAAATGACTTTGTCCAAGTGTTTATTGCATCCTCAGAGGAATGCAGAACCAATTTCTCAACTCCTAAGCGAGTTAAATGTTTCTCAGTCTCATCCATCAACAAATGACACATTCCTTGTCTTCGATATTGTTCCTTGGTGGCCAAGACAACTATCTCTGCAACCTTTTGACCATAAATCCTTATAGTTGCCACTGAAATCACTTCACCCATTTTCTCCAAAATCACATTATAGAAACCACGAAAGTTCAAGCGATTTTGTTTTGATTCTTTACTAAAAACAACATCTTTAATCAACTCTCTTCCTGATATAGCATCAATAGTTGGATTAAAACCCTCATACAGTACACCAAGAGCCATATTCAACTTACTCTCCTTAGAAGTTAAATATCCACCACTACCATCATCATCATCATCACTATTCACATTCTTCACCAATGTCCAAGTTAGATTATCTGCAACCTTAATTGGTTTTCCTAGCAACTTCTTTAGACATAAGAACATGTTCCCAACTAGGTTGGCACCCCGGTGAACCTCCATCCTATGTCGCCAATCTCAAAAAATTTATTAAAAAGGGGAAAAAGTATATACAAGAGGGGGGACAAGGCCGAAACCCTCAAAACAAGAAAGAAAAAGGAAAAGAAAAACAACAGACCAAGGGAATCTGTAACTAGGCAGGCCACATCTGTCTCTGTAGAAATCAAAGTGTACAACAGGCGGTAATTCAGTCAACCAAACGGAGCCCTGAACTGAATGACCCAGGCCAACTTGTCAGCGCAACAGTTCCCTTCTCAAAAAATATGTGAAGAAATAACCTGAACATCGAGATTACGGGCATTATGCCATATGTTTCGAAGCAAAAGCGGAACTAGAGGGATTTTTAAAAATCATCAGAGTACTAGTGGAGTCACCCTCTAACCATAAATTTCTCCAACCATTTTGGGCAGCAATCACATTGCCATTACCAAGAAGGAACTTGCGCAAACGTAATCATTGGTTTCGCAAGAAAAATTAACATGGGTTTTGAAATTTCTGGCAGGTCCTGATCCTGTTCGTAAAACAGAGCAGAACAGAGTACAAAGTTGCAGCGTAAAACAGTAGTTCAGAAGCAAGACAAAACATACAAAAATAAAGGACAGAAAGTAAAAGTGCACAGGATATTTGTTAACCCAGTTCGGTGACAAACACACCTACGTCTGGAGGCTACCAAGCCATGAAGGAAATCCACTAGCGTAGTCCTAGTTCTAAGTTCTCAACAAACTCCCAGTTTACAACTTATCACCTAGCTACTACCCGTATTGATTTCAACCTAGGAACTCCTAGACCTGAGATCTCATCTCACTTCCCTCAGTCAATCACTGCCCCAGTGATTATCAGACTCTAATAACAATCAACGTAGGAGACACACTCCAAATACATAAACAGTCACTCTTGCTTAAAAGCTTCAAGTGAACTACAATTACAAGTCAATCTAAACACAAACCAACTCTGTGCTTTTGATAAACAAAGACTGTACGCAGAGAGGTATACAAAACACAGCACACAACTCACAACTAACAGACTCAAAACCTAATAAAACTCTATCAATACTTGCTTTGGTTTTGGTTGAGTTTCTTCAATAGCAGCGTCTCTATTTTTAGACTTCAGCAGCAACAAATAATTGAACCAAATATTCTTCAAAGATATATTTCCAAAATTCTTTAGAAACATATAGAAGCAAATATTCTTCAGAAATATATTTTCCAAAGATTACTTTGAAAATATATTCACAAATAAAAATATCCAATCTTCAGAATATATCTTACGAAAATATTCTTCCTTCTAGAAACGCAGCTTAGAGAATTCTTCAATTAAATCTACAAAATATCATGTGAGAAAATTAACAGCTCCAAGGCACAAAAACAGAACGCAGAAAACCAGCTTCTGAAGGTACTTCTGAAGAACGCAGAAAACCAGCTTCTGAAGGTACTTCTGAAGGTATGCGTCTGAACATTTCAGCTTCTGAAGGTTGCTTCTGAACAGTGCTTTTGAAGTTCAGCTTATGAACAGTGCTTCTGAAGTTCAGCTTCTGAAGACGCACATATTGAGATTTCAGCTTCTGAAGACGCACATATTGCTTGTATATTTGATTTTAGCAAACATGAAGCCAACAACCAAATATCCAACAATCTCCCCCTTTGGCAAATTTTTGACTAAAATCAAACTGAGATACAAAGGCAAGTTCTTCACTCAACAAAGGACGCAATCATGAAGAATTTAAACACAGCAACCAAAAATCAACAGAGTCAGCAGTGGCACAAAATAAACAAACTCCCCCTGAAACATATCAATCAGCAGCAGCTTCTGAAACATACACTACTCCCCCTGAAACAGATCAGCTTCTGACTTTTGAAACACACACTCCCCCTGAAATAGAGACTCCCCCTGAAACTGTATTCTGAACTTAAGAACTTCAGTCCAGTTCTGTATTGCTTCTGAACACTTCTCCCCCTTTTTAGCCAAACAATTTTGACAAAACAACTAAGTAATCACCAAGATCAGAAAAGCAGAGAAACAGCAGAGGTTACAAAAGGGAACACACCCAGAAACCTAATCAGAGGATATAAACATCCATCACAGCACCACACACAGAACCCACATCAGAACCATCAACAGAACCATCATCAAAACCATCAGCAGGATCAGAATCACACAAACAGAGTACCCACACACAGTCTTCACATAAGAACAAAAAAAAACAAGAGAACACAACTACAGAGAACAGTACAAAAATTGCAGACCAGAAGCACAAAATGCAATCCAGGACATAGTCCAAAAAATTGACAGTCTTCAGACTCAGCATCAGAAGCTGCTTAGTCTTCATTAGACACAACATCAGATGCTGCTTAGTCAATGTGTGCTTCAGACACATTCAGAGGAATCTTCTTCCCAGCAATCCTCTTCTGAAAAAAGGGCCTGATGTCTTGAACATCTTGCTCAACATCATCCTCAGACTCACTAGGATCCACTTCCTTTCCTCTTAGTGCCTTCTTCTTTGGGACAGGGACCACTACCTTGCTCCAGCCTTTAAATGGTCCAACAACAGCACTCTTCTTAGCTACAGGAGTAGGCCTGCTGGCAGCAGCAACAACCTTTCCTTTCCTATTTTTCAGCCTCTTGTCAACACTATCACATTTTGGTCTCCATTCCTTCTTGACATTGATTACAACAGGTTCAGATTTTCTTTGCTGAAGGTGCTTAGGGTATCCATGCAACTTGAAACAGAATGGCTTTATATGCCCCTTTTTACCACAGTAATGACATATCCAAGGATGAGAAACCCTCTTGCTCTTAGATCCCCGAGGTTTGTTCTGGTGTTCCAACTTAGGTTTACCCATCATTGGATCAAATGTCCCAACAGCTGCAATGAACCTTTTAGCTGGATTTTGCTGTTTGTTGTTCAAGGTCTTATCATCAAATCCTATACCATTTGGTTTCCCTTGGTTCTGACTCTCCAATATCTCTTCTAGCACATCAGTACCAGTGTTCAACATTCTGACTTGTTTCTTCACATGTTCAAGTTGAGAGTTCAGTTGGGTTACCTCATATGTTCAAGTTGAGAGTTCAGTTGGGTTACCTCATCTTTGAGATTAGAGATTTGCCCTAAGTGCTCACTTCTTTCAGCATGCAGTTGACTGATAGTTCTTTTCTGTTCTTCCAGCTGCTTGCAAACTTCTTCACTTCTGAGGTATAGTTCTTTGTAAGAGGCAGTTGGTTCTTCAAAAAAACAATTTTTCATCACTGGATTCAGTATTTGATGATGCTTCAGAACCTGATAGTGCTTCAGAACCTGATGGTGCTTTTGAAACCTTAACTTTATCATCAGACATGCATCTACCAGTTAAAGCAACAACATGTTTGGCAGACTCATACTCCACTTCTCCTTCTGAGTCATCTTCATCAGACCAAGAAACTGTCAGACTCTTCTTCTGTTTCTTGAGATACGTTGCACATTCTGTCCTGATGTGGCCATATCCTTCACACTCATGACACTGAACACCTTGGGATTGATTGCTTTTCTTATCAGTTCTTGTCTTCTTCAAGTCATTTGGTTTGGATCTCCTGTTAGCCTGCTTCAGAATCTTGTTAAATTGTTTACTCAGCATCACAAGAGCTTCTGATGTGCTTTCATCATCCACAGTATCAACATATGCTACAAAAGCAACACATTTCCCCTTCTTATCAGTTCTGTTGTTGAAGGCTATTTCAAAATTATGAAGAGATCCTATCAATACCTCAACCTTCATACTGAAGATGTCATGTGCTTCCTCAATGGCAGTTACCTTCATGTCAAATCTCTCAGGTAGAGACCTGAGAATTTTTCTCACAAGCTTTTCATCAGACATTCTTTCTCCAAGAGACTCAAATGAGTTGGCCATGTGCAGAACGTTCATATAGAAATCTTGTATGTTCTCATCCTCCAAAATTTTGAGATTTTCAAACTTGGTGGTGAGAAGTTGAAGTCTGGACATTTTTACCTTGGAAGTGCCTTCATGAGTAGTTTTAAGAATCTCCCAAGCATCCTTAGCTACTGTGCACTGCTTGATCAGTCTGAACATATTCTTGTCCACTCCATTGAATATAGCATTCAAGGCCTTGGAGTTTCCAAGAGCTAATTCATCTTCTACCTTGGACCACTCTTCTTCTGGTTTCAAATCAGTTGTCTTCTTTCCATCTTTGTCAAGCACAACAGGATGTTCCCAACCCTTCAGAACTGCTTTCCAGGTCTTACTATCAATAGACTTAAGGAAAGCACTCATGCGTGATTTCCAATAGTCATAGTTGGAACCATCCAACAGAGGTGGTCTGTTCATAAATCCTCCTTCCTTGTCCATTCTGCCAGAAAATACCAATTGAAATTTCTGGTCCTGATCCTGTTCGTAAAACAGAGCAGAACAGAGTACAAAGTTGCAGCGTAAAACAGTAGTTCAGAAGCAAGACAAAACAGACAGAAATAAAGGACAGAAAGTAAAAGTGCACAGGATATTTGTTAACCCAGTTCGGTGACAAACACACCTACGTTTGGAGGCTACCAAGCCAGGAAGGAAATCCACTAGCGTAGTCCTAGTTCTAAATTCTCAGAAAACTCCCAGTTTACAACTTATCACCTAGCTACTACCCGTATTGATTTCAACCTAGGAACTCCTAGACCTGAGATCCCATCTCACTTCCCTCAGTCAATCACTGCCCCAGTGATTATCAGACTCTAATAACAATCAACGTAGGAGACACACTCCAAATACATAAACAGTCACTCTTGCTTAAAAGTTTCAAGTGAACTACAATTACAACTCAATCTAAACACAAACCAACTCTGTGCTTTTGATAAACAAAGACTGCACGCAGAGAGGTATACAAAACACAGCACACAGCTCACAACTAACAGACTCAAAACCTAATAAAACTCTATCAATACTTGCTTTGGTTTTGGTTGGGTTTCTTCAATAGCAGCGTCCTCTATTTATAGACTTCAGCAGCAACAAATAATTGAACCAAATATTCTTCAAAGATATATTTCCAAAATTCTTTAGAAACATATAGAAGCAAATATTCTTCTGAAATATATTTTTCAAAGATTACTTTGAAAATATATTCACAAATAAAAATATCTAATCTTCAGAATATATCTTACGAAAATATTCTTCCTTCTAGAAACGCAGCTTGGAGAATTCTTCAATTAAATCTACAAAAGATCATGTGAGAAAATTAACAGCTCCAAGGCACAAAAACAGAACGCAGAAAACCAGCTTCTGAAGGTACTTCTGAAGAACGCAGAAAACCAGCTTCTGAAGGTACTTTTGAAGAAGTGCTTCTGAAGGTCTGCGTCTGAACATTTCAGCTTCTGAAGGTTGCTTCTGAACAATGCTTCTGAAGTTCAGCTTCTGAACAGTGCTTCCGAAGTTCAGCTTCTGAACAGTGCTTCTGAAGACCCAGCTTCTGAAGTTCAGCTTCTGAAGACGCACATATTGAGATTTCAGCTTCTGAAGACGTACTGCTTCTGAAGACGCACATATTGCTTGTATATTTGATTTTAGCAAACATGAAGCCAACAACCAAATATCCAACAGGTTTATGAGACATAAATAATTTTTTTAAAGCAACTCTAGAATCCGAGTTACCAATACCTCGCACATTCCAATAAAAAATATTCATTGAGAAGTTGGAGAGGAGTCTCCCTTAGAACGGGTTCGATACGGCGGTTCGATACGGCGGCTTCCCAAGAACCTGTGCTTGTTTCAATTTATGTTTCTGTTTCTTCGAAAGAACTGGTGTGAAAGGAATCTTTGCTGCCCCCTTATCATACTCACGGATTCTTTGCCAAAGGTCCATATCCTGCTGTATGTTAGGATTAATATGCTGAACTAGACCATCTACATGTCGTACTGTGTTGCTGTCATCAGTGGCTAAGTTTGAGTTTATTCGAACTGCACCTTCAACAGGGACAACCTCCTGATTTTGTCCCACAACATACTGATTCTGCATCGGACCATGCTCATATTGTATATGTACCAAGTTGGCAATGTGCTCGGCTGGAATTTGATCTTGTGCTGGTGAAGAAGAGGCTGAAGGTAAACCTGTAGGAGAGGCGTTGTGCACTTCCGCTTGCGCTAAAGTGTGCTGAACCGGCGAAGGGCTCACTTCCCTGACCGAAACAATATCCAAGTTATCATGCACGTCAACGTGCTCTACAATAGATTGAACCGGAACAGAAGCAGCTGGAGTTGAGGCAACAAACCCTGTGGAATTGCGTCCGAAACATTTTGCAATGCAAAGCTAAAAGTATTGGCAGTAACCTCTTGAACAGGCGCAGCAGAATATGAAGCTGCAACTGTTGTCGTAATTTCAGAGTTAACCACTGACTTCTCAAAAGCGAGCGATGAACCAATACCAAGGGGATTTTCGCGTGCCTGTCATATCGTGGTCGGAGGTTTCTGCTGTATTATTACCTTCTTTCCCTTGTCCTGCACCTTTTTATTATTATCCTTGTCTAGTTTCCTTTCCTTGTCTGGATGCAACCAACGATTTATAATATTATATAAACCTCTCAATTTTTTCTCTAATATAACCATATTATTCTAACACTTTTTCTACAGCATTCGAATTTTTTTAAGTTTTTTTTGACGGAGTTGGAATTAGAGGCTTGAGAATCCTCATCGGAAGTTAGGTTTTAAACACAAGTGTATTAGAATTTAGACTTTACTGTTTTGATTTATTTGACAAATATTTGCTTTTTTAATTGAAAAGATCTTTGACTGTATTTTTTAAAGGGAATCTTTGATTGGATTTTTAAAAGCAACGATCTTTGATTGATATTTTTTTTTGTATCAAAATATGCAACAATTATCAATTAGGGATATTATTTTCTTGGTAATATAATATTTCAAAATATTCTCAGTCAAAAAATAAATCAAAAGATTTCAAGATAAAGTTCAAACTTACAATTTTTTTTCCAAAATTCAAATTTTTTATATTTTAAACATAATTAAACAAATATTAATTTAACAGAGACTAAAACTATACGATGGGAAATTTTATAGAGACGCAAATATGCCATTTTTTATATGATGACTAAAAACGAAATTGGCTATATTTATAGGGACCAAAAACTTATTTTACAGACAAATATATATTTCTATTAAGAATATCATGTAAAGGATGATGTACCTTGTACTTTTCCTCCTGCACCCACTTCGTAAGAATTCTGCAAAATACAAAAAATACTACATTTTTAAGAATATTGGTACTTATGTTTTTTTTTTTTTACATAAGAGAATTCTGCACTCATGTTAACTTGAATTTGAGTAAAGTGTGCTTAATAATTCACGAAACATAATAGATGCTAACAACAACAAAAACTCTAAAACAAATATATTTCTAGTAAGAATAACCTGAAATTCAAAGCTTCTTCATTATATGTAAATGATGATGTGCCTTGTACTTTTCCTCCTGCACCCACTTCGTAAGAATTCTGCAAAATACAACGAGAAGAAGGTTAGAGATATGATTAATAGATTAGTGTTTTGTCTCATTTGAGTTTTACACCGTTATTATGAAAATGATTAATAATGTTGATTTTAATGGTAAAATATGTGTCATTTACTAAAACACCCTTATTAATTATAGTTAGTGGAGTAGTTATAGATGATTAAAATGCAATAAATAAGGGTATGTTAGTGGAAAAAAATATTGTATTGGTATTATAAAAAGGACAATTAATTTGAGAAAAGAAAAAATAGAAAAGGGGACACCTAATATGAGACTGAGGGAGTACTTTTTTTTCTAACTATACTCATTATTAATACTATCAATTGTCTTGGAATATGAAAAATCAACCTTGAATGCATTTATATATAAAGAGCAATTAAGTAATAGTTATATATTTTTAAGAAAAATGTAGAGTAAATTACACTCTTCTCCCCTCAAAGAAGCTTAAATTACACTCATCTCCCCTCTTATGTTAAAATATACACTCCTCTCTCTTGAATAGTAAAATTTATACTCCCCTCCCCTATGAGATGCTTGAATTACAACCCCCTCCCTTAATAAATATGCACTACAATTTAATCGATTTTGGCATAAATAAATATTTTTACGATATATAACAAATTTTGATAAAATTAATGGGTGGTGTATTTGGAAAAAGAGTAATAAATGCATCTAGAAATTTGTAGATAATCTTATATGGGTTTTTCTATCATGTGCAAATTTGCACATGTTAAGAAGTTTAAAGTAGTATGTTTGTATTGGAACTTGTGTTTTTTTCTATTAAATATATAACTTTTCAATAAATAATTATTATTTTTTCAATAATTAGTTGCTATTTTTAGTTACTTTAACATATGCAATATTGCACATGTTAGACAGACACATCTTATATTTAAGAAAAAAACTTTTTTGTAAAATAGTCTTATAAAAATGGACGGAGGGAGTATTAAATGTATTAAATTGCTTTGTTTTGAACATAAGTTTGTGCAAAACTAAGGTCCCTTTGTCTATACATTGTGTGTATTTGGATAATGCTCCTTTGGCATAATGCTGATACAATTTTAGGGATAATAAAAACAGTATTTATACAAAAATAAATAACTTGAAATGACCATCACTTAAAAAATTTCATTCTTTTAAGGTATATGTGTGTTAACAATCATTTTCATGAAATTTCATTCAATTTCCTTGCTAAGATTAACTTCATGATTATTTTTTCTGAATTTTATTATACATTCATTATTACATTAACCAAGTGTTCTAACAAGACTTGTTGTCTCTTGAAGGTATATGTGTTAAAACGTGAGCTTTTAAAAAAAAAAATGTGTTAAAACATGAGTTAGTCACGCCAATACTGCTAAAGATAAAAAAGGCAAGCATAGAAGATAATAAAAACATTATCATAAATCGTAAAAACTAATACTAGTATTATTTTCAATTTGATTTGTTATCCAACAAAATAAAGTTTTAAGATGATGGTGGTTGTTGATTATTTGGAACACTAGTGAGGAGTTGCCTCAACTCTTCATCCCTCTTCTCCTTCAAATCTATTAACTGAAACATCTCTTCTTGTTATTTTGCCAGACGTTTGAGTTCCTCTTGATTCTTCAAGTATTGCTCTTTGAACAAAACAACAACTTCATGATCACTTTCTTTTCTTCCCTTTTCTTCAACCGCTTCTTCAGCTTCTGCTTGAGCAGAAATATCAGAACGAAGATTAAGATCTTGCTGAGCAACAGTTACATTGTTGGATGAAGAGACTTTTTTTTTTTTATAGAAAAGTGTTTGTTTTCATAAGTTTAGTCAGATCTATTTTATTCAATGTAGCAACTGTGTTAGAGCTGTAGCACATATATGGCATTAAAAGGAGTCATACCTGCACTCATGTTAACTTGAATTTGAGCCAAGTATGCTTAATAATTCAAGACATAATAGATGTTTCGTTCCCAACATAATAGATGCTAACAACAACAAAAAATCTAAAACAAATATATTTCTAGTAAGAATAATCTAGGAATTCAAATTTTCTTTATTATATGTAAATGATGATGTACCTTGTACTTTTCCTCCTGTAATTTGGAAGATGTCTGAAAATTGCCTCTATAAAAGAAAAACACAAATTCTACCCGGTAATTTTGGATTTTTCATATTTTAACATTTTACATAGCTATTTTCAGATATTTCTACCTTTTAGGGGCTATTTTCAAACTCCGTCCATTTTTTTAACAAGGGGTTATTTAAGGTAATAACCCTAAAATATATATTTTTTGGTTACATAATAACCGTAAAATCTATAAATAGTTTAAATAAAAATTATTTGATTAAATGTTATAGAGGAATTCCTTTCAACTACTCACGACCCATGGACGAATAGTAATGAACCAAAGGTAACATTGGTGTTGTTCAGGAAACGATATTATTTTGTTCGTTTGACCGATGCTAAATCATATCAAATGTTGCTTCCCTTCGTTGAATGGTATGAATTTCTCTATAAATAGAGATACATTTGACACAGAAAAAGAGTACGAAATTCTTTTTTTTTAAGTACGAAATTCATGGTTCCATGATGCAAAATTGGTCAAATTTATATCAAAATCAATTCATTTCTCTAGTGCACGAGAGTATATGAAATAATTTTATTCTGTAAACTACATTGATCAATACTCTTGACGTGAGTATACAATCTATGTATTCCAAAGTATCTTGAATGAGATTCACCCGTTTACCTATTTGCATCCAATTTATATAAAAGGGTGGGCGACTCGAAACTAAACCTTAGTGTGTCCACACATGCTTTAAATTTATTTGTTCATTCTTCATCAAGCTCATCATCTTGTTATTCTTTCTTATTCAAGTTATTGCAGTAGTCCCCCAATGCAATATATAATATGTATTGCTCTTGATATATTTGATTGTATTTTCAGGTTCATATGGTAATTGATTTGGTCCTTACACTAATAACAACTCTATTTTAATAGAGTTTGATTTTAATACACATAATAATGTAATGATTACACCGTCAATAAATCACAATCATTAATATGTGTATTTTAACATTAAGGTCAAATGCATCTTGCACTCCTTTAAATTTGACGTTTGTACTAGTCATTTACGTCTTCTAAATACTTGATTAGTCTTTTAAGTCATACAATATTTTCATTGTTGCCCCTTTTCCATCCAACTATGTTAAAGATTGCTTATTGTTACGGACGGGATTTCAGCCAAATCCACTTGATAATAGCTCAATTACAAGGTAAGACCCAAAAGGCGTCAAACCCAATATTCTCCCTTATGACTATATCAGGAGCACTCATCTAACAATCAAGGTAACTTCCCTCATTCACTCTAAATCTCTCCTCCACCTCATTTCTATTCTGACTTGAACGTTGGAGTGTCTTATGCAGATTCACCCCCACCCCCCTTTCACTTCACCGGCGACGGAGGAAGCTGGATTTCGGCGAGAACTTCAAGAATGGAGCGCTTTCTTCCACCAATTTGTTCGCACTATGAGATTCTCTATCTTTATCAAGATAATCTAGTTCTCGAGCATAACACTTATGTGGCCATTAAACGCTAACATGTGTAAGACCCCGATCCCCGAGACTACTAATTAAGCGATAAATCTAACAAATCTCCAATAACTCATACAAATTTCTCATAAAGAAAATCTCATTAACAAATATTACAGCACAACGGAAATAAATCATCTCAACATAAACATCATCTCGGGTCTCAACATAAATATCTCAAATAAATACAATCCTCATAAATTCGACAAAAAATAAATCCGGACTCCTAGATCATAGCACCTAATCTAGACATCCTCGGAAAATAAAAGCGACATAAAGGAGAATAGGCACGACGTCATTCTCAGCACAACTCACCGAGCACTACTCCTCAACCTGAAAGTCTACATCCACAAGGGTTGAACCCACGGATGAGGCGACAATAAAGCCACTAGAGGGTAAGATATACATTCAACAAATGAATACAATAAATGCACATAGGTTTCAGGCAACAACATCACTTAACATTTAAATATCTATCAATGCAAAAAGTCTGGTTATTACTCATGCATAATTCATAAATCATAGCATACCATCATCATTATATAATTACCAACTTAATTATACATCGTCAACAATTAAATCACCATTTCAATTATAAATCACCAACAACACAATTATGAATCATTCCATAATTTCCACACACCAACAATTAACATTTACCACATTAATGCACAAGTTCACACCAAAACATTACCAAACACGACTCATGTGAATGTAATGCGCCTAATACGACTCTACATGCATGTGGTACCAATCCTGATCTTAAATCAAGCTACATATAAATAGTGATCTTAAATCACCCACCAATGAATTCTCGAGATCTTAAATCCCGCACTGAATTCTCTTGATCTTAAATCAAGATACATTTGGATCTTGGGCTTAAACCAAGCTAAATATAAAATCTTGATCTTAAATCAAGCTACATTTGACCGACAATGAATGCATGGATATTCACGTATGGACTTGACAATGCACTCCACATACAAATCATGATCTCAAACCATGCTACATGCAGAACAGCTGATGCTGTATCTGCTAAGGTCACTGAGCGAAGTCCTGTTTTCTGGGCAACCAGAAAACAGGGTATCGCATACGGGAAGACCCCAAAACTCACCCCAAAAATTTCATTTTTCGTCCCAATTGACCCAAAATCAGTTTACAAACAATACCCATGATCAATACACTTAAATTGAACAATGGATACACAATGAAACATCAAATTGACATGAATTCCAAAGGTTTTTCGGTAATTTTCAAAGTTCGTCTCAAAAGTCCATTTTCATCAACAACTTAGCAAATAAGCTAGTTTAACAACATCAACAGTATTTCATCTTGTTCAACATCACAATAATCACTTATTCAAACTATTCCAACAGCAACTTATTCATTTAAGCAGCAACTTATTCATTTTCACTTAATTAAGCCATTTTAGCAAAAACACCAACAATGACAAACAATTAATTCTCATCAAAGCTGCACAACCAACATATATTATCATGCTTTTCATCATAAGGCAGCAACTTGATCAAAACATTAGCAACTTAAGCAAATTCACTCAATTAATCAATTTTCTCAAAATCACTTAAATTGCAACTTATTCAACATAACTTCCTGATTTCTCAAACAAAACACATATCCATGCTCATAATCAATTTCATAATCAACAAACATCATTCAATTATCATGTTAATTATCAAGATCATCAAAATTTACAAAGGTATCAATTAATCATAATAAAACATGAATTTTGACATGAAAAAAATGCAATTTCATCAAAGCTTAGCATGCTTAATTTAATCAACAAAAAGGAGCACAAAAATTCACCAAATCAGCAACAATTAATCATAATCTAAAACACTCAAACCCCATAAGTGCTTATTTAACCCACTTGATGAAAGTAATATCCCCTCTTACCTTAATTCTTCACTTATCTTGCTACTTCTAGTAGAATTCCCCTCTTCCCCTTGAGCTCTTCTAGTTTCCTCTTCTCCAAGCCTCTTCTCTCTCTTGACTCTCAAAATTTTGTGTTATAATGTTTAACTTAATCCACTACCACTCAATACTAGTGTTAATATGGTTTTAGGGTTATTCCAACCAAAGGGCCTAGTCACAATTGTCTCACAATTTTTTCTCTACACTTTTACTTCGCTTAAACCTCTCATATTAATTATACACCACTATTCTCTAAAATTCAAATTACTAGTTCTAGCATAATTACAAAAATGTCACTCAAGCGCTAATAATTCCACTAACCCGTCAATCGCATATAAATAATCAATTGGCAAATATAATTAAATAAATAATACTAATTAATAATAACAGGTAAATCTAACGCTAAAAATTGGGTTGTTACAACATGGAACGTCCAAATCAGCTAAATAAAAGTATTTATTTTTTGTTAAAAATAAAAAACGCAAAAAACTATAAATAAAATGAAAAAAATAATCATCAATTTCATCTCTAGTAAAACAATCCCCGACTTGAGAATACGAGTCACTCTTGAAAAATCTAAATCTAATTCATTATGCAAGGGATCAAGAGATGTTTTGCTTATATGTACATTCTTAAGAAAGACTTCGAATCATTTTTAAATTCAAGTGTGTGAATTGAAAAACTTCTAGAAGTCCCACATATGAGTGACTTCACATGACACTAGCGTTTATAACAAGGAGGTATGCCTCCTTGGGGTGTGCCCCAAGGGGAACCCAGATTTGTAAATGGGAGATGACGTAATCAACATCACCACCACATGTGCAACACCATCATGATTCGTCTTGGTCGGGCCCGAGCTATGTGGTGTATTTTTTAAGGACCTGAAACCTTAAATTAATAAAATATGTTTTTGAAATTTTTTGTTTCAATACATGTCATCTCTTCGTCAGCGTTTTGCACGTGTCAACATGTGTTTGCCAAATGTCAACGCATGTCTAACACATATTTGTGTGTGCCCTCTACAATCCAACTCATTTTCGCGTCATTCTTTTATAAGGCTTGAATGAGGCACATGTTGACTGTCCTTTTTCCAATAATCAAGATATGGGTTGTTCCTTCTTGTTGTCATTTTTGTTTCTCTCCTATATAAATGGTGCTTAACCCCACTTATCACTCACACAAAAAACTGTGCAATCTTTCATATTTTTTTCTCTTCTCCCTCTTTCTTTTCGACCCATTTTTTAGCTATTTCTCCCTCATTATTTTTATCCCTTCGAAAGTTAGAACGGTCTTATTACGATATTCGAGAGGTATCAGTGCCATATTGAGGGTGTATCTAACAGAGAGAAGATAGTTGTAGTAGGACTCAGTACATTGTAGTAGGACTTGATATAGTGGTAGTTAAACTGTTTTGTCTCGGGGACGTCGTGGTTGATAATCTGCTTGCACAATTTTGTATAATCCAACAAAACATCTTAAAGAGAGTAACCTAGTCCCCAACTCATCCAGTAATTTCTTTGGTGGTTGAAAATATTTTTGAATTATTTTAACTATTGTTCCAACAACAACTAGTAGTAAATAAGTTAACTAATTGTATTTGAAGACGTTTGATGAAATTAGTATCATATTTTTATATTGTACCTATCTTATCCTTATAAAACCAACGTGTAAGGTAATGTGTGTCACTTCTCATAAACTTTAATCAAATATTATCTCTATTTCATGCAAAACGTGAATTTCCTCTAATACCCTTCCTCGCATCTAGCATGATAAGTTTAGTTTGTGGACGTAAATGGTGGGTGTCACTGAATGGATAAACTCAGACACCATATTAAGTGTTTATATTAATATCAGTTGTATTCAGGAAAACGATAGTTGGTAATGCTCGTCGTATTCATAAAAGAGAAAAATATTCCTTCAGGTAAAGGAAAATAAAATTGAATGAAAGGTAAAATATAATATATTTGTTGAATAGAAGGCACAAAGGCGAGAGAAGATGATGATGGTGGAAGATAGTGCGAAGAAAAGGCATAGAGGTGGAGGATAATGTTGGTTGAAGATAGTGCGAAAACAAAATTTAATGTTGAGAGACTGTGATAAAATTTTGTTCTTTATTTGACCATACGATGGGGAAGTTAATTACCTCTCGAGACTAAATGTCCCCAAAAAAAGTACATTATCCTCTTTCATCTACCTATGTTTCTTTCCTTTATTTTTTATGTCGTAGAAAACACACAATCTGTCGATAAATTAACTTAAAACATATACATATTCTCCAAGTCTTAGTTGACGTTCACCTATGCACATTAAACTTGAACCAGATAGAAATTAGCAGCATATATTATTGAACAACCCACTTCTAAGGTAGGAACCATGTTGTTTTCTTTTATTAGCAACACCTTGTTACATATTAGCAAAAGCTTTGCACATATTCTCCAGCCGGTAACTTACGTCCACCTTTGAGGGTTTTATTGTTGGTAGGTTTTTTCTTTTATTTGGCTGCTTTTTGCTTTCAACTTTCTGTTGATTGGATTAGAGCACCTCTAGTAATTTTTTTAAAATTATTATATTTACAAAAAAACACGGTAAAATATTTTACACATTGATGGAATACTAATTTAAAAAAATGGGGAAGTGGGAAATTTTTATATTAATTAAAATAGCATTCATAGCCAATTTTAAAATTTTCTAAGGGGATTCTTTCAAAAAAAAATCTAAGGGGATTTGAACTCCGTACCTTGAAGTTAAAAGACTAAACTTTTTTTTTACCGTTCTTTTATATAAATATTTTTTTTATATGTTTGTAAGTATTAAAAAGTAATTATATTATTTTTAATGGAAATACTCTATAAAAATATGATTTTTTTTATAAAAAATTGAGTTTCTTTACTAATTAAATATAGGGTTAGTATATGTTTACCCCAGTAATAGTAGCGAATTTTTCGGTAAACAAATCATATTTTTATTGTGTATTTCCATTAAAAAAAAAAGAGGGGAGAAGTTTTAGGAAAAATTTCTAGTGTTTTTAACTTTTTTTTTAATTGTAAATACAAAATGGCATGTAAGTATGAGTAATAAAGAAAGAATGAAAAACAAAATTAATTATACAGTTATTGCGCCACGTAATCAAAAAAGGTGACTCAGCATGTCACATCAGCCTATTTGCACAGTCAAATTGACTTAGGGACCAAAACCAAAGAATTTTCATATTACAGGGTTGAAATCTAAAAAATATATTACACGGGGTAAACCAGAATTTACTAATATTACACGGGGGTTAAACATATATTAACCCTTAAATATATTACGCGATAATTTAGGATTTTATCGGATTCAAGTTTTAGAGGATATGATAAAAATTTATAATTGTTGTTGACAAGATGAGAACATATGTCTCCTAAAAAAAGATGAGAACATATTTATTGTTTATTATATTTATGTATACTTTTTTTAAAGGATATTTATTTTTTGACAAAGGATATTTATGTATACTGTTAACTTCAAATTTAAATATTTTTGTCAAAAAAAAACCTTAAATTTAAATATATTATTTTATATAATATATACTAAATTCTTCATGCAATTTTGTTTTATAATTTGTCGTTTTCTTTTTTGGTGTATATTTATTTTTTTTATATTTTTAAATAGAAAAAAATTCTCATAATTATTATGTTTTTAATGTATATATACAGTGAATTATAAACATAAATAGGTTACTAATTAAATGTATTCCATAGAAATTTAGGATTTTATTAGATTCTAAGTTTAGAGGATAAAATTTAAAATAAGTCTAACATTCTTTTGACAAAAAAAGTATATTTTAATATTGGTGACAAGATGTGAACACATTTAATTAGTAAAAAAAGATGTGAACACGTTTAATTAGTAAAAAAAAGATGTGAACACATTTATTGTTTTTTATTTATTATTATGTAAATGGTGATTTCTAATTTAAACAAATTTTTCATAGAATATAAATTTATTTACCTGTCTGGCCTAAACATATTCAAATGGCCCCTTTGTTTGGTTTGACTTTTAAGAATTTTAAAATTGTAACTAGCTAGGAAACTATAAATTTTGGTTTTCAGAAATTCATCATTCTCCCTTCTTATAAAGTTGTCCAAAATATGTTACCATTATATAATTTTGGACGCAACAATTTAGCCTTTTCAAACCAATCATTTTTCAAAAAAAAGAATTACTCATCCTTCTAAGTTTAGCTTCTACCCCATGAAGGTGAGAGAAGATCACGTCCTTTCACTAGTTTGTGATAGTAACCAACTCTCAAAACTGTCAATTTTCTCATATTTTCATCAACATCTTTTGTTTTTTAACCAAAGGATTGGCCTTTGAAAATCAACTTCACTGGGTGGCGCCACGAACAACATAAACTCCATTTCAAATAGATCTCTCATCCATGTCAACATATTCGAATTCAAATGCTTTATTTGTATAGACAAGGTAAATAATAGAGTTCAGTTGTTTGATTTTTTTCAATAATCTACTCTTCTATACATTTATTGAGTTTTTTTGTTTGATTTTTCCATTTTCGGCATTTGCACTTGAATGAAATGTGTTCTAATATGTGATTACTTTTCAGCAATGAAACTTAACTATGCTTGTCTTTTTTGCTCGATCCTATTATACAGTTATGTAAAACCTGTTAGATCTTTTATCCATGATAAATTAGATTGAAATTTAAAATATATTCAATGTTCTTTTCTAGATATATGTACCATGTATTTCCAATTCTTAACATCGATCACCTTATATCTTTTCTTGATTTAATTATAAAGACTAAAGGTTAGTAATTTGTGTATAATAAGTAAGGGTGACTTTGCTATTTTAAACTCGTAAAGTGGGAGAAAATATACCCTTGCCCTTATTTTAAAAAAGAATTGATGATAATGAATACTCAAAACATATATAATCTTATTTTCATTTTCCATAAAGAGCAAACAATGAGAATGGTTTTGGTTTTCATCTACATTCTTTATTTTCAAATAACCTAGTTAAATATACAAATGCTTCAAATCATGTGGGAGAACAAATGAATGAAG
Source organism: Medicago ruthenica (assembly GCA_018208015.1). NCBI lineage: Eukaryota > Viridiplantae > Streptophyta > Magnoliopsida > Fabales > Fabaceae > Medicago > Medicago ruthenica. Next base: position 79,996,980 of record CM031375.1, read on the forward strand.
TATTTATATTTCATAATATAAATTTTAATTCTCGTTGCTAGAAATGGCCTCATGATTTGGTTTGACTGTAATATTATTAATCATTGCTAAAACTATGGCATATTAGATCTTTAATAGATGTGTGCAAATAGATAGGTCAGGGTTGCAAACATAGTTTGCCTATGTTTCTTTATTACTATCAATATCATTACTCTAATGAATAAATATTTATATTAAATAAATATTTTATGGAAAATTAGATTTTCTACTTAATAGAACAAATCAAGTAGACATGCACCGAAAAGTTTAACTAAACTATTGTTTGTGTTATAGATGTAAATTCAGGAAAGCGATAAAAAGTGTGGATAAGGGTAACAATGATCATGGAGACGATGGTAATAAAAATCCTACATATAATTATGATGGTGTCATCATCATTGCTCTAAAAGAAGGTAAATTATATTTCATTTCCTATATTATTCTCTGCTTGAATCTTTCAGCACTTCACTTTTTTTGAATTGTATTAATACCTTATTCACTAAAGTTATGTTTAGATTGTAAGTCCATATACTAGAACATCAAGTAAATAAAGATTTCTTAAAACACTATGAGATAAGTAGATTGACTATTTGGGATGATAAAGAACGAATGCAAAACAACAAAATTAGAATTGATAAGGTATATAGCCAAATTTAAAATGAACGATTTTTTTACTTTTATCTTGTGATTGCTAAGATAATGGAAAAAGAACAATCATGAGTGTATTTTTCCTAAAACCTAAGCATGAATTTACGAAATATTGTTTATATCTTCTTCATAGTTATTTATTAAAGTAATAAAAATAAGGCTTAATTGTCCCCGTGAGCTTAGCTCAATTGGTAGGAACATTGGATAATTTATGCAGGGGTCCGGGTTCGAACCCCGGACACCCCACTTCTCCACGTTTAAATGTTGCGATTTTAGCCCCCTATAAAAAACAATAACAAATCAGCCTCCTATGTTTAGCCTCTTTTGCAGTTTTGGTCCCTCAGACGGTATATATTTCAAGTTGTGGTTTAGAGTGTCCCATAGCAGTATTCACTGTCTTAACCATTTTAAAAAAGAAAAGTAAAAGTTCTTAATGACACTAACGACTTCCATTAAAAAGTAAAAAATAAATAAAAAATTGTGGATAGCATCCAAGAATTTGCTGATTTTGTTTTGTAGGGTGAGTCGTTGGTGGTTGTCGAAAACTATCCTAATTATTAAGTAAAAAAGTTGCACTTGTTTGGTAATTTAGTTGAGTTGTTTTTAACTAATTTGTAAAAAAAAAATATATTTGATTTAAGTGGTGTTGTTTTGCTTTAATAATTTTTAAAATTTTTAATATCAGCTGCAATCATAAAAATTAATGCTTTAGCGATAAGAAAATCTATTATGGTTTGTTAAATTTTCGGTCTTCCTCTCAATCATATATATAATTATAGATAGATAAATATAAATGTTTAAATAGGTATAATGAAGAACATTAATGTACTCAGTTCCCTTTGTGGGATGCATGCATGTACCATAATAATGTGTGATGAAAACTATCCTCAAAAATGGGTTTGGCCATCCGCGGTGTGAGTAAGAAGCGTGATGTCCAGGTTCATTAGTTTGTTTGAACACGAACGAAAAAAAAAGCTGGTAGATTTAGAGAGCATTTTTAATGCAATGTATTGTGAAGGCCACAATGCTATTGAAGAAACAAAGAGAGAAACAAGAAGGATTGACTTATTTTATCATTCAATTTATTCATATTTGTGAATATAATATGTGAAATGAGAGCTTGAATACTCTCAATGATCTGACAACCTTTATTGATAATAATCTTAAGAAAGTCGAGCGGAGGATGGATTCGATGGAAATTCAAGCTTAATAATAGCTTGGAAATGGAGCTCAATCTATGAATGGAGTAAATATGTTGGCTAACATATCTCCTCCATTCATAGATTCAGCTCCATTTTCAAGCTCTTATTAGGCTTGAGCCTCAATTGATTTCATCATCTGCTTGACTTCCTTTAGATTCTTATTAATAAAAGCCGTTGGAACATTAAGATGTTTCAAGCTCACATTTCTCATGTTATTTTCACCAATATGGATAAATTAGCATATAAAACATGTTGTTTCCTTCATCTTGTTTTCCACTCTTTGCTTCTTTAATAGCTTTTGGGCTTTCACAATGCTCTGCATTAAGAACCCTCCAAATGCACCATCTTTTTTATTCGTTCGAGTTCAGGAAATTCATGAACCCGCCGGACAACACACTTTTTACTCCTATCACATATGGCCAAACCTCTTCTTGAAGATAATTTTCATCATAGATTATTGAACATGCCTTTATCCCACAAAGGGTACTGAGTTTATTAATCTTCATTATACCTATATATATATATATATATATATATATATTGAGAGGAAAACTGAAGAAAAAAAAACAAACTATAATAGATTTTTTATTTGATAAGAATAACTAAAGCATTATTTTTTATGAATACAGAGATGATATTAAAAGTTTTAAAAAAATTAAAGAAAATAAAAACCACTTACATCAATTTTGTTTTTTACAAATTAGTAAAAAAAGGCTCAACTAAATTACGAAGCGCAAATTTTTTATTATACAATTATAGTATGTTACAACAGCACCAAACTAACCCTTTAATAAAATTAAAAAGACAAAATTACTCTCGTCGTCTCTTAACTTATTTTCAAGCAACAATTTCTTTCTTTATTTTTTTTTACTTCATTTTCGTCCTTTTGATCAATTTGCATATGAATTTTCAAGATTCAAATCTAAGATTTTATTTCGATATGAGCTCTTAGTGTTCAAATATATGGTGATTCACTCGTGTTTTCATATGAATTTTATATTTGATTATTGAAAATTCAAATACAATTGAACCAAAAGAACAAAAATGAAGTGAAAAAAAAAGATAAAATACACAAAATAGTTATCTAAAACTAAGTTAAGAGACAACGAGTGTAATTTTTCCAACAAAAAAAAACAGCAAACTTGTGGACGATGGCCACAACTTTACTTTTATATTTTTTTAATGGAAGCTTGTTACTGCAATTAATGACTTCGATTTTTTTAAATGGATAAAGCAATGAGCAGCCGTTGTATGACACCATAAATCCCGATTTGAAATATATAACAAAATACATTAGTTCTAAATAAAATAAGAACCGATTTAAAATAGAGTATCACAATTCTTTACAAATGTGAGGCTAAAAAATTTCACATTCTACACTTTCACAAAACTTTTATATTAAAATATCTTGCAATCAAAGTTACCAATGTTTGTTAAAACATACATTCTTAACATCAACACATTCATAAAACTAAGAGACAACTGGTTTTTGTCTTCGACATTTACAATTTACAAAATAGTGATTTTCCAATTATTTTACAAAATGAAAATTAGTTTAGGACTCCATAAAATCAATAAAAACTTTCCACCATGATATCGGTTGTCAGAGCTTGGATCACCGACCGACAACCTAAAACAACTTTTTGCAAACAACTTTCCATAAAGGCAAATGTTTGGGAAACTCCACTTTATTTGGACTACTTATGGCCCTGTTTGTGTTCTCATGGCCCGGTTTAGGTGAACTTGGTCGCCATTTCAACAAATTTACTTCTATTTTGTGTCAAACATTAACTTGTTGAATCTGCCCTTCATAATTAACCAAACTATGCTTAAATTCTTACAATATTCCACTAAAAAGAAGTTGAAAATAGTTTTTACAAGTTTTTTTGGTACAAAGTTTTTACAGTTTTCTAACGATTCTCATGACTTGATAAACAATTCAATAATCGCTTTATTTTTTGCGTTAAACAATTCTCATTTGTTACAGCCTCGTGGTTTGGTGTGATGACAACTTGTAAAATAACACCTTGTGATGTTTAATTAATAAAATAACACCTTAAAATTTGTAAGGTGTTATTTTATTAATTATTATATGTTTGGTCTCCACATTTCTTTTTTTCCCGCTTGTGTTTATTTGAGTATGTTTTGGCCACTAGCCAATAGTAAAATATAAAAATAAAATAAAATGATCAAAACATAACTTTCAGCCATCATCAATGTGATTTTAGTTGTTGGTGTGAACTAGCAATTGAAGTGCAATAACCATATCACCATTAAATTGGTAGCACGGGTTGTTGATTGATAAGTGCAATGATAAATTCAGGCCCCGTTTGGATTGAACTTATGAGAAATAGTTTATGCAAATAAATAAACTTTTATATTAATTCATAAGTTCTCACTAACGAAAATTTTATCTTCATAAGTTGTTTTTTCATAAACTACCTTAACAAGCTCATGAATAATAAATAAAAGCTTATTTATTTGCATGAGTTGTTTTGCATAAGCTCAAAATAAGCTCAATCCAAACGGGCCCTCAATTTTTTCATATCATGCAAGTGTTTTTATTCTTATTTTGTTTTATCATTTTATTTATTTTTGAATAGTAAAGGTAAATTAACCAAGAATAGTATTTAATAGTTGGATTGTAATGTGATATCAAAACTTGAACTTATAGGATAGTGAAAAGAGCTATGTTATTTGAACATCCAAAAAGTAACAACTATTTAACAACTTGTATAAAAGTATACAATTTATAACTATTAATGTGACTATGAGAGAAAGAAATAACTAATTAAAAAATTAAATAGTACTTATACAGTATAAATATATGGCGTTCGACAACCAAAAGGTTGTCAACCTAACATTTCTCTAGTGAAAACAGTATTTCTAGAAAAATAAATAACTTGAAATGACCATCACTTGAAACTTATAGAAGCAGGCTGCATGACTTTTATCTGAAAAAGTTTATGTTATCAAAACTTTTAACTTGTAGGTTTGTGCAAAAATAATGTCTCTTTGTCTTTACATTGTGTGTATTTGGATAATTGCTCATTTGGCATAATGCTGATACAATTTTAGGGATAATGAAAACAACATTTATAGAAAAATAAATAAACTTGAAATGACCATCACTTGAAACAGTATTTTGCAGGTTGCCAATAAGCTGGTTGTGAATAATGCATTAACGCTGCAACATGGATCTGCTAGACTACAGTGATATTGTCCTAATTGAAATAATCAGTCTTGTTCAAATCAACAAAGACTAAAAGCATATGATGCTTGTATGATTTCAAATGAAGTCCTCTTAAAAAAAAATAAGTTTCCAAATGAAGTTATACCTATACTATTGAAAATTCCTTTACTGTTTCCAATTATGCATTTGATATGATTGGTACCAGACCATAGATTCACTATTATGATTAAAATTTGGTCTTCTCTTTCTACTAAGTATTTGATGCTTAAGTAGTCAAGTCTTTTACTCCCTTGTGCAGATCTTCAAGATTCAAAATAGATAGTCACAAATTCAGCACAAACCAACTCATTTAGTCATTGCAAAATGAAAATCATTAACTTCCCTACAACCAAAACAATTCTCAATATTTGATCCTTGATAGTATTATTTTGAACATTAATATGTTCCCCCATTCCCACTTCCTATAACATGACTGCAAGCCAAGACAATAGCCAATTTCAGTTGTCACCAAAGACAGCATCCAACCTGACATTATCCTCTACAAACCAGTAGCACACCAAGAACTTCAATACAGATTAGAGCAGAAAATCAGTTCTTCTACTCCTTAGACCCCCAGAAAGCACTCTTCTCCTAAAAAATTTAATCAACATATCACGTGATATTCTAGATTAAGCTCTTCATATCTCAAAATCAATATTTTCACTGACATCAATATTCCCATGATCTGCATAATAGCCTCAACTTCAGTCCCTTCATATTTATTCAACTACTGCTAATAACTACCAATGAAAGCTATCGTACAAGAAAAAGGCACTATTATGGAACAACAAGCTACCATGTCCAAAGTGATTAACAATCACTTTCTTAAAATTTCACTCATTTTCCTTGCTAAGATTAGATTCACTTCATGATTATTTTTTCTGCATTTCAATATATTCTTTATTACATTAACCAAGTGTTCTCACAAGACTTGTTGTCTCTCTATAGAAAATAAGACAAGCATAGAAGATAATAAAAACATTATATCATAACTCATAAAAACTAGTATTATTTTCAATTTGATTCTTTATATCATAACTCCAAATGTAGGATATGAAAAGAGCATCACTGTCATGAGTTTCAGGAAGAGAATTAAAAAGCAAAATAAAGTTTTAAGAAGATGATGGTGGTTGTTGATTCTTTAGAACACTGGTGAGGAGTTGCCTCAACTCTTCATCCCTCTTCTCCTTCAAATCTATTAACTGAAACATCTCTTCTTGTTGTCTTTCTAAACGCCTGAGTTCCTTTTGATTCTTCAAGTGTTGCTCTTTTAACCAAACCACAACATCATGATCACTTTCTTTTCTTCCTTTTCCTTCAACCGCTTCTTTAGCTTCTGCTTGAGCAGAAATATCAGAGCGAAACTGAAGATTTTGCTGCAGAACAGTTACATTGTTGAATGAAGAGACTTTTTTGCTGATAGAAAAGTGTTTGCTTTCACCTTGAGTCTCATATAAACAGACTCTGTCACTACAAATCATTGCTTCTTTGCTTCGATTTCCATCTTCAAAATCTTCTTCCAAACTCCCTATTGAAAGTTCAGAATCTGCTCAAGAGGATGGAGAACAATGGTTGATTAAATACTTAGATTTCAACACAGGCTTACAATCCTCAATAGACATGGAAGGAGCATGAATATGTTCCTCAGCTATCATACAATCATGAGCAGAATTTTCAGCTGGAACACCATCACAAAATTTTCCAAAATTAAGAAGGTCTGCAAGATTGGGAGGAAATCCAGGTGGAACACCAACAGCATTACTACTTCTATTAGTTTTTCCTACATGATGTCTATATTTCCTTGAACTTTGACTTCTCTTCCGCTTCACAATGTTCTGAACAAAATCAACATGACCCAATACAGATTGCTTCCACCACATTGCATAATGTGTGGTTACGTCTGCTTCAAAAAGTCGTGGTGGAAAATACAAATTTTGATCAGATATAAGCCTGAAATAGTTTTTCCAAGCCATGAGTTTAGTCTCATTAAATATAGGCACATTACTTGGAACATCTTGATGCATTCCAAATTGCATAGCAACTCTATGTGGCAAATACTGCTCTATAGATTCAAATCCAACAAGCTCAGAAACTCTCAATCATATAACAAATGAGAGCATTTGTTTATCCAAATCTTTCTTAAATGGTACCAAAAGTGCATCATTTGGATAAAACACACCGCAGTTATCAGCATATCTAAAATATGGACGCCAAAGAAAATCATCCATTGCCGAGTCTAATGCCAGCTTAACATTCTCAATTTTCAAGGCCTGAACCTTATGCCACCTAAACAATAAAGGGTCTCCATGATTGATCAACATGGGCTGTGGCTGTAAATTTTTTAACCTCTCCAACAACCAAATTTGAACCAAGTAAAAGGGTGATTGAAGAGTAACTTCTAAAGGATATCTATCACCACCAACAGGATATTTTGACAAATCAACAATTGTTTTCTTAAACAAACTTAAATCCCTATAAATACTAGCTAAAACAGCTGGTGCCAAAGCAATAGGATTTCCTCTAGCAAGATGAATAGCAATAGAAAACAAAGAACTTTTCACCAAAGTTTTATGAGGAAAAACAAAAATTGACAACCACGTAGCAATGAAAGCTTCATGCTCAATTTCACTACCTTTATCAATGAAAATATCCATCCATTTTGACGCGGTAGCCTTATGTCTTTTACTCTCTCCAGGTATTCTACTGATCTACTCTCCCCAAGTTTCTGCCTTGCTAGGATCAACTTCTCTTCCACCTCTCTCATTTCCCGGTCTTTAACTTCGATGAAAATAGGACCACCGATGATAGGATAACCCCCCAAAACCATAGCATCCTCCAAACTAATGTATTCGTCTTACAACACCATTTCTCAACAACCCCATATAGCAAGTTTTGATTTTTCATTATGCGGCACTTGGTACTCATTATAGCATCAAAGATACCTACTTTCTTCCACAAAGATTCATACTTTGGTTTAAGTTGATCAACCCAATAAACCCATTTCTCTTGTGGGTGACGCCATCCATTGAAATGGAATTTCAAAGGCCACTCATTTGGATCAAACACATAAGACATTGATGATGGGTTAAAACCAAAAGGTGGTGGTTCATGAATGGAATTTGAAATGGGTATCACTCTGTTCTTGAAAAAGCTCCAACCTTTACTGAGAAACAAGGATGAATGAGATATTTTGTAAGAAAAATGGTTGCTTTGTGAAGGCTACAAATACAATACAACGTTGTTGGCACAACAAATGTAGTACAACAATAGCATGTTTTGTTTTGGACAACTTACACAAGAAGTAGAATGGCAAAAAGTGAAATCCCCAAATTACCCTTTTCTGCTTATAATTTGAAATTCTCAAACTAAACAAGTGTGGTCTGGTCATTTAAATTATGTGAAGGGGCAGCTTTGTCTTTTTTCCTAGTGTGATGGCATTCTCATTTTTTTGGGTACGGCATTCTTATACGGGAACCACTTGTGTAACATTGTGGTGAGAATGTTACATAACATTGTCCAACCAATGTGGTTTTCTTATATTAAAATAAAACAAAAAAAAGTCTTGTAAATGAGAGAGGAAAAAACAAAAAAAACTATGTGTCATATTGTGGTTGGGCAATATCATGTGACATTCTCACCACAATGTCACACAAGTGGTTCTCATTCTTATACGGGTGTGAATGTCATGGCAAATCTTCAATTGCATTTTTTTATTTTAAAAATATAATTAAAAGTAGTCTTTTCCTTTTAAAAAAAAAATAATAAAGAGTACTCTTTTGGTCTCATAGAAAAACAATAATTGGGTTTATAAGTCGTAGCTTAGCCTGTAAAAATGTTAAAATTACTAGGCAAAATGTAACGACTGAGAGTTCGAATTTCTCCATTTATTTGTGTGAGTTTTTAATGGTTATCGTCATTTCGTTTATCTATAAAAAAAGACATTAATTGAATGGTATTCTTTACAGTCTCGTATATAAAAGTAAAAAAAATAAGTTTCAGTTTTAAAAAACCTAGCGATAAAACTCACAAAACTAAGTTGAGATTTGTCAGTTCAAACATGAGACATCAACAAAAACGACTTCAGAAAAAAGACTCTAAAATGTGATGAGGTTGGAAAATTCATAAAAGTGAAATGGTAGAACCAAAAAATCAATGTTTAAAATGGAGGACCAAAACTTCATTTATTTTAAACAAGGTGACCAAAAATGTATTTAAGTCTATGATTTTTTTGGTCAAACACTCTAGTGGTTAGAAATCCACCCCTAAGGCTCTGTTTAGATAACTTAAAACTAACGGAGCGGAACGGAATGAAACGGAGTGGAATGGAACGGAATGGAACAGAGATTCCATTCCATCATTTGGATATTTCATGATGGAACAGAGCTAACTTTCCACTCCATTGTTTGGAAAATAGACGGAATGGAATGTATTATAATTTTTTATTCCAATTTTAACCTTTATTTAAAAAACATTAAAAATGCTTCACAATTGCTTCACATTAAAAAATGCATTATAATTTCTCTACCTATTTCAATAAAAATGCTTCACATATAAGAGTGATGCTTCCAGAATATGAACTCGCTGCAAACTAAAACATGGATATTTCATTATCTACCTCTAATGACGAAACACAACCTCGAAGCATAACTTAGTTGTGTATGGTTAGAGATTGCAAGAGGGCAAGAGGTGGACAAGTTGAGTTTTAGTTCGGTGGAGAGAGAGACAGGAAACAAAAAATTCAAGTTGCACAGACCCAAGAAGGAAGAAGAAGGTGAAATAGAAAATGTAGGGATAAAATTGTAATTAAATTATCAATGTGTTCCATTCCATTGGATACACCCCAAATTGGGGGGAATCAAAAATTGGAAGAGTGGGTGGTATTGGATGGAATGGGTTCCATTACACTCCATTCCATTCCATTCTTTTTTACAAAACCAAACAATGGAATTTGGTTATATCCCACTCCATTCCATTACATTCCATTACTCTCCATCAATCCAAACATAGCCTAAGGCTTTGTTTGCGAGTTTGGAGGGGAAGGGAGAGGAGGGTTTTGGAAAAAAAAGGAAGGGGCAAGTGAAAGAAATAGATGATATTGAGAGGGGATGGCTTTGAGGAGGGTTAATTTTTCTTCATAATACAAGACCCTCCTCATTTGGGGAACTAAAAAGTTGTATTGGATGAGGTTTTTGGAGGGTTTATATGAATTCTTCAAATTTAATCCATATTGTTATAATATTCTTAATATTAAAAATATATGAATCATAAACATTAGTTTATCATTCTCTAAAAAAATACTCTTTCAAAAAAATGTGAAAGATTTCTTCATTTTTCTCTATGTTTCTCACCCCCAAAAGCCCTCTCTTCCCCTCCCCTCCAAACTCTCAAACAAAGCCTAAGAGGATCCACAATAGATACATTCATTTTTTGGATACTTAGGGTTCTACTTTTTTTAAGGGACTTAGGGTTCTACTTGTACACATCACTCATTAATAAAAAATTTTTAATAGTAATACATAATAAGCACTCAATGATTCGAACCCAACACCTCCAAAAAAGTTCTAAATGGATCTCATTTACAAAGAGGGTTTAAAGCCCAAAGAAAAAGAAAACTACAACGGGATCAACTGAGAAACAAATATTCTCATAGAATCAGATCCCACCAACAATTTTTACATCTGTCGCGTCGATTTTCGGAGATCAAGCTATTGATTAGCGTTGACTCACTGATTTTATTTCGCGACTGAACTTTTAATTTTTCAAAAGAAAAGTGGAAAAAAGTTCTAAATTACCACATTTTTAAAGATTTTGGGTTCGGGAATCGATTATGCGAGGGGAAGGTATTAGCACCCCTCACATCCGTTGTACTCAACGGGAACCGTTAGTTAGTTTAGCATTTAATTTATATGCCAAATGTTTGCAAAGAAAAAAATAAAAGATTAAAGACTAAAAAACTTAAATAAATAAAAGAAACAAGAAGAGAAAAGATTAAAAGACTATACATGAGTTTTTTATTAATGTGCTTGACAAGAGTTTGATCTTGCTCCTACGTATCCCCCGGTGCGATGGAGAATTCAAAGCTACGTAGTTCTTTGTAGCAAAAGTTTGTGTGTTGATTGATTTTACTTATGAAAAATGATTTGATCGCGCTTGGGCGAAAAAGTTTGCTTTTTAAACGCAAAAACATGGTCTACTATCGTTGTGATGATAGCTTAATGAAGACCGACAAATTATTTTACCTACTACCATTGTGATGGTAGCTTAATGAAGGTAAAAAGGAAGGACTCGCACTTGGGCGATGGTATCCGTTTGAAAACGCGCATGGGCGTGAAAAGATAAAATTTGGTGAGTTGGGATTGATTTTAAACGGAGGACGGATATTCAAACAAAAGCGAGGTGTTTACCTCGTTTCCGAATATTCGGGGAAGCGTTGGGTGTCTACCTAAGTTTTCCTTTTTCACTCACAAAAAGAAAATTGTTTTTTATGTTTTGGTATATTGAAAATAGAATGACAGTTTAATAAAAAAATAGATATATGAAACCAAGATTGAAAGCATTAACACTTAGTTATTGAAACTTAAGAACAAGCTTGTTGTTCAAAATTGGTGTGAAACTTAATGAACAAAGTTTGTTGTTGAAAACTTAAGAAATCCCAAATAAGAGCAAAAACACTTGGTTTAAAACTTAGGAAATAAGTTTGTTACTCAAATTTATTGTTGGAACTTAATGAACAAGTTTGTTGTTCAAGTTTATTGTTGAAAAATGAACAAGTTTGTTGTTCAAGTTATTGTTGGAACTTATGAAATTCCAAATATATGCAAAAACTCTTGTTATGTTTTAAACAAAGGTGAGTTTTAATCCTTTCAAAAAAAGTTCAAAAGAAAAGACAAGTTTTGAACCTTAAAAAATGTCCAGAAAACTGCTTCTGAACCTTAAAAAATTGCCCAGAAAAAATGCTTCAGAAGCTGAACTTCAGAAGCTGAACAGTGCTTCTGAAGCACTGTTCAGACTCTGAGGTTCAGAAGCACTGTTCAGACGTTGACTTTTTGTTGACCCTCAGACTCACTGTTCATCAGACGCACTGTTCAGACGTTGACTTTTGTTGACCATCAGACTCACTGTTCAGATGTTGACTTTTGTTGACCCTCAGACTCTGAACTTCAGAGTCTGAAGCACTGTTCAGACTCTGAACTTCAGGGTCTGAAGCACTGTTCAGACTCTGATTTCAGAACCTCAAAAAGGGTGAAAAACTTTCGAATTTGGTTAGAAAAAGAAGTATCCCACTTCTGTTTTAGTGTTTTGCAAACTTTGAGATTTCTTTGAGGTTTTAAAAGATTTTTTTCAGTTCAAAATGAATTAAAAACCACTAATAATGCAGAAAACAGATGCTGAATCAAACTGGAATAGCAGAAACAAATGCAAACAGAATGCAAATGAAAGATAAAAAGTGTAAGATGCTTACCAATTCCTAGCCAATGCTTGGGATGCAAGAAACTGAAAAGGGCTTTGTATGATTGCTGTTTTGCAAAGCTGGAAGTGAGGGAAATGATGAATGACAATAACAATGGTGTTTTGCTATTATCTTTCACTCTTTGTATGATGTTTAGTGGCTATTTGGATTGTTTGATTACTTTGTGATGGTTTGTGAAAGAAGAAACAGAAAAACAGAGCTTTTCTAAGATTTCTGTTGATTCTGAGTTTGTTCTAAAATTCTCCAAAACAAACTGTTGAATTGCTCTAAGATCAAGTTTGAAATCTGTTGAACAAACTGTGTAGAAACTATGTGTTAAGAACTGTGTGTTAGAACTGAGTTTGTGTTTTCAAACTGTGTGAAAATTCTGTGTTGATTCTTATGAAAATCTAACTGAAAAAACTCTGTAATAACTCTCTAAAAAACTGTGTTTCTATATCAAAATTTCTGTCTGAATTCTTATGAAAATTCTAACTGTCCTAAAACCTTCAGCATTGGTTTCCTTATATAGGCAAAAATGTCATCATTTGAAATCATGAAAAATCCCCTAACAACAGGGCTGTTTTGTGTGCCATGACCAAGACTTTAGCTAGCATTTAATGCAAAAGGAAGGAGGTGACCTTGCCTTGTGATCATGGTGAAGACTTTGGGGTTAATTCAGAACAATTGGGGGCTGAGTGTGACAGGATTTGCTGGAAACAATGAAAACAGAGTGCAGGCTGATGCTTTTTGGGATTGGCCTTTGAGGATTTGAGAAGATAAACAGGAAAGTAGTGTGCTGCATTGTGCAGAGGTTGGGAGAAACAATGGGGAAAGGTGTTGTACACAAAGGAAAGAAGAAATGCCGGAACAGGTCAGCAGTTTCAGGAACAGGGCAAGTGGTTTCAGAACCAGGGCAAGTGGTTTTGCAACTTAAATTGACTGGTTTTGATAAAGGAGAGAAGGAAGAAATGCATGAAAGGCTTGCTGGAAAGTTGGGGTCAGCAGCAGGAAAAATTGGGGAAGAAGAAGTGCTGCCCAAGGGCAGCCACTTACTTCTGAAAGCATGTGCCTGACACGTGCTGGCTGGCTTGGCTTTCTTTCTTTCTTTGGGTCTGAACAGGTGTGTTGGGCACGTGCCCAGCCTTTGTTCCTTTCTTTTTTTGTTTTCTTTTCTTTTTCTTTTGTTTTCTTTTTGTTTTGGTTTGAAATAAACAATAAAATAAATAATAATAAAAGTAATAATAATGATAAAAGTAATAATGAAAACAAATAATAATAATGATAATAATAATAAAGATGATAATAATAATAATGAAAAATAAAATAGTAATAATAGTGATGATAATAATATAATAATAATATGATAATAATAATAATAAAATGATAATAATAAAAATGATGATAATAATAATAATAAAATAATAATAATAAATGATAATAATAATAGTGATGATGATCATCCTACCTCCATGATGACTGCTCATCTCCCTCCTAACTGCCCCCGCTCAATACTCGTATCCTCCCCCCTCCCCTAACCTCCCAGTCCCCGCCACCCCTCCCCTCACCCTCGCCCAACTCGTCCTCTCTTCCCACGCCCTAAAGCTACTCATACCTGCTCCCGCGCGAAAACCACCACTCCATAAATCAAACGAAAAAACACAAGGAACATGGTCAAAAAATGGGTCTGCAACATCATTTATCCACTTTATTTATACCTTTTTTAATTTATAATGATGTGGGAGTCACGAAGGAGAGTGTTTAGTTGAACACTCTTGCTCTGCAGCCACTAATAATATATTCTCCCCGATGGGGGTACTATTAGGTAACCATGCTTAAAGAGTCAAGCATCCCCCATTGGGGATGGTCAAAAGATGAATACGAGGGAATCCAACGTTCGAACCTCCGTCTCTACATACTTCAACATCTCTGTCAATCAAATTTTACTCACGGTGACCAAGTCAATGATTTAAATGACGTGATATACAACTCGATGATATAGAATCATCTAGATGAATTAATGGTGTTGATCATTCAATATCATCATATTGTATGCCACATGATTTAAAACTTGTCATATTGTTATTTTCTTAGTCCAAAATTGGTAGATTTTTTTTTTGAAGGGGAAATTGGTAGATTTTGAAATGCGAAACCTGAATTATGATTTTTAAAATTAAAATTTGAAAATAAATTTTGAAAATTAAAATCTAGAAAAAAAGTTTAAAATTAAATTTAAAATTTTCCTATAATTTGTAATCTTTTTAAAGAAAAAAAAACTGAATATAATTTTTTTTAAAATAAATTTTTAAATTTTCGAAAAAATAATTTCAAAGTTTTAAAATTTTCAAAAATTAAAATAAAAAAATATGAAAATAAATTTTCGAAAAATATTTTCTAATTTTTAAATTATTTTTTAAATTAATAGATTTGCCACATCAGCATCACGTAGACAAAATTGAACAGTTAGCAACTGGAATATTGGCGCAAATCTTTCAAATCATCCATTAAATGAGGCTGGGACCTTTTTAAAAGATAAAAAAAAAATTCAAGGAATATTTCAATTTTTTTTACAAGTACCAAAATCCAAATTGGTCATATTTTCCAGATTTTTTTTTTGACATATTTTATCATATACTATTAACTTAAATGTTATGAGTTTTTTTTGTTACTCTTAAATGTTATGAATTGATTCAAATATTCGTCATTTTCAATTTAGCAATTTAAAATGAATTTGTAAATCCTTAACAAAAAATGAATTTGTATAGTTTTCTCTCTAATCTACCCAACATATTAAGGAATCATGATACACCCAAACACCATTCTCTCTCTGTTACCAAAATGCAAAACTTTGATTCAATTCAAAACCTTATACGCTTTAATTCTCACAACCCCAACAACCATTAACACTAAAATAATCCCTTTAAGCAAGCTTATTGATTTCTGTGTTGATTCACATTTTGATGAATACTTCAATTATGCAAATTCATTATTTCGTCAAATTCATTCACCTAATGTTTATATCTTTAACTCTATGATTAAGGGTTATGCCAAATCTAACAACCCAACAATGTCATTGCATTTGTATAAAGAAATGCTGCAAAATGGTTATGCCCCTGATCATTTCACTTTCCCATTTGTATTGAAAGCAAGTTCTGTTATTTATGATCAAGTTAGTGGAAAATGTGTTCATAGTTGTATATTGAAATCTGGGTTTGAAGCAAATGTTTATGTTGCAACTGGGTTACTGAATATGTATGTGGAATGTAAAAATATGGAAAATGGGTTGAAGGTGTTTGATAAAATTCCTAAGTGGAATGTTGTTGCTTGGACTTGTTTGATTAATGGGTATGTGAATAATGATCGACCCCGTGAAGCTTTGGAGGTGTTTAAGGAAATGGGTGATTGGGGTGTTGAGGCTAATGAGGTTACGATGGTGAATGCTTTGATTGCGTGCGCTCGTTGTAAGGATATTGATACTGGGAGATGGGTTCATGAGAGGGTTTGTAAGGCGGGGTATGATCCTTTTGTGTTTGCATCTAATAGTAATGTTATTCTTGCAACTGCTATTGTTGAAATGTATGCGAAATGTGGTTGGCTGAATGTTGCGAGAGAGTTGTTTAACAAAATGCCAGAGAGAAATGTTGTTTTTTGGAACTGTATGATTAATGCTTATAATCAATATGAGAGGTATAACGAGTCACTTGGTCTGTTTTTTGATATGTTGGCTAATGGTTTTTGTCCTGATAAGGCTACGTTTCTGAGTGTGTTGAGTGTTTGTGCCCGTCGGTGTGTTTTGGCATTGGGAGAAACGGTTCATGCTTATCTATTGAAAAGCAACATGGCAACGGATATTGCCCTTGCAACTGCTCTTTTGGACATGTATGCCAAAAATGGTGAATTAGGAAATGCGCAAAAGATTTTTAATAATAGTTTGGAAAAAAAGGATGTGGTGATGTGGACTAGTATGATAAATGCTTTAGCCATACATGGTCATGGAAATGAAGCATTGAGTTTGTTTCAAATAATGCAAGAGGATAGTTCTCTAGTCCCTGATCGTATTACTTACATTGGAGTTTTATTTGCATGTAGTCATGTTGGATTGGTCGAAGAGGCTCAAAAACAATTTAACCTTATGACAAAGAGGTATGGTATACTGCCAGAAAAAGAGCACTATAGTTGCATGGTTGATCTTTTGAGTCGGGCAGGTCATTTCAGAGAGGCGGAAAAACTAATGGAGACAATGTCAATACGACCAAATATTGCCATATGGGGTGCTCTTTTAAATGGTTGCCAGATTCATGAAAACATCCCTGTTGCTAGTCAAGTGAAAGTACGATTAGCAGAGCTGGAACCTGTTCAAAGTGGAATTTATGCTCTTCTATCTAATATATATGCTAATGCTGGAAAATGGGAAGAGGTAAATAGGACTAGAAAAATGATGAAGCATAAAAGGATTGCAAAGACAATTGGTCATAGTTCAGTTGAAATGAAGCTGTTAACATTATGATTATCTCAAGATTCATTTGTTGTCTCAAATTATAAAGTAGTGTTTGCCGGAGTAGCTTCAACAAATTAGTGTTTTGAAATGAAAAATCAAAACCATCCTGGAGCATCAGTTCATTTCCTTTCACCTGCCTTGGTCAGTTTGTTCCAATTAACATCAAGGTCATGTTAACTCTGGCATTGATGAGATTCTTGAGAGTGTTTGGATGGGGGATCTCTCTGTG
Organism: Medicago ruthenica; assembly: GCA_018208015.1. Lineage (NCBI taxonomy): Eukaryota > Viridiplantae > Streptophyta > Magnoliopsida > Fabales > Fabaceae > Medicago > Medicago ruthenica. Next base: position 80,014,257 of record CM031375.1, read on the forward strand.
ACCTAGTTCTCTCTCGCGCCCACTCTCTCTCTCTCTGCAACTCACTTCCTCTACTCTGCTTGTGCTGCTCCATCTGTCCTGGAAAAATTTCCCCTGAAATTGCATTTTGCTTAAAAATGTGAGTTTTAAACGTTGTTTATATCAGTATTTCCTCTACTGATTTTATCAAATTGTTAGTTGTAGCATACCAATATTTAAATCGAATTTCTCAAACTCGGAGTTTGCAAAATTTTCGTGTGATAGTTTTTTTTTTGTTGATTCTGCACTATGGTTTACTTTCATGCAATAAAGTTTTTTATTGTGATACAATAATCATATAACTTTTTTCTGGATGCAATGTATTTCTGTTGTATCTGCTTACTTCAACTTGTTTCTTGTTCTTAATCTTTAGTTATGCACAAACTACACCAAATCCACACTGACCTGAAGCCAGAATATACTGTTTTTTTCTTCCTAATATGTGAAGCTTCCTAAATGCAAGGTACTTGGCATTTTCGGACGCAAAAATAATGACTTTTGTGGATTCATTATAATATATTTAAGTAAAACTATGTGATTGGTACAAAGCGTTTCATCAGATGAGTACACTAAATTTATGCAGTAACTTCTTTTTAATATATTTGGTTGACAGTATGTAGCAGGGGTGCAGAAAAATATTTCAAACAGGGATCACACCTAAGATGACCTGAAGGAGCTATTTCAAGGGAGAGCATAAACGCAGTGAAGAAGTGTGGACTAAAGGCTGGTTTAGTAAAAAATACAATTTGTATGAAAGCGTTAATTGGAAATATTTGTTTTGTAAAAAATACAATTTGTATATTATATATGCTATTTGCATGGTTTGCGCATCTTAAATTTATTTTCTTCCCAGGCAAGTTGTATTTCCTAAATAAAACTTGTACATTTAATTTTTTTTTTTTTAATATTGTATAGAAACCATAATTACACCACTTTGACAAATACTTGTTCACTTCTACCATTAGGAACAGAATCAGCTATTGAGATGGCTGAGCATCATAATCTTTATTGGAGATGATGGAGGATGATCCTCCCTCACTACCTCTATAAGAGATTCTCTCCATTTTCTTTCTCTTCGATCGGTTCTTAACAGTCTCTTCTTTTTCATCTGCAAAGGACATGAAACTTTTCAAACGTGATGATCCTGAGCTAGGGTTTTGGTCAGGAGAATCAAGTTCCTCTGAGCGGTGCTTGATGTACTGTCTAATTATCCGTATGAAGTATATTAGTAGAGCAAACAAACATGCTGATCCACAGATCACATACAGTCCCCAAAAGCTTTTTAGTTTGAGTCTTTGAACTTCAAGCTTTGCACCTTGTGTTAAACAAGCTCTACTCAAAAGCCATTTGTCATGAATCCTTTGTAAGTCCCCATTGTCTACCATTTGCAAAATGGCAGTTGATAGGTCAATTGCTAATGGTGAGTCTCTTGGAAAGGCCTGAACAGCACAATTAAGAACAAAAAATGAATGCATTACAATTTTAGACTCTGGCATTGAAGGACTTCAGGCAATTTGGCCCATGAAATTGGCCAATTTTCTTGAGAGAAATTGTAAAGAAAACTTGAAAGATACTTACAAATCCCCAGCCGTTTCTGGTGAACTCTTGACCTACAATAGTAAATTTACACCGGCTTGCAAGGAAGATGTCGATATAGGCACGTTGATCGATATAAGCAGCAACGCCGCCATTTTGAGGACCCTTCTCAAGTGCTCTAGCAGCTTCTTCAGGTGTTTTTAAAGCGACAAGCCTAGACTCATCAATACCAATTTCTTGGATTAAATAATTTTTAGAAAAAGAACCTTGAGTGTAACCAATTGGTTCTTTGCCAATTACTAAGCTTTCAATGCCTTTAATGGGGGAAGAAAGCTGTTGTACTGTGAGGATTGATGTTAGACTTGCTGTGTAACTTGAAGTAATTATAAGAACCACAAATAACCATATAAGTAGCACACAACGACCAAATGTGCTCACTGTATTTTCCCCTACATAGTGTGGATAAAATGAAACTTGATTAATCAAAGGCTAAGTTAAAACTTTAACCATATATGTCATAGAAGACAGAATTGGAACTTACTATGTGAAAAGAACATCGTTGAAAAGCTAAACCTGTCAAATACAACCCAAACAAATGTCACAAACATATCAATACCTTGATATTAGTGTGTGTTTGATTCTACAACAAGCGAAAATTGGTTTTGAATAAATCTATTTTGGTTAAAAGTGAGTTGGACGTAAATTGATTTATATTTTGATACATTCACGTAAAAGTGATTTAAACAATAAATTTAAAACTAAAATTCACGTTTGGAAGCAAAAACCTTTAATCTCAACTTCAAGTTAGAATCTACGCAAATCTGCTTAAGAACACCTAAACATGTTAAAATCAATTTTATATTTCTAAAATCACCTTTTCCTTACAGAATTGCAGCCTCCACATAAATATTGCATGCATTATTAGCATTGGTTTGGTTTAAAAAAGGTTCAATATTGGTGAGCTAGGGAAAAGAAGGGAGATAAAAGATTTGACTTACCAAAAAATAGTAACCATTTGTTTTTTAGGTGGTCCTCTAAATTCATCATTCACCCTATGCTCCAAAATCCAAACAACAGTTCCAACTAATATGAAAAAGAGAGCTGTGACAAACCACATCCTTGGTGTAAATGGAGCCAAAAAGGCCAAAGCACTAGGTTCTGTCTCCTTAACGGGTGCTACTACCACTAAACCAGACTCAATATATGGCTGAGTAAAATCCACCATTTTTGTTCTTGTTGTAGTAATTGCAATGTCACCTACTGCACCATCAAATTCCTGTATGAAAATTCAAAAACCGGTCACAGAAGATTACCATAATAAAACATCCAAACTCCATAAAAGATTATTGACATGATACTCACACCAGTTGTTATCCGACGGACAAGCTCGGTGTTACTGGGATTGTTCTTACCATCCCCATATGGAATAAACTTATAAGGGACAGCATAAGGCAATAGGTTAACTGCAGAAAGAAATACATCAATGCAGAATCCTTGAAATGTATCGGTGCCTGGTACTTGCGAGACAAATTGGCGGTAACTAACGCCTATTGGTACTCCGATTCTTAATAGCCTTCCATTGTTCGGAAAAACCCAACCGCGAGGCTTCTGAACTGTGTCTCCAGGCCAAATCACAGGGGATAGCATTTTACTCTCCCTGAAGTTATTGCCTGGTTTGGAATGAAGTGTTTCTGGAGGAACGGCCGATAATCCAGAGTGATTAGACCAATAACCGATCCTCTGAGACCCGGTTCCAACCACATTGATGATTTCATATGTAGGATTAACAAGGTTTTTATCAGGTGCATACTTGAACAAGCCTGTCACACCTGTCATGTTAACTTCATAAATGTTCCTACGCAACGTGTTTCCTCCATTGAAGATGTTCAATGCATCAAGACGCAAGTTATCTCCACGTAGTGTAGATAACTTTGAATCATTTGAGAATGTGATTTGGTTCCCTTGTTTCAAAAATGCATCAAGTGCATGAGCAAGAGCATAAATAGTATCATATGCATAGAGAGACAAAAAACTAAGTCCAAGAGGGCCACTATCAGTATTTCCGTGAGTCAAGTTTTGCCAGTTAGAAACAAACTTTCTTTTAAGCTCCGAATCTGGCGTGTACACGCGTGTTGTCAACACTCCTTGGATTTCTTCCATTGCATCAGAAGACAATGGACTATTTATATCAAGAATAGCAGAAAGAAAAGCAGTGGCTATCCATACATAACCAGTTCCCATCATTCCAAGATTCTTCGCGACACTAAACACTTTCGGGCCCCCAATAGTGTTGGCGTGAACTACTATAACTCTTGATTCAGCAAGAGCCACCTGAACTAGCACATTTGTTATCTCCTCTGCAGTTGCTTCGGGTCTCACAGGTGCTTTATATGAGATTCTGCAACGCTTCTCGGCAAGCTTATCGCCTAATGCACCAATTCCGTTCCTTCCATTATCATCATCAATGTATACAGCAATGACTTCTTTCCATCCATAGTAGTCAACAAGGTCTGCTATTGCAGCCATTTGATAAAGATCACTGTGACAAGTTCTGATAAAGAATGGGAATTGAAGTGAAGAAAGGGTAGGGTCTAAAGCTGAAAATGAAAGAAGAGGAACTTGAAGCTCATTTGCAATATGAGTTATGACATGAGCTGTTACAGAACTATGAGGGCCAATTATTGCCACATTGTGTCTAGCCATGACCTGCAAAACTGTGTATTACATAGAATTATCAGAGTTTAATTTTGATACACTATAAGTGTAAATTTTTTACACGGTCACAAATCATTCATATGTGTGACTTTAGAAGTAATTGTGATTTAAGTCAAATGTTTTCTATGACTAATGGTTATAATTGATTGACAATGTAATAAATATTTACACTGACAGTGTATGTGTATTAAAAGATTATAATAATGGATTTAAATTAAATCCATTATTATAATCTGAAAAGAGTTGAACTAACTTTATCATTGTTTTTCAAGCTTCATCAGCTCATGAAAAGGGTGACATTATGAAAGACATACCCTCAGCAATGCTTAGAAAACCTCTATATTTAGAATCTTCTTGAAGAGAGAGCTTTAACTTGGTCTTGCCCAGAATATTTGGATCCGAATTTACATCGTGGACCGCAGCTTCTAAAGCAATTTTTATAATCCTACCAGCACTAGTATTGAAAGAAAAGAGAGCTCCAATATTTACTACATCAGGCCTTGTTGAATTGTGAATGCCAGCCACAGTTGAAGAGAAGCCATTGTAGAGAATCATTAGAGCCAATAACCAAACTTTAACCATGGTGGTATGATTTACCTATAAAACAATAGACATAAAGATAGTAACATAACAACAAAAAAACAAAAGGGTTTATGGTTTACAAATTGAAAAGCCAAAAAGTCATAAAGCACCAAGAAAAGCAAGATTTTGCATGAACAAAGATTTTGGAAATAGAAAGGAATCAAAGTATCGATATATATTTTATAAAATACATACTTAACAACAGACATAAAGCAGATTTTGGAATAGAAAAGAACCAAAGTATCTGCTAATAAAGAAGAAAAGCAACATCAAAACCCCAAAAAGGACAGTGTAAGTAACTTCATGAAGTTAAAAGAAGACATACCTTATAGCTTCAGAAAGGATATATGATGTACTTTAACCTGTATCTTAGAATTGTAAATGAAGAAAGAACCAAAAGTAGGAACAAAGAAAGAGTTTAAGCACTGTGGAGAAAATGGACAAGGCACTAAAGGAAAGTGGAGAAGTTAATCAAAGGAAGATGCAAATAAATTTCAAAGCAAAGTTTTCTTTTTACTCAAAAAGGCAAGGTTAATACTTAATGAGTTAATGATATAGTTATTTGGTGTTGAAAAATATGGTTCACTCATTAACCAATCACTCCTCACAAGTTGGATATTTTGTCTTTTTTTCTTCAAATTATTTTGTACGGACAAGAGTGACAATTGTAAATGATTTATAGCCACTGAAAACATGTGAGAAATTTTAGTACAATAAGATGAAGATAATTGTCACTGTGAAGTGGACACAACAAAACAATCTTGTGAGTTCATACAAAAGAAACACAACCATCTTGTGATGGTGTGTGTTTCATAATTTCTTGACTTTGGTTGCTCTCTATGTCCATTTGTATAGTGGATTGATGAGGAAGTGGGTGTGATTCTTAAATAGAAAGCGACCACTCTCATAGTGAAATGATGATGTCATTGACGTGAAATTATTTTCATGTTTTTTTGGAATAAGAAATTCTCTTCATTGAATTCAACAAATAGGTCAATTTTTCTTTTTAATCCGGGTCGCACTACCGCAAATATTAATTTTTCAAGTTTACTAAATTTTGAGTTTACAATTGAGTTAATTTGAAATTGATACTTAAACCCGTGGAATCTTACAATTTTATGAGTTAGCTCACGATTTTACCAATTTTGACTTGTAGAAACAATGGGAATAATCATAACTACCAAGAGACTTTTACGGTGCATGTCCACCCAAAGCAATATTGAGTACAAGAATTGTTTAAAGTTCCACATTGAATTATGTGATGTGACCTTATCATAAGTTTATGAATGGAGGCGATCCTCACCTTAGAAGTCAATTTTGTAAGGGTTGAATTATGTTCAACCTAAATTCTAATATGGTAAGTTAGAAATAATAACGAGTGAACGTAATTATGTCGTTTGTGACATCAAACATGCAATATCTTTTTAAATAATAAAGTAATTGCAACTATTATTATTATTATTATTATTATTATTATTATTATTATTATTATTATTATTTTATCAGATTTATTATCTTGTATCATTTTTATTTTAATTCAACGTAAACTTCTAGTAGGCTCCAAGATATTCACATAGTCTAAACATTTTGAATTACTAAGAGAATAATTTTTACGTTGGCAATAGAAAATTCAAATTTATTAAATGGAATTTGTTTACCTCCTAAATTTGATGACTTCAAAATCAAACTCACGTTATTTTCATGTTACCATTTATCAATATCATATTTTTGTATCATATTAACTATGGTGGACATTAATCTAGATTTATCAATATCATATTTGTGTATCATATTAACTATGGGGAACATTAATCTAGATGGTGTGATGCAATTGGCCAATAATCAGATCTCATAAATATGTGATTATAGATTCAATCTCTGATCAACTTGTATGGATGAGAACTTGTTGAAAAATATCGATCTCTTAAATGAATCTCACTATTTGGAAAGATTGATATCAACTTTTGTGCCATAGATACTTTAGGCAACTAAAATCGTGTGGATAAAACTTACATATGGTTTAACGAAATAATAAATTTAGAACTTGTTCTTGTCCTAAGGACGGTGTCGTGGACTCAAAGCAACAATCTTATGGTTGGATTCAATATTCATCTCTCTCGTACTAGAAACGCATCAATACTTTTTTATGTGAAAGGTAGAAACGCATTATTAGCGCACTCTTATTATTCCAAAAATACAGTTGGAGTGGCCTGTGGGACCTCATCATGGAAACAACATTAGCCATAAAATAAAAACAATATGGTTGACTAACTAATACACCTTTATTAAGAAAAAGCTAGATTTTTTTTAAGTATAAAAGCTAGATGTAATGTAAACATGAATTCTATCTATTATTTAAAAAAAAAATTAAAGGTTTTAAATAATAAAATATAGGATTGGCAAAATTCACATTTTACATGAAGGAATTAGAGATGTTGATATAAGTTTTTTTAATCGGATATTTTATACACGCAACTTTAGAGATTAATCAAGTTTTTTTAATCGGATATTTTATACACGCAATTTTAGAGATTAATCTCTCGAATCGGGTAGAATCATAATGAATGGTAAAGTTCTCCCTTAAAGGATTTAGCACTGTTGTATTCTAAAGTTTGAAATTATATATATATATATATATATATATATATATATATATATCATTGAAAAATTATAAAATATCATATTACACTTTATTATATGATAAAATATGATCTAATTTGTTATATGTAATATAATATATTACACATGATTCTTTATCATGTCATCGATGCAAAGTTTCCATCGCGTTTAGGAATGATCAATGGTCAGAAAATTTGTGGGGCATACAAGGTGGTTTTTCCATTCCCAAGTTTCAACCGAATTTTTTGCATACACAAAAGTTAGAGATTAAACCGATAATTACTTGCTAAGGGGCTCAAATCTCTTACCACTTCGACCAAATCATTGTTTGTACAAATGTTTTTTTTTCACACATTGAAAATGATATTTAGCAATTGTCACTTTTTTTTGTGGTAATAATATACATTATAAAGAATTATATTGTTAGTTAGTCAAGTGTGAGTAAAAGAATCTCATATTGGACGAAAATGTGAGTGTTGAGCAACATATAAGCAATGAGACTCATACTCAATGCTTAAGATTTTGAATTAAAATGTGATGTTCAATCTACTTGTGTGGTGGTTCAAAGTCCAAGTCTTCTGTGTTTTAAAACTCACCTCACAACCTAACAATGGTACCAAAGTTGATGATCGACTAAGATAGTGTTTGGCCTGGATAGAAGCTCTCAACAAGAAAAAGTACTTCTTGTAAAAAAAAAACAAGAAAAAGTACTTTTCTTTATTGAAGAGATATACATAAAAAATAATTATATAAAAGGAGTTGAGAGTTACTTTATTATTGCTTGCAGAGCTTTCTTCTCTTCAATCCCCGTCTGGGTGGTTGACATTGTAATATCCTGCGTAGGCGCAACTTTTATCTGTGTCAGAGAGATTACGAGTAAGTAAGGGTATAAACGTAATTTTGAGTGAAAGGGGCTATAAGATTATGGCAAGGCTTTGTTATTCATTATGTACACTCCCTTTCTCTCTCTAAGAAGCTGAATTCCTCTCCCTCTCTCTCTCTAAACTTGTGTTATCCTCTCCTTGTGCTACCATCCATCACTTTCCTTCCTTCCAAACTTCTTGAATCTTAAGCAAGCTAGCTTTGGGAGATTAGAACAAGAGAAAGCTAAGGAAAACCAAGTAAGAGGAAGATTTCTCAAGTTGGGGTTTTCGATTTGAAGCTTAGCAAGATCATCATCAGTATTAGGTGAGCTCCCTAGGGTTTTCGAACCCACTTTGAGTGAGTTTGAGTATGTATTTCATTTTTTATGCTAAGATATGGTTTTTGTGCCCTAATCCTAATCATTGCCAATTCCTTGCTAATCCATGTTTTAATACGTCAATTTGCAATAGAAAATCCTTCCTAACATTGAAATTTCTGGCTTTAGCAACTGGTAAGGAGGTTAACTGGTTCTGATTACAGCTGGTTCTGAACTTAACAGGTTCTGAACTTGAAACTCAGCACAATTTAAAAAACAGTTATGCAGCAGAATTAAAAAGTGCAGAAATAAAAGAACAAAAGGTTTGTTAACCCAGTTCGGAGTAAACACCTCCTACTCTGGGGGATACCAATCCAGGAAGGAAATCCACTATTGGAATTAATCCTTAAGACTCAGACACTGACTCCCAGTTCCTATCCCAAGCAATCAATCTCCACCTAGTCAGACTTCTACCCACGCATGAGTATTAGAATCCACTAACTTCCTATTCAAGCAACAACCCAGTCACTTGAACCAACCTAGAACCTAAACCCAGTTCTGAAACAAAACAAACCAGTTGAAGAACACACTTCAATAAACAAACTTCATTCGTACCTAAAGGCTTAGAATGAATTACACCTTAAGACAAACCTAAACCAACTCAAAACATATGAGTGGTGCACAAAACAAAGCTAAAAAGCTTACACACACTAAGACTCTAATTCTGTATTGTACTCTGTTTTTCTTGTCTTGTCAATTTCTGAATAGCAGCAACTCCCCTTAAATAGCTTCAGTCCAGCAGCATAAATAACAAACCAATCTACTGATTTGATTTGTTACTGAAATAAGATTGGTCCAATAATGTAACAAATAAAACAGTACTGAATCTTTTAAAGATTATAACAGGAAAATATGAATTTCATATCTTTGAACCAAATCTTCAATAAAATCTTCTCCAAATAAATCAACATTCTAGAAGCCATATGCGTGGATAAATCTTCAATAAATCTTGCAAAGATTCGCGTAGAAATAACTTGAAAATAACCAGCTTCTGATGAAGTCAACAGAAGTCAACGCGGGCATCAGAACCTGAACCAGCTTCTGAAGTGCTACAGTGCTTCTGATGTAGCACTCAGCTTCTGATGGAATTTCCAGCTTCTGAACAGCTTCAAATGGAAAAACTTGCAACTGAAGAAATGTTCTACATATGGAGATGCTTCTATTCAACACATTGGTTTTGCCAAAACATGCAGCCAACACCAAAAGACTCAACAATCTCCCCCTTTGGCAAATTTTTGGCTAAAACCATCCAAGTTCTTCAATCTCCCAAAAAATCAACTCAGCAATGAAGAACTCCACAATAAAATAACATAGAGATAGGCAGCGGATAAACACACTCTGTTTGCTATGTTAAACATTAAAACTCAATCAGTTTCAATCTCCTGAACCCTGATACACATGCAGCTTCTGATGCACTTGAAGCACACAAAACACAGTAACTGATCAACTCCTGATCATCACAAACTCTCCCTGAAGCTAAACACATAGCAGACTAATCAGCTTCATAACACTCCCCCTGCAACTCAGCTTCTCACACAAACCACAAAAACTCCCCTTGACTTCTGAACAGCAGTGCCTTATGAGACAAGTAACTTTTGAAACTGAAAACACTTCAGGAATACATTATCACTCAGGAATATAATTAACTTGAACTCCCCCTGAGACACACACTCCCCCTCAAACACATGTGCACTGCATTGGTTCTGAATTCTGAAAAATTCTTCTGTCAGCTTCTGAAACATAGAGTTCTGATGGAACAGACTCTGAACAGCTCTTGCCTGAACTTAAATACAAGTTTTTCTCCCCCTTTTTAGCCACAAAATTATGACAAAGCTCAGTCTTCACATAGGGTTTAAAAACTTCACACTTAGGTCTCCAAACTTTCTTGATTTTGCTCTTGTTCACAGCTGGTTCAACTTTTCTGTGTTGCAAATGTTTGGGATAACCATGCAATTTGTAACAAAAAGGTTTAATGTGACCCTTTTTACCACAATGATGACAAACCCAAGGTTGATTCCTTCTATTGTTTGTGTTAAACTTCTGGGAATGCATCTGAGCATGTTTCTGAGGCAGCATCTGAACTTGCTTCTGAGGCTGCTTCTGAGGTTGCATTTGAGCTGGCTTCTGAGCTTTCTTCTGAGATTGCATCTGTGGTCTCCTCTTTGATGTTCCAACCATAGAATCATAAGATTCAGAAGCAGGTACAAATTGACTAACAGGATTTTTCTCCTTGAGCTTCAGACTCTGATCAACATAACCTAACCCAGTTTTTCCTTGCTTCTGAACATCCAGAATTTCCTCCAACTTATCAGTAGCAGAGTTCATCATCCTAACTTGCTTCTTCATCTGATCAAGTTGAGAATTCAGTTGGTTAACTTCTTCTTTTAGATCAGAGTTTTGTACCAAAAGCTCACCCTTCTCAGCCTCCAGTTGACAAATGGCCTTCTTCTGATCCACTACTTGCTTGCAAACTTCTAAACTTCGGATGTGTAGATTTTTGTAATTTTCAGACAGTTCATCATATGAGAGGTTTGCAACTTCAGACACAGATGAGGCTACAGACTCTGAGTCAGACTCAGAAAATGTCTCAGACTCTGAAAATGCATCAGACTGTGAGCTAGCTCCTGAGTTTTGCTTTAACCTTACCATCAGGCCTGTATCAACCTTAGCAGATTTACTCTCAGCATCTTCTTCAGAATCATCATCAGACCATAAAGCAGCTAGGCTCTTCTTCTTCTGCTTCTTAATAAAAGTAGGACATTCTATCTTGACATGTCCAAAGCCCTCACACTCAAAGCACTGCACACCTTGTGATTGTTTACTATTTTCTTCAGTCTTGGTCCTTTTTAAATCACTATGAGGCTTGCTTTTGTTGAACCTGATATTCTGACCCTTAGATTTGGACTTTCTATCAACAAGCTTCAGAATCTTATCAAACTGTCTCCCCAGCACCCCAAGTGCTTCTGATAAGTCATCATCATACTCTTCAGACTCTTGGTGATCACCAGCTTCAGAATTGACTGCAAGAGCAATTCCTTTCCCTTTCTTTTCAGGCTGTTTGCAGAAAGCACTTTCAAAATTTAACAAAGAACCAATAAGCTCCTCAACCTTCATAGTGGTAATGTCATGAGCCTCCTCAATTGCTGTCACCTTCATATCAAATCTTCTAGGCAGGGACCTGAGGATTTTTCTCACTAACTTCTCATCTGACATCTTCTCTCCAAGAGAATCAAATGAATTGGCCATATCCAGCACATTCATGTAAAAATCCTGAATGGATTCATCTTCCATCATCTTCAGGTTCTCAAACTTTGTTGTGAGTAGTTGAAGTCTGGATAGCTTAACCTTAGAGGTTCCTTCATGAGTGATTTTCAATATTTCCCAAGCATCCTTTGCCACAGTACATTGCTTGATGAGTCTGAACATGTTTCTATCAACACCATTGAAAATAGCATTCAAAGCCTTTGAGTTTCCATGTGACAGATCATCTTCTGCTTTGGTCCACTCCTCTTCAGGCTTTAGAACCTCAGTCTTGTTTCCATCTTTGTCCAAAACCACAGGATGCTCCCAGCCTTTAATCACAGCCTTCCAAGTTCTGCTGTCAATGGATTTCAGGAATGCACACATCCTTGATTTCCAGTACTCATAATTGGTGCCATCAAGTAGGGGTGGTCTGTTGACAGGGCCACCTTCTCTCTCCATAAAGCCAGACATTATTAACTCTGGATCTCACCCAAATTACAGGCAGGGTGCCTGCTCTGATGCCAATTGAAATTTCTGGCTTTAGCAACTGGTAAGGAGGTTAACTGGTTCTGATTACAGCTGGTTCTGAACTTAACAGGTTCTGAACTTGAAACTCAGCACAATTTAAAAAACAGTTATGCAGCAGAATTAAAAAGTGCAGAAATAAAAGAACAAAAGGTTTGTTAACCCAGTTCGGAGTAAACACCTCCTACTCTGGGGGATACCAATCCAGGAAGGAAATCCACTATTGGAATTAATCCTTAAGACTCAGACACTGACTCCCAGTTCCTATCCCAAGCAATCAATCTCCACCTAGTCAGACTTCTACCCACGCATGAGTATTAGAATCCACTAACTTCCTATTCAAGCAACAACCCAGTCACTTGAACCAACCTAGAACCTAAACCCAGTTCTGAAACAAAACAAACCAGTTGAAGAACACACTTCAATAAACAAACTTCATTCGTACCTAAAGGCTTAGAATGAATTACACCTTAAGACAAACCTAAACCAACTCAAAACATATGAGTGGTGCACAAAACAAAGCTAAAAAGCTTACACACACTAAGACTCTAATTCTGTATTGTACTCTGTTTTTCTTGTCTTGTCAATTTCTGAATAGCAGCAACTCCCCTTAAATAGCTTCAGTCCAGCAGCATAAATAACAAACCAATCTACTGATTTGATTTGTTACTGAAATAAGATTGGTCCAATAATGTAACAAATAAAACAGTACTGAATCTTTTAAAGATTATAACAGGAAAATATGAATTTCATATCTTTGAACCAAATCTTCAATAAAATCTTCTCCAAATAAATCAACATTCTAGAAGCCATATGCGTGGATAAATCTTCAATAAATCTTGCAAAGATTCGCGTAGAAATAACTTGAAAATAACCAGCTTCTGATGAAGTCAACAGAAGTCAACGCGGGCATCAGAACCTGAACCAGCTTCTGAAGTGCTACAGTGCTTCTGATGTAGCACTCAGCTTCTGATGGAATTTCCAGCTTCTGAACAGCTTCAAATGGAAAAACTTGCAACTGAAGAAATGTTCTACATATGGAGATGCTTCTATTCAACACATTGGTTTTGCCAAAACATGCAGCCAACACCAAAAGACTCAACAAACATCATTGGGATGTTTGGGTAAGTTGGATTGAGCTAAAATGGTGAAAAATACGATTTTGAGCAATTTCTGAACTGTCATGGTCGCTACAGCGAGCTGGAGCTCGCTGCAGCGAGCAGAACGAATTTTGATTCTGGTCCTGGTCACTATAGCGACCAACCCGTCGCTACAAGGCGCTCACCAGAAACAACTTGGTCAGCTGAGCTGTTTCGGGTGATCCGGCGCATGTAAGCGAGGTTTTTCGCAACCGTTTTCTCCAAAAACTTTATAGAATCAAAGGACACCATTTTAACTCATCCTAAGGGCCTTTAACAAGCAAAAATCATAAAGGAGCAAGGAATAGGTAACGTACGGGAAGTACAAAACAAAGGTCCGAGGAACCAAAAATTAATACAACTGAGTTAGTAACTCTTAAGGGTAACATATGATAACGATATGTCAAGAACCTATATTAGGTAAGCATGAATAGAGGTGCATTCGGTTTAGAATACAAGGATAATAGGAATGTGTTATTACATTCAAGGTTCAAGTAAAGATTGTATCAAGCAAGTTAAGGGTTGCCTTTCAGGAAAACCCTTTGAAATTCCTGGCAGGACTGGTTCTGAACCGTAAAACAGAGTATGAAAATAGCAGTTCAGAAGCAGTAATAAAAAGGACAGAAAGTAAAGAACACAGATGATTTGTTAACCCATTTCGGTGCAAACTTCAGCTACATCTGGAGGCTCCAAGCCAGGAAGGAAATCCACTAAAATAGTATCAATTCGAAGTCCTGTGACACAGCCCCTGTTTCACAGTCCCTTCTCACTTAATCACTACCCGTGGTATTTCTACCTAGGAACTCCTAGATATAAGAACCCCTCTTACTTCCCACTCAAGCAATCACTGCCCCAGTGATTGTAAACTCTAAACAAATCAACTAAGATGAAGACACACTTCAAAACATCAAAGTCACTTTTGCTTAAAAGCTTTAAGTGAATTACAACTCAATAAACCTAAACCAACTCTAACAGATGAGTGGTGCACAGAAACAAAGCACAAGGCTTACAGACTCAACAACCTAAGACTCTTTCAATTCTAGCTTTTTGTTGAGATGATCTCTTCTTCAATAGCAGCGTCCTCCTTATATAGACTTCAGCAGCACATAATTCTGAACAAAATAATCTTCAACAGATATTGTTCTAAAATTCTTTAGAAGCTCATAGAAGAAAATATATTTCTGAAATATTTTTTCCAAAGATTGCTTTGAAAATATATTCTTAAATAACAGGAACAAATCTTCAACAAAGATCTTCACGCGAATTAATCTGCCTTCTAGAAACATCAGCTTGGATAAATCTTCAATCAAATCTTCAAAAGATTATGTGAGAGAATTAACAGCTTGAAGACACAAATTCTGAACGCAGAAACCAGCTTCTGAACATGCTTCTGAAATGCAGCTTCTGAAGGTCAACGAAAGTCAGCGTCTGAACAGTTCGTCTGAAGGTCAACGAAAGTCAGCGTCTGAACAGTGCGTCTGAAGGTCAGCTTCTGAACAGTGCGTCTGAAGGTCAGCTTCTGAACAGTGCGTCTGAAGTACTGTTCCAGCTTCTGAAGGTCTAGCTTCTGAAGTACTGTTCAGCTTCTGAAGATCCAGTTTCTAAACCAGCTTCTGAAAATGCACACACTGAGTTTTCAGCTTCTGAAGACGTGCTGCTTGTATATTTGATTTTAGCAAAACATGTAGTCAACAACCAAATACCCAATAATCTCCCTCTTTGGCAAATTTTTGGCTAAAATCAATTTCTTCACAAAACAAAGAACGCAACCATGAAGAACATAACACAAATGTAGCAACAGAGTCAGCAGCGGATGATTCACTACATTCCACACATATACTCCTCCTGAACTACCTCTGAACAGATATTCAGGAACAACATAACTCAGGAACTCCCCCTAAAACACACATTCAAGAACTCCCCCTGAAACAAACATTCAGGAACTCCAACTCCCCCTGAACTGTTGAACAGCTTCTGAAGCAAACACATACTTATTTCTCCCCTTTTTAGCCAAACAATGTTGACAAAACAACCAGCAAACACCAGGAGCAGAGAAACACAAGAAACAGAGCATAAGCACATCACTAAATTCTATTCAGAGTTTGTTGGATATCTATGTGTTGGCTACATGTTTGGTAAAATCAAAGTGTGCAAGCAAAACGTCCTTAGAAGTTATTTTGGGTCTTCAGAAGCTGGATATTGGGTTTCAGAAGCTGTTACTGTTCATCAGAAGCTAGAATGGTCTTCAGACGCTGGTACTGTTCATCAGACGCTGAACTGGTCATCAGACGCACTGTTCAGACGTTGACTTTTGTTGACCTTCAGAAGCTGAACTTCAGAAGCTGGTTTCTGCGTCTGAATTCTGTTAAATCTCTCATAGTATCTTTTGATGATTTGTTTGAAGATTTATTGAGGCTGCTGTTTCTAGAAGGCTGATTTTTTTTGCGTGAAGATCTTTGTTGAAGATTGGTTTCTTTTATTGATGAATATATTTTCAAAGGAAACTTTGCAAAATATAATTCAGAAATATATGTGCTTCTATTTGCTTCTAAAATAATTCTGGGAGTATATCTTTGAAGATTTGGTTCAGAATTATGTGAGCAGCTAAAGATTATAAATAGAAGGCTTTGCTATTGAAAAACTTGCTCATCTCAAGAATTAAAAGAGTCTTAGTGTTTTTGAGTCTGTGAGTTGTTGCTCTGTTTTTGTGCACCACTCATCTGTTAGAGTTGGTTGTTTGTTTTTCAGTTGTAATCACTTAAAGCTTTTAAGCACAAGTGATGTTTTTGTTATTTTGAAGAGTGTCATCATAATTGTTTAGAGTTTACAATCACTGGGACTGTGATTGTTTTATTAGGAAGTAAGTGGGTTCTTATATCTAGGAGTTCCTAGGTAGAAGTCTATACGGGTAGTGATTAAGTGATAAGGCTGGGAACAGGGGCTGTGTCTTGAGTCTTTGAATTGATACTACTTAGTGGATTTCCTTCCTGGATTGGAATCCTCCAGACGTAGGTGAAGTTTGCACCGAACTGGGTTAACAAATATCCTGTGTTCCTTTACTTTCTGCACTTTAATTTTCTGCTTCTGAACTCTTGCTTTCATACTCTGTTTTACTGGTTCAGAACCAGTACCTGCCAGGAATTTCAATTGGTATCAGAGCAGGCACCCTGCCTGTTTTAGAGTGAGCTCCAGGGAAGGTTTTTCTGGCAAGAATGGATAAGGAAGTTGTTCAATGTGATACTGAAGAAAGCATCAGGCAATTTGATAAAAATTTGAAGAGATTGGACAGAAAGCCAAGACCTAATGTCAAAGAACTATACATCAGAACTGAAGAAGTGTACAAGGAACTAGAAAATCAGAAGAAGACTATCAGTAAACTTCAGGCTGAAAGGAGTGAACACTTGGTACAAATTTCTGATCTCAAAGATGAGGTAATCCATTTGAACTCTCAACTTGAACATTTGAAGAAGCAGGTCAGAATGTTGAAGAGTCAGAACCAAGGGAAACCAAGTGGTATTGGATTTGATGATAGGACCTTGAACAATAAAAAGCAACATCCAGCCAAAAGGTTCACTGCAGTTGTTAAATCATGTGATCCAATGAAACATCAGAACCAAACTCAGGGATCTAAAGACAAGAAGGCATCTCATCCTTGGGTATGTCAACATTGTGGTAAAAAGGGACACATTAAACCTTTTTGTTACAAGCTGCATGGATAGCCCAAGCATTTTCAACACAGAAAAGTGGTACCAGCTGTGAACAAAAGCAAGGTGAAGAAGGAATGGAGACCCAAACTCAAGATTGTTGAAGGCAGCAAAGGTCCAAATATTAGAATCCAAGAGGATTATCCTAAGGACCTGATCATAGGGAATCTGAATGAAGAAATTACCAACAGATCTAGAGATTGTGCCAAGAGGAGGATGAAGAACTTTGCTCTTATGAATGCAAGACATAAGACAACATCTGATGCAACACATGTGAAGATAATCAAAGATGATGATGATGCAACTGTGTTCCCCTCTAAAGTTGTTGTTGATCACCCTGAGTCTACCCCATCTAAGTCTGATGATGGTTCTGATGACCCTGTGAAAACCAGTCAAGAAAAGACTCCTGGAAAGTATGCCTGTAAGTTTGTTGTTGTGTCACCTTCTGACAATTTGCAAGAGAAGGAGACTGATGAGAATTCCCAGGATACTGTGTCTGACCAAGAAGTTCAAGAAGTTAGTTCTGACATAGGTTCTGATGTGGAGTCTGATGTTGAACCTATTGGAAATAGGCTTGAACAAAGTGTAGGAAAGAGACTGGATCCTAGTGAATCTGAGGATGATGCTAACATCAGACTCTATGTGCAGAAGAGGATTGCTAAACTTCAGAAGAAGATGGCTAGGAAGAAGGTTCTGAATGTGCCTGAAGCACACATCAACTGAGCAGCATCTGATGTTGTGTCTAATGAAGACTAAGCAACTTCTGATGCTGAGTCTGAAGACTGTCAAGTTTGTGACTGTTGTCTTGGATTTCTGTTTGTGTTTCTGGTCTGCAATTGTGTTGTACTCTGCAAATTTGTTTTGTTCTTCTGTGTGTGGACATTATGTGGTTCTGATCCTGATGCTGGTGTTGTGGTGAGTTCTGTGTTGTTAGTTTTGTGGTTCATTTGATTCCTTGTGTGATGTTTTGTGTTGTGTTTCTTGCTCCTGGTGTTTGCTGGTGTTTTGTCAAAATTGTTTTTGGCTAAAAAGGGGGAGAAACATGTGTGCTCTGTGTGGTCAGAAGCTACTGCTGATCTGTTTGCTTCAGGGGGAGAGTTTCTGCCTGTGTTTTGTTTTCTGCTGACTCTGGTTCAGGGGGAGTATTTCTTTGTGTCTCTGTCAGGAACTGTGTGTTTCAGGGGGAGTGTTCCTGAGTATGTGTGTCCTGTCAGAAGTTGAGCTGCTCAAGGGGAGTGCATAAGTGTTAAGTTCCTGAGTTGTGAGCTGTTTCAGTTTCAGAAGCAATATCTCAGAGTTTACTGCAGTTCAGAATTAAGGGGGAGAGTTGTTTGTGATGTGCTGAGTTGCAGGGGGAGTTTACTGGGAGTTTCCTGTCAGAAGCTGGTGTGTTTGTGCTTCAGGGGGAGTTTTTATGTGTGCTTCAGAGACTGAGTGTTTGTGTGTGCTTCAGAACTGTTGTGGATTTCAAAAAACTGAAGCTGTTTATGTTTAACATAGCATTTATCCGTTGCTGACTCTGGTGCTATGGTTAATTATGTGGAGTTCTTCATGGTTGATTCATTTGTGTTGAGTGAAGAACTTGGTTTTATGAAGAATTTGATTTTAGCCAAAAATTTGCCAAAGGGGGAGATTGTTGGATATCTATGTGTTGGCTACATGTTTGGTAAAATCAAAGTGTGCAAGCAAAACGTCCTTAGAAGTTATTTTGGGTCTTCAGAAGCTGGATATTGGGTTTCAGAAGCTATTACTGTTCATCAGAAGCTAGAATGGTCTTCAGACGCTGGTACTGTTCATCAGACGTTGAACTGGTCATCAGACGCACTATTCAGACGTTGACTTTTGTTGACCTTCAGAAGCTGAACTTCAGAAGTTGGTTTCTGCGTCTGAATTCTGTTAAATCTCTCACAGTATCTTTTGATGATTTGTTTGAAGATTTATTGAGGCTGCTGTTTCTAGAAGTCTGATTTTTTTTTGCGTGAAGATCTTTGTTGAAGATTGGTTTCTTTTATTGATGAATATATTTTCAAAGGAATCTTTGCAAAATATAATTCAGAAATATATGTGCTTCTATTTGCTTCTAAAATAATTCTGGGAGTATATCTTTGAAGATTTGGTTCATAATTATGTGAGCAGCTGAAGATTATAAATAGAAGGCTTTGCTATTGAAGAACTTGCTCATCTCAAGAATTAAAAGAGTCTTAGTGTTTTTGAGTCTGTGAGCTGTTGCTCTGTTTTTGTGCACCACTCATCTGTTAGAGTTGGTTGTTTGTTTTTCAGTTGTAATCACTTAAAGCTTTTAAGCACAAGTGATGTTTTTGTTATTTTGAAGAGTGTCATCATAATTGTTTAGAGTTTACAATCACTGGGACTGTGATTGTTTGATTAGGAAGTAAGTGGGTTCTTATATCTAGGAGTTCCTAGGTAGAAGTCTATACGGGTAGTGATTAAGTGATAAGGCTGTGAATTGATACTACTTAGTGGATTTCCTTCCTGGATTGGTATCCTCCAGACGTAGGTGAAGTTTGCACCGAACTGGGTTAACAAATATCCTGTGTTCCTTTACTTTCTGCACTTTAATTTTCTGCTTCTGAACTCTTGCTTTCATACTCTGTTTTACTGGTTCAGAACCAGTACCTGCTAGGAATTTCAGATTTTATAACTAGCACAACAGATAACAGCACACAAAGAACCACATCAGAACCAGTTTCAAAATCAGCATCAAAAACATCAGCACATAACCCATCACAGCACCAACATTAGAATCAGAACCACATAACCTCAGTGACACTTCTTAGACCAGCAGTATCACACAAACAATACTCACACACAAATTCTTCAAAAAAAGCTCATAACAAATTTGCTTAGTTGGCCCCTCAAATTTTCAAATTGCTTGGCATCTAAGGCTTTTATATCAGTAACATCTTCATCATCCTCAGCACACTGAACATAGGGCATGATATCATGCTTAACAACATCTTCATACTTACTAGGATTCACTTCCTTTCCTTTTAGAGCCTTCTGAACAGGGACTACCACCTTGCTCCAGACTTTAGATGGTCCAGCAACAGAAATCTTCTTTGCTACAGGAGTGGGCCTGCTGGCAGCAGCAACAGCCTTTCCTTTCCTCTGGGAAACACTTGCACATTTTGGTCTCCATTCCTTCTTGACCATGAATTTGTTTACAACTGGTTCCACTTTTCTTTGTTGAAAGTGCTTGGGGTATCCATGCAGCTTGTAACAAAATGGCTTTATGTGCCCCTTTTTACCACAGTGATAACATACCCAAGGATGAGAAGCCTTCTTGTCTTTAGATCCCTGAGGTTGGTTCTGGTGTTCCAACTTAGGTTTATCACAAGTTTTAACAGCAGTATTGAACCTTGTAGCTGGATTTTGCTGTTTCTTGTTCAGAGTCCTATCATCATACCCAATTCCATTTGGTTTCCCTTGGTTCTGACTCTCCAAAATCTCTTCTAACACATCAGTACCAGTGTTTAACATTCTGACTTGTTTCTTCATATTTTCAAGTTGAGAGTTCAGCTGGGTTACCTCATCTTTGAGATCAGAGATTTGTGCTAGATGTTCTCTTCTTTCAGACTGAAGTTGACTGATAGTTCTCTTTTGTTCTTCCATCTGCTTGCACACTTCTTCAAATTTATCATGCAACTTCTTGCAAAAAATAGCTGGTTCTTTGTAATTGGTAGCCAGTTCCTCACAAGATGATTCTCCATCACTTGACTCAGTAGCAGATGATGTCTCAGAACCTGATAGTGCTTCTGAAACCTTAACTTTATCACCAGACCTGCATCTACCAGTTAAAGCAAGAACATGCTTGGCTGATTCATTCCCCACTTCTCCTTCTGAGTCATCATCAGACCAAGTAGCTGCCAAACTTTTCTTCTTATTCTTGAGATATGTGGCACATTCTGTCCTGATGTGACCATATCCTTCACACTCATGACACTGAACACCTTTGGATTGATCAGTTCTTGTCTTCTTCAGAATCTTCTTAAATTGTTTACTCAGCATTACAAGATCCTCTGATAAGCTTTCATCATTTGCTGCAAAAGCAACACCTTTCCCCTTCTTATCAGTTCTGGCTATTTCAAAGTTCTGAAGAGACCCTATCAATTCCTCAACCTTCATGCTGGAGATGTCATGTGCTTCTTCAATGACAGTTACCTTCATATCAAATATCTTAGGTAGGGATCTGAGGATCTTTCTCACAAGTTTCTCATCAGATATTCTTTCTCTAAGAGACTCAAATAAGTTGGCCATGTCCATAACATTCATATAAAAATCGTGTATGTTCTCATCCTCCAACATTCTGAGATTTTCAAACTTGGTGGTGAGAAGCTGAAGTCTGGACAGTTTTACCTTTGATATGCCTTCATGAGTAGTCTTGAGAATCTCCCAAGCATCCTTAGCCACAGTACACTGCTTGATCAGTCTGAACATGTTCTTGTCCACTCCATTGAATAAAGCATTCAAGGCTTTTGAGTTTCCAAGAGCTAATTCATCTTCTTCCTTGGTCCACACTTCCTCTGGTTTTAATTCAGCTGTCTTCTTACCATCTTTGTCAAGCACAACAAGATGTTCTCAACCTTTCAGAACTGCTTTCCAGGTTTTACTATCCATAGATTTAAGGAAAGCACTCATGCGTGATTTCCAATATTCATAGTTGGAACCATCCAACAGTGGTAGTCTGTTCACAAATCCTCCTTCTTTCTCCATTATGCCAGAAAATATCTTCCCTAGAGCTCACCCAAATGCAGGCAGGGTGCCTGCTCTGATGCCAATTGAAATTCCTGGCATGACTGGTTCTGAACCGTAAAACAGAGTATGAAAATAGCAGTTCAGAAGCAGTAATAAAAAGGACAGAAAGTAAAGAACACAGATGATTTGTTAACCCAGTTCGGTGCAAACTTCAGCTACATCTGGAGGCTCCAAGCCAGGAAGGAAATCCACTAAAATAGTATCAATTCGAAGTCCTACGACACAGCCCCTGTTTCACAGCCCCTATGACAACAGCCCCTGTTTCACAGCCCCTTCTCACTTAATCACTACCCATGGTGTCGCGTCGAATTTCGGATGTCAAGCTATTGGGGAAGCTTTGAATCACTAATTCTAAATTACGACTGAACTTTTAATTTTTCGGGGAAAAAGGAAAAAAGTTCTAAATTACCTTGAGAAAAGATTTTAGGTTCGAAAGTCGATTATGCGAGGGGAAGGTATTAGCACCCCTCACATCCGTTGTACTCAACGGGAACCTCTTAGTCGGCTTAGGCTTAAAATGGTTCGATGTTTTACTTACGTGTTTAAACATGTATAAAAGGGAATATATAAAAGACATAATGCGGGATAAAGAAAGAGATAAAAACAAACGAAAAGGAAAAAAAAACAAGTTTTTTATTAATGGGCTTGACAAGATGTCGATCTTGCTCCTACGTATCTCCCGGTAGTCGGAGAATTCAAAGCGTACGTAGTTCTTTGGTAGAAAAACGTTTGTATGTTGATTCGTTTTAGTTAAAAAAAAGATTGATCGCGTCCGAGCGAAAAAAAGTTTGAAAATAAAGAAAAAGTGTAATGAAAATAAATGTCAACTGTTCGGGTTGCTGCCGAACTGGCCATTGACGACAAGAAAGTAAAAGTCAGCTGCTCGGGTTGTTGCCGAGCTGGCCACTGACGACAATGCATGAAAATAAATGATTTGATGAAAAAGTTTTACGCTCGGACGTGAGCAAAGGTTTTAAAAACGTACGAAGACGTACAAAGTTTTAAAATGGTGAAAGATGGACGCTAGGCGATAAGATCGCGCAAGGCGTGAATGTTTTTTAAAATAAATACAAACGCACTGAGGCGAAAAATTCGCGCAAGGCGTAAAAAGGTAAAAATAAAACGCGCAAGGCGCGAAAGGTTCGGATTGACCACGAGGGCCAAGAAAAGGGTAAAAATGGCCACAAGGGGGCCAATGGAAAGTTTAGCGTACTAGACGCGTCAAGGGTGGAATGACGATTGCCCGAGCGACGAGACATACGTCACGCATTCGTGCAATCGAGGTTTGGGGAGACATACGTCAAGCCATTCCCGTTTCATTCAAGTTTGTTTTTGTTGCTCTAAGGAATCTCAAAGGGAACCAAAGCTTTTTTTAAAAGGAAAGTAAAAAAAGAAAAGAAAACAACACGAACAAATTTGTTGTTCGGTTTTATTAAAAATCATGAACGTGACTTGTTGCTTAAGTTATTGAAACTCAAGAACAAGTTTGGTTCAAGTTTGAATGGCAAACACAATCATAAAACATGCAAAACGTTGGAAAGTTCACAAGTTCGGCCCAATTCGAGTTTGGTTAAAAAGAGTGAGCAAACTCGGCTTAAGTTCGCGTTTGGATTGAAAATCATGAACAACATGGTTGTTCAAGTTTGTTTTGAAATGGACGAACTTAGCTTGCTGCTCAAACTTAGTTTTTGAAAATATTAAGAACATAACTTGTTTCACAAGTTATTCAAAATTTGTCGCACGAACTTGTGAAATCTTCAAAGTTGTGCATGATTATGAATTGGGTTTGGACCAAAATGGTTTTAACCCTCTTTAGGTTCTGAATCAAGGGCTAGAATCCCAAAAACTTGACATTTGAATGCCTGATTCATGTTCTGAATTTCACATACTTCGCAGAGCAACCAGAACTTGGCTCTGCGAAGTCAGGTTCTGGTGTGTTCGCAGTGCGAGCAAGGCTTGGCTCTGCGAAGTATGCGAATTTCTTAACTCAGAAGCTGTTTCTGAACAGAAGTCCAGAAACTGCTTCTAAGCAAGATTCAGAACCTAAAGGAGGTTAAGAAACTTGACAAAAAGGAAGAAAAAAGGTAGAAAAACACAGTTTTAAAGCTTGGCCCCTTTGAGGTCCTTTTTGGGGTTCAAAGGAGGTTTTGGTTCACAAAGCAAAATTGGACAAAGCAAGATATGTAAACAGCATATACAATAGAAAAGAAAGGTTATAGGAGACTTACAGAACTCCTAGCAATGCTTGAACAAGACTGGAAGTAGCTTGCTTGCTTTGTGAAAGGTTATGAACAAGGTTCAAAGTGTTTGTGATGGACTGATTTTGTGCTGCAATGCAAAGGATTTTTGGTGTGATTTTCGTGTGTATTTGCTCTCTGAATTGGTCTGTTCTTGCCTGGTTTTTAGTGGGTTCAATTGTGTATTCAATGGTGTGAAATCCTAGTGCCTTGCATTCCCTTTTATAGGCAAAAATGCAATCTATGTAATGATGAACAATGATGAATAAAATCCTAAAACACTAGCTGATCATGAGCTAAACTCAGGCTAGATCACTTTGCATTTAATGCTAATGGATAGGAATTGCTTTGCCTTGTGCCAAGGGGCAAGGTCTTGACTGATCTCAGCCACAAATGCCATTGATTCTAGAAGGTAATGATGGTAAAATCTGTAAAACAGGGCAGCTGCAAAAGGGATGATTCTTGGGATCAATCCTTGCAATCTTGGAAGGTCAAACAATCAAAACGTGTACTGCCATGTACAGGGAGATTGGGGGAATCAAAATCAGCATGTGGGCTTATGTGTGGGGGAAGAAATTCAGGTCAAAACAGGGCATGTCACACAGCTTTTTTGCAACATAAACCACTTGGGATTGACTGGTTTTGGCAGGGTAAAAGGGGAGGAAATGGATCAAGCAGCTGGCTGGCGTGTTTAGGTTGGGTGAGGGGTCAATTTGGGGGGACAAAATCTGACCAAGGATAGCCAAATTGTTTGATCACATGAAAGGTTGGAAGAAAGTTCTTCTTTCCTTTTACCTTTAATGTCACACATTAAATCTTGCTATGCTGCACCAAATCAGTCACAAAATAACAAGAATGCAAGTAATAATGCTACTAATGATAATCCTAGTTGAAAGCAAAAAAGATGGACAACTATATAAAAATCTGCAGAATTTTCGCAGAGGTCGCAGTGCGAAGGTGAGTTCGCACTGCGAACTCCACTTTTTTTGATTTTTGTATTAAAAATAAAAGGTAAAAATGGGGAAATAAATAATAATATATAATAATAATAATAATGATAAAAATGCAAATGGCAATAAAAATGAATAAAAATAGTAATGACAATGAAAATGATGATTGTAAATAAAACTTAATAATATTAAAAGATAAAAACTAATAGTAATAAAACAATAATGATATTATTAAAGGAAAATAAAATAACATAACAATAATAATATTAAGGATAATGATGATGATATAAAATATTATAGCAATAATAAAAATAATAAAAGGTAAAAAATAAATAATGAGATAATAAAAATATAACACCCAAAAAAATATAAGTCAAAAAATGGGGTATGACAGATGCCCCTATTTAAGTTTCTTCGTCCCGGAGGTTGAAAATGTGATTTGAAATGGACGGGCCGAAGAGACTTAAATATAGAGTACGCCATTTTTTGACTAAATATTTTTCCGAGTTATAAATGCTATAAATGCATGCAATGCAAATGTTATGAATGCTTGTAATGTAAGTATGGATGCAATAGATAAAAAGGAAGACCACACTGGGGATAGGTGTCAGCTGTTCGGGTGGTCACCGAACTGCCACTGACAACAAAGAATGAAAAGGCAAATGCCAGCTGTTCGGGTTGTTGCCGAACTGGCCACTGGCGACAAAAGAATGAAAAGAATGTCAACTGTTCGGATGTTGCCGAACTTGCCATTGACGACGGGAAAATAAATGTCAACTGTTCGGATGTTGCCGAACTTGCCATTGACGACAGGAAAAAGAAATGTCAACTGTTCGGATGTTGCCGAACTTGCCATTGACGACAGGAAAATAAAATGTCAACTGTTCGGATGTTGCCGAACTTGCCATTGACGACAGGAAAATAAAATGTCAACTGTTCGGATGTTGCCGAACTTGCCATTGACGACAGAAATAAAATGTGAAAGATGTCAGCTGTTCGGATGGTTACCGAACTTGCCACTGACGATACTGGGGATGCGGCTGACAAGCCGTTCCTTACAAAAAATGCCCCTTCAATCGGGGAGAAAGAATGCACAAGCTGTTCATTGGAGAACTTGCCACTTGGCACAACACTGGGGGGTACGCACAAGCTGTTCATTAAAGAACTGTCACTTGGCGTAAAGACTTGACAAAAAGACGCGCAAGCTGTTCGTTTGAACTGCCACTTGGCGCAAAAGGATGACATCTCTGTAACAGACGAACTGGGGATGACACTGGGAAAAAAGAATACACGAATTGCTCGCGATTGTTTGGTAAGACTCATGATGGTTAGAAATAACCATGTATGATATGTTGTATGCATATGTATGAATGTATGAATGTATGTATAAATGCATAAATGTATGAATGAATGAATGTATGACTGTCACTGGGGACGTCGTGTGAGAGATGGACTTGTACTGGGGATACCCAACATGTTTGTTAAGGAATTGCCCCTTGATACGATGAAAAACTTGCACAAGCTGTTCGTTAAAGAACTATCGCTTGGCGAAAATGAGGATGACATCCCTAGACCAGACAGACTGGGGATGACACTCGACTGTTTGTTGTGGGAAATGCATGATATGAATATGAGATGCATGCTAATGAATGATTATGATATGATGCATGAATTATGCTGACCTGGGGGATGACAGACGTCACGTGGGACGCTGGGGGATTATGATTTGAATGCCGAGCAAAGTCGGGCTTGGATGATGTAAGACTCCACTGGGGGGGTATGCCAATAAGATTGGGCTTCGCTTGTGAATTCACTGGGGATATAAGGATCATTTTGGAAGCATGATCGATATCCAGCCTTCGATGCCAATGGTGGTTGGGCTTTTTGTGGGTAGGTGCCAAGGACAATTGGACTTTCGATTGATTGGACAAAGATTGACTTCCTGGGGAGTTTGTTTGACCGATGAACAAAGAATGTTCAAAGAAAGAAAATGTTTTATTGATTTTTGTTTGGTTGGTTTGGAAGGACAAGGTCCTTTGCCTACATACCCGAATGGGATCAAAACCGATGTAGTTCGGGCTCTCGCCCGGGTACGACCGACAAACTTGGTGAGACAAGATTAGACTGGTAAAATGAAAAGTGGACCGACGTCACATTGCAAACACTCGGTAACCTTAATGGGGATGATGCCACATGGGATACATCCAACTACTGACGGGGTAAAGTCGTAACAATTGATGAGGAACACATACCTCCTGGGGAGATTGTTTTAATCCACTAGGGGATATGATTGGATGCCGAGGGAGGTCGGGCTTTGGTTGTTATTGGATGCCGAGCGAGGTCGGGCTTTGGTAAGGTGCCGAGCGAGGTCGGGCTTTGGTAAGGTGTCGAGCGAGGTCGGGCTTTGTTATGGGATGCCGAGCGAGGTCGGGCTTTGGTAAGGTGCCGAGCGAGGTCGGGCTTTGGTAAGGTGCCGAGCGAGGTCGGGCGTTGGTAAGGTGCCGAGCGAGGTCGGGCTTTGTGATTTGGTTGCCGAGCGGGGTCGGGCTTTTGTTGGTTGCCGAGCGAGGTCGGGCTTTGGTTGGTTGCCGAGCGAGGTCGGGCTTTTGTTATGGATGCCGAGCGAGGTCGGGCTTTGGTTATGGATGCCGAGCGAGGTCGGGCTTTGTGATTTTAGTTGCCGAGCGAGGTCGGGCTTTTGATGTGATTGTGTTTGTAAGGGCCTATGAAAATTGGGCTTTTGTTGGTAATGAGGTTTGTGAGTGCCAATGGGAATTGGGCTTTATGGTAATGTAGGTGCCAATGATGATTGGGCTTTGGATGGAAATTGTATTTGTGTGTGCCAATGAGAATTGGGCTTTTTGTAGGAAATTGTGAGGAATGCCAATGACGATTGGGCTTAATGTGAAATTGTAGTTGTGATTGCCAATGACAATTGGGCTTTGCTTGTGATTAGGTGCCAATGAAAATTAGGCTTAGGGTTTGCCAATGAATATTGGGCTTTGGGTCGCCAATGAATATTGGGCTTTTGTTTGCCAATGAATATTGGGCTTTGGGTTGCCAATGAATATTGGGCTTTTTGATTGGTTGCCGAGCGAGGTCGGGCTTTGTTTTGGGTTGGCAATTTTGATGTTCCAAGGTTGCACTAAACACAAAGTTTATATCATACAACTTAAGTTAAAAACATGTTTATCGATGAACCAACCTATCACTCATTTAAGTAGATGAATAAATTGAAATATTAATGCGGGGGGTATTAAACACTCACCCGGCAAGTTTGCTAACATTCCGATCGAGTTATATGTCCATCTAATCATCGTTTCTAAAAGCATGAAAGCATTGATCACAAGGTCTTTGAGGGTTGTAATTTGGCTGGGTTACAAAAGAAATGTCATATGTGGGGAAATTGAATTCAAATGGCCAAGCAAAGGGACATTCTTTCTAATTACACACCTCCTCCTTATTTTACACACCACTTTTGGTGATTTGCAAATACTTTTGTTTGACCTTGACAACCTTTTGATTTACTGATTTCTCTCTTTTTTCCTTCTCTTTTGAGATTTCTTGATTTGTTTTTCTTTCTTTTTCTCTTTTTTTTTTTTTTGTTGTCAAGATCAAATAAGAAATTCACCAATTGCTTGATACACACAACCTCCCTTTTTCAACTTAATTCAAGATGATACCCTAATTGAATGTTCCTTCCTCCTTCGGCATGGGACAATGATCATGAAGGCTAAGGGTTCAAAATGGAAGAAAAATATCAGAATTCAAATGATTTAACTATGAACTGAATTGTTTTACAAACTTCGGCAATTTCAATAAGCAATTGAGCTTATGAAAGTTGGCAGTTCATAGTTAATGATTCTGATTCATTAGGCTCAAAGGGGTTTAACAAATACTCACTGCTCACAGGGTGGGCTATTTGTGGTCAAGTGTTTTCACTCGTTTTCAAAAAAAAAAAAAAATGCCTTGATCCTATCAATGCTTTCATACAATCTAAAACAACGTTCAGATTTAACATAACAAAATCGAGTTAGACAAAAAATGCCGGTCTCCATGCATATGTATAATGATGATTTTGAGGATTCCTCACATTTTGGCTGGTTCTAAATGGTTCACAGAATAAACACATCAAAAACACAAACTGTATGATATAACTTATGTATTAAGTGCTTGTCAACGCAAACTGTATTGGATGCCGAGCAAGGTCGGGCTTTTGTTGATTGTGCCAATGATGATTGGACTTTTGTTTGAAATTGGGTTAAAGGCCGCAGTAGCCTGGGGGAAGGTAACCTCGGGTTGAGGTACCGAAATCTCTTGAAGAGTAGTGGGAATTGGGATGAATTCCTCATCAAAGTTGAACGGCATGCCCCATGTACAGCCGGGGCCTATTGTTATATGTGTGGGTTGCTCTGGGACGACGATCCACTTTTCTTGACGGGTTGACACATAGTGTTGCGAACGAAATGCGAACACCGAAGACTCAATGCGGATTGTAAGAAATCCTTGAGGTAAGAAGGGGAACGAGTTTTGGACTCGAAGACAAATGTACGCATGTCATGCATGATGTATGTATGCAATGTATATGACAAAATATGCCCCTTTTTTTTTGAAAATGCATATTCAAAAAATCATTTTTATGAATGCAAATGTATGGTATGCAAAGGTATGTCATGTATGTTCAAAATTTCCCCCATCCTCACGTGTAGGCTCTAATAGGTAAGATTCCTAAGAAGAGGTCCTTAGAGTCATTAACCTCATATGGAATTAGGGTTGTCTATGGACATACGTCGACATGACTTCAATTAATTCCATATGAGAATCTCGTCTAAGCGGGGTTGGGCATCCTACCTCACGGACATACGTCAACGCGGGCTTCCGCACACAACCCCCTGCTAACTTAGTTTTTTTCTCGAGCTCGGGTAGAGAGCCTCACACGTCCGGCATTAACCCGAACAATGTGGAGTAACATCGCTCAAGTAACCCCCACAATTGAGATATATATATGAAAATGAAGCACAAATGATATATATATATATATGCAAAGTATAAGAATAAACAAGACAAATAATGACAAGAAGACATAAACACGTAAGTAAAATGAACCAAATTAGCCTAAAAACCGACTGAGATAGGCTTGACTCGTTTATGCAAAAACAAAGTGTTTCATGCATATCCCCAGTGAAGTCGCCATTTCTGTCGCGTCGAATTTCGGATGTCAAGCTATTGGGGAAGCTTTGAATCACTAATTCTAAATTACGACTGAACTTTTAATTTTTCGGGGAAAAAGGAAAAAAGTTCTAAATTACCTTGAGAAAAGATTTTAGGTTCGAAAGTCGATTATGCGAGGGGAAGGTATTAGCACCCCTCACATCCGTTGTACTCAACGGGAACCTCTTAGTCGGCTTAGGCTTAAAATGGTTCGATGTTTTACTTAAGTGTTTAAACATGTATAAAAGGGAATATATAAAAGACATAATGCGGGATAAAGAAAGAGATAAAAACAAACGAAAAGGAAAAAAAACAAGTTTTTTATTAATGGGCTTGACAAGATGTCGATCTTGCTCCTACGTATCTCCCGGTAGTCGGAGAATTCAAAGCGTACGTAGTTCTTTGGTAGAAAAACGTTTGTATGTTGATTCGTTTTAGTTAAAAAAAAGATTGATCGCGTCCGAGCGAAAAAAAGTTTGAAAATAAAGAAAAAGTGTAATGAAAATAAATGTCAACTGTTCGGGTTGCTGCCGAACTGGCCATTGACGACAAGAAAGTAAAAGTCAGCTGCTCGGGTTGTTGCCGAGCTGGCCACTGACGACAATGCATGAAAATAAATGATTTGATGAAAAAGTTTTACGCTCGGACGTGAGCAAAGGTTTTAAAAACGTACGAAGACGTACAAAGTTTTAAAATGGTGAAAGATGGACGCTAGGCGATAAGATCGCGCAAGGCATGAATGTTTTTTAAAATAAATACAAACGCACTGAGGCGAAAAATTCGCGCAAGGCGTAAAAAGGTAAAAATAAAACGCGCAAGGCGCGAAAGGTTCGGATTGACCACGAGGGCCAAGAAAAGGGTAAAAATGGCCACAAGGGGGCCAATGGAAAGTTTAGCGTACTAGACGCGTCAAGGGTGGAATGACGATTGCCCGAGCGACGAGACATACGTCACGCATTCGTGCAATCGAGGTTTGGGGAGACATACGTCAAGCCATTCCCGTTTCATTCAAGTTTGGTTTTGTTGCTCTAAGGAATCTCAAAGGGAACCAAAGCTTTTTTTAAAAGGAAAGTAAAAAAAGAAAAGAAAACAACACGAACAAATTTGTTGTTCGGTTTTATTAAAAATCATGAACGTGACTTGTTGCTTAAGTTATTGAAACTCAAGAACAAGTTTGGTTCAAGTTTGAATGGCAAACACAATCATAAAACATGCAAAACGTTGGAAAGTTCACAAGTTCGGCCCAATTCGAGTTTGGTTAAAAAGAGTGAGCAAACTCGGCTTAAGTTCGCGTTTGGATTGAAAATCATGAACAACATGGTTGTTCAAGTTTGTTTTGAAATGGACGAACTTAGCTTGCTGCTCAAACTTGGTTTTTGAAAATATTAAGAACATAACTTGTTTCACAAGTTATTCAAAATTTGTCGCACGAACTTGTGAAATCTTCAAAGTTGTGCATGATTATGAATTGGGTTTGGACCAAAATGGTTTTAACCCTCTTTAGGTTCTGAATCAAGGGCTAGAATCCCAAAAACTTGACATTTGAATGCCTGATTCATGTTCTGAATTTCACATACTTCGCAGAGCAACCAGAACTTGGCTCTGCGAAGTCAGGTTCTGGTGTGTTCGCAGTGCGAGCAAGGCTTGGCTCTGCGAAGTATGCGAATTTCTTAACTCAGAAGCTGTTTCTGAACAGAAGTCCAGAAACTGCTTCTAAGCAAGATTCAGAACCTAAAGGAGGTTAAGAAACTTGACAAAAAGGAAGAAAAAAGGTAGAAAAACACAGTTTTAAAGCTTGGCCCCTTTGAGGTCCTTTTTGGGGTTCAAAGGAGGTTTTGGTTCACAAAGCAAAATTGGACAAAGCAAGATATGTAAACAGCATATACAATAGAAAAGAAAGGTTATAGGAGACTTACAGAACTCCTAGCAATGCTTGAACAAGACTGGAAGTAGCTTGCTTGCTTTGTGAAAGGTTATGAACAAGGTTCAAAGTGTTTGTGATGGACTGATTTTGTGCTGCAATGCAAAGGATTTTTGGTGTGATTTTCGTGTGTATTTGCTCTCTGAATTGGTCTGTTCTTGCCTGGTTTTTAGTGGGTTCAATTGTGTATTCAATGGTGTGAAATCCTAGTGCCTTGCATTCCCTTTTATAGGCAAAAATGCAATCTATGTAATGATGAACAATGATGAATAAAATCCTAAAACACTAGCTGATCATGAGCTAAACTCAGGCTAGATCACTTTGCATTTAATGCTAATGGATAGGAATTGCTTTGCCTTGTGCCAAGGGGCAAGGTCTTGACTGATCTCAGCCACAAATGCCATTGATTCTAGAAGGTAATGATGGTAAAATCTGTAAAACAGGGCAGCTGCAAAAGGGATGATTCTTGGGATCAATCCTTGCAATCTTGGAAGGTCAAACAATCAAAACGTGTACTGCCATGTACAGGGAGATTGGGGGAATCAAAATCAGCATGTGGGCTTATGTGTGGGGGAAGAAATTCAGGTCAAAACAGGGCATGTCACACAGCTTTTTTGCAACATAAACCACTTGGGATTGACTGGTTTTGGCAGGGTAAAAGGGGAGGAAATGGATCAAGCAGCTGGCTGGCGTGTTTAGGTTGGGTGAGGGGTCAATTTGGGGGGACAAAATCTGACCAAGGATAGCCAAATTGTTTGATCACATGAAAGGTTGGAAGAAAGTTCTTCTTTCCTTTTACCTTTAATGTCACACATTAAATCTTGCTATGCTGCACCAAATCAGTCACAAAATAACAAGAATGCAAGTAATAATGCTACTAATGATAATCCTAGTTGAAAGCAAAAAAGATGGACAACTATATAAAAATCTGCAGAATTTTCGCAGAGGTCGCAGTGCGAAGGTGAGTTCACACTGCGAACTCCACTTTTTTTGATTTTTGTATTAAAAATAAAAGGTAAAAATGGGGAAATAAATAATAATATATAATAATAATAATAATGATAAAAATGCAAATGGCAATAAAAATGAATAAAAATAGTAATGACAATGAAAATGATGATTGTAAATAAAACTTAATAATATTAAAAGATAAAAACTAATAGTAATAAAATAATAATGATATTATTAAAGGAAAATAAAATAACATAACAATAATAATATTAAGGATAATGATGATGATATAAAATATTATAGCAATAATAAAAATAATAAAAGGTAAAAAATAAATAATGAGATAATAAAAATATAACACCCAAAAAAATATAAGTCAAAAAATGGGGTATGACACATGGTATTTCTACCTAGGAACTCCTAGATATAAGAACCCCTCTTACTTCCCACTCAAGCAATCACTGCCCCAGTGATTGTAAACTCTAAACAAATCAACTAAGATGAAGACACACTTCAAAACATCAAAGTCACTTTTGCTTAAAAGCTTTAAGTGAATTACAACTCAATAAACCTAAACCAACTCTAACAGATGAGTGGTGCACAGAAACAAAGCACAAGGCTTACAGACTCAACAACCTAAGACTCTTTCAATTCTAGCTTTTTGTTGAGATGATATCTTCTTCAATAGCAGCGTCCTCCTTATATAGACTTCAGCAGCACATAATTCTGAACAAAATAATCTTCAACAGATATTGTTCTAAAATTCTTTAGAAGCTCATAGAAGCAAATATATTTCTGAAATATTTTTTCCAAAGATTGCTTTGAAAATATATTCTTAAATAACAGGAACAAATCTTCAACAAAGATCTTCACGCGAATTAATCTGCCTTCTAGAAACATCAGCTTGGATAAATCTTCAATCAAATCTTCAAAAGATTATGTGAGAGAATTAACAGCTTGAAGACACAAATTCTGAACGCAGAAACCAGCTTCTGAAATGCAGCTTCTGAAGGTCAACGAAAGTCAGCGTCTGAACAGTTCGTCTGAAGGTCAACGAAAGTCAGCGTCTGAACAGTGCGTCTGAAGGTCAGCTTCTGAACAATGCGTCTAAAGGTCAGCTTCTGAACAGTGCGTCTGAAGTACTGTTCCAGCTTCTGAAGGTCCAGCTTCTGAAGTACTGTTCAGCTTCTGAAAATCCAGCTTCTGAACCAGCTTTTGAACCAGCTTCTGAAAATGCACACACTGAGTTTTCAGCTTCTGAAGACGTGCTGCTTGTATATTTGATTTTAGCAAAACATGTAGCCAACAACCAAATACCCAACACCCTTAACCAGGCAGTTTATAGTGTACCTTAGTTAGTGGTACAAGGCTATTATCAGGATAAGTATATTTTATATACCAGGAATAATTAACTATCAGGCTAAATTTATGTGACTTCTGTGATCTCGCAGTTAGAGAGCACAGGGGGTTCCAGTATTGCTGGAATGGGAGGAACCTTCCGCGAGGATAACCCACACATAAGTTTATTTAAAAGATTATTGTGACTTCTGTGTTCTCACAGTTAGAGAGCACAGGGGGTTCCAGTTATAGCTGGAATGGGAGGAACTTTCCGCGAGGATAACCCACACAATACAGGCAAGAGGAGTCTGGTGATTAGCCTATTATAGGAATTTTCACTGGTTATTAGGAGAATGTGCTTCGGGGTTACTCCACTCGGGGGCATTCCATAAAATGAACTCAGATAATAATGTTTGTTACACGCTAACATCTAACATAATATTGTCAGTTTATACTTTGTTATGTTATCAGGCAGTAAATACCATCATGCAGGTATCAGGTGGTGATCTTAGGTATCCCCTCGATCACCAAGTTATCAGGATATAGTCTAGTTTTAGGACTATACAGTTATCAGGTTCAGGCAGGTATAAACCCTTTATGGGTAAGGTTAAAGCTTGGCGATCATAGGATTCCCGAGATTGCCAAAAGTAGGCATGGCGACCCTAGGTTCCCTGAGGTTGCCAACAGTAGGTTGGGCTGGAGCTCACTGAGATATTATGTCTCTTCCCATTCCTTCTGATGCAGGTTCACAGGTTGCACGCAGCAAGGGTAAGGAGAAAGCTTTGGACTGATCGTGCTGGTTTTTTAGTTGTTTCAGTTAACTTGTAATCAGATGTTGTACTTTTGATGTATAAATACCAGATATGATATGTATTAACAGTTGGATGTATTAATACTTATGTGATGTATTATTATGAGTTAACCTTTTTGTATTGTAAATTAATGCATCCAGTACGAAATTCTAATACTCGTATAGACAATCTTTATATGGGTGTTACAGACGTCATGGTGGCATGAAGGTTGAAACAAGTCGCGGCAGAGCCGACAACTACCAACCCCGCCTGGGGTTTTGAGCTGGTGCTGCCGTGTTAAAACAGTGAATGCACCACCATTTAAAAGATCTACTTCTTTAAAATTGAGGGTTTGGATTGGGGAGAAAGAAGATTAAGGCGGCGAGGTTGTCCTTTAGAGAGGCGAGAGGTTCCGCGATGATTCAAACAAAAAAAATAATACAAAACTCTTCTTCATTTGTGTATACTTGGTAATCATATAAGTTAGTAATATTAATAAAAGGTATACACGAAAAAAAATACATTTAATCATTTGCATAAGAACTTATACTTACGGGAAAAAAAACTATTTTTTAAGGGCTTATGGTTAGGGGCCGAGGGAGTATTAATAGAGAAATATTTATGTAGTCACAACACAAATAAAAATTATTTGGCGCACACATGAAAAAGTATATATAACTTGATTATTTCAAAAACTACATATGTTTTAATTCTTTTCTCTTTCACCTTTTTTCATTTGTGTGTGCACACCCAAATACATTTTATTTGGGGTTGTGAACATGCAAGTGTTGTTGGAATACTTAATTGATAAGTGATCAAATTAAAAAAACACACCTAATTATATTTCTATTTTGATAATTAATAAATATAAGTTTAATATGAGTGGATATCCTAATAACCTTTTGGCTTAATTGCATGTTTGATCCTTTATGTTTATTTTAGGTTTCAAGTTGGTCCCTTATGTTTTAAAAGTTTCATGTTGGTCCCTTACGTTTAAAGTTTTCAAGTTGGTCCAAAACGTTACTCGCGTTGGAATAAGTTAGTCTCTTCCACGACATGATATTGGGTTTAATAAAACAAAAAAAATTAAAAAAAATGTTTTAAAACTGATTTTCTAAATAAGTTAAATATCATCACCCATATTGTCAACCTCAATCTTTAAACGGTCAAGTGACGAAGGGACTAACTTATTCCAATATGAAAAACATTTTGAACCAACTTGAAACTTTTAAAACATAAATGACCAACTTGAAACTTTTAAAACATAAGGGACCAACTTAAAACCTAAAATAAACATAAGGGCCCAAATATGCATGTAAGTCTAACCTTTTTCAACAATGAGAACCTTAGTTGACGACATTCACAATCTCCAATATACCCTACATAAAATCATCTCTTTGCCTCTATATTTAAAGCATTAACATTATCGATTGAGGAAGAACCAAAAGTCAATGAGTATTCATTACTCGTCTCTATATCTTTATGTTTTAAGATTGTTGTCAAGAGACTTTTCTCCATGAATCCAAGTATTCGTATAATCTTTAATGTTTCAACATGTCATAAATCCTAATTATATCATATATATAGTTGTATTGATTATTTGATTAATTATTAGATTTATGGTATTAATAATAGAATCTAGATCATAGATTCCAACAAGATGATGATGTAGGAGTAGCAGCACCACAAGGGCAAATGGTCAACTAGTAGTAACAACACAAACAAATGGAAGCACAAGAAGCCACATGTCTTTCCCTTAATCTCTCTTTCAAGCCCTCCAATGACCACCGAAAATTTTGCAATGGCCAATCACTTCACATATATTTTGCCACTTCTTAACGCTCTCCCGTTTTGTCTCTCTACCTATTTTGCTTCCTTTGTGCTCTTTCTTTTTCTCTCCTCCTCTTAACTTATTGATTCATTATTCTTCACTACTTTGACATCATCATGTGTTTTCATCAATATCTCCAAACCAACACAATTTGTTACACTTTTTTCAATATTTGTCACATGCAAAAAACATCTTCTGATATATAATTGTATTAAATATATGCCATGATGTCACTCACGTTCTTGGGATGGCCTAAATGTTACCTTTTTTCTTGGATCACGTGCAAACCATGTTTTGGATAGCTGTTTCTTGCTGTAGGGTCTTCTAGTGGGATTTGTTTGAAAATGGCTTCTGTCTCCTGTGACTGTTGAAATACTTATTTGAACTTTTTTTTTTCTTCTAAATTTTTTGAAATTGGGTTATATAAAATAAACTTTTTTGTTTGAGGGGTGATTAGATTGGATTGATGAATTGTGTAATGGGACAAGAATGGCACCAGGGAATTGTTGCAGCTCTGAGGTAGCAGCTACATTAAGTGTGTGTTCCATGGAAGATCAAAATGATGATACTTTGGGGAGTTTGAATCAAAATGTTGTTGGGAAGCCTCCAAGAGATCATTCTGCCACTATGCGTCATTGCAGCAGCTCTTCATGGCTGGTTGATTCGGTAATTACTCTAATCATAAAAAATAAAAAAAAATCTATGAATCAAAGCGATAAGAACTAAATCTCAATCTCAGTAGATCGTGACAACAAGAATACTATGCCACTTACACTACTAATTATATGTTCATTTGTATTTTGTTAATAGTGTTTATTAACAGTTATGTCTTATTCTATATTGTGGCTATAGGAGTCAAACATTAATACCATTGTTGGCCTTAAATCAAACACAGAAGATAAATCAGAGTTTCCACTTATATTGAGATCTGGAAGCTGTTCTGAGAAAGGACCAAAGCAATACATGGAGGATGAATTTATATGTATTGATATTCTTGGTGAATTTGTTGCACAACAACTAGACCTTCCATCTCCGTCAGCATTTTATGGGGTATGTTTCTTCCTAAGTTGAGTAATCTTCAATGTGGTTGTTTTTTTCATACATTTTAGATACTTATGGAGGTTATGTAATGTTAATATGCAGGTATTTGATGGACATGGTGGTGTTGATGCAGCATCATTTATCAAAAAATACATGCTTAAGTTTATAATTGAA
Source organism: Medicago ruthenica (assembly GCA_018208015.1). NCBI lineage: Eukaryota > Viridiplantae > Streptophyta > Magnoliopsida > Fabales > Fabaceae > Medicago > Medicago ruthenica. The sequence goes on from CM031375.1 coordinate 80,052,799, forward strand.
GATTCTCAATTCCCATCTAGCATTAAAAAAGCAGTTAAGAGTGCATTTGTGAAGGCTGATCATGCATTTAGAGATGCAAGCTCTCTTGATAGCTCTTCAGGAACCACTGCTCTAGTAGCCCTTGTCTTGGGAAGGTAAGGACACCATCTAGATCTATAAATTGTTGAATGAAATTGTAAGGCTAGATTTAAGTAGTCTCTTATTTTTGCGAATTGGAAAATACATTCATTAAATTGTAAAATATCATTCAAAATAGTCCCTCAGTTAACTTCTTCCATTAGAGCATGTGACGTGGCATATTAAATGAACATGTTACATTGCATGTTGATCCCACATTACTGTTAGCTCACTAGAGACTAATCTTCCTATGAAATTTAGGTCGTCTTAAAAACAAATTTGCCAAGAATTGCATTTAAGCAAATTAGTCCAAAATATACCTAAATCTCATAGGTATATTAGTCTCTAGTACTCTCTAGTGTGGAGAAATTGATGTGGGATCAACATGGAGGGGCCACATACTCAGTTAACGGGCAGCACCATAGTCTCTATTGAAAAAGTTAACTGATGGACTGTTTTGACTAATTGCTTACAATTTCATGGACAAATTTATCTATGTAGTCATTTTTCGTGTATGCTAGTAACAAGTTTTTAAGTCAATATGTCGCAATCATTGATATATTGTAAAAAAGAAAGGTCAAATACACATAATGCTATAAACGTTTAATTAAGTTGTTTATCAAAACATGTCTAACTTCCATTGTTGCAGGTCCATGCTGATTGCAAATGCCGGAGATTCGCGGGCAGTATTAGGGAAACGGGGCAGAGCAGTTGAACTTTCTAAAGACCATAAACCAAATTGCACATCTGAAAAATTAAGAATTGAAAAATTAGGTGGAGTTATCTATGATGGATACCTAAATGGACAACTATCAGTGGCACGTGCACTAGGAGATTGGCACATAAAAGGTACAAAAGGTTCAAAAAGTCCCTTAAGCTGTGAGCCAGAGTTAGAGGAAATTGTCCTAACAGAAGAAGATGAGTTTTTGATATTGGGATGTGATGGATTATGGGATGTTATGAGTAGTCAATGTGCTGTTACAATGGTTAGGAGGGAACTTGTGCAGCATAATGATCCTAAGATATGTGCTAAGGTACTTGTTGCGGAGGCACTTCAAAGAAACACTTGTGATAATCTAACAGTTGTTGTGGTTTGTTTCTCTAAAGATCCACCTCCTAAAATTGAAATTCCTAGATCACATAGGAGAAGGAGTATTTCAGCTGAAGGACTTGATCTTCTCAAAGGTGTGTTGAATGGTAGATGAAGAATGAATAAGTTTTGATTAGTGATTTGTACAGATTGAGTTTTTTTGGGTGCTCATACTAAAGGTACTATAGACATCCAATCCAATTTTTTAAGATATGGTTCATCAATAAGTCTCTTTTAGCCAAGTGGTGAATTGCACAAGAACACAACAAATTTTCGTTCACTGTTGATTCAGAAGAACTATGAAGTAAATTAGTTAATTTTTTTGGGCATGCTTTTCACTTATTATTAGTTTGTTTTTCATAATATATTTTTTAAGTTTGTTGTAAATTTGTAAGGAACATTCAATTTTGTTTTCTAATTGTTGTTGTCTTAAATTAAACATACTCTTTACCTTTATTATTAGAATCAAACAATAAACGCCATTTTGTACACTTACTTTATTGTATAGCATCTCATAGTTGGTAATCTAATAATTGCATATTCAATAGGAGCGACAGCTAATTCTCAAAAAAAAAAAAAAAAGTAGAGGACAGGTTTCAACAATTAATTTTGTACATCTTAAAAATGGTAGTTGGGTCTAACACAACCCCACAAAACCAGTTTGTGAGGTGAGGATTGCCCCCACTTATAAACACATTGTCAGACCATCTCCTATCCGATGTGGGACTCTTAACATACCCCCTCACGACCTGCACTATTCGGCTTGGTTCGTGGACATAAATGGTGGGTGGCCCGATAGCGGAAATATGATAGCAAGTGGTCCAATGGATCTTGAAGAGGTTATGATACCATCTTAAAAATAGTGGTTGGGCCTAACACAACCCCACAAAATCGGCTTGTGATGTGAGGATTGTCCCCACTTATAAACACATTGTCAGGTCATCTCATATCCGATGTGGGACTCTTAACGGTACATAATCAAACTAGGTTTAATTTAAATCAAAAACTTCTTATAATTTCCTAGATAGTTAGGATCTTGTTGGCAGATAATATGTAGTACTTCAGTTTTAAATTTAAGCATAAAATAATAATTTAAACAAATTTTTTTTAATGATAAAATTCAAACAAAGTTGACGAGTCTGGTTATAAATTTGAACCAAATACATCGGCTTTGTTTAAATTTTTTTTTTTATATTCGAGACCGTAGGAAGTAAGTATCTATGTCATCGGAATCTTAAGGGTTCTTTTATCCTAATTAGCCCAAACAGTCTAACTCATCTTAACCTTTTATATATTATTTTTGTCAACTAGACATTTCCTAATACATACTTCCTCTGGTCCTTATTATAAGAAATTTTTCAAAAAAAATCTTTGGACCTATTTATAAGAAAATGTCACATTTTTTAAGGTGTATTTATTGTGTAACAAACTTTTTTAACCTTCATTTAATGCTTGTCTTTTTAATGTTAGTGGGTATATTTAATACTTCACAAATTTTTATGAGGGTATATTTGTAAAAACATTTAAAAAGTTCCAACAATTAATGATTATCTTGGTTTTGATGTTTTTTGGTTTTTGTTCTTATATTAAGGACCGGAGGGAGTATTTTCTAAAAGACTCTTATTATTTAAAACGATTGTCTTATTCGGAAATACGATTTCCGACATTGTGTATTATTAATTGTGGACATTGATTCTAAGAAGAGAGGACAAACATTTTGAGAGGGAGAAAAAACAATTTAAAACTTACAAACAATATAAATATATAGTGTATGTCCAAATATGTGTTAAACAAACATTCATGTAATTAAAGTTCTTGTGAAAGTGTATCAAATTTATATACGAGAAACCAAGTGATTGGAGTGAAGTGGATAATGGGTATCACAAACTAAATACATTAGCTATTAAATTTTACTTAGCTCTTAATCCAACTCTGAATTACTAGAGTCATTCACCTAGAATCAACAGTGTTGACAAACAAAAATTATATATGAGAGAACTAGTGGGTTTTATTCATATTTGAATTTGAATCAAGAGAACATAAATGTTAAAAAAATGTTTTAGAGGGAAAATATTTAGGTGATCACAAACATTTTGACACATCATTTAGGAATACATATGTAGGGAACGTACAAAAAAAAATACATCCTCCCTTTGCTCCTGATTATAAAACATAAAAAAAATTTCTTTAAATACAAGACTCTCTACAAATTTATAAGATGTGTTTATTCTTTTTTAAGGAGGGTTAAAAAACGTGGTAAAAAACAAGAATAAACAGTTAACCGAACAAACTTGTACTTCAAGAACAAGAAGCATTGATTTTATTGAGAGTAGCTCTTGTCTTTCTCGCACACCATTTCATGAGAGATGAAACTATTACAACATTCTACAGTCCTGTCACGCCCTTACGCTTGTTTTCTGAAGTATCATTCGCATTTCCAACCACATTCTTCTTCTTCTTCTTTGCCACCAACACAAGACCACCTTTGCCAGCTAATCCTCGACCAAAAAACCGCTTCCGAAGCACTCCAAACCTTCAGATGGGCCTCAACCTTCTCCAAATTCACCCATTCACAATCCACATACCGTACATTAATCCACAAACTCTGCATTTTTCGTCGTTTTGATACCGTCAAGCAACTGCTCGACGAAATGCCTAACTCAATCGGAGCTAACCCGGGTGAAGATATCTTCATAACAATCGTCCGGGGACTGTCCCGGGCTGGAATGACCAGGCGGGTCATCACAGTTCTTGACTTGACTTACAAGTTTCATGGTATGCCGTCTTTGAAGATTTTTAACTCCATTTTGGATGTTCTTGTGAAAGAGGATATTGATATGGCTAGAGAGTTTTATAGAAAGAGTATGATGGAGAGTGGTGTTCGTGGTGATGATTATACTTTTGGGATTTTGATGAAGGGACTTTGTTTGACGAATAGGATTGGTGAAGGTTTTAAGCTTTTGCAGCTTATTAAGAATAATGGGGTTATACCAAATACTGTCATTTACAATACTTTGCTTCATGCACTTTGTAGAAATGGAAAGGTTGGTAGGGCTAGGAGCTTGATGAATGAGATGGTGGACCCGAATGAGGTTACGTTTAATATTTTGATATCTGCGTATTGTAAGGAAGAGAATTTGGTTCAAGCTCTTGTTTTGCTTGAGAAGTGCTTTGCATTGAGTCTTGTACCTGATGTTGTTACCGTGACTAAGGTGGTTGAGATTCTATGCAATGCTGGCCGTGTAACAGAGGCTGCTGAGGTTCTTGAGAGAGTTGAGAGCTTGGGGGGTTCACTTGATGTTGTGGCTTACAATACATTGATAAAGGGGTTTTGTGGAGTGGGAAAAGTGAAAGTTGGACTTCATTTCCTGAAGCAGATGGAGAATAAAGGCTATCTTCCAAATGTGGATACCTATAATATACTCATACATGGGTTTTGTGAGTCTAGAATGTTGGATTTGGCTCTTGATCTTTTTAATGATATGAAGACAGACGGGATCAAACAGAACTTTGATACGTTCGACACAATGATTAGAGGTTTGTGTTCAGAAGGAAGAATTGAAGATGGTTTTTCAATTTTGGAGTTAATGGAGGAAACCAAAGAAGGCTCTAAAGGGCACATTAATCCTTACAATAGCATAATATATGGTCTATTTAAGCAAAATCGTTTCGACGAGGCATCTGAGTTTCTATCAAAGATGGGAAAATTGTTCCCTAGAGCTGTTGACAGAAGCATGACTATTATACAGAAATGCAAGGAAGGTGCAATTGAAGGTGCAAAGAATTTATATGATAAGATGATTGATGAAGGTGGAATTCCATCTATTCTAGTTTATAACTCTCTTGTTCATGGCTTTTCGCAACAAGGTAGTATCCGAGAGGCAGTAGAGCTTATCAATGAAATGATAGCTAATAACTGCTTTCCCATTGCATCTACATTCAATGCTATCATCACTGAGTTTTGTAGACAAGGAAAAATTGAAAGTGCCTTGAAGTTCATGGAGGATATCAATGCAAGAGGTTGTGTACCAAATACAAAAACTTACAGTCCATTGATTGATGTGTTATGTAGGAAGGATGACCTTCAGAAAGCTTTGCAGGTCTTTTTGGAAATGGTAGAGAAGGGTATCCTTCCTGACCAATTTATTTGGAAATCACTGCTACTTAGTTTGAGCCTACGAAACAATTTCAGTAAGAATGTGTCCAACATAGATTATTTACTCTAGTGGATTAGGAACACTTCAAATTTGTTCCAAATGGTGGTTTCAACAGAGTAATTGTGACATCTGCTTTGGAGCATTCTATGTTGTCAATTATCCAATATCATACAAGTTATTGATAAGTGATCCCCAATTTACTTTATGAAATTGAGGCATTTAATAATTTGATCCCTGAAAGAAAAGAAATTTAAAAATGATCATGAAATAGAAATTTGTTGTTCACATTAGTTCTTTTAGTTACGTCAAATTAGTCTTTGAAATAGTCTCCATGAGACTATTGTGATAATCAATTTTAAACATCATTTTGAAATTTTGTTAGTTCCATGAATCCAATTGTTTGGCCCGACAATTCAGAACTGGATTTGGTGCATTTACTGCATCACCATTCACAAGATTTACATGTCTAATCTCAGATGAACGGCCGAGATTGTTTACAATGTATTTTAGATATATCATTTTGAAATGAGTGAATAGGCAAAAAAAAAAACCTGAAATTATAACTTTCGTCAAAAACCCCCTGACTTTTAAGAAACTTCAAAAACTCTCCTGAAATTGTCAAACGTCAGTCAACTACCCCCTCCGTTTGTTTTGGCTGTTAAACCCTATGACGTGGCAGTTAACTGTACATGTGGCACCTCCACGTGGACTGTATGTTATGCCACATCACAGGGGTAAATGACTATTTTTTTTATTTTTATTTTTTTTTGCTTTCTTCATCTTCTTCCTTCCACTTCTTCATCACCTTCATCAATATTCGTAAAAAAATCCAGACTTTTTTTTAAGAAACAACAATCATCATCATCTCGTTACTACACCTCCACCAACATCACCAACAATAACACCACCTAAGTTAATCAACAAAAATCCATCAACCCATGATCAACAAAATCTCTAACTCTTGTTAATTTCATGAAATAAATTGTCTGACCCTACAATTTCAATGATTAAATTTCTGATTCACAGCCACTTTGTTGGCAGGATTCTGCAGCATTAGATTGTGTGGCTATAATTTTAGCTTTTTTTATTATTGAAACTCAAGTTAGATATGTATACATACATGTTTTGTCGCCACATATTAATGATTGACACCAATAGTTTTAGTAATATTCTGTAGCTGGAGATTTATACAAATTAGGTCCGACATTCAATCTCTTAGCTCAGCAGGAGCACCCTTTAAACTCTCCTTAGTCCTTACTTGTTGGGGTATGGTATATTTGGTGGAAATCGAGGTAGATTTTTATCAATGATTTATACACACCTTGTATTTACTGGTTCCTGCAGACCTTATCTTTATGGTTATGGGTTTCCATAACAGGAATGGAGTCCTGTTTGGTGAAATATTGAGTTATCTTGTACATGAATTCACCATTTCCAATTGTAATCTGTGAATAAATCTCTCTTATTCCTCCACAATTCACAGTAGTATTCTTCATTTCCCTGTTTCTGTTATCATGCATTTTATGAATCTGTAATTGCATGCATAAGATATGAATCATGTTTTAATATTGTGAAATAAAATAATAAACAGGAACAAGTCAAATTTGACAAATAGTTTGATTGGTTGGCCATGACTAAGCCATTCAGGCAATAGTAGTTAGTCTGTCATTAAATGCAATCAGCATATTTGGATTCTTCTTTGGCTCTTAATATTTAAGATAGGTGAAGGCTACAGTGAGAGACCAAATCAGCCTTTTAAGATAACAATGAACAAATTTTCTTCGTTTCTTTATCATAGCAAGTCCAAAGATGCTCAGAAAGCGACATGAAGTCGTTGTCTTTTTCTTTTAGCCATGTTGTACGGTTGCAATGGATGGTAAGCAAATATCACACGATTGAAACAAGTACTTTCCTGTTTTTCCATATATTATAGCAAAATTTTGTAGAAATCAGATCACCCACCACAGAAAATCAAATTAAATATAGGTCATTCTAACGTGCCCTATAAGATAAAGTTTTCTCATTAAGTTCTGTTTATGAATTATAGGAGAAAATGCACTTATGTTTGGTTTCGATTTTGGAGGATCGAAAGTGATTCTATAGATTGTAGAATTTGATGTAGGAGGGTTTTTATAGTATTTTTAATATTTCAGTTTGTTATTTTTTTTGTTTTATTTCAGTTTGCTATTTTTCGGTCCATTAGAGTTTTTTATTTTCCTATTTAAGCTTAACAGTTGTAGCTTAATAGGCAACTTTTATTCATTCAATAATATTTTAAAGAGTTTTCTCAATTTCTGGTGGATTCCAGAACCCTATTTTCACAAGTTTGTCGCTTGCAAACTTGTTTCTTTTCAACCTAGGTTTAGCGTTTGCTATCCTACGCTTCCGACTGCGTCAGAATTGATCTTATCATGTTTGATGATTTAAAGGAGAATTGATTTTGTTTGTAGAATCGATTCTACTTAAACTATAATTTGTAATTTTTTACTTCTACAATTGATTTTAACCTTAAATTCATTGTTAACGACATTTTAACATAAATGCATCCGAACATAAATAAAATTACATTCAACTCACTTTTATTCAAAGTTTATGTTTGGTTTAGCTTTTCCAAGATGAAAAATCGATTAGCAATGCACAATTCATCGTGCTTTTAAGAATTTGCAATTCATAGCTTCTATTTTTTATTTTTTCTTAAAGAAATTCGTATTCTATATGTGAGTTTCACCACGGAAATAAACAACCACAAAATCAATTTTAAATAATCAAAATTAATTCTCGTTACTACGTAACTAAATGCATTAAGTTATGCTTAGCTGATACACACCCTTTCTTAACAATCACTCGCCCTATTTATTTATTAGAAAAATTACACTCATATCATATCCCTTCAAATTTATTTGGATTAGGACCCCTCCTCTATTCTGTTAGTGGGTAAGGAAGGATAAAAAAATGTCAGTAACAAATTTCTACTATGTTACCTTTTAAACATGATGAGTTGGAGTGAAAGTTCTTCTGCCCCAACCCTAAAGATGTTGTTGCCAGTGAATTGAAATGCATTCTTGCAAAAACACACAAAAATCACAATTAACATTTCTGTGAGTATTCTAATTTTAAGGTAATTTCCTTTGTTGATTCTATTTTTTAAAGTGTTAATGATTATAACATTGATGTTTATCCAAAACAGGTGCATTTTATTGTTCAATGTGGATATAGAGTACCAAAAGGTGTTTATTAGATTTTGTTAGGGACCAATTTAGGTCTCGTAAATTTCTATTCTGCGACGTTGTTTCGAAAAAATGTCAATATCGTCTCTTTAATGTAACTTCATAACAAATAGCTTACCCTTTAAAAAAATAGCTTATAGAATCTCTAGATTATTTTTGGAAGTTGTGTTTTTTAAGCAAAATTGCATTCGGGGTGTTTAGTTTAATTTAAATTTTTTGTCATAAAGCTTAATTTAAATTTTCAAACAAATTGTTTATCTTTGGGTCTTGCTTGTTAAGAAAGAAAAAAAAAATAGGGTTAAATATGTTTTTGGTACTTATAAAATTTTCAAATTTCAAGTTTTAATCCCTATAAAAAAATTTCGTCAATTTTTTGTCCCTCCAAAATTTTCCGCCACAACTTTTGATCCTTACATTTAAGTAAAATCAAATGTATCTTTCGAAATTTTGTATTATTTCTTGTGGTCATGTTTAATACGTTATAAAATCTCTTTTGCAAAAGTTTAATGTTTTTAACAAGTGATGAATTAAATATGAATTTTTAAGTTTTTAGCGCTTAAAAAATCATATTTAATTTATATCTTGTTAAAAAATTTAATTTTTTATGCAGAAGATATTGTTATAATATTATAAACATCTCGATAAAAATTCATTCAAAAATATGAAGTATACACATAATTTAATTCTATTTTAATTTTTTTAACAAATGTTCTAAAAGTAGTCTTTACCATTATTTTTATATCTTAAACGTAGACAACATTGTAATTTACCAAATTTTCATCCAAAAGTGCAAAAGATATATCCATGTTACATTTGATCAAATCATAACACTCCTTAAATTTTCACTACATAATACATTTTCTTAATCCTAACATCTTTTTATTTTCACCGACACTTTTTAAAAAAGTGATTATGAATAACGTTAAATTTATACCAAAAAAAAACTTTAAATTAAAAAAAGGTGACAACTAGGGTAGCCATAGAAGAATGATAAAAATCTGGTACAGTTTTGACTTTTTTCTTAAGAGTGTGTACTCATCTCTACTCCAAATCCAATCGTTTTATGAGACGCCGGAGAACTTATCACAGATATTTATTCCAACTGGCTGAGAACCTATCTCTAAATTCACTTCTTGCCGCAACCCAAACTTTTCAAAACAGCTTAACTTCATAATCGATTTTCTTCTCAAAAAAACTCACCTTATTCCTCAATCTAAACAATAATCTCAATTTTCATTTTCCAACACAACAAAACAACCATGGTGTTCAAAGAAGCAGGTTCATCATCCTACTCCCTCCCACCCTATCCACGCGAAGACACCCCCCTTCTTACTAACTCACCCCCCCTCTCCTCCCAATTCAAAACCTTCGCCAACATCTTCATCTCCATCGTCGGCGCCGGCGTTCTAGGTCTCCCTTACTCCTTCAAACGCACCGGCTACCTCACCGGCCTCATCAACCTCTTCACCATCGCTTACCTCACCTACCACTGCATGCTCCTCCTCGTCAACACTCGCCGGAAAATCGAATCCATCACCGGTTTCTCCAAAATCAAATCTTTCGGCGATTTGGGTTTCACCATTTGTGGCCCATTAGGCCGTTTTTCCGTCGACGCCATGATTGTGCTTTCACAAGCTGGGTTTTGTGTCAGTTACCTTATTTTCATTTCTTCAACTTTATCATTTCTCACCGCCGGTGACTCCACCGGTGAAACAGTGCCTATTTTCATCGGTTTGACGGCGAAAAGTTTGTTTCTTTGGGGTTGTTTTCCTTTTCAATTAGGGTTGAATTCGATCAAAAGTTTGACCCATTTAGCTCCTTTGAGTATTTTTGCTGATGTTGTTGATATTTCTGCTAAGAGTATTGTTATGGTTGAAGATGTTTTTGTTTTTATGCAAAATAAGCCAAATTTGGAAGCTTTTAAGGGTTTTGGTGTTTTTTTCTATGGTATTGGTGTTGCTGTTTATGCTTTTGAAGGGATTGGAATGGTTTTGCCTTTGGAAAGTGAGACTAAAGATAAGGAGAAATTTGGCAGGGTTTTAGGGTTAGGGATGGGTATGATTTCTATATTATTTGGTGCTTTTGGTGTTTTAGGTTATTTTGCTTTTGGTGAAGAAACTAAGGATATTATTACTAATAATTTAGGTCAAGGTGTGATAGGTGTTATGGTTCAATTAGGGCTTTGTATTAATTTGTTTATTACTTTTCCCTTGATGATGAATCCTGTTTATGAGGTTTTTGAGAGAAGGTTTTGTGATTCTAGGTATTGTTTGTGGGTGAGGTGGTTGTTGGTTCTGGTGGTGAGTTTGGTGGCTCTTTTGGTGCCTAATTTTGCTGATTTTTTGTCACTTGTTGGAAGCAGTGTTTGTGTTGTTCTTGGTTTTGTGTTGCCTGCTTTGTTTCATTGTATGGTTTTTAAGGAGGAGTTGGGTTGGAGATGCTTGATTTCAGATGGGGCAATTATGGTTTTTGGATTTGTTGTTGCTGTTTATGGAACCTATACTTCTGTTTCAGAGATTCTTTCTCCTATGGCTTGATTGATTTGGAAGAAGAAAAGTTTGAAAGATGAAAAGCTGTGAATTTTCAGGTGTTTTTGATGAAGGAACAATTGTTTGTGTGTTGGTTGCATGCTGAAGGATGCTCGGTTGTTCCTTAATTGGGCAGGAATTCTTTTACATGGGTCATCAATTGGATTTGATGCTGCCCTTAAGTGTTTTTTGTTGATTGAATGATGATTATCTGTGATAAAGCTACGAATTCTATTCTTTGTTGTTGTATTTTTTGTAATCTGTAAAAAGTTTTAGGTATATAGTTTGTTGGAATTGAAGGAAATAAAGAGAAAAAGGAATATATGCAAGTGTGCCTTGAACATTTTTGAAAGTTTGAGAAATATTTACATCAATTGCTGTTAGAATTTTTTCTCTCTTATTCATAGTCATATCAATATCCTTGTGGCAAAAAATGTGGTTGATATGGATCAAATAGAGACTTGCAAAGTTGTAACTGTGTTTTGCATTTAGATTATAGCTTAGCTTAATTGAATAGTTTATTGATTTATAAGTTTGATTTATTTTAAGAAGTGCCTGCAGTAGCTTATCAGGACAGATGAGTATAAGCTATCAACCACTTCATGTAACTAGTACAATACTACCATACTATACCATCTGTAGACGCTTAAGCTGTTGACCCTTTCCCTACTCCTGTTGTCAAAATTGGAGATTTTGGGCCTCCGGTGTTCATTGTTACAACCTTATTAGCAGAGGTTAAGGTTGCTCTACAAATCATCCAGGTTGCTCGAGCCTCATAAAAGGTCGATTGGAAGATAGTTTCCGATGAATTTTTAGTAAAAAAGGTCGATCGGAAGATACATTCTAATAGGTTTAGGTCATGGGAAGATACGTTCCACTAAATTGAGGAGGTTTTGAGCAGCAGACATGAGAGCCTATACAGCAACTGTCTTGCAGCTTTACAAGTATTAACACTGTTTTCTTTTGGGTTAAATATGTTTTTGGTCCCTATATATATGTCAACTTTTCGTTTTAGTCCCTCTAAAAAATTTCTTCAACTTTTAGTCCTCCAAAAGTTTTTCATCTTCACTTTTGGTCCCTCCTTTAGAGTAAACTCATATGTAGAATTTATATTTTTGAATAAAATTTTGCAGAAAAATTTATAATATTATAAGAATCTCTTTCAAAATGAATTAGAATTTTTTAACAAAACATGAATTAAATATGAATTTTTATATTTTTGGCGGTTAAAAGTTTATATTTAATTTATGTTTTGTTAAAAAATTATAATTTTTTTTGGAGTGATTTTTACAATATTCTACGTATTTATGCACAATTTCATTAAGAAATACAAAAATTGGCTTAAAAATAGTAACCAAAAGTACTGATTGAAAATTTTATAGAGACTAAAAATTGAAGAAAAATTTTAAAGAGACTAAAACAAAAGTTGTTATATTTATAGAAATAAAAAAACATATGTAACTATTTTCTTCTTGATAAACAAAATGGGGAAAACCCCAAACAAGAACAAAACCAAATAACCAAGGTACCACCCACCCTCTCTCGGGTAAAAGAGCAAGAGACAAAAAAAACTAGGAATGACATCATAATTTATTTATTTATTTTTAGGATAAATTAACATTGTTATATCCACTATAATACTTTATATTTGATATCGCAACGGTATTTATTATATCCACCATATGCACAAAGTCCTTAAACCATATATTATTTTTTTTATTTCTTTTTGAGGGAAAACCATATATTGGTATTTAGTGTCCACCAGGTCTAACCATTATCAATTGGCATAAAACAATTTCATAAAAGTACTATACCAACGTACTAGGTAGGTGAAATAGGCATACATGATCAATTGATGAGAACGTTTGGTGTGAAAGAATCAAATATCATTCAACTAGACTCTAACCCGTGCGATGCACGGGTTTTATAGAGCTTCATATATAACTATCAAATCATACGATGCACGGATTTTGTAGAGTTTCATATATAAGTATCAAACTGGTTGTATTATTAATTTTAGAGTTACATTCAAAGTCAGAGAAACAATCAAACTAAGTGATGACTGAGAGTGATCGACCTGCAAAATCTAAAAAAAGTAAATTAGAAATATTCAGTTTGAATCAACAAAAATGAATATGGAATGAAAGTCATAAATTAAATTCTGTGAAAGTAATCAAACGTGAAAATAAACACAATAAAAATGATAAATCATAGAAAATACTTTAATAAAAAGAAAACAATATACAAAAGTTTGCGAGGGCTGCTAAATCTATAAAAAAGAAAAAGAACTGATATGTGGTAACATAAAGAAAAAAGAATAATGAAAAGGAATTGCTAAAAAAATGAAAAGGAACTGGTATGTAGTAACTAAAAGAAAATAAATAATGAAAAGGAACAGCTATCAGAAAAGGCTAACCGCAAGAGCTGCTAAATCTATAAAAATGAAAAGTAATTGCTATCAGAAAAGGAACCGCCAATAATGAAAATAAACTGCTATCGAAAAAAGAACCGTTAAGGTGTTAGTGACTTAAAAAAAAAGGCCTTTAGGATTGCATATCCATTTTAGAAGCAATAATATTTCAATAAAAAACATCAGTACTTTGGTGGTAAGAGTTGTGAATTGGAAGCAGGAGGTATCTGGTTTGATCCCCACCAAGAGTTTTTTTCATAAATTTTTTTCAAAACTAAAAATTATGGCTAATAATTAGGGTTAGGGCAACACTACTTAACATTTAGTATTATAAAAAAAAGAATAATGAAAAGGAATTGCTAAAAAAAGAAAAGGCTAACCGCAAGAGCTGCTAAATCTATAAAAATGAAAAGTAACTACTATCAGAAAAGGAACCGCCAATAATAAAAAGAAACTGCTATCGAAAAAGAAACATTCAAGGTGTTAGTGGCTTAAAAAAAGGCCTTTAGGATTGCATATCCATTTTAGAAGCAATAATATTTCAATAAAAAACATCAGTACTTTGGTGGTAAGAGTTGTGAATTAGAAGCATGAGGTACCTGGTTCGATCCCAACCAAGAGTTTTTCATAAAAAAATTTCAAAACTAAAAATTAAGGCTAATCATTAGGGTTAGGGCAACACTACTTAACATTTAGTATTTAAAAAAAAAATAATAATGAAAAGGAACTGTTATGTAGTAACTAAAAGAAAACAAATAATGAAAAGGAGCAGCTATCAGAAAAGGCTAACCGCAAGAACGGCTAAATCTAGGCTTAAAAAAGGCCTTTAGGATTGCATATCCATTTTAGAAGCAATAATATTTCAATAAAAAACATCAGTACTTTGGTGGTAAGAGTTGTGAATTGGGAGTATGAGGTACCTGGTTAAGGTTAGGGCCACACTACTTAACATTTAGTATTAAGATAAAGATAATCTATCCTTCATGTTCAAACTAAGCATTCTTATAGTTGTTTGCGCTTATAGTTGTTTGCGAAGAAATCGTGCTCCTTAAAAAATTGGATTTATTTTTCCTAATATATTTTAACAAAATTATAAAATGACACAAGTTAGATGAAAGTTGCCCTCTTTTAATTAAATAAATGGTTAAATATATTTTAGTCATTCTTTCTAAAAAAAATGTTTATATTTAGTCCTTCTTTCCAGTGGCGGAGCCAGACAAAAAAATTTGGGGTGGCCGCCATTAAAATAAACTAAAATATATAAATCATATTGCATACAACACATTTAAGTTGTAATAAACCAAAAATCAATCATTCAAAATTTAAATTACATAATACATAAAATCGATCATTAAATACTTAAAGTGACACTTTACGCTTTCCTAATGACTTGAAATCATCAATAATTGACTCAGAACTAATACATGCACTAATTTCCCTTTCAATATAAACTGACATGCTATCAGCTAAAAACCCAGGTCCCATCTTATTTCTCAACTTAGACTTGATAATTTTCATTGCTGAAAATGATCTTTCAGTTGTTGCTGTAGAAACTGGAAGAGTCATAATAAGGCGCAACAACTTATCAATCAAGAAGTATTTTTTGGTTTGTCTAGTGGCAGCCAAACATGAGCACAATTCTTGAATAGTTGATAAATTCTTCAAAGTTGATGATTGACGAGCATCAAAAAGGAAATGTCGAAGATGAAATGGCAAATTAATCTTCTCTTGATCACTAAAATCCATGGGATAATATTTTTCAACAAGAGTACATATAGAATCAATGTCAAAAGCTTTATATCTATCCTCAGGAGACAAAGCACAACTTATAGAGTCAACAAATCCATTGCTTGCTCACTAAATCTGCTATTCAACTCTTGTAATTGTTTGTCAATGGTAGTAAAAAAAATTTCAACTCTAAAATAATGCTCTATTGTTACCTGATTCTCTTCAAGGCGAGAACGCCCAAATCTTGTTGTTGAATGACAATCATTGAGGTCAGGAATCTCAATACCATGCTTTTCACAAAAAGACACCACATTGGCAAACAACTTATCCCAACCATTTTCTCTCAAATCTTGAATAAGAGCTTTTGTTGAACGAACCAAAAGCATAGCATTAACAACATCCTGAGATTGTTTTTGCAAGACTTGACAAAGCAAATCCGTTGTCCCCATAATTTCTTTCATCAAATGCAAGATAAATATAAAATCAAAAGACTTCAAGTAATTGTAAGAACTATCGGCATCCGCACGTTGGGCAAATTTTTTTGTTTCTTTTGCAATTTTTTTTAAAACCGTACAAGTTGCTTCATACATACTTATCAAGCTACAAATAGAGTTGAAATGTGATCCCCAACGAGTATCTCCAGCTCTTTTCACGGTACCAATTTGATTTTTACCTTTACCAGTTACAATCTCCCCAATCTCTAGCAAAGTTGCGATTTCTTCTAATTGGGCAGCTTGTAACTCATCATGGCGCTTAGTAGAAGAACCAACAACATTGACAACAAAAGCCAGCTTCTCAAATAATTGATGAACTGATGTAACTTCTCTTGATGCAGTAACTAAGGCAAGTTGCAACCGATGAGCAAAACAGTGGACATAGTAAGCATAAGGACAATCTTTCATAAAAAGTGCCTGTAAACCATTCCATTCTCCTCTCATATTGCTAGCACCGTCATACCCTTGACCACGAATGTTAGAAACATCAAGGTTATGTCGAGAAAGTATACCACATACTGCTTCCTTAAGAGTTAAGGAAGAAGTGTCATTAACACGTGCCACATCAAAAAATCTCTCTTGTATCAAACCATCTTTATCAACAAATCTTAACACAAGAGCCATTTGTTCCTTTTTTGACTCATCACGAGCTTCATCAACAACGATGCAAAATTTAGAATCACCAATTTCTTCACGGATATGTTTTCTCACCCTACTAGAAAGAATTTGCAAGAGCTCTAATTGAATTTGATGTGAAGTATATTTACAATTTTCTGGAGCATTTTTCAACACAACTTTTGCAACTTCATCATTGTAGGATGCTAAAAGTTTTAACAATTCAAGAAAATTACCTTGATTTCTCGATTCGCTTCCTTCACGGTGACCCCTAAAAGCACAAGCTTGAAGTGTTAACCAACGAACAGTGTCAATTGAAGCCTTCAGACATAGTCTATTATTCAGAATTTGGCTCGAACTTTGGACTTCAATAACATTCCTAAGATGCCCATCTTGATTCAAAAAGTCTTGACAATCTTTCATTGCATTGTTGTGTGGTGAGCAAGGATCCTTCCCTATGTGTTTAAGAAAGGAACAACGTTTTCCATTTCTAACATTCTTCCAACCTTTAAAGCCCGTAGAAATGAATACTTGTGATCCAGGACGTCCGCTTGGTTTTTTGCTAAAGAGATAACATTGTAAGCAATATGCAGCATCTTCCGACGGTGAATATTCTAGCCATGAAGGAAACATGCTAAACCAAGTGTCTTGAAACCGCCTTGGATGATTCTCGATACCAGACAAGGGATAGTTTTGTAATTTCATTTGATAAGGACCCCATTTTAGATATGCTCTTCGTATTGCATCTTTTTGATTTGGTGGATATTGCCAAATTGGAATACGCTTTCCAGGATCACGTTCTAAAGAATTCTCAATGTCATCCGGGTTAACTCTATTAACCTTTGAAGGACGAGGCTCATTTTCTTCAATTCTTGGATTATCACAAACTTGTTCAGGTTCGGATGAAGAAATTATAACTTCATCTCTTTCAATGTTAGTGGCCTTCCTCTTGAAAAATGAATCAATTTTTCGACTCTTCATCTTGACTTTTCTGTTGCAAATGAAATCAAAAATCAAAACAGAATCAGACAGCACTCTGAGGAACAGAACAACAGCACTGATTGGCAGTGGATCCATATAAATGTGCTGCTGTTTTATAAACTCAATATATATTTCTTATATAGAAGCTTGTGTATCATTTATGAGTCTGTTACTGATTTCTTGGGACCGGCTTTCTTATATCTACGCTAGTTATCACCTCAAACACTGTTGTAAATTTTTATTTCCTATTGGACCACTTATTTGACACTGAGATGGAATGTTCATAAGTTTATGTCACAAGTTACTAACTGAACATAAATCTAAATAACATTGTTATACAAATACTAAATTTGCTGTTATCAACATTTCTTAATCTAAATCACGTTCTAAAGCAAATTGTCATTAAACTATGAGTTTTAAGGTGAAATTTATCATAATGCTCCTTGAAAACAAATCTGAACGTAACACTATGAGTTTTGCTAAATCTGAACAAAACAGTGATTGGCTTACTTGCTTGCTAGAACCGTACTGCTTTTATTATCACTAACTGTTCCTAATTCCTAAATCAGTACATCAGATGACTAAATTGAAGCAAATGATAAAATGATAAAATTAAAGCAAACGGTTCCTAAATGATAAAATTGAAGCAAACTAAAATTGAAGCAAATGAAAATCAGAGATAGATACACTTACAATTTTTTAACAGTTTTAGGGTTTGTGGAGAGATTGAGACAAATGAAAATCAGATAGAGAGAGAGAGATGAGATGGAGGTAGGAGACAGAGGGAGAGTTGGCATGGCCGGCCGCCGGCCGGGCCGCCGCTGATTGCTGGAGTGGTGGGCGACCGCGACGGACTGAGTGAGGGAGAAAATGACAAACGCGTTTCTCTTTTTTTTTTTCCTGATTCTGGAGAAAAATATGAGAGTGGGAAGACTGGGTGGGAATTGGGAATGGAATGGCATTGTTGTAATATTAAAATTAACACAGGGGCATTATAGTAATTTCACATAATTAATGGGTAGGCCATGGCCATACCCTGTCCACATGTGGCTCCGCCACTGCTTCTTTCTAAAAAAATGTTTTAGTCCTATAAAATTGCGATTTTTTAAGTTTAGCTCTTATATATTTTGTCCAACATTAGTCCTTGTTTTAAAATCTTAAAAAAAAAAAAAAAGAAGTGATTGTAATCCTTATATTTAGTCCCTACAAAAGTAAAATAGAGACTAAAAATGGATAAAATTTATGTATGAACTAAACATTTAAAATTGTGAATTTTATTGGGACCGAAAATATATTTAATCTTTAAATAAATTATTTGATATCTTATTAACCATGTTATGCTTCAATGTACTTTTTTTTATTAATGCTTAAATGTATTTTTCTAAATTTAAACTTTTTTTATATTATATTCCTACATTGAAGTTTGGATACAATAAAAAGTCTTATTTTACTATATAAATATAAACTGAATTGTTTATTTTAGAGTCAACCGATTTTATTAGAATCATATCAATTGCATTACCTCATGGCATGAAATATTTTTTTAAGGAAAATGAAGTTTAAGAGCACTTGCCATTTCATTAGTAGTTTTTTTGGGACAATTTCATAAGTAGCTTTTAATACTAGAGACAAGGATTTCCTACAAAAAAATATTATATATAAGGATCCCGATCCCCGAGACTACTAATCAACGATAAATAAACATCTAACATGCAATCGGAATCCTACATTACTTCATATAGCTCATATTAAACATATAATATGAAAATCTCATCAATAAAAATAAACAAATCACAGCGGAATATCTCAACATACATATAATAATCTCGGGTCATCTCAAAACATCTCAAAATAATACATAAGTATCTGGATCGTAAAGATCACTCAAAAATAAATCCAACAGAGTACGAAAATAAAATCCCCAATAGACATCCTAATCAGAGCTTCTAACTCTAGACATCTCCAAGCAAAGCAGAAAAACATGAGCTAAGCGTCAAGCCACAACTCATCACGACTCACTGATAGCAAATACTCAATCCTGCAAATCTACATCCACAAGGGATGAGGCAACAACAGTTACTGGAGGGTAAGATATACATTCATTAATAAGGAGTAATAAACAAGTGTAGTTCAGACAACGTTCATATTAACAACAATATTCAAACATAACAAATCTGGTTATCCGAAATTCAAGAACATGTAACTCATAATCATATTCTCATTCAAGTCTAACTACTCTATCATATCAACTCATCATTTACAATCATTCAATTCATACCCTCATCGATAAACAATTATCAAGTCAATTATGACAATTCATCATATCACATCTTCAATGCACATTTACCAATTAGATGCACAAATTCTCATCAACACATTAATACACAAGACTCATACTTATGCAATGTTCCTAAACGACTCTAAATGCATGTGGTACCGTTCACCCATCGTTTTATTCTTGATCTTAAATCAAGCACCAAAGTTTATTCTCGATCTTAAACCGAGCACCAAAGTTTTATTCTCGATCTTAAACTGAGCACCATTAACTGACTATGAATGCATGGACCAACACATAGACTCGCCAATGCAACACCAACAAATTCATCATCGTTATACAACTTACTCCATCATATAACATACATCACCAATCGCATTGTCAAATCAAATAGGCCACACATCAACAAGTCAAGCATTCAAACATTGCATCATCATCATCAATATCATACATAAACAGCAACACATCACAACCATCACAACATCAAGTGTTTACAAACGTCATCATTCACATAATTCAAGTTTCATGATTTAATCACACAAACTACACCAATAATCATTAAAGATCGCAACTTCATAATTACCTGCTCATTTATTAACTCTAAGTGATTCCTTAGATTCATCATTAATTTTAAGGATGGTTCAAGATTCATTGAAAAAGTATGCGGAAGTTTTCACGAAAAACGTGTCATGACCTATGTGTAGTATTTTGATCATAACTCAAGTTCTAGAAATCTAAATGAAGTCCAATCAATGGTAAATGAAAGCTAACATCCATATCTACAACTTTCATGTTTACACCGAAACCCAGTTCAAAACAGAAACTAGTGAAAAAAGGGGATAGAACAGCAAAATGTTGTTGCTGCAACAGTGCGCCACGACGAGAGGTTTGCTCGCCACGGCGAGGGAACCCAGAAAACAGGGTTCCCCTTCGGGAACCCTCTAAATTTTCCCAAAAAATCCCATTTTTATTTCCCCTTGGTCCAAAATCAGTTTACAGATATTAATCATGACCAATACACTCAAATTGAACAATGATTACACAACAACACATCAATTGATATGAATTTCACAAGGTTTTCAGTTAATTTTCAAAGTTCGTCTCAAAATCCATTTTTATTCAAAACTTAACAAACAAACATACCCAGCTTAAATAACTTCATTCCAACATGTTACACATCACTACATACACCTACTACAACTATTCCAACATCAACTTTCTCATCTTAACAACAACTTATTCATTTTCACTTAATTAAGCTATTTTCACCAAAACACCAACAACAACTTATTTCACAACAAACCACACAATAAACATAGTTTCTTGCTCACAATCATAACCTTAACAGTAACACATAGTAACAACAGCAAATTAAGCAGATTCAGTCAAATAAGCACTTTTACCAAAATCACTTAATTCACAACTTATTTCATACAACTTCATGATTTCTCAAACAAATTATATACCCATACTCATAATCAATTACATAATCACCAAACAACACTTAATCATCATATTAATCATCACAAACATCAAAATTCATCAAAGTATCAACTTAATATAATGAAAAATGAAGTTTAAGATGAAGCATGGAATTATCAAGTTTTGACATGCTTAATTTAATCAATAAAAATGAGCACGAAAATCACAACAATTCAGCAACAATTAATCATAAGCTACAACTCCCAAACATACCTTAAGCTTATTAAAACTAATTAATGAAGATAATTTTCCCCCTTACCTTGATTTTTCACTTCTCTTGCTAACCCACTTTGAAATTGCTCTTCTCTCAAGCTTTCCTCTTCATCAAGTTTCTCTTGCTTTCTCTCTCTCTACCTCTCTCTAGGTTCGTGAATAATGAATGACCTAAATTCATTAACACTACAATGTTTCCTTATATACTAATGAGCTTAGTTAAACTCTTTAGTGGACTTAGTTATTTCTAACTCACAATTATTTTCTCTACACAATTACTTCACTTAAACCTCCCACATTTACTAATTACCACAACTCTCTCTAAATTTAAATTTTAAACTTCTAACATATTACAACTATGCTACTCGCCCCCAAATTACTAAAATACCCTTCAACTTCCAAAATTCAATAAATCACCAAAATAAACAATTAAACACACATAAATAAACAAATAAATAAAATACGAAAATTGGGTTGTTACACTATAGACATAAGAATTATAATGAATGATCTAACGAAATACTTTTCTTCTGATAAAAAACCAATGCTACAAAAGACTTTTAGTAACAAACAGTAGTATTTTATATTGTCATGCTTAGTGTCAAAGGAATTGGCAACTGTAATCTTAAAGTTTACATTCGCAATGGTGTGTATGAGAGATTTCTATGGAGTAATTGCAGTAGTATTATGTGTTGCATATTTCTATGAGTTTAGTTGGTATCTCTATCAGTATAAATGCATCTAATGATGTGTTTTTACCTGAATTAATGAATATAACAACTCATATGTTTTAATATTCATTAATTTATCAGATGCATATGTTAAATAATATTCTTATATTATTGCACATAATAAATGTTATCTGTTTCGATGGAAGGACTTGGTTTGGTTGGGTCTTTTCAAAGTTGGTCTTTTTTTTTTACTCATAAGGAAATATGTTAAGAAATTAAATATAAAATGTTCGTTTAATGACATGATTTATGTTATTTCAATTATATGTTATAAATCATAACTCGTATAGAATAATCATTTCTAACCTATTGAGTAATATCAATATCATTAATTAAAATCACGGACTCCTTTCTCTTCCAACCCAACACATAATAGATTTTTACACATTATAAGTCACTTGGTGTTGTGTCTTGTTTGTGTATAATAATAATAATAATAATAATAATAATAATAATAATAATAATAATAATAATAATAATAATAATAATAACAATGGTGTTTGTCTTCTATGTATACCAGTGTAGTGTTTGAATAATATTATATCTAACATTGCACAGTACATTGTCTGTTGACTACATAAGAGTTTGCAAACAATAAAAAGCCTAAAAGGAGGGGGTGATATATGTCTTCTCCAATATATTATAAACTGAATTCTATTAAATATGAACTAACATTTTCCAAACAAGTGTTAAGATCAAAAGTCACTGTTACTTCACATATTTATATGCTATCAAGTTTAAAAGCATCATAGACCTTCTTTAGTGCCTAATTGTGTTGATAAGGAGGGTTAATGAGCCATGTATCTCATTGGATGAATTGTATGCTGATAAGGAGGGTTAATAAACAATCTTTTACTAAAAATACCTAATGCAATCATGGTGACACTTGCATGATAATAAAATGAAGAATACCTCGTAAAGGGACCTCTCATCGCCGAAGACGAAATCAACAACTCCTTGAATATGGCAATTCTTGAAATAGTGATATCCTTTGTGGCCATATAGAGTGTCTTGAACCTCATATATAGAACGTGCAATTGTAAAAAGCATATCTGTTTCCGGTGACTCGAAGCA
The DNA here is from genome assembly GCA_018208015.1 of Medicago ruthenica. NCBI lineage: Eukaryota > Viridiplantae > Streptophyta > Magnoliopsida > Fabales > Fabaceae > Medicago > Medicago ruthenica. The sequence continues at coordinate 80,075,921 of CM031375.1, forward strand.
CAACTGCTTGTTTCACCTTCGGTGCAAAATAGAAGTTGTATTCTATTTTAGGAAGCAATTTAATTTGGTGAGTAACTATGTTTATCATACTTATAACTTCATTTGTTAAGTTAACAGTTACCAAAAACATGAAATATTGTATAATAACAGCATAAAACATTATAAAGAGTACATCAAATATCGTGTTGATGGCTATAAAATAATCAGCCTCCAACTGCAACACTTGCCGTCTTGCAGGTCTTCAAATGTTTCCCATCACTTCCGATGGTGGAGTATGAATCATTCCAAGTAATTGTTGATTTACCCTTTGTGTACCCTAGGAATGTTACGAAAGGCAGTGTGATAGTGATCACAATTTTCTCCTTGAAATAAAAACAATCATCACAACATGTTACACAACTTCCACAATAACATGTTCAATTCACTTCAACTAAATACTTATAAAATGTATGCAAGTTTGAAATAGAAACTGAGGCTTCAAGTTGGAAATGTATACAACATAACTATGAGTTTGAAATGTATACAGAATAATGAGATCATTATACTTCAAGTTACACAAATCAGTGTCAAAACGATAATAACTGCAAACACTATGTAAATCAAGGACTTATGACTTAATTACTCTGTTTTCTATCTTGCTTTGTTCATCAATCATCACCAAACAGTGTTTTATGATTAACATAAAATTTTAGTATGGTCATTAAATAATACACCTAATATAATCTTTTCTTCTTAGACTTTAACCACCACCACACAGAATTTTAGCTTGATGAAGAATTCACAATAATCGAAGCTCTTTTTGACCGAAAAGTCGATTATTATGTTCTTTCCAGAAGAATCAAACACATGTCAACCAAATAATTTGTAAACCTTCACGGGTCTTCATACGAGCAAATATAATATTTACTAAAAGGGTAACATCCATAAGTAAATTTATTAGGTAAAAGACTTTGAACAACCGATCGATTCAGAATTCCAAACCAAACACCTCAAAGAAGTTATAATCAAAGAATAAATTATGAACATTTTTTTCCTTTCTACAATTCTAAGGGATAACGTTGATTCTTCATTAATAAAGTGTGTATTAAGAATGTATTGCTAGCATTATTTTTTAAGACGAGTGTTAGCAACACAATCTCCAAAAATAATGAGTTCTTATGTTTTTGTGTCATACCACTAACATTTAAACAAAATTATAAAAGTGCGGTGATCTAAGAGACATTGACACTAAATCTTTATCCAAAACCTTAGGGCACTAGGTATATGAATCATTAGGACATTAGACATATGAACCTTCTATCTTATATATCTAACATTTCTTTCATTCTTAGTTGATACGAGACTATCCACTCACTTGAATTTAAACAATATAGTTCCATAACTTAAAATAAATGCTTCTTATACGGATAAATGTTAAACACAAGTAACCTCTGTTTGATCATATGCATAATTTTAAACTCATCATTTTATTAACCTTTTAATTTACATAAACTTTGCATCATCTTTTCGAATAGATAAACTTTATTTTGTCTTTGAAATGTTAGTTTAATTTTCAAATACAACATGTATTTATCAATTGTTTGATTTTCTTTAATATGTTACTCAAGAATCGGAGTCTTAGTCGGAGTAAAGAGAGTAGATATTCAAATTGTTTAAAAAACTAGTAAAAGACCCGTGCTTTCGCACGAGTCACGTAACAATGCAATAATTATATAAAAAATAATTATATTGTTAATACTGTAGAATGTTTATATATATTAAATGAAAATTATGAGTAATAATGTAATGTTTCTATTAATTTTTTTTCTCTTATATAAACAAAAATTTGTTAAATAGTTGAGTCACACCAGTTATGGATTTTATTTGGTTATATATGCGAAAACAAATTTTTATGCACGTAAAATTTTGAAAACTCGTGATTATTTTCAAAATCAAAACTAATGTAGTGTTTCTATTAAATAACTTTTTATTTTATATGCAAAAGACTGTTCAATGTTTCCACCGCACCCATTGCGGATTTTATGTACTTATATCTGCATAAACAAATTTTTATATACATCTATGAGAAAATCGATATGATAAAATTTTAAAAACTCATGACTATTTTCAAAATCAAAATTAATGTAGTGTTTCTATTAAATAACTTATTATTTTATATGCAAAACACTGTTCAATGTTTGCACCGCACACGTTGCAGATTTTATGTACTTATATCTGAATAAACAAATTTTTATATACATGTGTGAGAAAGTCGGTATTATAAAATTTCAGAAACACATGACTATTTTCAAAATATCAACATTAATGTAGTGTGTCTATTAAATAAATTTTTATTTTATGTTTAAAACACCATTAAATATATAAATCGCACTCGTTGAAGAATTTATATGTTTATATATGCAGAAGAAAATTTGTATGCATCGACATGTGATAGTCGATATGATAAAATTTTGAAAACTCGTGACTAATTTCAAAATATCAACATTAATGCAGTGTTTTTATTGATTAAATTTTACTTTATATGCAAAACATTGTTCAACGTTTGCACCGCTCCCGTTGCAGATTTTAAATGTTTATATCTGCATAAACAAATTTTTATATACATATATGAGAAAGTCGAGATCATAAAATTTTGAAAACTCATGACTATTTTCAAAATATCAACATTAATGTAGTGTGTCTATTAAATAAATTTTATTTTATATGCAAAACATTGTTCAATGTTTGTACCGCTCCCGTTACAGATTTTAAATGTTTATATCTGCATAAACAAATTTTTATATAGATATATGAGAAAGTCAATGTGATAAAATTTTGGAAACACATGACTATTTTCAAAATATCAACATTAATGTAGTGTGTCTATTAAATAAATTTTTATTTTATATTTAAAACACCGTTAAATATTTAAATCGCACTCGTTGAGAAATTTATATGCATAAGAAATTTTGTATGTATTGATATGTTATAGTCGGTATGATAAAATTTTGAAAACTCGTGACTATTTTCAAAATATCAACATTAATGCAGTGTTTCTATTGATTAAATTTTATTTTATATGCAAAACACTGTTCAATGTTTGCACCGCTCCCGTTGCACATTTTAAATGTTTATATCTGCAGAAACAAATTTTTATATAGATATATGAGAAAGTCAATGTGATAAAATTTTGGAAACACATGACTATTTTCAAAATATCAACATTAATGTAGTGTGTCTATTAAATAAATTTTTATTTTATATTTATGTTAAATATTTAAATCGCACTCGTTGAGGAATTTATATGCATATATATGCAGAAAAAAATTTGTATGTATCGATAGGTGATAGTCGATGTGATAAAATTTTGAAACTCGTGACTAATTTCAAAATATCAACATTAATACAGTGTTTCTATTGATTAAATTTTGTTTTATATGCAAAATATTGTTCAATGTTTGCACCGCTCCCCTTGCATATTTTAAATGTTTATATATGCATAAACAAATTTGTATATACATATATGAGAAAGTCGATATGATAAAATTTTGAAAACTCATGACTATTTTCAAAATATCAACATTAATGCAGTGTTTCTATTGATTAAATTTTATTTTATATGCAAAACACTGTTCAATGTTTGCACCGCTCCCGTTGCACATTTTAAATGTTTATATCTGCAGAAACAAATTTTTATATAGATATATGAGAAAGTCAATGTGATAAAATTTTGGAAACACATGACTATTTTCAAAATATCAACATTAATGTAGTGTGTCTATTAAATAAATTTTTATTTTATATTTATGTTAAATATTTAAATCGCACTCGTTGAGGAATTTATATGCATATATATGCAGAAGAAAATTTGTATGTATCGATATGTGATAGTCGATGTGATAAAATTTTGAAACTCGTGACTAATTTCAAAATATCAACATTAATACAGTGTTTCTATTGATTAAATTTTGTTTTATATGCAAAATATTGTTCAATGTTTGCACCGCTCCCCTTGCATATTTTAAATGTTTATATATGCATAAACAAATTTGTATATACATATATGAGAAAGTCGATATGATAAAATTTTGAAAACTCATGACTATTTTCAAAATATCAACATTAATGTAGTGTGTCTATTAAATAAATTTTATTTTATATACAAAACACTGTTCAATGTTTGCACCGCTCCCGTTGCAGATTTTAGATGTTTATATCTGTAGAAACAAATTTTTATATAGATATATGAGAAAGTCAATGTGATAAAATTTTGGTAACTCATGACTATTTTCAAAAAATCAACATTAATATAGTGTGTCTATTAAATATATTTTTATGTTATATTTAAAACACCGTTAAATATTTAAACCGCACTCGTTCAAGATTTTATATGCTTATGTATGCATAAGAATTTTTTTTTACCGATATGTGATCGTCGATATGTAAAATTTTGAAAACTCGTGACTATTTTCAAGGTATCGACATTAAAGACATAATGAGTTTTAATAAGGACGATTATGAAATTTTGTTGTACTTTGATTTTTATATATTGTTAGTAGATGTTAGTAGATATGAACATTATCCGTAATTAATTTTTGAAAAAACAAATAAATTAGTTTCATAGTTATTCGTGGAAATTGCTTACACTTGTGATGAACATTCTCCGTGATTAATTTTTTAAAAAACAATTAAATTTTGCAAAATGACCGTAATGCACATAAAATTAAGGAGATTATGAGTTTTAATAAGGACGATTATGAAATTTCGTTGTACTTCGATTTTTATATATTGTTAGTAGATAGATTAGTAGATGTTAGTAGATATGACCATTATCTGTAATTAATTAAAAACAAATAAATTAGTTTCATAGTTATCCGTAGAAATTTGTTACACTTGTGATAAACATTATCCGTAATTAATTTTTAAAAAACAAATAAATTAAATTTTGCACAATGACACACATAAAATTAAGGAGATTATGAGTTTTAATAACGACGATTATGAAATTTTGCTCTACTTCGACTTTTATATATTGTTAGAAGACAATTACAAACAAACTTTGTAAAATTAAAAACCCAACAAACCAAGTTTTATTCCTCTTAAAAAAACAATTTTTATTCTATAATTTGGATTCCTTTTTGTGAAAATAAATACGATCAAATTTGATATTTTTTTAAATGAAGCAACTCAAATCCGTCCAGAGGCATGTTTAGAATCGTGTCTGTCATGGATTTCTCACTTCCCAGAACGAAATTAACGTGATTTTCACGAAACTGCAATTAGTAGCATTAGTTGAATATGCATTCATGGGCTCTACTGCCGCAAAAATAAACACTTACTATATATATTTATGATTCAGCATAAATATGTATGATATTTATTTGTTTTATTATAAGTATAAGACATTGTATTGATGAATGATATATGTATTGTTTTTAATTTTTAATAAGAGTTTTGTTTAATGTAATCTATTTACTTACTATTCACATGTTCTAGACATAAATGATACTCTTACATTTTAATTTTTAGTTTGTTTTTTTTAAAGAATTTTTAGTTTGTTAAATATGCGGATGATCTCTTTTAAAAATATATTAGTTTTTTTTTACCATATAATATATTTTTATTGTAATATAAATATATAACATTTGCCGATAAAAAATAAATCACTCGATTCAATGGTAATATTTTTTATCGTTGAATTGAATTTTTTAAACGGACAATAAAAAACGAATCACATTCAATTTTAATATATTTATTTTTGGTACAATTCAATTTAATATTTAAATTGAAAAATTACGCACACAATTTTTTAAGTTTGTAAATTTTTTCAGATCAATCATTTAAATCATGAGAAACATTGATCGATTTTTAAATGTGTTAGACGTTAAATTTTATATGTGCCTTTATTTACTATGAGAGAATATTAAAATAAGTAAGTTAGTAGAATTATGAGTAACCGATATAGGGGTATTCAAGGAATAAATTTAAATTTATAAGAGTATTAAATAAAAATAACTATTTTCAATGTGCTTTTTTTATTTTTTTATAAAATAAATTTGTGTTTCTTGGTCTTTATTTTTTTTTAAGGATTGATCTTGATTATTTATGTTTTTTGTTTCGTATAAAAAGGTAGGAGGAAGTATTAATTTGAGTGTACAATTAAAAAAAGATAATGAACATTATATTGAAAAGTGAAATGTGCCATTTATTTTTTTTATTTTTTTTTATAAATGAGTCACACATTGTAGGATGGGGAAGTATATACATATAGTCGTCATGTTTAATTAATAAAGTTTTGTATCCAAACAAATGGCCTATTGTCCCAATGACACATCAACACTAATGGATTATTCACCAAGAAAGTTCGCAGGCAACGTGAATATATGCACCTGACAATAATATATATTTATTACTTACATCTAATTAAATTATATCATTTTCACAATACTTATATGTTGATGTGATTGAATCTACTTGTAAAAATATTTTTTTTATCAATCTTGTTGGTTCAAATTATGGCCACAAGCTTTATCTTAAACTCTAATCGATCATCATTTTTTTTCATCCACAAAATTCAAATTCGAGATCTTATTTAAAATATTCAAATTAAGTTTTACTCGGACGAACACAATATGGATAAAGTGTTAAATGTTTGATAGCTAAAAGGACAATTATATGCAGGGGTTGAAGTTCGATCCCTGAACTTTTTACTTCTCTACATTTAAAATGTGTGAGCCCCAACTACAAAGCTACTGACCTAAAAAAATGTTTGTGTCTTGTAAGTATAACTCAAATGAAATGATAAACAATCCAAAAACATTTTACACTGTGACACTCATGTTCACATTCATAATTCCTCATTTTTCAGCATTTAGTGTGTTTAAGTTTCGTTGAGACTTTTAAAACATGAAAAAGTTCTAACTATTTTTTTATATGATGAATACCGAGAACTCTCTTTCTAACGCTATTTAACACGTATCTTATTATATGAAATTAATTTGGATCTCATACTTAAGATATATGTCCTACATAAAATGGTAGGATCTACATTAATTTCATTTAATGAATGATTGAGTATTAGAGAGATATGTCAAAGATGAAAACTTTAGGAAGACATGGTTTGATGTGTTATTGAACTAAAAAGGTGTCAATTTGGACGTGTAATAAGCAGGCAAACCCAAAGGGATAAGATAATTAGAAGAAAAAAAAATAATCAAAAGGGTTAATTAATACATTGAAATAAATTATATGTTATGAGTATGAAAAATGGAAGACCACCCACATTAATAACAGCTAAACAAACAAACATCACATAAACAAAAGAGAGAAAAAAGTGGAAGAGAGAGTGTCTCATAATACACCACAAACAAAATACTTCACATCCAAGCAATTTCCTACCTATTAGTTACTTAAAACAAAACAAAAAAATTAAAAATACCCATTTCATTTGTGATTCTCAAAACATCAAGAAAATCAATAAAGTTTTGATTTTTCCATCTGGGTCTTGTGTTTTGTTGGTGAATCTGATCAAAGAAAAAAGTGGGTGATGTCGTGTTCTTCTTCATCAGGATCGGAGGAAGATGATGAGGGCTTTGAGTCCTATCGGAAAGGTGGCTACCATGCCGTTAGAGTCGCCGATCAATTCGCCGGTGGGAGGTATATTGCTCAGAGGAAACTTGGTTGGGGTCAATTCTCCACCGTTTGGCTTGCTTATGATACTACAACCTCTGTATGTTCTTAAACTTTTGTTTTCAATTCAGCCCATTTTTTGTTTTTCATGATTTTCACATGTGATTCATGTTTTTGATTCGAAAGGTTTTTTTTGTTATGTTTTATGTATGATTCTTAGGTGAAACTTGTTTGATTTTTATGTCTATGATGTTTTTTTTTGTGTGTGTGTGTGTGACTATGGATCTAATTCAGATTGTTTTATTTATTGATATTTTGATTTTTTTACTTCTTTTGTTACATGTGTGTTGCAATTACAAATTCTGAAAATTCCTTTTTTTTGTTGGAATTGGAATAGCTGAAAATGGGTGCAATGGTCCTCACAAAATGTGGCCTTATGTTACATTGTTTTTGTCCTTATCCAGAAAGGCAATAAATGTGTCTGGTTGAACTGGTTCATAGTGTGGTTTTTTATTGTTTGTGTATTATGATCCTCCTTGACAACCGTGATAGACTTATGTTTATGGTCCTTGTCTTTTATATCAAATATATCACATGTACATGTGCTAGTATGTTTGTTGGTTGGAAGTATATGGAATGAAAATAATTGTCCTTCTCAAGTTAATTTCTGATGTAGTAGTTTTTTTCACCGTTAGGATTTAGGAGCCTTTTTATGGACTCAAGACTTGTGATACAATAAATGGCATGAGTTAATGTAGGATCTTTTTAGTGTTTGAATATTAAAAACATAAACAGATTAAAAGAACGAATAACTTAAGAAGATAAATGGGAGAAATTTTACTTATATTTAGCAATGCTGTGGTAACATTTGGTAGACATATTAGAATGGAATGAAACAAAATACTTGGGGTACTATATTATGTTTGGATACACTTCAATACCACTTCCCAACACAAGTTGGCCGTGATTTTTGAGAAGCTACAACTTGTAGCTTTGAAGTGGATGCGAGTTTAACTCCTCCCACCGCAGAAACAAACAGGCTATTGGTGCAAATTAACAAATGGGACACGGAGTAAAAGTGTAAAACAAGTGGCCACATAGAATATGGAACCAAAGAGAACAAAACAGAACAATTGGTCTGTTTTATTTGGGTGCTATAGAATACTTACGTCACTCTTCATTAATCTAATCAGGATGGTTCCATATTAAAACAACTGTCTCCTGGCCCTGTTGCTAAGAATAATATCCAAGTTCATCTTTTGTTCATGTATTTATGTTTGATTTCAAAAATATTCTATATGGGTAAACAATTATGGTGCATGTATTGCTTTGTGTTTGCCCAACCAGTGATAATTTTTAAAATTATTTTTGCACACCACTAATATCTTTTTCTAATTTTATGATTGTTGTTTTCAGTCATACGTTGCTCTCAAAATCCAGAAAAGTGCGGCCGAGTTTGTTCAGGCCGCCCTTCATGAGATCAACGTTCTTTCATCCATTGCTGATGGGGACCCATCGAATTCAAAGTTTGTTGTCCAATTGATTGATAACTTTAAGCACACAGGTCCAAATGGGCAGCACCATTGCATGGTCCTTGAGTTTCTTGGTGACAGCTTGCTTCGTTTGATCAAATATAGCCATTACAAAGGTCTTCCACTGAATAAAGTTAGAGAGATTTGTAAATACATTTTGATTGGTTTGGATTACTTGCATAGTGAACTTGGTATAATCCACACGGACTTAAAGCCTGAAAACATTCTTCTATTTTCAACTATTGATCCTTCCAAAGACCCTTTTAGATCCGGACTCTCCCCAATTTTAGAACGGACTGAGGGAAACACAAACGGTGGACTTACAAGTCTTATTGAGAAAAGGCTGAAGAGAAGAGCAAAGCGTGCAGTTGCTAAAATATCGGGAAGAACTGCTTCAATTGAAGGAAGAGGAGAAGCTGCAAAGTCTAGTAGAAATATCGATGGGATTGATGTGAGATGCAAGATTGTCGATTTTGGAAATGCGTGTTGGGCTGATAACAAGTTTGCAGAAGAAATACAGACAAGGCAGTATAGAGCCCCTGAGGTTATACTGAAGTCCGGTTATTCCTTCTCTGTAGACATGTGGTCTTTTGCTTGCATTGCTTTTGAGCTTGCCACTGGAGATATGTTATTTACACCCAAAGGTGGTGGACAAGGTTATAGTGAGGATGAGGTATGATGATTTTTCTAGTAAACTGCTGTGGTTTAAATTTTCTACCATGAACTGTTTAGCTTAGGTTTCCTTGTATTACTGAAAGACAAAACTGGATTATATAAATTTGATTTAATAATTTGGTTAATGAGTTTTCAGAGGTTTAATATGTGAAAAAACTGGTTTAATTAGCTCAATTACATCATTAATAAAAAGAGACACAGGGACATATTTCATTGAATCAGCTTGTAATACTAATGCATACTACACACTAGTTTAAATGTCAAATTAGTTGACAAACTTTCTACAAATTCTGATATGTACGTTTTCATTTTGACTTAAGAAAATAGTTTTAATAGTGTGAGAAGTGTGAGGGATATCAGATTTTGCTTCTATTCACTGTTTTATATATTTATGATTCTTTTATTGCCCAGGTGAGGAAGGTACTAAATAATCTGTGTCCTGGTTTTGAACAATTTTTCGTCGTTTTTATTTCCCTAAAAGATAGAGTTTTTATGATCACAGAGGATGAAATTCAAAGTTTCATGCTAGTGATCTATCGTTGATAACTCTTAAATTGTTGTATGCAAAAGGCTATATATATTGTATCCTTTATTCTTTTTATGATCATGTTGAAGGGAAAATGGTCAAGATATATTTGTTTGCATCGAGTTCCATGCTATTTCTATAGAACCTATAAAAACTTATATTATTAGTTACTGGAATAATAAAAATGTCCATTGTGCCGATTTCAGGATCATCTTGCCTTGATGATGGAACTCCTCGGAAAGATGCCCCGGAAGGTGAGTACACTCCCACTTTCGGCATGTTTTATTTCTAAAATAAATATTGTGGCAGATCTAATGCTTGTGGATTGCAGATTGCTATTGGTGGAGCTCAATCCAAGGATTACTTTGACCGGCATGGTGATCTGAAAAGGATTCGAAGGCTAAAATTTTGGCCACTTGACAAATTGTTGATTGATAGATATAAATTTTCAGTGAATGATGCTCAAGAGTTTTCAGAATTTCTTTTGCCACTTTTTGATTTCGCCCCAGAAAAAAGACCAACTGCACGACAGTACCTGCAACACCCCTGGCTGAACTGCAAGGAATCAGCACCAAATGAAATGAGAAATGAATCTACTGTCGAAAAGGTTAATGTTGGTATGAGCAACCTTCAAATCAAGGTAGGAAAGTGAAGGTTGTAATACGTGTTCTGACAAGGCATTTACCACAATCAAAGAATCTGGAGATCGAAACAAAGCCGGATGACATTCCGATCTTAATCTGATGGTTTGAATTGTTTGATTGAGACAAATGCGGGTCTGACTGCAAGGAATCCTAATCCGTGTTTTGACATAGTCAAAATCACAACTTTAACATGAATGACTATAGTATTGATTGTGATTTATTTTTGCTTTATTCAATTTTAGCAACATTCTTTGTATTGGATTATTAACTGCAGAGATGTAAATTAGTACAGAATTTTGTTCATGCAGAGATATCTGACAACAGAATTTTCGTGTATATTATTCACATGTTGTAACTTGTTACATTCATCCAAGTCTAGTCTTATGTTTTCCTTTTTATTGATTTTAGTATGTTCACATTTTAAGTGATGTTTCACCAAATCTGAGACACTTTGTTAACATTTTGGAGTCAATAACCTATTTTTAGAGTTTTGGGAAACTGATTCCCGGACTCCAGTGCGGAAATCTGCACGCGACGCCATAGTGTGACGACATTATTGCATGTATATTCCATTGATATTGTGTCGAGTCTAGGTTGATCCGCCCCGACATTGCAATGAGACGCCATGCAGTTTTGCATGGCTGGTGACATGACTCTTTGAACTTGCTTAAACCAGCTCACCACACCACACCACACCACACAGTGTGACCCCTTTGAGATATCCGTATAACCTGCTAGTCTCTAGCATTCGTTCTATTCTTCAAGGTCTATTGGCACTATTATATACGTTCCTGGTCCTGGATCATATAGGTGACAGGAAGGACCAACTCGATTCATTATGTGAAAATAAAGAACAAATTTGACTCAAAAAAGGTTAAGGATAAATTTGCACGTCATAAATAAGTTAAGGATTTTTGGATTCACTAAAGGGTTTTTTTGGATTACATGGAAAGAGACTGGCTTGAAAAACTCTAAGTCAACTCTAATAGGAAATTTTTTCAAAAGTTTTAGTATGTTAACTTATGTTAAAAATTTAAAGTACAACACATCATCTCTAAGTCAACAACGACACACATTTATTCTCCTAACCAATTCAATAGAAAAACCGTAAATCGAACGAACCGAAACCGCAAAAAACCGTATTTGGTTTGAATGTATTCGAATAATTTTTTTACTCAACATCATGGTTTGGTTTGGTTTTCGGTTTTTATTGTATTAACCGAACCAAACCAAACTAACTTGCAACATAAGAAAAACATTAATTAAACCTATGTCACCTAGACCAATACTTATATAAACTCAATGATTTTTTTTTTTTTTTATAAAATGACATATTTTTTCTCTTGTAAAGTTTCTTTGTTTTTTATTTCAAAAATATATATTTATGTGCTACTAGAACTTTTAAAGAATGATAAAATCTTAGTTTTTTTGCATTTCTTACAGAATATGATTACTTTTTGTCCACGTTTTCAATTTGGTCTATGTTGTTGGGAACATTGTTGGATGAAAATGAAATTGTAATGTTGGATGAAATTTAAAACATTGTTGAAAATATGTTGTGTTTTAGCTTTTTTACTTGATTTTAATGTTGAAAACAAAAAATTGTATTGTCTAAAAAAAAATGCACCAATCAATCCAACCCAAACCGCATTAGTTTGATTTGGTTTGGATTTTATTTTAAAGTCAATCAAACCAAACCAAACCGCACTTTTTTATCTTGCGGTTCGGATAAATTTTATTCTCAAAATCAAACCAAACTGCACCGCGAACACCTCTGTTGGATATTTGGTTGTTGGCTTCATGTTTGCTAAAATCAAATAGACAAGCAATTTGTGCTTCAGAAGCTGAAATCTCAAGGAGTATGTCTTCAGAAGCTGAAATGTGCCTTCAGAAGCTAAAAACAGAATTTCAGAAGCTGGAAATGTTCATCAGAAGCTGAACTGGTTCTTCAGAAGCTGACCGTACACTTCAGACGCTGACTTTCGTTGACCTTCAGACGCACTGTTCAAACGCTGACTTTCGTTGACCTTCAGAAGCTGCATTTCAGAAGCACGTTTTATGCGTTCTTTCTTGTGTCTTGGAGCTGTTTTATTTTCTCACATTATCTTTTGAAGATTTAATTGAAAAATTCTCCAAGCTGATGTTTCTAGAAGAAAGATTAATTTCGCAAGATATTTTCTGAAGATTGGATTCAATTATTTGTGAATATATTTTCAAAGAAATCTTTGGAAAATATATTGCTGGAAAATATATTGCTTCCATTTGCTTCTAAAGAATTATGGGAATATATCTTTGAAGAAGATTTGGTTCAAGAATTATGTTGCAGCTGATTGCTATAAATAGAGGACGCTGCTATTGAAGAAATTAATTCAAAACATAAGATATAAAGAGTCATACTTAGGTTTTGAGTCTGTAAGCTTTGTGCTTTGTTTTTGTACACCACTCAAGTGTTTAGAGTTGGTTGTTTTTATTGAGTTGTAATCACTTGAAGCTTTTAAGCAAAAGTGACGTAATGAGTTTTTAGGAGAGTGTCTCCATCTTTGTTTGATTTGTTAGAGTCTGATAATCACTGGGGCAGTGATTGACTGAGGGAAGTAACAGGGGCCTTATATCTAGGAGTTCCTAGGTAGAAATACCACGGGTAGTAATTAAGTGAGAAGGGGCTGTGAAACAGGGGCTGTTGTCATAGGGGCTGTGAAACAGGGGCTGTGTCATAAGACTTCGAATTAATACTATTTTAGTGGATTTCCTTCCTGGCTTGGTAGCCTCCAGATGTAGGTGAAGTTGCACCGAACTGGGTTAACAAATCAACTCTGTCCTTTATTTTTGTCTGTTATTCTGCTTCTGAACTACTGTACTCTGTTCTGCGTATTGTACTCTGTTTTACGTTCAGAATCAGTCCTGCCAGGAATTTCAATTGGCATCAGAGCAGGCACCCTGCCTGTTTTAGGGTGAGCTCCAGGGAAGGTTTTTCTGGCATAATGGACTCTGAAGGAGAATTAACTTATGAAGAACTTCTTGTCTCTTTCAAAGAACTATACAAGATGTATATAAATCAAAAGAAGACTGTCAGTCAACTACATGCTGAAAGAAGTGACCATCTAGCACAAATTTCTGAGCTCAATGATAAGGTAACCCAACTGAACTCTCAACTTGAACATATGAAGAAGCAAGTCAGAATGTTGAACACTAGTACTGATATGCTTGAAGAGATTTTGGAGAGTCAGAACCAAGGGAAACCAAAAGGAATTGGGTTTGATGATAGAACCTTGAACAAACAGCAAAATCCAACTAAAAAGGTCAGTGCAGCTGTTGAAATAAGTGATCCAATGATGGGCAAAACTAAGTTGGAACACCAGAACCAACCTCAGGGATCTAAGAGTAAGAGGGCATCTCATCCTTGGGTATGTCATCACTGTGGTAAAAAGGGGCACATAAAGCCTTTCTGTTACAAGCTGCATGGATACCCCAAGCACTTTCAACAAAGAAAACCTCATGTTCAATCAAAGGTCAGCCATACTTTTGTTCAACAAAGAAAAGTGGAACCAGTTGTAAACAAAATCAAGGTCAAGAAGGAATGGAGACCAAAATGTGCAAGTGTTGCCCAAAATCTGAAAGATAGGAAAGGAAAGGCTGTTGCTGGTGACAGCAGGCCCACTCCTGCAGCAAAGAAGATTTCTGTTGCTGGACCATCTAGAGTCTGGAGCAAGGTGGTAGTCCCTGTTCAGAAGACACTAAAAGGATAGGAAGTGGTTCCTAGTAAGTCTGAAGATGTTGTTAAGCATGATACCATGCCCTGTGTTCAGAAGAGAATTGCTGATCTTGAGAAACATATTGCTGGGAAGAAGATTCTGAATGTGCCTGAAGCACACATCAACTGAGCAGCATCTGATGTTGTGTCTAATGAAGACTAAGCAACTTCTGATGCTGAGTCTGAAGACTGTCAAGTTGGTGACTGATGTTCTGGATTTCACTTTGTGTTTATGGTTTGCAAGTGTGTTGTACTCTGCAGTTTTGTGTGTGGATGCTATGTGGTTCTAATCCTGATGATTGGTGCTGTGCTGAGTTATGTGCTGGTGTTTTTAATGCTGATTCTGAATCTGGCTCTGATGTGATTCTTTGTTTGCTATTCAGTGATGTGCTTATGCTCTGTTTCTTGTGTTTCTCTGCTCCTGGTGATTTCTGGTTGTTTTGTCAACATTGTTTGGCTAAATAGGGGGAGAAATAAATATGTGTCTGTTTCAGAAGCTGTTCAAAAGTTCAGGGGGAGTTGGAGTTTTCTGATTGATCTGTGTTTCAGGGGGAGCAGTGTTTGTTGTTCCAGAAGCTACTGATGAATATCATATTTCAGGGGGAGTTTGTGTGTTTACTGACAGAAGCTGGTAGTTTTGTGTCAGAAGTTAATCTGTTTCAGGGGGAGTTCCTGAATGTCTGTTTCAGGGGGAGTTCCTGAATGTGTGTTTCAGGGGGAGTTCTTGAATGTGTGTTTCAGGGGGAGTTCCTGAGTTGTGTTGTTCCTGAGTATCTGTTCAGAGGTAGTTCAGGGGAATATATGTGTGAAATGTAGTGAATCATCCGCTGCTGACTCTGTTGCTACATTTGTGTTATGTTCTTCATGGTTGCGTTCTTTATTGTGTGAAGAATTTGCTTGTTGCTATGCTCAAATTGATTTTAGCCAAAAATTTGCCAAAGGGGGAGATTGTTGGATATTTGGTTGTTGGCTTCATGTTTGATAAAATCAAATAGACAAGCAATTTGTGCTTCAGAAGCTGAAATCTCAAGGTGTATGTCTTCAGAAGCTAAAATGTGCCTTCAGAAGCTAAAATGTGCCTTCAGAAGCTAAAAACAGAATTTCAGAAGCTGGAAATGTTCATCAGATGCTGAACTGGTTCTTCATAAGCTGACCATACACTTCAGACGCTGACTTTCGTTGACCTTCAGACGCACTGTTCAGACGCTGACTTTCGTTGACCTTCAGAAGCACGTTTTCTGCGTTCTTTCTTGTGTCTTGGAGCTGTTTTATTTTCTCACATTATCTTTTGAAGATTTAATTGAAGAATTCTCCAAGCTGATGTTTCTAGAAGAAAGATTAATTTCGCAAGATATTTTTTGAAGATTGGATTCAATTATTTGTGAATATATTTTCAAAGAAATCTTTGGAAAATATATTACTTCCATTTGCTTCTAAAGAATTATGGGAATATATCTTTCAAGAAGATTTGGTTCAAGAATTATGTTGCAACTGATTGCTATAAATAGAGGACGCTGCTATTGAAGAAATTAATTCAAAACATAAGATATATAGAGTCATACTTAGGTTTTGAGTCTGTAAGCTTTGTGCTTTGTTTTTGTACACCACTCAAGTGTTTAGAGTTGGTTGTTTTTATTGAGTTGTAATCACTTGAAGCTTTTAAGCAAAAGTGACGTATTGAGTTTTTAGGAGAGTGTCTCCATCTTTGTTTGATTTGTTAGAGTCTGATAATCACTGGGGCACTGATTGACTGAGGGAAGTAAGAGGGGCCTTGTATCTAGGAGTTCCTAGGTAGAAATACCACGGGTAGTAATTAAGTGAGAAGGGGCTGTGAAACAGGAGCTGTTGTCATAGGGGCTGTGAAACAGGGGCTGTGTCATAGGACTTCGAATTGATACTATTTTAGTGGATTTCCTTCCTGGCTTGGTAGCCTCCAGATGTAGGTGAAGTTGCACCGAACTGGGTTAACAAATCAACTCTGTTCTTTATTTCTGTCTGTTATTCTGCTTCTGAACTACTGTACTCTGTTCTGCGTATTGTACTCTGTTTTACGTTCAGAATCAGTCCTGCCAGGAATTTCAAACTCCAATCAACAAAACTCCTAACTAGGCAGCAAAGAATTTCGAAAACAAAGAACTCACCCTCATGCCTCAAGTTAGTTAGAGTTTAGCAAATTAGTTAGTTAACTTGCAGCGCAAGTAACTTAAGTTAACTAGTTTATTTTAGAGTTTGTTACACTTTGTACATAAATGCTCTATGCATTAGTTGTTGATGTACACAAGAATTATATTCACAACTCAATAAGATTTTTTTTTCTGTTATTTTCTCAAAATCTCTCAAATTCCACACTTCTCAATTTTCATATTCTTCTAGTTTGTTCTATCAAAGTTAACTCTCTTCAAACTAATCCCCTAGATAAGTTTTTAAGTCATTAAACTAAAGTTTCTTTGAATTCACTTCTGCGCCATAAACTTTTTTAACTTGATTTTACTCTCTTATACAAACTTTTTGATAACTTTCAATATTACACTTATCGATCTAAAACATTATCCACTACAAATATCTATAAATTTTTATCCATCTTAAATTGTACGATCTATTCAATCCATTGATGTCATAAAGGCTAACACATATTTGAATTTAACTACTTACATAAATACCTTTGAGGTTGTTTGAAAGAGTTCATGAATGTCTATAAATTAATTTCAACTTATTTACATAAACTCTTCAGAAAAGTTTACGAAAACAATTTATAATTTATATGAAAATAATTTGATATTAATTTTTTTATTTACTCTAAAAACAGCTTATACATAAACACTTATGCACACATATACTAAAAGTGCTGAATTAAATTATTTATCCAAACATGGCCTTGTGAATACAGTTAACCACTTAACCGACACACATTGCTTTTGCAAGTTTCAGTTTGAATCAACCGCCATTATTCGTGAAGCTTCCTAAACGTCGACGTTTCAATCGGAAACTCTAGAATCCCTTCTCATTCATCGCGATCGTGGCAGCGAAGCTTGATGGCGACGATAAGACCTTTACCGGAATCTGTTCGTAGCTCAATTCGTTCTGCATTTTCATTGTTCGACTTCACAAGAATCGTTGAGGAACTTGTTTACAATAGCCTCGATGCTCGCGCTACAAAGGTATCTCCATTTTTTTCAATGTTTTCGTAATCGTAGCAACGTTATAGAGTGAGAAATGAAAATTGCCATTAACTGTGTGTTGTTTTTGTTTTAGGTTTCAGTGTTTGTTGATATTGGGAGTTGCTACTTGAAAGTAGTTGATGATGGTAATTTATTGTTTTAGAAATGTATATTTATCTTTGAAGCACCGACACCGGATACCGGACATAACACTGATACTGACACGTTGACCGGTAATTATTTAGAAAATAGAGTAATTGAATGCAATCACTTGTGCCACACTAGATACGCCTTCAATCTGAAGTGTCAGTGCTACATAGATATTTATATTTGCACGGTCAAAATTTGTAACTAAGTTTTGGTTTTTGACTATCTGTATGGTTTCGATGAATGGATTTGTAGGAGGTGGGATTACTCGAGATGGACTGGAATTGGTGGGAGAAAGATATGGTTTGTACTTTTTTCCTTTTTGGTTCTTTATCTTCTACATTGTGTGTGGACCTGTCGCCGGTTAATTCGTGTGAATCTGTGATCATTTTGATATGCCAGCATGTTCCTTTTCTTGTTGGTTGTTTTCTGAATGCAGCAGTCTCGGGCAGTATTTTTTATTTATTTTTTCCATTAAAATAAGTCTGCTGGAAGATATGTGGTGTTTAAAGGGCAATCGAAAGACATTTACATTGTTTTTTAAGATTTTTCTACTTACTAATGGCCATAGTTACTAGATAAAGTTGTCTTTATATGGTGTGCCATATGACTAAGTGCGTGTTTGAAGACTTTAATGGAATTTGCTGTCCCTAAACTCTAAATATTATTTAGTAAAGGTAACTGGGTGGATACAGTTTGTTGCTATGCATAAAGCTTGATATCTAAAATGCAACAACGAGTGGGTTTCTATTAGGTGTTTATATTTCATGAATTATGTTTCCTTGCTGCCATTGATTATGGTGTATGCATATTTGTCAAGCAGCTACATCAAAATTTCTTAATTTGGCGGACCTGAATGCTACGAGTCGAAACTTTGGTTTTCGTGGTGAAGCTTTAGCTTCCATATCTGAAGTCTCTTTGTTGGAAATAGTGACAAGAGCTTATGGACGGCCAAATGGATATAGAAAAGTATTGAAGGCAGGGATGACTTCTGATGTTTTATTCTAGCAGACTAATCATAATATTGCTGCTATTGATGCAAAGTTTGATATTTTTATTTTATTGACTGCAGGGGTGCAAGTGTATATATCTTGGTATTGATGATGATAGAAAGGAAGTAGGCACAACAGGTGATAATTTTGACTAATCTGACAGTTGCATAGTTCTTGTTTCATTGTTTGACTAGGATGACACCAATTAATGCATAGATGCCATTCATTTTTCCTAAATTTACATGCTGTTGCATGAGATTTAGGTAGTGTTTGGTAGATTGATTAGAATATGGTGTAGTATAATATATGGAGTCTGTTATATATTTGGTGCATATTAAAAGGGGAATAGAATAGAGTATAATGTAAGGAAAGTGATGCATTTTGGTTCCCCACTGAAAGGGTGGAATAAAAGAGTTCTGTTTTGTTAAACACTACTTTAGAGTCATGGAAAACCTACAGAATCATTAATTTTTTACTTTCAATTTGAGCTAATTAGGATATCAAAATAGTTATTCTGTGTTTTGTGGCTCTTTCATTTAGGGTCTAATTATTATATGCTTTTGGTCTTTTGACTTATACTTTTTTTTGGTAGTTCTTTTGACTTTCACTTTATAGATTGCTAGATTAGATAATTTTTAATTTTTCTTCCTCCTGCACTTGATAATCAATCTTAAATTTGACTTTCAGTTATATTATTTGCTCTCATAATCTCTCTTCCACCCCGGGCAATCCGCAATACATGTTCCATATTCATTGCATTTATGCGACTAGAAAATTCTGTCTTGATGATGACTACTTTTATCTGGTTTACTTAATACAATTAATGCCTTTCAGTCATTGTCAGTGAAATATTCTACAACCAACCGGTTCGGAGGAAACAAATCCAATCCAGGTTGCTTTTCTCTTGACCACTGTACAAGTGATATGTTTTCTGAAGTCATAGTTATTTTGTATGGAAACTATGTCTCCTTTACACACATTTGGGATTGACTGATGAATTCCGTCTCTGAATTGGAAGCCCCAATAAGGTACTTCAATCAATCAAGAAATGTGTGATGCAGCTTGCACTCGTGTGCCCAAATATTTCCTTCAAAGTTGTTGATATTGAAAGGTATCTTCTCTGCAAAACTTCAGGTTGCATCTTTCTTTTGTTGTTTTGTAACACTTTTTATACCTTACATGTAGAGAATATGAACTTTTCTGCTCACATTCTGCTGCTTCTCCACTGTCACTTGTAACCACTGGCTTTGGGGTGGAGGTCACAAACTCTCTCCATGAATTAGAAGTTGAAAACGATATCATAAAGCTTGCTGGATACATATCAGGTCCTTGCAATACCCTGGATATGAAGGTGATTCATATTTCTAATGCAAAAAGTCAATCACCTATCTCATCTCATCGTAACTTCTGGGTTGGTTCTTCTCTGTCTCATCCCCTAACTTTTGGTGTGTTTATATATTTGCTTTGCAGGCCTTACAGTATCTCTGTATCCATGTGACAATATATGAATATATATTGTAATTGTAATAATAGTACAAAATGGATTTGTTGAGGCTTGAAAAAGTAATGATATAAACATTTGTTCCTTGACTTTAACGTGGTTAGATATCAACTCCCAGTTCGTTTGCAAGGGACCTGTTCATAAGCTTTTAAGTCAATTGGCTATTAGGTTTGAGCATCGTAACTCGTGGAGTGCTGATAATGAATGCCAAAACAAAAAGAGAGGCAGATTTCAACCATGCCCGGCATATATCTTGAATTTAAGGTGCCCCCGCTCTTTATATGTTTTGAGCTTTGAGCCGTCAAAAACTTATGTTGAATTCAAGGTAGTCTCCTGGTTTTTCTCTTAACGACTCCTATATTATCTTATTAGTAATTTTGATTTTGTGCTGCATAATTGTTTTCTTAATGTCCATAAACGATTTTTGTATGGTACACGACTGGTTATGAGAACATAGAAGGGAAGTGCAAAAGATTTAAACATAACTATAAGTTCCAAGGATAACTTCGGGTCCTTCTCTAGATTCCATTTATGCGCTTGAAGTAGTATTGTGGTATATATTTTTTGTGGATGATATTGCCTTAATTGGAAAATCGGGAAGGACTGAGAAGTTAGAGACATGGACTCATGGAGCCAAGTCATGTCACACATGATTTCATTTTAAGAAGAAATAGAAGCATAAAACAAAGTATATGGAATACAAATTTAGCATGAGAGACACAAATTCTTGCAGAGGTAAAATATGGAGAGCATACAATAATACTTTGGGTCCATCGGTACAAAGTGATGGGGAGATAGAGGAAATGTCAACCATAGGAACCAAGCAAATAAAAAAGAGAATGCTTTGGGTGTGATCTATACCACACATACTTAAAGGAAAATTTACCACACAGTTATAAGACCTGTAATGTCTTATGGAATTAAAGTTGAGCAGTAGAGACTAAAAAAAGAGAGAAGAAAACTTGGTATCTCAAATATGAGAATATTACATGGATGAGTGCTTGCACAAAACAAAATAGAATTAGAAATATGATTAGAGAGAAGATTGGGATAGCTTCCATTGTAGAAAAGATGATGGAATCTGGTCTTAGGTAGTTTAAGCATGTGTGAAGAAATGTTGGTAAAGAAGGTTGAAAAGATATAAGATAGTTCAATAGTTAGAAGTAGAGGGAGATCAAAGAAGACTATTGGTCAAATCATTAGGAGATTATTAGAGATATATAGTCTATCTTTGGACCAAATACATGACAAAATTTTATGCCGTCAATTAATCCATGTAGACAGACGACCTCATTTAGTGGGAAAATGTTTGGGTCTTGGAGTTCTAGTTTAGTTTCTAGCCTATATAATACTACATGTAATCTGGGTGGTGTAAATAAACGCCAACAAGGAACGGTTAGCAGAGATTTGAAGCTTCTTACACATGTTATAGTTTCAGTATGAGTTATTTTATCACAGCCCTGCATCCTACACAAATTTGATTGTTTGCTTTTTCCCCAACTTCCAAGGATTGGGATCCAATACTAAACTTCATTGAAAAGGTCGTCAAACAGTTCTGGGAGGAAATCATAGCTTGTGGTATACCCTCTCACTGCATATTATTGATAATATATATAAGTACAAAGAATTACTGGTTTTTATGCTTTTATTAATCTCTGAGATGCTTGCAGGAGATTCCTCCAACAAAGCCACTTATATGGTTCAAGAAGATCAACGTGAGAAAGTTGATGCCACCATTTCAGCAGAAGCAGGTAAAATTTCTAATTTGGTGATCAAGTAATATCCTTCCATTACTCTGATTAAGTCTGATCAAGTAACATACTTATTGTTGGAAAATATTACTAGAATAGCAATTGTATAAATGCTACGTCGGCTACAGTAGATCATGTTAGTTTGGTTTCTCTTTTAACATTTGAAGATTGTTGTTAAATATCTTTCATGCAGATATATCAAAGTTTGGAAGCCAAAATCATAAGGATTGTTTAGACCTCTTCTTTTCCACTTCAGACAAGCTAAATGAAGATGACAATCATCAGTGCTACAGGGAGGATGTGATAACCTCTGTTGATTACTTGCATCGAGGGACCAAGATCTTCAAAGAGAAACAAAATAAGGGAGGCCATCTTTGTCAGACCGGTTATTCTGGCAATTTACTGGATGTTTCTTATGCCAAAAGCATGTCCACCATTATGAAAAAGAGTAACAGTTTTTTGACGTATGATAACAATGATTTATTGCAAGGAGTTCACTTTTTGGATGGTATGTGTCCTGCTGCCGAAAGTTTCTATGATAATATTCCTTCTTATGCGAGAAGTTATTCACGTGGAAGAAAATTAAATGAAGAAGATGCTGGCGTGATCTGTGAATCATTTGAAGGTTATGAATGCCATGGGTTCGGTTATGATGTAGAGATTGGTGGGAATTTTCAAGAGCCTTTTCTAAAGAGCTGCTCTACACAGAAAGGTAGTATCCTGAACGAGAAGACTTTGCTTGTAAATGATGAACTTCAACTCCAAACAGATAGCTTTTGGAGTAAGCAAAACCTAGGGGAGGATTTTTGCAGCGGTAGTAAGGATTTATACACTCGTCCCTGTGTAGAAGTTGCAAAAAAATTAAAGATGTCTGAAGATTCTGATTTTCTCGTAAAAGCATGGCCTGAAGAAAATTGTCTCCCTCTAGATTCATGGTATTCAGCAACACAAACAGGTAACTCTGGTTCTGATAATCGGTTATCAAACTCTGAATGGCATCATGTCTATCAAGAATCCACATCTCGAGCTACTGCATTGAGTGTTTATCATACCAATGATATTAATGATCTTGGAGGATCATCTAGATGCTATAAAAGGATTCCTCGTACACCAATTTTTGATGACAAAGAAAATGGGAACATTTTCAGCTACGATCTTGGAGGAGCATCTAGATGCAGTACAAGGATTACACATATTTTTGACGACGAAGACAATGGGCACAAATTCAGTTATGACATGTCAAGGGATGCTAACCAGGATCCCTGCACCTCAAGTTTTGCAAATAGTGGATTTAGTTTTGATGGTGCTGTTGATTGTAAAGAAATATTCAACAGATTGGTTGACTGGCCTGATTTCCATGATACACATTTCACAAAAAGGTTGGATATTTTAAATGAGGAGCCAGACTGCCTATTACATGAGTCATGTGTTAGAAAATGTAATAGACCCAACATTATAAAAGGCGAAGGGGATCTTTTTAGGCACCCAACTTTGGAAAAGACTCGTGTAAGATCTAAAAGAAGCTTCTCAGCTCCTCCATTTCATAGAAGTAGAAGGAGGTTTTTCTCTTTAAATCAGCCTCCTGAAATGGTAGCTAAAAGACCTAGTGGTCTAGCATCCGACCCTGCTTCCAATCTTCTAGGTTTTTCATTTTTTTTCTTTGCATTTACACCTTCTGCTCCCTTTTTTTAATGTAACATCATATTCAATAAATGCTTTTGAATCTGCAGAAGCAAGTGATTTTAAATATTCTCAACATCCTCCTGACGCTCTTAGCCCCAACAATGAAGATCTATTGGAAAATCTTAAGTACAGTATTATTATCTTATTGATCCTTACTTAAGCTGATGAACTGTTGGGAATAATTTCTAACTGACTCTTTGTGGTTTTTTCCCCTGATCATAGAACTAATGTGAAACGGAGTTCAGAGGTTCTGGGGGCTACACAGGTTAATGACGCTGTTGAGATTGAAGGGTTTGAAAGTTTCAATGTTCAACAGAATGATCCATTCAGGGGTGAGTTCAATGTGTTGGCAAAACTTTAGTCTCATAAGTCTTGTCCAACAATATTACCTAACTTGAAATAGTTTTTGCACTGAACCATGTCAAATATTGACCTGGTTTGGATTCGGAGTGAGTTGAAAGGGATCAATGTCATATTAGATGTCTTATCTCTAGATGTGATCTTGAGCAACTATTTAACTCTAAAATAAGATGTTTCTTTACAATTAAGTTATTTATGCATTGTAAAACTGGGTATTTCTCTTTGTTACAAAATCTGCCAAAAATTGTTCCTTGCATTTTCTATTATCTTCTGTGCTGAAGAAGTTTATGGTCAATCTAATTGGACTGTGATTTTTTTTTTTTTTCATGTTTATATGATCAATAAATGAACACTTAAAAAGAATTGTTGTATCATTCACCTAATAATTTGCTGTCAAACTATCATTTATTTCAGAATTGATATCTAGGGAAGTGCAAGATTCCGTAGATTATGGGACTAAATGGAGGAGCTGCGCACCTCAAACTCCAGTAATGTTGTCGGTCTTTTTTGAGGAGATAATGTCAATTTTTTAGACACATATTATATTACATAGGAGACATTCATTTGTATGTAGGATACTTTGATCTGACTAGGATTACAATCTTTGTGCAGAAGAATGATAAAATTGATATTCAAAGTCAAAATAATATACTTGACATCTCTTCTGGATTCTTGCATCTTGCTGGAGATTCACTGATCCCTGATACCATCAGTAAGAAATGCCTCGAGGATGCCAAAGTTCTTCATCAGGTGGATAAGAAATTCATTCCAATCGTGGCTGGCAGAACCCTTGCTGTTATTGATCAGGTCTGTTGTTGGACATCATTGCATTTTGGTTGAATTTCTGTCCTAGTTAAAATGCATAGGATTTAAGGATATTTACTATGACACATCATTACAAGGACATAACATAACAGATAGTTACAAATTATTAATTTTCTGAATGACCCATGCAGCTAAGCCCTCCTGGTTAGTCTTTTTGTTGCATCTGTATAGTACAATTCAACATGCACAGTGACTCAAAGCACAACCCACAATTTATTTTTTTATCACGCTCTCCTTTCAAGCAGGCATAGTGTACTCTACTCCTGACACAAACCCACGACATCTTTCCTCAAACACCCCTTGCCTCTACCATACAGACACATTGGGTTGTATCTTCTTCCTCGCCTCCTGGACTTCCCAGCATGTCTTAGATCATTACTTTAAGAACCTTCAGAAACGCCTGCTAAGTGCTTAGACACACACACACACACGTGTATTCTCCTGACCAGTGAGAACCGAGAATCCCCCTTCAGGGAAGTTGGATGTTTAACATTTTGATTGTACTTTTTTTCACAGCATGCTGGAGACGAAAGAATCAGACTGGAAGACTTGCGTCAAAAGGTAAACTGCTTGCGTTTAATATGGCATAAATACTATTTCTCCAGTATAACTCACCAAACTAGTTGAATATTTAGGTATTATCTGGAGAAGCAAAAGGAATAACCTATCTAGATGCTGAACAGGAGCTGGTATGCATCCCATCATATGCAATTATGCATTACAGGATTTAATGTAAATGTCAAGTGTGAAATGTTTTTTGAGTCTTGATTTTTGAAACTGTTGGAAAGATGCTTCATGCAGGTACTGCCAGAGATTGGTTATCAACTACTTCATAGTTACAGGGAACAGATTAAAGATTGGGGCTGGATATGTAACATTCATACTCAAAATTCTGAATCCTTTAGAAGGTATATCTCATAGGCTGTCTTACTCATACGGTGTTTGAAATAGTCATGAGATAATTAATGTTTCAGTATTGCAGAGTCTTTGATTATCTTGTAATGAATCAAGATTCTGTGATTTCCATAACTTCACCATCCATGCATCACAAAATCGTATAAGATTCTACTTATGAAACTATATCTCAGGCTCAAATTAGATTATATAGAAAAACGGATGCCAAATCCATTCAATTTATTATTCTGGCTTCTTTGATTGTTTTGACTATCTTTGCAGGAATTTGGATCTTCTCAACAGACAACAAATGACAATCGCTCTTGTTGCGGTCGGCACTTTATCTTTTTACGTTTGTTATCAACAGTTTTCTTTTAAATATATGTGTCATGCTTTTGCTTTTCATATTACTGATGTTAATTATTTACTTTTAGGTACCATGTATTTTAGGTGTCAATTTAAACGATGTTGATCTTTTAGAGTTTCTTCAGCAGGTTACAACCTTGATTAAAGCCTTTTTCTTATCTTCAATTTATCATCGTTTAATAATTGGACATCTTTTGCATTTTTAACTTTGAAATATCTTTACCTTCAGCTAGCTGATACTGACGGATCATCAACAATGCCACCCTCGGTTGTACGACTCCTAAATTCGAAATCGTGCAGAGGTATATCCCTAATCTTACTAGCTACAACCACTTGCGCTCAGTAGTTTGGAAAGCTTTGCTCTTACCATGCACAAAAATTCCCATCTTTTGGTAATTTGTTTATCCACATATTGCATTTTCCTTTAATTTTATAAATGCTTTTTTCTGAAGGTGCAATTATGTTTGGGGATTCATTGCTACCATCAGAATGCTCCCTTCTAGTTGAAGAGCTAAAGCATACATCCCTCTGTTTCCAGGTAAGATATATAAATGTTTTTCATGTTTGTGCATTTTGGAAGGGAGTTTTCATGACGAACTGAGCGATTCACTGTGCAGTGTGCTCATGGCAGACCAACCACTGTTCCTCTAGTCAACTTGGAGGCACTGCATAATCAAATAGCCAAGCTTGGACTGATGAATAAGAGCTCAAGTAACAAGTGGCATGGATTACAAAGACATGAAGTGTCTATTGATCGTGCAGTACAGCGTTTAAGTTCTGCTAATAGTTGAGACTTCGGAAGAAACCATGGTTGTTACTTACTGCTAATAGTGGAGAGATCAGTTCGACATTAATAATGCTTCACTGCTAAATCATTCTTTTGATCTGACTGTACATAAAAAATAATAAAACAACCGACAACAATTGCTTACATGGATGTTAATGTAATACCATTTGATAAAGTTTTGTAATAACAATGGATCGAATGCAGACACTAAATCAGTCAATAATCAATATGCAATTTTGTTTGGCCCTTATTATCTGTGTAGCACAAACACAAATGCGTAAACATCACAAATTAGCTATAGACCTGTTCAACGCACAGGTTATTATTATTACAGGTGCATAACTGCATATGAATTATAAATATACACAAAATAAAAAATGAGAAGAAAAGTATTTGGATTTGGAGTTTCTTAAATTGGAAAGAAAAATGGAACAAACAATTGTGGTGTAATTGTAAATCTAAAATATAGACAGCATCGGTATAAAATAAAACTTGGACACAATTTATTATGTACAATGAAATGTTTTGATAAATGAGACACAGTTCCATACAGAGTCAGGAGAGTAATCAATTTCTGAAGATTTAAATAAAATTTGTATAATTTATCAATCGAAGAATTTCATATTTGAACTCAAATTGTGTGACCCAAATTGGTAGATACACTTAATTTATTTTTGGCATGATTAAGATATGTTTTGCAGTTCAGAATTCGTCAAATAGGATTACTTGTTCATTTAGTATGAACATTTGGTACGATTAATGTTATTTTTTTCAGGGAATATTATCTTATTTTCGTGTCAAATTATCAATGTAATTGTTAAGAATCTTGGGATCAAAGAATTGAAGATGAACTTCATATGAGTAGTAGGCTTGATACAAAAGAAAACTCCTTGTGTTTCCTTCTGAAAGATTGAATAAAAGATGGTAAAATGAATGTAAGGGGTGCTCATCTATAGAGTTACTAGAGCATTAACTAACTAACCTCCTAATTGCAAACTCTAACTACTGACAACCACATTTAACTAACTCTAGTTTTATTTCTAGAGACACTAAATCTTAGTTAAGTCCAATATTCTAATAGTAATTTCATGAAATAATTAATATAGTTTTTTGGAAATCGTTTATATCTGTATCTTAGACTATCATTTTGTATTTGTATCTGCAACTTAGAAATTAACTGAAAATTACTCTTAAAAAACGAATATTAAAAAAATATGAAATTTATTTATTATAAGTTATATTGATTTATGATGTCTATTAAAATATTTTTTCAAAGTATTTTATATATTAAAATTTTTTGTATAATATATCATTTCTGTGGTATATTTTTAATATTAGTTTATCAAATTCCAATTTATAACAAATCTATCCCTAAAAAAAAAACTAATCTATTTTATAACTTAGATATTCAGGACTTTTCAGAGTAATTTTTTCAATCTTTTGTGACATAGTAGTAGTTACATTATAATTTAAAATTTGAATACAATTCTGTGTAAATATTTCATATATATTAAAATGTATATCAAATATAATTCAGATAATATTACCAAAATCACAATTCAATTTAACGAATCATTCCTTTTACCAAGCATGTAGAGTCACATGTATGATGAGTATCAAGTATCAACATAATTAGTAAATAAAAAACTTAACAGTGGACGAATACATCTGCCCCTATAGCTCAGTGGTAGAGCGCCAGTCTTGTAAACTGGAGGTCTGTAGTTCGATCCTGCATGGGGGCAGATTTTATTTTTGCTTTTATTTGTTTTTGTTGCATATATTTTGTGTGTATAGAAAATTTCAGTTTTTGTATGCATTAGTATATGTTTCAAGTTTTTAATCGTCTGTCTCTTTGCTGTCAAAAAAGATGGGTCTCTTTGAACCAAGTCTAGCTCTCATTCCTTGTTTTAGTAGAAATCGTCAAGTAAACTTTGCCTAAAAAAATTAAGCTAAGAGATTCAAACTCAAATTCTATCATTGGTAGGAATCATTAACCATTGAATTAAATCACCTTTTTTTTCACTCATTAGCATAAAAATACAATAATTTAAATAAAATCCTATTTTTAGTTTAAAAAAGGCCTCAAATCAAAGTTTGATTTAGTCCTTAATATGTATTGGATGGGCCATAATAGTAAAATTTACAATTTGTCGAAAAATAATAGAAATTAATTTTATGTGGTTATTTTAAAAACCAACTAATTATTTGATTGTGTAAGAAAAAGAAAAACTTGTCAATAAAGCCAGTTTAAAAGTAAATGGTATAATTAGAAGAAAAAAAAATAATCACATCAAAACTTAGTGTGTGTGTATATATATATATATATGTATGTATGTATGTATGTATGTAGCAATTCATTTAAGGCTTAAATATGTAAATCGTCTTTGTAAGTTCGCGTGTTTTTTTTTCGTCCTTGTATCTTTTTTTGTTCTAAAACAAACCCGGTAAGTTATAAACGTTTTGCTTTTAGTCTCAAATCAAAGTTGTTTATGTTTGCAAACGGCTATGAAGACGAGAGAAGGAAAAGAACAAGAGAGAATGATTTCTAGAATTGAATTGGGGAAGATTAGAGATTATACAATGAATTGAGAAAGATTTAAATGATTTCCAGAATATGAATTTTGGTTAAAAATTGAATGATTTTTTTTTTTTTAGAATTGAATCAAGAATCTTAGTTTTGGTTAGAAATAGAATGATTTTGAGAAACAGAGAAGGGGGTGGTGAGAAGATGTGTGCGTTTCTCGGATTTCCTCTTCTCCTTCCCCTTCTATTTTAATGATTTAAAATCCAAAAATTAACTTAAAATAATAAAAAATTCATTTCTAATTTATTAATTTATTTTCTAATTATTTAAATACATGTAAATGCCACATGTGACACAATTGTACAGTCATCGTGTGCCAAGTATGATGAAAATGTGCCAAATCATCCACAAAGTGGACCCAGGGACTATTTTAAAAAACAATTTTTTTTGCAAGGACGTATTTTAAAAAAAAAAATATTGGGACCAAAAGCCTAAGGTGACAACTTGGGTACCCATCAATAAAAGGTGGGTAACACAACCCATGCTGAGTTGGCACCAATCAAAGTTATTTGTTTGTTTTCTATTATTTTTAATGTTATATAAATACATTGTTTTGATTGGGCCAACTCAACATGGGTAGTATTACCCACCTTTTATTGATGGGTAAACAAGAATTTCCCAAAGCGTAATGTGTTATATTTGCAGGGACCTTTCATATATTTTAGCCTTAAATAAATTATGGGGGTGTTTGTTTGACGGTTGAAAATTTCATTCTTGGGAATAATCTGAAAAATAATAATAGACATCTTATTCCTGGGCATCTTAAAAAAATTGTGTTTGGTAAATAATTGTCAGATTCATGGGAATTATTTGTGATAGTTGGTATATGGGTAGTTATTTCAATTTTATTACTATTTACATAAGAACCTTTTATTCCCACCCACTTCCTTTGGGAATAAAATCATGGGTAAGTGGAAGTTATTATTTTCCTGGGAATTTTTAATTCCTGAGAGTTATTTTTTTAACTTTGTAACAAACATAGGAATCTATAATTGCAACCTCCACATTCCTGAGAATAATTTTTTAAATCAGGAAACAAACACACCCTATGTAATCAAACTGAGTATGACAAACAATTCTAAAGGAAATCAATTTTGTAAAGGTTGTTTCATTAAAATTGAGTTTAAAGAGAATGGCTGCGCAATGGAGTAGAGTTTCCAAGCATGCCCTAAATCCAAATTGTGCATGTTCATATCAATAACAGAACATTCACAAGAGAATAACAACTAAAACACATTTGCATATATAAGTTAGAATTAGAAAAACCTTAACAACTATAAACATCAAGAAATTAGCAGTTTTGAAAAAATAACCTAATTATTCACTTCACCCATGTACACTATGTACTAGACTCTAACCCGTGCGATGCACGGGTTTTGTAGAATTTTGTATATAAATGTCAAATTGATTATGTTTTTACTTACAGATTCAGTACTTTGTTATGAAACGATCGGGAAAAAAAAACAAAAGAAAAGGTGCAAAAATTACACCAATTTAAGTTATTAACTTTATTTTGTTACCAAATAATATTATCAGTTTGTGTTCCCGAATTCCTTCTTTCTCAACCTTCATATTCGATTACATTCATGCTAAAAGAACAACTAAAATAAGCAAATTGAAAATAGTAAACATGTTTCAAAAGTCAAAGTGAGAAAACAAAGTAATATTATAATCTAGTGTAGTGATTTTTGCAAATAAAAAGACAGAATAAATAACTTCAAGTAATTAATATAATATAGGAGAAACAAAGAGGTAGACAAAATTACACTAAAAAGTGAAGTTTCTGATGATAAAATTATCATCTGAATTAGTCAAATTATCAACAATTTTAAAGATGCAACTTTAATATCGTAGTACGTAGTAAGCGTACACCAAGAAACAGACCATAACCGCAAGGGCTGTTAAATCTATAAAAAGGAAAAACAACTGTTATGTGATAACCGAAAGAAAAAAATAATAAAAAGGAACCGTTATGTGGTAATTGAAAAAAAAAATAATAATGAAAAGGAACCGTTAATAATGAAAAGGAACTGCTATAAAAAAAAGAATTGCAATGACGTTAGTGACTTTTAAAAAAATGACATTTTACCCTTTTTTTCATAAAAATTAATTAGGTCCGTCAAAAAGGGCGGGGTTATGGTTATTAGGTTCAACTGCATGATAGTGAAATAGATGAAAGTGAGTGAGAAATGATTTAGGGATTGTGAGATTGAAAGAAAGAGGACCCGAATTTATGTTGGATACATAACATTGAATCAATTGCATGTCTTAAAAAACATCAGTACCTTGGTGGTAAGAGTTGTGATTTGGAAGCATGTGGTACCTGGTTTGATCCCTACCAGTAGGGCTAATCATTAGGGTTAGAGGAACACTACTTAACATTTAGTATTATAAAGAAAAGATAAAGATAAAGATAAATAAATAAAATTAGAAACATAGGAGAATGGGAGAGAAATCAAAGAAATGGGGAGAAGCATATTTTTTAAAATTAGAAACAGAGGAGAATGAGAGAGAAATCAAAGAAATGGGGAGAAGCATATTTTTTGTAATTTTTCGTACACAATTTTATTAATTTATTATTTATTCAATTAAATATATTTTTAAGGCATCGTACAAAATTATTTATGTTGTAAATTAGTCGCATCTGTGATAAATATATAAAATGAAAGCAATTATAAGTCATAGAAAACTTTAGTAATCTAGTGGTAATATTTGTGAGTTGTTAGAGCTTGGTCTGTGGTTCAACTCTTGGCAGGAATTTTTTTTCATAATTTCTTTCAAAACCAAAAATTAGGGTTAGGTAGGTCAAGACTACCTAACATTTAGTATTATAAAGATAAAGATTACCACAACTCAATGCCCTCTACATCACACACACTCACACACGAATACTTTATATGCACACATATTAATGCAATACTCCATCTACAAAACTATATCAATTAGGCTGCTATAGTCTAATTTGTGTAATGATCATGTATAACCCTTGCTCCATTGTATGGAACTCTTTATTGTCATAATTTTCATGTAAAATGTTACTTCTCAGCGCAAATCCTTTGTGAGTTCTTCAACAAGATCATTAGTTATAAGACATTCTACATCTCTTTCCAATATATTGATCTCATCATTGATTATTCCAGACCAAGGGATTGAAGTCAAGTGTTGAGCCACCAAAGTATCAAGTGAATAGAGAGATATATCAGGTGAAGGATATAACGAAACGCGGATATTTTCCCATACTAACTTCAAGAGTTCCTTTCCTTGAGGGGGCGGCAACATAGAAGAGTTGCATAATTTTTTTCTGAATCTAGAAAGTGTCAAAGGTGGTCCAAGAACAACTGAAAGTGATTCATTTAACAAATCAAGCAAAATCTTGTGGTCTAGTTTGTTCTCACTTTGATCCTTCATAGAATTTTCATCATTCTCCTGGATCATTTTTTTATGTGATTCTTCCACTTCTTCAAAAACAGAATTTCCAATAGGCTTTGCATATGTATCTCCTCTTAACAAAGATTTATTCCAAGAACCAAAGTATAAACCAGAAGCAACAAGTAAATCTCTTATGTAAGATTCTGCTGGATCATTTATTTGCACCAACTCAGACTCAGAAGGTTTCTTGTTCATAGTGAAGTCCTCAACATCATCAGAATCAAGTTGATTGAGTTGTCTCCTTAGCTCTACCAAATCAACAAGCAAGTAAATCTATCAGAAAAAGTTTGAAAAGATATTTACTCTGCATTGAAAAAAGATTATTTGTATATATAATTGCACATGAAGTAAAAACATAATAAAATATCATTAACCGCTTTTTCTTGAATCAAAACTATGGCATCATTGCTCAATGCTTGAAACTTAAGAATTGTGGATCGTACCATTTAAACCAGAGCTGATGTCTCTGAAAACTTGTGGTACAGCAGTATCATCTCTTGAGGACAAATCGGGAGTTGATATTGGACTTAAATATTCGGTTCGCCTCCAAAAGTCTTCATGAACACTGCTGCACACAGATGCAGGACTAGGAGGTACCTCAGTGTAGTTCTCCTAAAGAGCATATAGCAGAAAATCAAATGATTTTTTATACAACAACTCTGAATGAAATATAAAGGTCGTCATGGTCAACATTTAAATAAAAATACTCAGCCCGTTCCTTTTTATTGTAGTTTTAAGATTATTTACACACAGTAAGAAAACAAATAAAATTTGTTACTTTTGATGAAATTATTTCTTTTTCTAACTTTTTATTATCTTGTTTCATCTATTTATCCCTCTGCAATAAATAGTTAAGAGTATTATTGACAAGTAGTTAATGTTGCATTAATATTTAAAAACGACAAATAAATATGAACTAATTCTTCCGCAGAAGTGAGGGTTGAAAAGGAATGACTAATGGAGGGAGTATGATGAACTTACATGTCTCTCGCCACCGTCGTTCATAAGAACTGTAGGACCACTTGTGATATCTCTCATTGTCGGACGGTATTCAGTGCCATGTGATTCTACCATTGATTGATTTCTCTTACCAAAAATCCTCCCTCTTAGAGCAAAACTGTATCTCAAATTGGAAACTTTTTCTTTAATATTATTAAATCTCTCTTTTTTCTGTTTTTTAACATCAAGAGACATAGTTTCAACCGCTTCAAGCTTCCTCCGGATATGAGCCCCGGTTAAAATGTGCCGGTCCTCTAGAAGAAGCTTTCCAAATGATGTTCCTGATCTTGATACAGGAGCAGACAAGGATCTTACAAGGTTCCTTGGAGACAACAGCTCTCTGTGGAACAATATGTTGTTGTCTTGTTCGTGCCTGAAAGATCCTGTTTGTATTTCTGTTTCTTCTTTTGATATTTCCCATTCATCTGCACATTTCAAAATATCTTCTCTCTTCTTGAGTCTAAATCTGTGATTGTCAAATGTATCATGTCTTTCACTTTTTACAACATCTGTTAGCTTTTCTGACAAGTAACTCCTTGAATCTCTACTGATAAATTCGGGGACACTAGGTCCATTGAATTGTCCTTCACCTTCGTATGATGTTGTTGATTCTGAGCAGACTGAATTTGAGTCGGCATCTCTTGTCACGTTTTCTTTGACTTGCTTTACTATTTGACGAGCGATAAGTTTAGGATCAGATGGTTTTTTATTGCATAGTGTCTCAATATCACTTCCTCGGACCGCATAACCTTTTCCGACAGTTTTTCCTTGCAGTTCGCATTTCAAACGCTCTTTCACCTCCTCAAGAAAATCTTCTATACTATGTCTACCTGGTAAAGTCCCTGTCGAACTAGTCCAATTCTCTTCATGATTGAATATGCAATCAGGACCAGGTTTCAAGATAACGATCCGGGTTGGAGAAGATGCATCTAATCTGTTATAAGATTTGATCATTAAGGACTCTTCAAAGTCTCTACTTAGAGTTCTGCTCTTTGAAGGAAAGATTTTCCTTTGCATACTTGTATTATGTGCAAGTGCAACCTTTTCGCTGTTCAGATTCTCTTGAAAAATCAATCTGCTAGAAACACTGCCAATTTCGGCAAACTTTGAACATTCCTGAAACCTTGCTGCTTGATATGCTTCAAACTCTTTCTTGAATTTCTGAAGTTCCTTTTCCTGTGGATGTTCCCGACGCCTTTGTTCTCCAAAACTCTGGCTCCATCCATCATCATCGACGTCATCTTTAACTTTGTGAAATGAGTCGAATTCAATATGGCTAGAAGAATTAAAGTTAGAAGATTCCCAACTAACTGAACTCCTTCCATTTGTTCCTTTGTTTGAAAACTTATTCCCCATATTTTCACTTATTCTTTTATCTGATGGAGCAAAAGGTTTAGTATCTACAGGCATCATATCTAACCCCATCAACCTTGCCACAAGGCTTGGTGCATTCTGCCGTGTGCTTGATCGATTGGATAGTTCTTCATTGATCAGCTTTTTCATTGAACCAGCGTTTGAATAACGATTATTTTCAGACCAGTCTTCTTCTACTTGATAATAGTGCTGAAAATTCAAATCAGACTAAATTCAATTCAAGAATTGGAGTAGATAAACATGATACCAGAACAAGAACTATGGTTTATTTTTGGATATCAATCAAATAATGAATCATGAATGCATCTATCAATCAAATCCATGAAACCGTCATTTATAGAGATGGTGACAAAATGTTTATACTAAAGCCAAGACCAAGCTTATACATGTGCTCTGCTCTCCCACAATCTTGAGGGGTCTTTCTCAAGATTCTAAAAGGAACATACTGAACATAATTACAATGGCCAATGTTACCAAGAGCAAGACAATATAGGAAGTAAAAATGATGGTGTTTTTCTGGCCAATGATTGTTTCAGCTAGGATTCAAACTCAGGTTCTCTCGAACGATTCGTCCTTAGCTGAAGCTCGTTAACCACTTGGTTAAATATGATGGTGTTTTCAAACACTTAACAAGACATATGAAGAGAAACTTACAGGTAATTCTCCTTGTGGGCCGTACTTCTGAGATGTTTCAACTTGCAGATCTAGACTATTTCGAGGAGTTTCAAAGTCTGTGTGGAACAAAATTTAATCACCAAATCAGCAAAAATATACCAAAACCAATCAAGCAAAAGAGGGAAGGGAAGAGAGAAAAAAATAACAGTCAAGAACATGTGACAACCGAGGAAAATAAGGGGGAAAACCTGAATTTCAGCAAGATATGCATAAAGTTGTAACAAACTAATCACCTCTCATCACAACATGAGTGAAGTTTTTATTTATTTTTTCTTAAATTGTATAAAAACAATACTTACCACTATGATGTCTCTTGTGAGCATGGACTTTCTTGGCCATCCTCCCTTGATTGAATTCAAAAAAGTGTAATAAACCTCCCATACAGTCTACCAAAAGACTCTCATGTCCTCAATTTCAGCTTCCATGTGTCACTCCATTAGAATTACGCCCGTTCTAACTTTTCTTTGTAGTTTTCACCCTACAATGCTACAAGTTATTCATGTATCAGTCAAAGAGAAGTCATTGTTCTATAACAAAAATTAAAAACCAACGCATCTTTCTTCAAGTTTGATAAAAAAAAATAAAAATCTTAAGATTAATCTGAATTGAGAATTTTAATCAACAAATTGTAAGATTCATATATGCTATGATAAAACAGCATATTTCACATGTAAAATTCCTTTATAGACGGACTAATCTGCTACCTTAAGACCAATTGCATACCAATGTTAACTATGTATAGCAAAATTAGCATAAAACAAATCAATAGAAACAACTAACTATTCATGCAAACCAATCTTCCAATGTCAAATAAGCTTTTGAACACTCATGTCAACAAGTCAAACTGAAATGAAAAAATTTACAAAACTTGGTTTTCATGTTAATTCAAAAGAGAATAAGCATTCATTTCAAAAACTCAAAAATCAGTTTCATCGTCAGAATTCACTCATAGAAATCAAACATCAAATTTCTTGAGCATATGCTAGAAATTGAACACTTAAACCAAATCATAGAACTCTTGAACTTTAACAACAATTTGATTATTGCTACCAACAAATTCAGCTTTTTTGAAGATTGCCAAACACAGAATGATTCATTGATTCAAATTGCATGGTAACCAATCACTAAAAAAAACATCATACCAATAAATGGTGAGAAAATTCAGAATAAGAAGCTTCAGCTACAACTCAATGACACATTCTGATTGAGAAAATGGATAAGTGGGTGTAGATGAAAAGTAGAAAAGCTTCAAACTTTGTGAAAAAATGGAAATGGGTTGAACTAAAAAAGTGGAAAATTATGAAACTGCAATTGTGTGTAATAATGAAGAAGAAACCCAAAAAAATGAAGACTTTTTGAACAATTATAGAAATAATTATTAATTAATTGTGACTAATGATAATGACAGAGGAAAAGGCTACGAGTTTAAGGGAAAGAAGACATTATTCATTGTTCTGTTTTTCTCTCTCTTTCTGTGTTGTGTTGTTTTCTTTATTGGTTAATCATTCTCTTTGTAAATTGTAGTAGTAATTGTTTTTTTTTTCCTTCTTCTTTTTATTTTGTGTGATAAAGATGCAGCCAGTGGTGTTTATGATGTTGAAGTGGCTGAAAATCATAGTGCCCACATGACATGCACTTCCTAGGTTTGTATTGTTTTTTTTTAGGATAATAACATATTTACATATCCCCTAAAAAAACATATTTACATATAGTCCACTTTTTCATATAGTCCATTCTATATGTAGGAAATTTATCGATGATTAATCTCGTTGAAATATATATATATAGATTCTTTTCTTTTAGTCAAATTCTTTTCCATAACTAAGAGGCAGAAATCGAACTCTTGATCATTTACTTAAGGGTCTAAATCTCTTATAATTTGAATCAATTCATTGTTGGTTCATATACTCCCCTTTATAATCACAATTTAAAAATAACAACAAATTTTGGATTTTCGTTAGACATCGATGTAAAATTAGCTCATTAGTGGTGCCTTGTACCAAGCAAGAAAGACCTTATGGCTTAAAAAACACTTACAAATAGATTTACATTTATCGACTCCAAAATTTGTCTTTTTACCATTATATCAAACTCTTGGAGTTTATTCGTGTTTTGACTCAACTAATTTGATGGTATAAAATAAAGATTTAATTCATATGCATTAACAATGTAATTATATTTTATAAGAAGATAAGACGGTCAATCATAATCATCCATCGTTAAAAAAAATTGACTTTCATTACATTTAACTTAAGAGTGTGTTTGGGTGAGGTATTTAAGATATTTTGAAGAATTTAGAATTCTAGGCAATTTAAATGATTCAATTAAATTGACTTCATTTCTAAATATTCTTGTTTGGATGGAGTAATCAAAAATTTCATTGTTATCATTTTTGGACAACTTTTATAAATTTTATTTTTTTTGGGCCAAATTTGAAAATTGAAATTAGGGGTCAATTTATAATTTTGAATAAGTTGAGGGGTAAATTTGTAATTTTCAAAAAAATATTAGGGGTCAAATTGCAATTTTTGTAAATTTATTGGGGTCAATTTGAAAATTTTGTAAAATTTGAGGACCAAAATGCAAAATTTGAAAATTATAAGAATGAAAAAATTTGAAATTCTTAGCTTTTAGGTGTCATTTGAAATTCTCTAAATTTAACTTGAACAAAATACTTCATAAATTTTCATCATTTTGAAAATTCTCCTTATTATTATCCAAACAATGGAATTTATCTAAAAATATTTGAATTCCCTCAAAACATTACATTACCTCAAAACATTCCCTCATCCAAACACACTCTAAAAGTCATATAAATGATCTACTATAATTGGATTAAAGTTATTCTCTAAAACTAATTTTCACCCACATCACCGGTTTCACTTTCTAAATTGCTGTTGTTTTATTTATACTGTTATAAGATTGATAGGTTAGTCTTGTGAATAAAATTGGCAACTTGTACGATCTAGGAGGGAATGGTACGGAATTGAATGAATGAATGAATGGAATGGAATAGAATTGAATGGTTAAATGGGTGATTGACAAAGTTGTGAGTGGCTTTCCTTGTATTTTGAATGTTATCGTTTGGTTTTAATTTAGTTGGGAAATTGAAAGATATAAAGTAGGAAATATCTTAGATGGTGTGACATGTTATTGTGTCGGAAGATAAAGTTTACTGCATGTGTGCTAGCTAATTCAAAGATTATGTATGAAGCTCGTTAAAATATTAAATTAAATACCAGTAATAGATTGATCTAAATACTAAGAGATTTGGATCTCTTAAGCATGTGGTTAGAGAGTTCGATTTCCTCAAGTAATCAGATGGTTGAAAGGAGAGAATTCAAATTATGTGTCATACAGGTTTTTTGACGGAGATTTGTCACTGTTAAATTGCGACAAAAACTTTGTAATATCGTGATAATAAATATTAAATTAAGTGTTTTGTTTAAGTAATTTTGCACTTTAGTCTATATATCAATATCAATAATAATAATAATTTAAGAGGAGGGAATGGTGCCGTACGTTCTTAAACAAGATTTTATAAGTGACAATGACAAGATAGAATTAGATTATTAGTTTATAATAACA
This sequence comes from Medicago ruthenica, assembly GCA_018208015.1. Lineage (NCBI taxonomy): Eukaryota > Viridiplantae > Streptophyta > Magnoliopsida > Fabales > Fabaceae > Medicago > Medicago ruthenica. The sequence goes on from CM031375.1 coordinate 80,115,770, forward strand.
GCTCAGAGATGGTGGCAGTGGCTTTTTGCAGTCACTGCATTTGGAGTTAGTTACGACACCTTATCACATTCTCTTTGTTTTCTTTTACTTGTCTGTCCCTCTTCTCTTCACACGTTTACAGTGCATTCTTCCATTCTACACACTCAAATAAATAATAACTGTTTCTTTGACTTAAGCACCCTCTTTACAATTGTAACGAACTGTACCTGTCGGTCTATTGATTTTTATATGTATATATGTATGTATGTGTAAGATTTTTTTTCGTTAACGAATTGTTTAACTGACCCTAAAAAAGAAATTTTCTTTTAAAAATACAACTCAAACATATATAAAAGTCATAATTACACAATTTTTAATATAAAAATTATTATTTTTATTCCTTTTTAATTGTCACCTTTTGACATTTTACACAAACCAAAACAATCAATAAATATTATTATTTTTTATACAATAATTTATACTTTTACTATAATGGTCTTATTCATTTAATATCTCATTTCATATATTTCTCTCTCCGCAATAAATAACTAAGGGTAATATTGGTAAAACAACATTTAATGTTGTATTGAACTTTGTAAGAGACAGTTAAATAGGAACAAAAAATTTCTCCAAAAGAGACACTTAAAAAGGAACGGAGGGAGTACTTAATTTTGGATGTTTAAATAATACCCTATGCATATTTGTTGGCATTTTTTTAGAACTCTCTGTTTAGGAGAATTTTCATTTTTTTTTTCCAACTATTCTCTCTATCTCTAATTATAAGCCTCTTTAAAAAAAAATCTAGTCGTTAAATATAATCCCTTATACAAATTCTAGGTGCATTTATTATTTTTACCTCAAGATAGCATTAATTAATACTACTAACTTGCATTGGAATATGAAAAGTCAAATTAATTACACATACTTTTTTCGTTCCAAATTGTAAGCAAAAAAATACTCCCTCCGTCCCTTTTTATAGAAGTAGTTTACAAAAATCACGTGTATTAAAAAAAGTTGTTGGAGTAATAAAGTTGTCTCATATGTGTATGACTATTACTAGATTATCCTTAATTAAATATACATTTAATGTTAACATTTCATATACCAAGACAAATTGATAATATTAATAAGGGGTATATTTGGAAAAAGAGTAATCAATGCATCTAGGAATTTGTATATGATCTTATATTTAGGGACAAATTTTTTTTGTAAACTACTCCTATAAATAGGGACGGAGGGAGTATTATTTCACACTTATTAAGAAAACTAAAACATGATAATTTAGAGTATAGTTTCTTGTGTTCTCTTTGAAATTAGTTTCATGGGAAGATGTAAAAACAATTTTCATTTTTTTTAAGAAGCTAAATTAGTTCACCCAAATTGACACCGGAGAAAATGAGAGGGAGAACAAATTAAATGCAATTTGCATTTAATTTCACTTTGGAAAAGATAATTTTTTTGAAATAACATAATTAAGTATGACAAAAGTTTGTCTTTTTTGCTTATAATTTGGGACAAAGAAAATGAGTTTTTTTTACTTATAATTTGGGACGGAGGAAGTACACACAAATGACAATTTAGTAAAATCCACACACAAACTAGACATATTAACCACACTACCAACTTTTCATAATATGTGTGAAATTAGTCAAAAGGACTTATAATAAGGGACGAATGGAGTAGCTTAGTGCTAAAAACTCATATTTTAAAGATGAATAAGTAGTGTGGCCGATGTTAGTCGCTAGTTATTCACCTTTTGATTATCGCTGTTAATTCACCCTTTCATTTATTCCATTGAGAAAGAGAGATACACAAAATTAAAAAATAATTAATAATGATAGGACTCATTTAGTGGTATGGCTCATTATATATTTTTGTGTATATATCCCTCTAAATGGCATCCTCCATTTATTTTGATAAATGAAGAACATACTAACTCGATTTTTTATGTGTCTTGCTAACGAGTGCTTTCGGAACACTCCTTAAGAATTCCACATTAAGAAGTTATTTATTAGAAAAATAAAAAACTTCAATATTCAGTACATTGAAATACATAAACTTTCGTAAAAACCTATTTAAGGTTGTTAAAGAGTGTCTTGGGAGCACTCATTAGCATTCTCATTTTCTTATTTGATTTGATTCTTGAAAAAACATGTGAAGAAATTAATAGTTTAACCATTTAAATGAATCTCAATTATTTTGAGTAATGTCTTTTGGAGCTATGCACAAGGATATTTTGGTTAAAGATACATAACCAGATAATGTAAACGGAAATTAACACGACCATTGTTGTAATGCATATTTTATTTTGTAGAGACAAAAATTGATTTTGACCGGATTAATTTCATTAAAAATAAGTTGAAGTGGAATTTTTTGTATGTTTCGATACATTCCCGTAAATGTGATTCTTATCAATTCAAAGTTGCGTGGATAACTTTAGTTAAAATTTATGTGACGAAATTAAATTGTCTCAAATTCCGTCCCAGATTCAATTGAGACGGAAATTTACATTATTGTGCGACGGAAAATTCCGTCCCAATTCAGTATTTTAAATTTGAGTTTTATCGATTATACCATTTATGATGTATAGACAATTTTGAGAGGGAATGAAAATTGATGGTTGAGCAAAGTTCGGTCATAGTACTTGCAAAAATCTGCAAAAGAACTAATGGAATCGGTAATAAACATAATTTTTAGTTTTATTTTTATAACAAAAAATATTATTGTCAATTGTTTTCTCATACAAACCAATACAAAAATTATTATTCACCCTAAATTGACACCTTACGTGACAAAAATATACTTTTCAAAGTGGAAATCAGAAAAGAAAAAAAAATTGAGATGTTTTAAACTTACACGGTCAAAAAGATGTCCGATGACAATGAAATTATCAACGAGTTTGAGAAAAATAATCATAAATGTATTGTTACTCCCCAAACTGGTGAGAAAGATGATGATAAACATTTCATGGGTGTTGTTACTCCCCAAACTTGTGATAACATGACGATAGTAAAAAAAATAATTATCTACTCATAAATTACTCATATAATTGATTCTATATGATTATAAATCAGAATATTTATACGTGTAGATTCTTAGTGATGAACGTAATTTTATTCCCAAGTATGACAAGTCAAAAGGTGATGTCGATATTGAGGTGAAATTTATAACACAAAATTGAAATGAATTTTTGATTAGTTATAAATGATGTAACACCATTTTTAAATATTTCAGTAATTAATTTTTTTCTTTTATTTTTCAGATGAATATTCGTGAACACACTCATGTAGTGCCTGTTTAGTTACCCGTTTTCAACCCAAACGTCAGTTTTGATACTCAAACGCGATTTGACCATTTTTTGCATATTTGGATAAGTTGCAAAACCAATTCCCAAGAACGTGAATCTGGTCCCAAACGCGAGTCTCTCCAAAGCCATAAATTGTAGCTTCTACGGCAGATTTAACAATCACATTTTTCTCTGAAAATATACTCTCTCTGAAACCCACAGGCCACAGCCGTACGGATCTCTCTTCCCCTTAGTAACCTTGAGATTGTCACACTCTACTCACACAAGCATTAAGTGATGGAGAAATGGGAAAAGAATATTGAGAGATATGGGGAAGGAAATCGAATTGGTAGAAATTAAAGATAAGACAAGAGATGGAAGGAGCTGTGAGCTATGGAGTGGCAACGATGGAATGGAGTTTATTAGAAAAGAAAAAGAAATGGAATGTGTTAATAATTGTTTTTGTCAAATTTTTGAAAATATATTAATATTATTTTAATTGGTGCTGAAAATATATTAATTATAACTCTTTTTTTAGGGGATTTTAAAAATAATTTTTGAAACAATAAAAATTCATTTATTATAAGTTCAAATAATTATTTAAAATAAAAATGAGATATTTAGTTTTAAATACAATTACAATGATGTTTTAAAAAAATAAAATTAAAAGGATAATTTGGTCATTACACATCTAAAATCAATTTGACTCAAACTGTCAAAACAACATCAACTCATAAGAATCACTTTTAAATGAGTGTATCCAAGCATAAATCAATTCCCATCAAACTTACTTTTAACCAAAATCAATTATCTCAAACTCAATTCTATCAAAATCAATTCTCGTCGCTACCAAACCAAAGACATACGTAACCAAGTTTGTAAGGAAGAAAGTGCAGACTTGGATGTGATATATACGGAAATTGATTGCAGAACTCAGTCATCAACCACTAAGATGCAAAAAGTTGTCAAAATTAAACAAGCACTTAATGATTGGTATTTAAATATTTTTTTGGCTAGACTAATTAAGTTCATTCTGTTTGGAAATTTGGTTGTGTTGTACTTTTATATAAATAAAAAATAGAGAGAACCAATTTCATATATGTGGGGTCCATTAAAAATTATCTTTCCTTCACTATTTCAAAACCTTTCAAACATAACCAAAAGAAGGAAGCACAAGCCCAAAAAAAAATTTCCTTGTTTCCTTTCCATCCCTCTGCATTTAATGGTTCCAAACAATATGTAAATAAAAGATAATTATTAAGGATGGAAGTGAAAACTTGACAAGTCATTTTGTATATGAGAAGATACTCTGAAATAAACATAGAGGGTGGGTGATAAGAATGTCATAGATTTAATTCATCCACTACTAAAATAACAACTAACATTTGTTATTTTAAAATTAAAATAAAGCAACTCAATTTAGTAGGAAAAAACATTTATAGATTATTTCTTTTTTCCCCTACTTCCAATTTTTCCGATAGAATTTCCCCTACTTCCTATGTGAATACTATGTGTGCCCCCTTTTTTAGGCACTTCATTATATCAAGTTGGAGTTTGAGCCTTTTCCTTTCCCTTTCCCTTCTTCATGTTGAGCACATGATTGTGTAAATCAATGGGTTTCAGTTGAAGTTTGGAAAATAACATGCATATTATCATTTATCATGAATCATGATATTTGGCCTATTATCATGAAATCCATAATATGGTTGTGAAGGATATATATATATATATATATATATATATATATATATATATATATATTCATTTTTTCCTAATTTAATCATATCCCAAGGCATCATTTCCACTCCCTTAATTTGCCCTAGTAATGAAGATACATTTTATATATGCATGGGAGATGAAAATTTTGGTGTATACACAATAAATCTGGTTATAATCTCCAATTGCCACCCTCAATAAAATATTATTCATCACATAAATCAATTACGACCGTTTTACGCTGGTGTAAATTTCATGTGTTTTGTATGTTTGTGTACATAGATGATAATTTGGTCAGGACCATTTTAAGGGGTTACTATTTTGCATTGAGTTGGATCATGTGATGTTTGTGGTAACTGAACGTAGGAGGATGAATTTGCACCATTTTGAAAACTTTAAGCTAATGAGCTCAAAATTATCGCTGTTTTAATGAGTAAGGTCTTGAAGTACTGTATTAAGATATAAATAGATTTGACTAAAATGTCATTTACCATTGGCTTACAATCAAGCTCTACTAACACTTTATCCAAACCCTAGCTCCATTTATTTAACATTGTCCAACATGACAATGTATCTTTCTATCTTTTATAAGGAAATAAACTATCCAAAGAATTGGTTTTCTCCCACTTGTTTAAATTGCTAAGGTCCCATCTAGTTTATATTTATAATTTGTTATAAAAATATAAAAGACTACACACCTTAATTAAACAAGGAAGTAATGTTATTTGTCATCTAGTGCAGTTTTCAAAAATATTTTTAATTAAATACACTTTGCCGAATTCAAACTGGTTAACTTGAATTGTAGTAAGATACATGAAAAGATTGTCGTTTTTAACGTGCTATAAGCCTACAAGTTCTTTGAAGAAAAAGTCCAAGACTAAAAAGTTGGCTACAACTCATTGTTCTCACGTGGAGGGCCAGTACAAAAAGTCTTGGATTAGACACTCTTTTACTTTCTTTGGTGAGAAAAATTAAACAAGATTAAGCAAAAATTAAAGTATACTATGTATTAAAATTTAATATTTCTTTGTTGGGGTAAAATATTTTTTTTGAAAGGTTTTTGGGGTAAAATATTGTTATTTGTATGGTAGTCAAAATGCTCATATCACTGCATATATCCAATATATATAATATAAACAAGGATATTAGACAACTTTAATTTACATATACTTATCCAACACCTCATTTTTTTTCTCTATCTTTCTCTCTTATCATATCATTATTATATCATAGCTTGTTCTCTATTCTTATCTCTCTCAAAGTATAGAATGAATATTGTGCGTCCATCAAGTATGTTATAGTGTTATATATATTTATTTTATTTTATCTTATATATATTATCTATACTATATATAAAGAGAATAAATGATTTTTGGGGGGATTTTGGGCTGACTTGTTTGTTATTCCAATTATAACCTTAAATAAATATTCCTATAATAATGTTATATTGTTGGTATAATTAAAAAAGATAAGAAATTTTATTATATTTGTTATATTATTGTTGTCATTGAAAAAAATATATGGTTTCTTGAGTTTGTTACATTTGAAAGTCACAAATATCTATATTTATAATTTTAATCTAAAACAATTTTTTTATATAAAACGTCGTTTGTAATTTACACGCAAAATTTCTATAAAATATCGTTGATAATCTATACGTGTTAGCGTAATAAAAAAGAGCGGAGTGTCCGTCTTTCCGCTAGTTTGATATAATATGAATGAGAAATGATATTTATACAACCATTTTGTAACAACTTTTGAACAAACTTTTCTTATATTCACTTCATGTGCTTGTTCTCTTTTGTCATGTTATTGACAAATAGGAAGAGAGAAAAAAAAGGTTGTAACAACGGTTGTCACCAAATAATGGTACAAATATCACTACTCAAAATTGAATAAACTGATTGTTATATAGATAGATAAAAATGAATAAACTGATTCAATCCATATCAAATTTATTGGATATGATAATATCATATATTTTCTAATGAACCATACCAAAATTAAATGAGCTAAACTGCACGTTGTTATCTTAAGATTAGATGACTTTTTTTTATCTCAAATTGAACTACAAACACTCTAGTAAATATATCGTGGTGATTTCTCAAATTTAACAAAATAATAAAAACCCATACTATTATTTTTCTTTTGACAGAAAAAAACTCATACCGCATTGTTTTATGACTTTTTGAATATATTTATTGTTTTATTTGTTGTGTGCACCGTACCGTATACTCTCGCATACATACATAGATATAATTTGTCAAAAATAAAAAGTAGCCACATCCCCGTAAGCTTAGTTCAGTTGATAGAGATATTGTATATTATATGCATGGTCCGAAGTTCGAACCTCGGACACCCCAATTTTTTAAGATATAACCCGAAAAAAGATGTAGTAATGGAGAAACGGTGAAACTCACGCAGTCATGTGCACTAAGTGCGAAGAAAAAGGGCATTGCACATTTCTTTAAATATTTTATCATCTAAGCTGCAATTATATAATAAAGTACAAGAGAAATGAAAGACTTTTACATGACATAAATGGTCGCTCATGAGGATAGTAAATTGATAATGAATCATCTATACATTGATTTTCATCTGACAAATAATTCAAAGTTAATTCACAACTAATTTGTAGCTAGTTTTATGATTCACTATGAGTCATAAGCAGATATATATGCTAAAATCCATTAAAATAGTGTAGATTCCAAAAGGAGGGGCATGGTTCATCTTGTGGTGGTTCCCATGAAAAAGGCAAAATAAAAGTAAATTCAATCTCTTACAACTCATGGTGCATAATGGTGCCGATAGAACATAAGTTGTAAAGGGTCCCTTTATCATCCTAATTATGTTGATACGATTGATTTGCTCATGTGCATGAGAATGAGAACCTAAAGAAATAAAAATCTAGATAACATGACATCGATGAAAGTAATGATTCCATCACTATAAATGATCTTGGTTTCAATTGGGGACCATTGCCTTGAGTTTATTCTAATTTTTGGATAACTTTAACCAAAGTCACGTGGCTCCATAACAACTTTAGCTTCCTTTTTCTCTTAAGAGGGACATACCTTCATCTTATATTTTTGGGATCTTTCGTAGGAGTTGGCAAGTCTTGTTAGTGCAGTTCTAAGGACAGTGTTACATTGTTGTTATGAGATTGTTCTTTAGACATCTAACAATTGCTTACAAGCACCTAACAATAATGAATGATAGTTAATTATTGTTCATTCATTTTTGAATCGGTAAAACTGATTTAAAAAATGATTAAACTGATTTTGAAAGTGTCCAAATAGTAATTAACTATCGTTCGGTCTTTTTTAGGGCTTCTAAAGAGCAATTGCCTCGTCCATATAGTAATTAACTACCGTTCTGACCCATTTGCAGGTCCAGTAAGATTCCTTATGTTAACAAATTAACATTGCTATATGTTATATAACAACCGAAAAAAGGACTTAAACGAACAAATTATGTTAACAAAGAACTTAAACAAAGTACATATGTTTGTCGTGAATTACTTAGACCAGATATACATGTTCATAACCAAACAAATTACATAGCGTAACATCAAGAATTTGGTGAAAAGTAGGTTTGAACAGCAAATGAGGTGCTTTGAAACACTAAAATAACGTAACTGACATTTTTATTCACTGTTCGGTCATATAAAACAGGCACCCGGAGACCCTCCAACTGATAACTCTCTAACCCTTTGAAACGTATCTACTGGACGTGTATATTACGGATAAAAATGGAATTTTGAGGGGCCTAAAAGATAATTGAGGGCGCTTAAAAAGAAATTCTCGAAAATTGCTTTTCCCACATTAAACAAAGCTAAAACACACCAGTAAATGACGGTGTTACCCCGGCGGCAGTTAATTGCCGCTGGGATGGTGCATCGGCAGTTAACTGCCACCGGACCCATCAGCATTTAATTGCCGCCGTCCGCATCGGCAGCTAACTGCCGCTGCGATCTGTGTTTATGCAGAAACGAAACAGGACCTGTTTACAGGTTTTCAAAAGCTCAAAAATTCCCAAATTCTCTCAATTTCTCTCCAATCCTCTCCAATTCCATTCCACTAAATTCAAGAAATTTCATACCCATCAGCAACAAGTAAGTAGTATTAATCATTTTTAATGTTAATGTTAGTTTAGATAGGTTTATTTTTGTTAATTTTGGTAGATTGCATGTGGTTAGGGTTTATGATTAAATTGAAATTTTGGTAGATTGAATGTGTAGTTTATGATGTTATAGATGAATGTAGTTGTTGTGAATGTTGTTTAGATTATGTTTAAGTATAATGTGGTTGTGAATGTTGTCCAATTAGCACAATTAACACAATGTGATTGTTGCACTCAAAGTGTTTGTTAAAATGCCTAAATGAATATGTTGATGAATGTTGTTTAGATTGTGATAGAATTGTGAGAATGTTGGAATTGTGATAGAATGATGTTTTTATTATGCCTAATTTTTTTAGTTTTGTTTTTGTGTAGATATGTCTGATCAGAACCAAGATAGGACGACTAGAGCTGGTAAGCAGCCCATGACTAGCAGCTACCGACGGGAGAGACATGCTGCAAACTCTCATGTGCCTAAGAGGGGAAGAGGTCGGAGGCCTGTTGGAGGCGATGGTAGTTCTCAGCCGACACAGCAGGTGTCGCAGGTGGAGGACCCCACACGGTACCTGCATTATCAGGAGCAACTACATGATGCCACAGATGGTGGCTATGACGTCCAGCATGTTGCTGATGAGGGTGGGGACGACGATACGACTGCGCTAGATGAGGATGAGATTGCGGCTGCGACAGCCCCCGAGCAGTTACCTGATGTGGCTCCATTTCCTGGAGGGCCTTATGATGACTCATTGTTGTCATCATACGCTTCACACGTTGCATTACCGTTGTGGTATAATGCAAATAATGTAAGTTTTCTTTTTTTCTTTTTTAACTTTTATATATGAAGTCGATATATTTTTTTGTATGATAACTTTTAAAAAAAATGACATGAACATATGCCGTTGTCTGATTTTTTTTTGCCTTCAATTATTGTTCGCGCGTAATTTTTTATATATGAAGTATATGCTTTTTTTTTGTACAATAACATTTTAAAAAAATGACATGAACACATGTCGTTGTTTGATTATTTTTTTGTCTTCGATTATCGTTCGCGCGTAATTTTTTATATATGAAGTATATGTTTTTTTTTGTATGTTTTTTATTTATGTGGTGTTTTTTTTATTATTTTAGATTCGCAACACCCGTAGGATGAGATGCAAAATCACGGGCCGAAGGTGGCAGAGATCCAGCGTCCACATATGAATCAACTCTGGTTTTGGGATCCTATAAGGGCGAGTGGGTTGCATGATTTGCTGTACACAGGGTATTCTACTGTTAATCATGCTCTGCTCCAGGCGCTAAGCGAGAGGTGGCATTCCGAGACCAGCAACTTTCACATGCCTACTGGGGAAATGACCATCACTTTAGATGATGTGGTGTGTCTGCTGCATGTTCCTATTGAAGGGCGGATGCTGACCCATAGAAAGAAGGTGTCTCAGGTTGATGGGGTGGAATTGATGGTGAGGTACTTAGGTGTCACCCAGGAGTATGCGGTGAAAAACTGCAAGACTGAGTATGGTGGCTACATTAGTTATAAGGCGCTGAAGGAACTTTATGAGGATCACCTGAGTGTGGCCACCAGATTAGCGCTTGCTGAGACGCAGGAGCAGCTCCAGGAGCTAGCCATGCGTAGGCTTGCCTGTGTGAGGTGTTTCCTCCTATACCTGCTTGGATGTACGTTGTTCGGTGACTTGAGCAACAAACACATCGACCTGACATACCTGTAGACGATGGAGACCTTTGCTGGGATGAGGGACTACTCGTGGGGAGGAATGGCATTGGCATACCTTTACCACACTCTATCCGAGGCCTCTTCGCTTGCAGGAAATAGGATCGGGGGAAGCACGACACTTTTGATGGTAATAATTTTAATTTACTATGTCTTTTAATAATTTACTATGCTTTTTAATTTACTATGCCTTTTAATTTACTATGCATTTTAATTTACTATGTTTGCTAATAACTTATAAATGTGTTTGGTTTGTGCAGGGATGGTTCTTGGCACATTTTCCAGAAGTCTACCCACACGACCATAATGATAAATACAGGCAAAACTATCCTTGCGCGGTCAGATGGATTCCACATAGGGGTCATGCGAATCTGAAGCCCTACCGTCTGGCGCTGGATCGTTTGGAGATGGATGATGTTACCTGGATGCCATACGAGGATCATAGGGAGATCCAGGAGTTTGTGAAGATATTCTGGTATTCAGGCTGGATCATGTGTGGTCGTGACATCATCTACCGTCACTTGCCTGAGCGGGTTAAAAGGCAATACGGGTACGTGTAGGACATCCCCCGAGCTCCGACGTTTGTGCTTCCTCTCCCTTTTCAGGCCGTTGCACATGCTTTCCTAGACTTCCGTGTGCACATCATTCCTTAGGCTGTGTGGGGTGGGGAGGTTGATCAGCCATGACAGTACAAGGAAGGATACATGAGGTGGTACGGACATGTGTCTCACCCAAAGATTCTGCCACCTATTGATGGATCTCCTCCGAGGCCAGCAAATGAGGAGCAGATCATTGCACACCATCAACAGCGGCACCAGGAGAGAGGCTCGCCTAATACCATTGACATGGTCGATGGCGTTGTGAGCCAGGCTGATGACTACTTGGGTCAGGAGGTGATGAGCAGTGAGCAGCTATATCAGGCGATGCGCCATATCAGGGGCATGATGGCACCGATACTGTCCAGGAGGTCGAGGAGGCGGCAGCAGTAGCAACATGATGACCAGGATTAGGACATTTTTTTAGGACTTTTGTTAGATTTTTTTTGTAAATTTATGACACATTATCATAGTTTTTTTGGTACAATTTTAACATGATTTCGGGTTTATTTTGATTACTTCGAAACAACAATAACAACAATTCATTCATGATCCGAACGAAATCATAACTAAAAATTCACAAAATAAGCGTTACATTACATTATCCCTAAATATGTTGTATCATTATGATGTTGGATTTAAATTTAATTCTTGAAAGTTTGCGGAAAACATATATATGCTCTCGTGTATTATACTTAGTGTTGGATTCAAAAGAATGAAGAGAACACAACACATGTATTCTACGAAATCAGCTATATATGTTTTCACATCGAATTCCCTCATATAAGATGAGTCATGACAAAAAGGAATGCATTCCAATATATTATTTTGAACTTAATCCTACTGCCCTGCCAACTGACAAAGTTTCAATTGACAGAGGAGCATGATCAAGTACAAAACAACATCTTAAAAATGCATTCCCTTTTGTCACACTCATCCTATACGAAAGAATTCGATGTGAGAACCTATATAGTTGATTCCGCAGAATACATGTTGTGTTCTCTTCATTCTTTTGAGTTTCCAAAAAGACTTGCAAACATTTACACTAAGTATAAGACACTTCAATGCCAAGATTTTCCGCAAACTTTCAAGAATTAAAAAAAAATCCAACAAAACAACGACATAACATAATAATACTACCTAAACATCTTCATCCGGCCAAATCAAACTCTTGAGAATATCTTCAGGCGACCTCAGCAACGTAACATCCATCTCGAGGGGGATCATGTTCGGCTCAGCAAATATCGAGAACATGCTCTTCACGTCGTCGTCATTCGTTAACTCCGACCGAGTGAACGACAAATTCCCGTCTGAGTCCAACGATGGACGGTGATACCAAACGTATTTCACCCTCCTCGCGTCTCCGTGGTTGATTCGTTGGTTGATTTCATGAAGTAGATCCTTCAATTCTTTTAACGTCACATCGTCGCGAACCTTGAAAAAATGTTGGTTACCACCGTTGAAGGATACATGAAAGTATACTTGAACCATTTTTTCAGATCTACACCATAAGAAATTAAAAACAATTCAATTAAAAACTCATTCAAACATTTCATCAAACACTTGTAGTGCAAATTATACATAAACCCTAAAGCTAAAAATTACAACATAAACATGCAAAGATCTAAACATTTAAGCAACATAAGTCATTTCTATGTAAACATTCTATCATTTCTTGCCAAAAATATCAAAAATTAAACAAAGTCTAAAACTAAAAAAAAAAATTAAGATAATAAATGTAACATACAAGCATAAAATGACAATGAACTTGATTATGGAAACTTACTTGTTATTGGAGTGTTGGTTGATTTGAAGTTGAAAAATTTGAGATTTTTGGAAGATTTGAGAGAGTTTTTAGAGATTGGAGAGATGAAGTTGCATGTTCTGGTTCCTGAGCTTCATAGTATTGATCGCAGCGGCAGTTAGCTGCCGCCGGATCCTTCCCATCGGCAACTAACTGCCACCGGGGTAAAAACGTAAATTACTGGTGTGTTTTAGCTTTCTTTGAAGTGGGAAAAGCAATTTTCGAAATTCTCATTCATGGCTGGTAGATTTTAGCCTGGCAAATTAGGCCCATTAATAAATAATGCTTGGGTTAGAAGTTCAATTTTAAGAAACTTATACCTCATACCCCCAAATTATACTCCTACCCCCACCCTTAAGACCTGAACTTCTAAAATACCTTGATTCTAACAAATTAAAAACAATTTATTTTTTTCTAAAATCCTACACGACCAAGTTGTTTAAAGAATTAGCTGAAGTATCATATTAAAAGGATCCAATATAAATATTCATACCGAAAATTTGAAATTCAAAAGATTCGATACCAATATCATATAAATAAATAAAAAAAAAAACAAATTTGACTTTCGGTATGAACTACAAAATTGAAAAGAAAAAAAAAAGTTTCAAAATCATCAGTAAAATCAATTTTTCAAAACAAGTTTGTCACTTTGAGCAGCTGATGGGTAAATGGTAGTATGTTATTTTGTTGAGAGCCACTTCTCTAGAAACACATTAGCACGATGAGCTGCATTACTAGGACTTTCTGCATCATAACCCAAAGCTTCTTGTTTCCTCCTGGCCAAATAAAAGCGATTATGAAAATACTGTGTAATTATATCCACCAAATTTATTTATGAACTTAAGTGAATTAAACAACAACCGAGTAATTTGACTCAAGTGTTTAATGAATTTCACCAAATGACGAATTGTTTGGGATAACTCAAGTTCTAATTGTGAAACAATTTTTGGTCAAATTATACTTACCTCTTCCTTTAAAAATCAGAGGGTTAATACCAAAAAAAAATCAATTAAACAATTTATAGAAGAATAATGCTGACAACATGTACACTCTTCTCAACACATAATTGCATTATATGGGTTACCGAAGTAAGAATCACTCACGTTAACTTTGATATAACCAGTTTTTGTCAACAAATGTCATTGTAATGCTTGTAAGGCTCAGGTCAATCGGTAATATTGATATTGATGGATCAAACACCTTAATTTGAATTTAAACTCAAAATCTCTTGATTGTGTGTATATAAATTTTATATGGTACGATCACTTCATCTACAGACAAAAAAAATCATTGCGGTTTCATTTTTATACTATTTATGATTAAAAAAAGTTATAACCCCTTGTTTGATAGATTTTTGAATCAGCTCATACATACGACAAGACAACTTGTTTGGGAAAAACGAAAATCATTCTTAAATTTTTCAAAGATGTTGATATCAATTTTTTTTATTTATAGTATTTGCCCTTTGTTTTATTGGGAAGGGTAAGGAGTAATGACCAAGTCAAATAATAATAATTTTACGTATATATTATATTTCTCTTCAAATATATTGCTTGATTCAGTAAAATTGTTTGTTTTGAGGGTTCAATAGCTCAATTGTTTCAAGTTAAATGATAAGAAGTTAGAGATTTTGGTTCAAATCATAGCGAATAAAAAAATAATCTAACAACTAATCTCTAACATTTATCATTCAGAAAAAAAAATTCAATTTTTGCTTTTAATTTTTGTTGTTTGATTAATCTCTGTTAGTATTTATTTTTGAGTTAGGTTGTATCATATTTTATTTATTTTGATTTTAGTCTTACTGCAGTCTATATATATTTTAAGGAACTAATAATTAAAGTCAATGGTCAACATATTCTAGAAATCTTGCATAAAAAGCATATTGTATAAATTAATTCCAATATTAACAAATAATATTATACAAAATCAACCCAAAATACCTCTAAGAAAGAAATCAACCAAAAAATAATAATATTACACAAATTAGAGATGGCAAAGCGGGCCGCCCTTCCCTTTTAGGTGTGCCAGTCGAGTAAATTTAGATGACTGAGTCTAAAATCTCATCATGTCCGGCTTAGTGGCTGACTAACAAGTTAGCGAGCCAGTCCGTCGACAAAAAAATAATTTGTAATGCACTATTTTGATAATATTGTTATGAAAAACATGTTATTTAAAAAAAACTAACAGCAAATAAATTTGTGGTAAAATCAAACATGAGAAAAATTAGGGTTGTGATTGGTTATTTGGTCGCTCCATTTTAAATTTTGTCTCATCCGTTAAACAAAAAAATAAATAATGGCAAATTGACAAGTTTGTGAGTTGACATGTCCATCCATGCCTATCCTGTTTTTCAACGAGTTAAGTTGTGTGAGTCAACTAGATGGGACGAGTTCGAAATTTTGGCTTAACCTACAAAAAAATAACTGGCTAAACATGTCGGTCCGACGGGTTGAACCCATTTTACCATTCATAACGCAAATCATAATAAAAACAAGAACTAAAAATGAATCGTAACTTTGTACCAAAAACAAAACAAATAAAAAAAAGAGAAAACTATTGTTTTGTTTGTCTTTGTCTAAAAATTCTTCGGAGAAAGAGAAAGAGCCACCATGTCTGAACTTGCAGTGGCTTCCGTAACAAACGACTTCAGCTTTCCTGTGTCTGGCTTCTAGTGAATATGACTAGTAGAGTCTGGGTCTTCAGCTTTTGAGAAGTCTTCAAAGTCTGAGTCTCAGCTTCTGATCTTCAGATTCTGACCTTCAGATTCTGACTTGGAACTTGCTTCTCTTGAAAATCCTTTGCTCCTTACTTGTTCTTTCAAAACCAATACATGAATAAATCAATATAATTTTTGTCTATGGTCCTGCACACTTGAACAAATATTAGCATATCAAATTGATCTTTTAATACCTTGTTATCATCAAAACTCAAGAGGCATTGTTTAAACTTATTTTGTTCCAACATATGGTACTTAGACCACTCTTTAATACTGAAACCATTCTAATATGGTATTGTGACCACTCTATTATGGTGCTAAGACCGCTAAAATATGGTGTATCACTATTCTAACCTTTAAGTTCTCCAAAAATTCAATATGGTACTACGACCACTCAAATATGGTGATACCACCATTCTGACTTTTTAACTTCTCCAAGAGTAGAAAAATATCAAAAGAATATTTATATACCGATAAGATCATTCTTAATTCCGACGGGACATTATTATTCCAAAAAGGGACTATGATCTTAAAAGTACTATTTATTCCGAAGGGACATATATTATCGAAGGAACTGTGTTCTTATGACCTTTCTTAAATCTGAAGATACATTATACTGAATAGGGATTAAGGTCTTAAGAACACTATTAAATTCGAAGGGACAGAAAAAGAAGATAAGGAGAAGAATAGAGAATAGTTCGTTAACACAAGCTGGGGGAGAAGAGAGAAAGAGTTCTCGACAACTCAATAGAACTCTTTGGTGTAATTTTTGAACTGGGAGGAGTCCTCTATTTATATAGAGATTTTGTAACCGTTTTAGCTAAAAATAACGGCAATAGTTACTCTAATGGATAAGATCAAAAGAAAACTTAATCACTAATCAGTTCAACAACATTTGTGGAAAAGATAAAAAAGAAACAAATCCACAAAAGTGGAGGAAACAAACTCATTGGATATGAATGAAGGAAAGATAAGAAACTCGGTTGAATTATTATTCTTATCAAAAACAACATAAGCTAAATTTATTAAAAGTGATATTCACGAATAAAAATAATAATTACTATTCTTTTTATCATTATCAAGTATTTAAAATTAAATACCGCAATTTAAACACTACTAATGTGTGTGTTCTATTTTATGTGGGACTCCCACTCTATATTTTTTCAATTCACATTACACTGGCTCAAAGTCTTATTACTTGCTGTATAATCTTTCAATTTTCTTCCAACATCACATCAATGTTCCAACACTCATGAATGTAAATCTTAAACTTGAAAGAAACACCTATATTCCTCTCATGATTGATAAACCTTGCAATGCCATATTGATTTACAACTATACTATTTCCAATTCGAAACAAAGTGTGTGCAAAAAACCCATCAATTGCACTGAGAAAGCGAAACGAAAATTGATTGAGTTGTGAAATTTATTTAAGCAACTCATTAGTTTTCTTTCAAAGTACTTGAGTACCAACCAGTATTTGTCCATAAATATACCAGTATTATCAATTGTCAATTTAATGAGAGTTACATGCTTTTCGAACAAATTTATTACTTCAAACAAATTTATTACTCTAACAATTGTTTTTTTTAAGCCATTCCTGTATTAAGGGACAAGGGAGTATTCAAGTAACATAATTTTAGTAAGACTTAATAGTCCCATAATTAATAAAATTCATGTTTGGGTCTCTCAAGTTCATTTCTGTTTGTCAAAAAAATCCACCCCAAATAAATAGTTCAGTATAGTACACACTATATCCATCTATGAAATTAAAGGTTTAAGAGGGTACTCAATCATGCAAGATTCCTTATTCATCTCAACACCACATCACAAGCCAACAATCTCCTCTTACTAACACTTTGACAATTGCCAATGCAATGCCCTCAAATAGCATTAAGATAGCATGTAGTAAAACAGCATTTACTCTCCCAACATGTGAAGCACCATGCAGACCCTATTGATATGTATATAAAAGCAAATAGAGCATTTCATTTTACATCATATTTTCAACTAATTGCTGTAAATATCTCCATTTACGGTTTTAGAAGCTGATTTAATAAGTTTCAAGCTCTCGTTTGAATAGGTCTAATAAAGCAAATTCGATTACGTCAATATTCATATTCAAGCCAAAATGCTTGAGCATCTTTGCGAACAACAATTCCATAAGAGTGTGTTTGGATGAGGTAATTCGGAAATTTTAAAGAATTTAGAATTTTAGGCAATTCAAATGATTCAATTAAATTACTTTCATTTCTCAATACTTTTGTTTGGATGAAGCAATAAAAAACTTCATTGTTATATTTTTGGGCAACTTTTATAAATATTAATTTTTTTGGGCCAAATTTAAAAATTGAAATTAAGGGTCAATTTGTAAATTTCAAAAATTTGAGGGGTCAAATTATATTTTTTGAAAAATTAAGGGGTCAATTTGCAATTTTTTGGAAATTTATTGGGGTCAATTTGAAAATTTTGGAAAATTTGAGGACCAAGATGCAAAATTTGAAAAATTATAACAATGAAGAAATTTGAAATTCTTAGCTTTTAGATGTCATTTGAAATTCTCTAAATTTAACTTGAACAAAATACTTCATAAATTTCCATCATTTTGAAAATTCTTCAAATTATTATCCAAACAATGGAATTCACCTCAAAGTATTTAAATTCCCTCAAAACATTACATTACCTCAAAACATTCCCTCATCCAAACACACTCTAAGGCAGCGGGAAAATGATGCATATCGGTTGCCTTTCTTATCTGGTAAATCAATTTTTTTGGCCAAAAATATGTTGTAACATTCCAAGCAATGCTGATTCAACTAGTCATTTAGAGTAAATATGATATGACATTAAAAGACAAGAAAAAAGTTATGAGGCAAAAGAGAAGTCTACAACTTCATGGTGTCAATATTAGTAGCCTCAAATTAAGCTAAATTTAGTTAACCAATTTCACATGATCATCCTCCATCAACGTGTGAGCAAAAGAAACAAATCAAGGAAAAGATAATAATTTTCTAATGAGGGCCATATAACCAAGATCCAAATTTCTAATGAGGGCCATATAACCAAGATCCAAAGCCAATTGAAGGTCTCGCCAAATCTTTGAGAGTTCAGCAAATAAATTAGACACTTTCCCACAAGAACCGAAAAAATAATGAGGGTTTAATAGCGTAGCTGTTTTAAGTTAAATGATAAGAAGTTAGATTTTGGTTCAAATCAGCGAATGAGAAAAAAATAATCTAACAATTAATCTCTAACATTTATCTTGTCAAAAAAATCATTCAGAAAAAAAAAAACATTTTTTGCTTTTAATTTTTGTTGTTTGATTAATCTCTGTTAGTATTTATTTTTGAGTTAGGTTGTATCATATTTTATTTATTTTGATTTTAGTCTTACTGCAGTCTATATATATTTTAAGGAACTAATAATTAAAGTCAATGGTCAACATATTCTAGAAATCTTGCATAAAAAGCATATTATAGAAATTAATTCCAATATTAACAAATAATATTATACAAAATCAACCCAAAAAACCTCTAAGAAAAAAATCAACCCAAAAAATAATAATATTACACAAATTAGAGATGGCAAAGCGGGCCGCCCTTCTCTTTTAGGTGTGTCAGTCGAGTAAATTTAGATGACCGAGTCTAAAATCTCATCATGCCCGGCTTAGTGGCTGACTAACAAGTTGGCGAGCGGGTCCGTCGACAAAAAAATAATTTGTAATGCACTTTTTTTGATAATATTGTTATGAAAAAACATGTTATTTAAAAAAAAAAAAAAACTAGCAGCAAATAAATTTGTGGTAAAGTCAAACATATGAGAAAAATTGGGGTTGTGATTGGTTATTTGGTCGCTCCACTTTAAATATTGTCTGATCTGTTAAACAAAAAAATAAATAACGGCAAATTGACAAGTTTGCGAGTCGACCTGTCCATCCATGCCCACCCTATTTTTCAATCAGTTAAGCTGTACGAGTCAACTAGATGGAATGAGTTTGAAATTTTGGCTTAACCTACAAAAAAATAATTGGCTAAACAGGTCAGCCCGATGGGTTGAGCCCGTTTTACCATCCATAACACAAATCATAATAAAACAAGAACTAAAAATGAATCGAAACTTTGTACCAAAAACAAAACAAATAAAAAAAGAGAAAACTATTGTTTTGTTTGTCTTTGTCTAAAAATTCTTCGGAGAAAGAGAAACTGAAATAAACTAACTACTACAAAATTAATTTCTACTATGTTTTTCGATCATCACAAAGTATATTTGATGAGTTTGACATTACACAATTAATTTCTCTCTTTTTCTCTTCATCATGTTCGTCAAGAAGCTCGTGGAGAAAGCTACTATAAAGAAGGTATGTTAATATCGATTTTCCCTTTCACCTTTTTCTGATCAAACAGTATATATATTTCTACTTAATTGCTTGCATGTTTTTCATATATCATACTTTAGTATTTTCACGTTTTTTTGCTAATAAGTAATTTCACTTTCTTGTAGATTAGTTCTTCGTTTAATTTAATTCTCAAATACTTGTATCAACAATATATATACATATAATTTGTCCAAAAAAAACAATATATACATATTAATGTGTGTTTGAGAAAAATTGAAAGTTATGTACACAACGAACTCTCCAGTTTCTAGCTTTTGATATTCACACGATGATATTAGACATAGAACATGAGAATGCAAATTTAAACATGGAACCAAACAGGCCATAAGTCAATAATTATGAAAGATAATTTTGTGTCCAATTCATTATTCAAGATTTCCTAATAGCACCCAAACATGATTTCAGATGATATTACATTTTACACTTCGCACGGGCACTCACTAGTCAAACTTATAGCGGATTTTCCATTATTGGCTAATATTTGCGAGTATTTATAGGTACAATTATTTTTTAGAAAAAATAAATTTCTTTTAAAATAAAGTGCTTCTTCATGCAATAATTGTAATTGTATATCAACTAAATAATTATTACAAATTGATTTTTTTTTCATAAATTCTATTACGTTATATAAAAGTACATCATAATATTAATATATATTGACACAAAATTACTAATAAAACTACATATTTTTTTTAGGGAATAACTACATAATCTTTTAAAAGCGAATATTTGTCAGTAAATAGTAATAATACCGTGAGATAGTCGTTTATCCTCTAAAAAACAGATAGTTGTTTTTTTTCATCTTTTAAATAGATAGTTGTTTATTTTATTTCGTGAGTATTTTATTAAACTACCCGTCCAGTATTCATTGTGGGTAAATTAATATCTTGTAGTACAATAATACTAAATGGAAGAAAAAAAAATTTGTCTTTTTAACCTAAATGGAAAAAGAAAATTGTCTTTCTAAAATGATTCTTTCCACTAGCACATCATGTGTGTAAGTTTTTTTCGGTCTTTCATTATTGAGTTTAACTTATTCTTACAAAATCGACTTGTAAGGTGAAAAAATTTTATCTTCATAAACTCTTATCAGACCTTATTTTTTATTTATGTGGGATTTGGATTTTCACAATAGTTGTTGATGTTCCTTTTTCAAGTTTCAAATGAATAGGGAGCTATAATTTGTTAAAAGGTGTCACAGAGAGTTGATGAGTGTCGGGGTTTATAAACTACATTTGGTTTCGATTCTCAAGCAATATGTGACTTTGTGAGACTTTTTGGTCTAACAGAACAGTAGTCCCTCAGTCAATGCTAAAGGACTAAAGGGAATGTGAGCTTAGACCCCTACCTTGTGTCATTGTTCTGGCCTCAAATATGATGCATCGCATATCCGATGTATTGTCCGGTTTAGATCTCGTTCGTAAGCCCTCACAATTTTGTCCTTAAATAAATGTGTTTTGGTAGGTTGATGAGTGTGGGTGTTTGTAAACCACCCTTACCTTGATTTCTAAGCAATATGAGATTGTTGGTGTACCAAAAGAGTAAAGAACAACGAAACTCTAAATAAAATAGTTTAAATAAATTATAATTACATGAAAAAAAAAATGTCGCATCAAAACTTGGTATCTCATTTATATATAAATATAGATGTATCAAACAAAATCATAATTAGTTTTGACATTCTATTATATTTAGAGAAATTTTACATACCTCACATTAATTATATTTTTTTATAAAATTTCACATATAAACAATCGATTTAGCTCTTAAAGTTTTTAAAAATTTATCAATTTCGTCTCGAACATCTTAATATCTTAGACCAAATTGACGAATTTTATTACTTTAAAATCTATTTGTCATATTTAAATAGTTTAGAGACAAAATTGAAGCGAGGGTGATAATTTAGATTTTAAATTGATGGGTTTATTCAAAACCTCATATTAAACTTAGACTAGAAAAATTGGTTAACACTATTTAAGAGCATGTCAAGCAGCTACAAAACAAAACAAAAAAAAATCCCAACTGTATAATTTCCTTTGCAGCCTGGTGGAAATTCATCAAATGGATTAAAAGCTAGTGATGTTGATCCACGTTTGGTATTTCATCATGGTGTACCATCAGGTGCTACCAAGTTTACCTGTGACAATATTCACAACATATTGGCTCTTTCTACCAAGTATGTTCATTCTTTCCATTTGTATAATACTCCTTAATATTTTTTGTACACATTCCTTAATTTCTGACATCTGGAAGAGAATTAAATTGTCACAACTATATATTTTCTTGAACTTATGCTTCAAGTTGATTTTTATGACATTTTTTTTTTATTTTGAAGTGATGGGAGGATTAAATTATTTGGTAAAGATAATGCTCAAGTCCTACTTGAATCTAATAAGCTGGTGCCTAGCAAGTTTTTACAGGTTATATTTGTCTATCCTTTTCAAATGTCTCATATTTTTGATGTTTTGAAAATGTGTTTTCTAGGATATCAAATATGTTTGTCTAACTAACAATACTATGGTGTTTAATATGCATGCACAGTTCATCCAGAATCAAGGCATCCTTATAAATGTCACCTCAAATAACTATATTGAGGCAAGTATATATATGCTTATGAACTTGTTCAAATTTGTTATACTCTTCAACGTTTCTATTGCATTTCATTGTTACTAGGTACTGTTCAATGACCAAGAATTACTTTGTTGATATTTCCTTTAAATCATGTTCATTCAGTAATTTATACATTTCACACTTAGGTTTGGGACATAGACAAGAAACTGTTGTCTGACTTGTACATTGTTAAAGAAGAAATCACATCTTTTGCAGTCATTCAGCATAGCCTCTATATGTAAGTAAAACGCCTACTTCGAGATAAAATATTGAGAAAAAGAAAACATACATTTTGATCTATGTGTGATGCGATGTCATTATAGTCTCTGAATGTATTGAAATTACAAAAACATCCTTAAGTTTGTCTTTTGTTAGTAACTTCATAGATAAATTGACTAACAGAAGACACATTTGATGATCAAACTACAAAAGACACATTCAGGACCAAACTGACTAATGAAAATCTCATTTAGGTATGTTAGTGCATGTTTGAATTAGCGGTGAATTTAATAGAATCACGCAAGACAATGCGATTTGGCAAAAACTACACTTTGGAGTTTCAACAAAATCATGGTGTCATAGTCATTTCGTCAAACTCACCGTGATTTCAAACATGTACTTATAAATTTTAATACATTCAAATACTATTGTGACAACGCATCACACATGTAAGGACATAAATGATTGTTTACTCTATTGAAAATAACATTTTGAAGGACCATCAAAGGCTATGAACATGTATCTGCATTGGCAGGTATATTGGGGTTTCTAGTGGTAATATTTTAGTTTTGAAGCTTGATCAAGATTTGCATGTGGTACGGATGAGTTACACCATACCCCTCTCTGCTTCTATTGGTGAGATGGGATACATTTTTTGGCCTTTTTTTGCGCTTCTGCATTCACTTGTTACAATCAAATCTTCATTTAGAATATATAGATAGATTATTGTAATCTAAGTTCTTTGATAATCTTCTAGGGAATTCAACTGAAGTGTTTGATGATACTGTTGTGACACACATATTGCCTCAACCAGCCGCTGAAAGTAAGAGGTAATACTGATTTGCACAAACCCTTCCTTCCTTTAAGACATAGCTATATAATTAATTGGGATCCTGCTTTTACTTTATCAATATTTTTTGAGTTCAATATCTATGCGCTGACACTTCAAAATGTTTTAGACAGAAATCCAATTACATTTCAAATAACCTTAAATCATAATATTATTTTCTAAAATATTTGTACAAATATCTACATGGTAAGATATAATTGTATATCTACAACAATAACAATCAAGCCTTATTCAACTAGTCAGTTGCATGAGTCAAACAACACTATGTGATTGGATATATGTGTAAAAGAAAATACCCTGTCAGTGTTAGTGTGTACGTAGTAATTAAATTCATTTTTTGTTTATGCAACACACAAAAATAAAACTTCTCTTCTTCTATGTGTTCAATGCAGAGTTGTCATAATCTTTAGAAATGGTCAAATAATATTATGGGATATTAGAGAAAGCAAATGCATTTTCAGAACTGGTGGAAATGTGTCACAGCAGCCACTTCATAATGAAACAAAGAAAGTGTCTTGTGCATGTTGGGTGTGTCCTTTTGGAAGCAAAGTGGTTGTAGGGTACAACAATGGAGAGCTCTTCATTTGGAGCATCCCTTCTATAACCACAGGAAATAACTCAGCTTCTTATTATAGCAGCAAAAACATTCCTATGTTCAAATTTAACTTAGGATATAAATCAGAAAAAACTTGTATAGGATCAGTGAAATGGATATATGCTGAAGGAAAGGCTAGTAGACTATATGTCATGGGAGCTTCTAAGTCAATGCAGGTATTTTAATACTTTGCTTACATCATTTAATTAATGCAGCTTGATCAAGTGCTTATCATAAAATGCTTATATATAAGCTCTTTCGAACAGTCTTACAACTTTCCTGCAAGTGCTTATGGCAGTAGATAAGCTCAAATAAGTCAATTCAAACAAACCCTTATGTGTACTGATATGATTGTATGAATCAGGTAGTGTTGTTGAACGATCATACCGAAACTCGCACAACTAAATTAGGACTTTATTTGACTGAATGTTGTGTTGACATGGAGATCATACCAACCTCAAATGAGCAAAGCAAACATAAACAAAATTCTTTGATTTTGCTTGGAAAATCAGGCCGTGTGTATCAGTATGATGATAGTTTGATTGAAAGGTATCTATTGCAAGGCCAATCTAAGTCCACTCCTTCACTGCCAAAGGAAGTTATGGTGAGGTTACCACTTGTTGATTCAAGCATCACCATAGCAAAATTCATCTCCAACACTACCGATGTGTTTTATTCTGCAGATGAGGTAATAGGGTTGTGAAACTATTCTGTTACTGGATCAAATCCTTTTAATAGTTTAATTTTGATACACTATCAGTGTAAAAAAAGTTTTGCACTATCAACAGTTATATGTTTGACTTTCAAAGTAGTAATGATAGAAGTCAAACGTTTTTAATGATCTGATAATTATGATAGATTGACGGTGTAAAAATATTTATACTGACGATGTATATGAATTGTATCTTTCTTTAATTATTATTATTAAAAATCAGATTTCTCAATGTATTATTCATTTGAGTTTTCTTTTTGGTCACAGTATTACAGTCAGATGATCAAAAATTATCCACAGCTTATTTCAATTGAAACAAATCACAAAGATGGGATTAACCTGAGTTCTGCAAACTTCTCTGGATTCTCAAACATTAAAAACTTGTACATAACTGGACACCATAATGGAGCCATAACTTTTTGGGATGCATCATGTCCCTTCTTCATCCCAGTTTTGCAATTAAAGCAGCAGGTAATCTTTTAATAAAAAAAAAATTTGATTGGTGACTTGGTGTTCAAATGTTAGCTTTATTACTTTAAGTATGCAAAAGAAAACTATTAGCTTCTTCCAAAATATCAATACTATAAGTTCAATTTGTTGTTGGACAAAATATAGGCTTTTAGTATTTAATATCAGTCACTTGTATGCTTAGCTAATAAAGATCAACTTGTAGAAGTATCAATGGCAGTTATTATCTTAACTATGTATTTAAGTCTAAGCACATGTACTTGGCTCATGATTATTCTTTCATTCATGTTCATGCAGAGTGAAAATGATCATTCTTTAAGTGGTGTACCTTTGACAGAGTTATATTTTGATATCAAATCTCTTCTCCTTGTTTCTGGTGACCAGAGCGGAATGGTGAGGTTTATTCAACAATGAATGGATGAAAATTGATATTCTCTTTTTTGCAAATTTCCAGCAGCCTTGCTTATTTTATATTATGCATGATATGAACGTGATTTACAGGTTCGTATATTCAGATTCAAACCCGAACCATATGCCTCCAACAGCTTCATGTCTCTTACAGGTATTTTATGATTTGATTTCGCCCAGTAACTGTGTGTCGTAGTTATTGATCTATATTCTCTGGTTTCAAATCATCGGTAAAAGTTATTCAAATATGATTTGGTGAAGGTGTAATATAAACCGACCGATCTCAAATTGATGGCTGAGATCAATTAATGTGTAACTACGTGTATTTTAAAATGCAAGTACACACTTCTGTTTATAGTGACTAGCATTTCCATTTCTCTTTTGTAGGAGGTACAAAGAATGTAATCCAGAGTGTGAAACTTGTAAAAACTATTGGTGCTGTAATTTGTATGAATATAGATCATAGCTCAAGGCATCTTGCTGTTGGTTCTGATCAAGGAAATGTGAGATGCTTTTATAGTTATCAACTTTTCTAGATATTAGAATTTAGAATCTTTCACTTGGAGTTTATGGTTGTTTATTAGCTTCACATTACTAATTTGTGCAATGATTTATCAATTTGTTACAGGTTTCAGTTCTTAACATAGATGGTCCATCTTTGTTGTATCAGAAACATATTGCAAGTGAAATTTCTATTGGTATCATCTCTATGCAGTTCATAACCTGCAGTGTATACGGTTTCGCAAAAAACATCTTAGCAGTCGGAACAAAGGACTCGTCTGTTCTGGTATTGGATAGTGAAACCGGAAACACACTGAGCACTGGAACTGGAGCTGTCCGTCCTAAGAATCCGTCTAAAGCTCTATTTATGCAGATTTTGGGTAAGAGTTTGCACTGAGATCAATTATTAAAACACACCGATATAAGTTATCAATGATCTGAATGCTTATTCAGTTTAGAATTCAAATGTCTAAACTATTTTTGCTATGTTGTACAGATGGACAGTGTGAACCAATTACAAGATCAGTTAGAAAAGATAGCTTGGATTTGAGAGAAGGGAATCATGTTGAGAATGCAACAACAAAGAATTTGTACATTTTGTTGTGTTCTGAAAAGGCTTTATATATCTATTCATTTGAGTATGCTCTACTGGTATGGTCTTCTTTATCTCTACCCTTATGAGTTATAAAGAACAAGCAGATTAGCTAGTTGAAATTACTCTCTATTGTTTTAGGGAATCAAAAAGGTGCTTTACAAAAAGAAGTTCTTTCCTTCTTGCTGTTGCTGGGCATCAACTTTTTACAGCGCCTCTGACATTGGTCTCGTACTACTTTTCACCACTGGAAAAGTAGAATTAAGGTAGTGGTTCTTTCTCATGTCTACGCAAAAATGGATTCCCTACAGCAGTTAAACAGTACAGCGGCTGTGAAGATCGTAAAATCTAGAAAGAAGTTTTGTCTCACATACAGAATCATATATTCATAAATCCTCATGTATCCTAAATCCGTAACAGTCTCACATTCCTAATTTTATGACACATTGTTTTTAACTATTCTTCTTCATTGATTTAGGTCTTTGCCAGAATTGTCTTTGATAGTGAAGACTTCAATTAGAGGTTTCACTTATTCGCCTCCGAAATTGAAGTCGTTTTCTGACAGCCAGATAAGTTGTTCATCCAGAGGTGACCTTGTTTTGGTATGACTGTATCTTTGACTAGGATAACAAGCTTCTGATACTTGTGAAATCAAATTAACTCAAGGCAATTTTACAGGTGAATGGTGACCAGGAAATATATGTTTTCTCATTGTTGACCCAGAGGAACATTTTCAGGTATATAATATGGTTAAAGATTGGAACTGAGAATCTTTTTATCAATCTCATACAGTTCAAATACTTATTCCTGGCTATAATAAATAACCTAGAGTCTTATAACAGTAATACTGATGATGATGGTAGATTAGCAGTCTCATTACATAATTTTTTACTTCATCGTAGACTCTTGGACTCTGTTGGCTGCATCTACAGGAAGGAAAGGATGCTATCAAAAGAAGAGCTTGTTTCTAACCCGGTCATATATAAGGAAAAGAAGGTTGACAGTAACATCTTAATAACTTATCCAACTATATCCATTATTTTTGTAACAGGATCTACTTAATCTTGTCTATTGGCAGAGCATATTCAACTCCGTTATCAAAGATATTACTGGCAGTAAAGAAAAGCACATGCCCCTTATGGAAAAAGAAGATCCTAAAGAAAGTATCCAGGAACTCTCTGCAATATTTTCACGTGCAAATTTTTCAATGGATGCCAACAATACAGTAGATGAAAAACAGCCAGAATTAAACTTAGGTATAACAATGCCTCAGATATGTATGACAAACAGGAGAAATTAGTGCTTTGTGAATAGCATATAGATACTTGAGTTTAAGTATTCTCTTTTCCTCTTATGTAGATGACATCGATCTGGAAGATCATAAAGAAATACGCAAAGAACAAAGCATATTAGGAGCTCTTAATAAGAAGAAATTGGCTGGCAAATTTCAGGCTCTAAAAGGTTTGTGACAATGAATTCAATTTTATGTGAATTATCATTTCGTATGTTCATATTTCACCTAAGAAACAAGAACTTGAATGAACAAGAACTTGAATAGATGCAATGAAACATGAGCCAGTATAGAGGATTTATGCAGAGGTCAGGGTCTTGTTATGTATTCCAGTACTCATGGTCAAATTGATAATAATCTCTCATGTTTTGTCCTTGGTTTTGTGGCAAAATGCACAGGTAAGGCTGGAGTAAACCGTGTTAATTTTTAAGCATAATGTTAATACTTAATGAGTTATATCACTAATGAGATTCTGCTTTTTAATGAGTTGGATCCAAATATGGTTTATGATAGAATACTATGGTGTAATTTGATCCATGTAGCCGACCCCACTTAGTGGGATAAGGCTTGGTTGTTGTTGTTGTATGCTCAGTGCTACTACTAATCACAATAGGCTGGTGATAAATATAATAACTCTAATATGCTACTATAATTCTGGCATGATTTGTATTTATTTGGAGAAATACCAGTTAAGTAAAATACGTTTTGCCTACCAAAAAGAAGAGAAAGACGGAAGATGGTAAAGAGTTTTACTATATACTAACAAATTTTATTGGGTATCCAATATTCAGGAAAAGTGAGAGAGATGAAGGGCAACAACCAGAAAGCATCAGATAAGGAAGAGCAACAAGATGAGAAAGCTGGTGCAATCAATCAAATTAAGAAGAGATATGGATTCTCCTCTATGTCGAATGTAAGAATATATTTATCATATCCACCATCATTATAAGGCTTGTCTTGCATTCTACCATGTAACAGTTCACAAGCATGGCACCTCTTTACACGTGATTGTTAATGCAAATGTAGTTAAGATTCATCATTATCAATTACTATAAGCTGCAATATACAGTTCAGAACACCATTTTAAGATTTTCAATCAGCGTGAAAATGATAGTATATTGCAAAAGAATCAACTATTCACAAAGACTTGTTTGTTCAAATACAACTTTTTAATTTACATAAAATCAAAAGTATACTGCAACACATGTGATGACATATACTTAAAAGTCAAAAGATTATTTCTTTCTGAAATATGAACAATAATTACAAATCTGGCGCTGCAGGAAACAACAAGGGTTGCTAAATTGGCAGAAAGCAAGCTGCGGGAAAACACAAGGAAATTGCAGGCACCTTATATGTCGACGAAGTCACAAAAATGTTGCGGTATGTCATTAGCACGTGCAAACTTATGCAAGAAGAATAAGAATGATGAAAATTCCAAGATATATTTGTTTACATATTTTCTTATAACTCGGCAGGGTGTTGAGCGACGTACCGCAGAGATGGAAAATACAGCAAAATCATTTTTATCAATGGCAAAACAAGTGCTTCAAAATGCTGAACAGGACAAACGAAGTTGATAAGACCTGGTAGGTAGTAATGTGCAATGTGGTATTTTATTTTATTGTCCTTTTTCAATTGTTTGTGTATTCTTTTTAATATTGTGTATGTAAGTTTGCTCAAATTGTGTTTGTATTTATACTTAGCCTCTTCAAATTCACACTGATGCAAAGCTAAGATGCTGCCAGGGATTTTGGACTTTATGTTGTGTGTTTCATCGGTCCTAATTCCTTTGGTATTTAAGGCTCACAAACTCACCAACCTACAATTTATCTATAAGAAAAACTAATTTTGCTTTATTTATTCTGTGCAAGTTTTGCACTTTTTAAACTAACCTGCTCCATTACTGTCATATGTTGCAGAGTAGAGAAGCTTGATTGTTGCACTTAACGCTCCCTCAAGTAAAGATGACTTACTACAACAAACAGTGCAAATAAACAGCAATCGCTCCTACTTTAGGTCATACAATATACTAAGACCCGGAACTGATTCAAGGACGTATACGAGTCATTTTTTCAGGAATTTGTAAATTAAAATATTATAAGCTTTTGTTCATATTTTCTCTCCACTTTCTCACTCTTTGGAGAGAATAATTATTTCGGTAGAACTGTTTCCACCTAGGAATATTTACACATACACACAATAGCAAATTAAAATGCCAACTCTTAAACATGACAGTTAAAAGGTCACATCCAAATTGCATCAAGATTTTATTTCACTAATTGGACTATTAGCACATGGTCGTGACAGATGGTGATCCTTATCACTATGCATTTAGAATTTAAAGAAAATTCCACATAGTGAGTTCAGAAGACAAACTTTGCAACGATTAGTGTTTTATCACCAGATCTTCCAGAAGTGAGTGTATTTGTTCTCTAACAGCATCCCTGTTACTAACACTCAATGTAAACAAAGTTGCTCCTGCATGATTCCTCAACCTTGCGACTGCCAAAATGTACAACATTAGTCAATTATAGGCTCAGAAAATCGATTAGCCAGATAGTGGCTTCAAAACGTCAATAGATCTTCGAGATTTATGCCAATCAAGTCTCATGACAGATTTGTCCCATCTCGATTATTTAAAGTGTCAAGAAAAGAAAAATCATTCATGTCAAGAAAGAAACATGTTTGAAAAATGGATACTTTGAAAGTATGGGAAATTTACCGGCAGGTATATCTCTGCCAAATTTTGGAACTGGAATGGAAGCCAAAATTGGAGTATTTGACTCCAAAACTTTTAGAACTGCAGGGAAGAACGACGAACTGTATAACTCCATCTTACCAACTTCGTCAATGATGAAAAGATCAGTGTCTTCTCTAACCTAGTCATTAAGTGAGTCTCTTCAAATTTCAAAGACTGGTCTAACATATGGGAATCTGCAAATAATAGCTTTGTATATACTGAAGGACAAATTTACACTCAGAAATGCAATGGAGCAACTCAAGAACAGCATACTAGTACTACATTTTTATATGCATTTAAATACATGCAAGGATGGTCATATATTGTACAAAATATGCATCTATTCTCCACCTACTGTTACTATAATCTTGCATAAAGGTGAGAAAAATGTGAAAGCAAAACATCGGTGACAAGCAGTACACAAAAGCAAGCTCACCTGTAACTCCGGCAGTGCTAGTGACTCGAAAGATGCTACATCAACTTTATACTTCCCAACTTTCGGCCATCTATGAGACTCTTGGCTGCCAATGCCATTAAATAACACCCTTTAATCAAATAAGCAAAGATCTGACAGCACTAAACAATCTATCCAGTGAAACCAATGTTATGTAGGATCCTGGTTGTTTGCTCTGCTGCCACATGAAGTAACAGCAGTCAGCACACTGCACATATCAGTCCTTGGATCAAGATTTTTCATATTTCGACTTCACCAAAGCAAATTACAGATATAAATTTCGAACTAAAACCGTCAAATCTTGATGCCACATGAAATGTTTCTAACTGCAGTGACTAAGGATATGTTTGAGAATTGGTTTTTGGAGGGTTTTGAAAGGCTAAGTCTATATCTTGATATATATTTGAGATTTTGATAAATGGTCATATAATATCTCAATCACCCTTTTAGTCAATTTTAGAAACATTTCATAATTTCTTAAATTTAGAAATGAAAAATCAGTCTTCCCCTCCCTTTCCTTCACAAACTCAACTGCCAAACATAGCCTAAGAGTATTTTGACTGCATCTAATCCAAATTTAGTTATGTCGCAACATTTTTAGAAGCACCTGAAAAACATCTCAAGTTTTTTGTTTGTTCTTGCTAAAAGCATATCCATAAGCACCATCATCACCAAGAAACACAAAATAACATTGCTACTAGACCCTGTTTTGATAAATAGCTTAATTATGTGTTTATCAATAAGCACTTATACATGAGTTATTTCTATAACAAGAGATAAAATAAAGCTATAAGTTGTTTTCATAAGTTATTTCTATAAGTTCTCCCAAACAAGCATTATGTCCTTAAATAAGTTTGTATCCTTGGCAAGGGAATGAAAAATAGAACCTTGAAAAGTTGGAGGATGCAAGTGGGCAAGTGCGACCATCAAGAGTGACAACTTCAAAACCAACCCTCTCACCAGAAAGTCTAACTTCACCTACAAAACAAAACAAACCATTGAAAAGTTTTGGAAATTGGTGAAGGAAAGGGGAAGAGATGCTTACGTGTGTAGAAACCCTGAACCTTGAGGGTGGGATTTGAGGCTTTGAGGGTCTCGAATACTCTCATAATAAGAGTGCTTTTTCCCACACCCTAAAATCAATTATATGAATGATGAGTAATGATGGAAGTAATAGAGATTTCAAAGAGAGGAGTTAAAATTGATGGAGGAATCACTCACCGGAGGACCTGTCACTAGAAACCATTTTCCAGCACCAGCCATTGTTTCTGTTTCTGTTTCTCAACCCTCACCCAAGTGACGAATATTTTTAGTCCTGTGATGCAACTTAATTACATTTTTTATTATAAAAAGGGGTATAAAAGTTCTTTAAGTTTTATAATTAATGATAATGATAATAATAGATATAACTAAGGCGGAAAAAATGAATTTGGTTCCTAGGAAAAAGAAAAATTAGATGCATCGTTGTCGACTCAATGATTAGTCTTATAGTGGATTTAAATGGTCTAAGTCGTGAAGATATTTTGGATCGACTATTAGGGGTCAAAGATCCTTTCTAGTTACAATGGGTTAGCAAGATATAAGGCGAGAACAAAGTATCTTGAACCAACGTCGGATTTCTTAAGCAAGTCTCGGGTTTGAGCCTTATGATTGAAAGAGGAGAATCATAAGGTGGCTCCCGACTAATTCATCAATATAAGTGAGATTTAGCAACTTAGTTTGCTTATATCCTAATAAACCTCGCTAGAGTTTCGATGGTTAGGTAAAAAAAAATTACAATCATTTAAAATTGTTGTCATCTCTGTAACATCATCCCAAGTGTTTCATGAAATTCACCACTCCAGTCTTTACGATGACATTTTTCTAATCCCAATGATAGACAATGAAGCGCAAAAGCCAATAGAACCACAAATACACATCCCAATGGAAGTGTAACCTTGATCTTTGAAACACCCGCCATCAATATTGTATTTGTTAAGTTTTAGACCTTCAAGAGTGATTTCACACAATTTCTTAATTCCACATCATAGCAAACTTAACCATTGAAGAATCCTCCAAGCCTCTAAGGATGCGTTCACACTTTTATGCTGAGATCTAAGGAGCAATCCACACTTGCAAGATCCAACTTTGGAGCAGAAACTCAACATTAGCTCAAACAACTTTGTAGTGGCTCTGCTATGTAACTGCTAACTTGTGTATCACTTGCACAAAGCATGCACAAAGCAAGTGGTACTGGTACTATATTACCACAAAAAAATACCATCCATATAGCTCTGAATCTAATCGTACAAAACTCATATGTACTTCTTTATATGTTGTATATATTATTTTTTGAGCAAATGTTGTATATATTATTATTCTTCTTAAAAAGTACAACTTTTTTTTAACATAACCACCAACCCATAATCTACTCAAATCCAAATATATCTGTTCATTATGCTCACAAAAAGTACATGTTGACAAACAACAGCATGTAAGTATGGGAACCAAGTTGTCCATGAAGCTGTTACTTCTAGTTCTAGGCATCAAAGTACTAGTTTGCTCAACAAGGGCCTTCTTCCTCAACTCCTTTCCAAGTACATGATCAACACTCAACACATCAACATTTCATTAATCTCGTCCTTAGTTTATCAATTGCTAAAGTTACATACATAGTCATTTGTACAAAATTGTAGCCGATACAGTACACAAACATTACTACCATTTCCATTCCATTCATCAGATAGTGAATCAACTTGAATTTCTTTATTTTATTCAAGCTTTCTTACTCAGGTGAAAAATAATAAATATCCAAAACTTGTATTTAAATATAAGGCTTAAATGCACTTTTGGCCCCTTATGTTTGAAAAAGTTGCGATTTTGGCCCCCTTTTAAAAAAAATGGATTATTAGACCCCTAACTTTTGCCCCTTTTGCGAAAGGCTGATTTTGACCAAGTCTACGTGGCATGTCACTTAACTGATTTGGCAGACAACTGTGTAATTTTTAATTTAAAAATAAATAAAAATGTCACATGTGTAATACTTTAATTAAAAAAAACAAAAAAAAATAAACTCCTTCTTTCTCTTCTCTCATGTCTCCTCTCAGATCTCTTCTTCTTTCTTCTTCTTTCTCTTCTCTCTCCATTAACAAAAGAACAAACAATAATCATTCTTACCAACCCACCGCCATAACCATTACTATAAACCCTCTTTTCTCCACATAATAAAACCCATTTCTTCTTCTTTCTCAATTTCAGCCATCCCTCCTTCAACTACATCATCACTCACATGAAAAAATCAACAACATCAATAGCCGCGCAACAACAACAAATCAACATCACATCGTCGCCGGCTTCATGTAGATTTGAGTTTGATGAACAATTTTTTTTGGGTTTGAAAAACATGAAAAAACAAACACAAGAGTGAATAATTTTAGATCTAGAAGTCAATATTATATCATCGATTGTCGAGGTTTGCAGATTTTAATTGATTTTGTTGATTTTATTTCCTCTGGATTTGCAAGAGGGAAGAAGAAGAGAGAATTGTTGTTGTGTTTAACTGAAAAAGAGGAATTTTGTTATGTTGTTGTTCGATTTATGGAAGAGAAATTATTGTTAAGGATGAGAGAGATTGATTGGGTTGTTGATGATGAAATCCAATTTTTGATTTTTTTTTAATTTGATAATTACAGGCGTGGATTTTTTGTTTGATTTTTTAATTCATAATTACCCAGTTTTCTGTCAAATCAGTTAAGTAACCTGCCACGTATGCATTGACTTAATCAAAATCAGCCTTTCGCAAAATGGGCAAAAGTTAGGGGTCTAATAATTTTTTTTTTAAAGGAGGCCAAAATCACAATTTTTTCAAATATAGAGAATCAAAAATGCATTTAAGCCTAAATATAAAATACAATAAAGAAAGAAGCTACGAGTTTCAAGTAACTGTGTGTTTGGATTTAGACATAGCCTTTTCGATTAAGAAGCCACACAAAAATAGCTTACATAGTTTTAAACAAACACGATGCTAGAGACAATAAAAACGGCATTCAAACCGAGTCTGTATTAATAATAAAGGTGGATTTAAGTACAGATCATGAAGCTGAATCTAGACTTAAACTATGCACTAATATAAACCTAAGAACTGTTTGTTTATCACAAAACAGCTTTGGATCTAAAAAGTCTCCCAATTACATTCCAACCTATAATAATGAAAATTATTCTATTGCAGTTACTCCTACGCTTCTTCCTTCATCAACGCCAACTTTACTCCTCATCCTCCTCCTGAAAAACATAAAATAATTAAGTCAAAAATTAATATAGCAAAAAACATTAAAAAAAAACTCATAGAATAATCCAAACGATGAGAAGAATCTTACATCATCACCATCCTCATCATCATCATTCACTTCAGACTTTGACTTATCCGATCCTTCTTCCTCCGAAGCATTTTTCTCAGTCTAATCCATCAAAATCAATTCAAATCAACAAAAAATAACATAAATCCAAGTAAAATCAGAACAGTAAAAATTTACAGTAACAGAAGGGTTATAAAAGTAATTACAATTCCCATATTGTAAGCACGCATTGTCTTCTCGTACTCCTCCTTCAACTTCTCAGCCTTAGCAATGAATGGAGCCTTATCCTAAAATACACATAAATCACAAAAACGAATTTAAACTCAAAACACGAAATAAGATTTAGATTAATTTTCTTCAGTGAAGCAGAAGCGAAATCCTCACAGCATCAGACAGAGCTTTCCATTCCTTTCCACCAGCTTTCCCAACCTAATTCAAATTTACCGTAAATCACGTTAGAAAACTCAAATAACATCCAAAAATTTATACAAATCAAATTCAACGGTAAAAGCTAGATCGCGTCAGAAAACTCACCACAGCAACTGATTTGTTGCTTGGATTCTCCTTCTTAAACCTCTCTCTGAACTCAGACCTATAAACCACAACAACAAAAAATTAAAACAAAAAAATAAAATCATCAGAATCAAAATCAACGAACTTCAACGATTCGAACTTCAACGAAACTCATAAAAAACGGAATAAAAATAAAACGACACTCATCATAATCAAATCAAACTTCAACGGAACAAATTCGTGAACATTTAGCACCGATTCGAAGAATTGTAAACACCGAAGCTTACATGAAAACGAAGAAAGCACTTGGAGGCCTCTTCGGCTTGTTAGGATCCTTAGCTTTCTTCGATTGCTTAGTTCCAGTTCCAGCGCCCTTGCGCTTCAACCTAAAAAACAAAATCAAATCAAAAACGTTAATAAAAAATTCAGATCTAACAAATCAACAGATGAAAATCACGAATCTCGAAGTCGGAAGAAGAAACTCACCGGTTATCAGCAGGTTTGGCGTCAGAAACAGCTTTCGGCATGGTGAAACGGTGGTGATTGAACTTCGAAGAGAGAGAGAAAACGGTGAAAGAGAAGAAGAAGAAAAAGGGTTTTGAAGAGTGAAGATGAAAATGTGAGAAATGAAAGAGCGTGAGTGGGTTTTTGTATTGAGAGGGATAAAGAGGGAAATTGAAAATTGAAGCACGGGTTTGCGCGGGATAATGAAATATTTTGTGCCACGTCAGCGATCCGCGTGCTTTCGAACTAGCTTGTGTTTTCTTTGTGAGAAGAAGTGGAAGTGTTTTGAGGGTTGAGAAGTTGTGAAGTGTACACGTGAGGGTGATACGTGTGGTATTTGAGGGAAATGACTGTTTTGGGTTTTGAGATTATGGGAATTTACGAAGATGGCGTGAGTTTGTTGCACCGCTACAGGGGAAATTTGAAGGCTACGCTCGTAAAATCGGTTTTGTCTAGAATGATATTTCAAGGAATTTTTTCCTGTTGCGCAAATTTGTGTTGTTCTAAACTTCTACTTTCATATCCTGATCAATATATATATATAAAGATAAAAGAATATATTTATTTATTTTAATTCATATGATATGATGTATTGTGGATTTGGGATCTAACGTTGAGGCTCTGATTGGATTAAAAAATTAATGGGGCTTGTTTTTGTAATGGATCTAAAATTATTTATTATAATTTTGACCTAAAAAATTATTTGAAATGATAAAATTTATTAGTTTTATTTGATTTGATTATACGACAAAAAATTGAAACGTATCATGAATCAATGATCTTAGAAATGCCGATTGGATGAAAGGAAGCATTAGAGAAACATGAACCTCGGATTGAGAGTAGTTTAGGTTATCAACAGTAGGGAAAACGAAGACGAGGCGACGTCTTACCCTTCAAGGAGTCATCAATTGGAGCATCAAAGTGTTGAACTTGGTAACGCATAGATAAATGAGATTGATATACGACTGCATTTTGATGTTTAATGAAAGGTTTGACAAAGGGAAAATCCAACGGCGGTATTTGTGATGAGAATAAGAAGCGACATATAGTTGTTAGGTCTGTCTTTGATATATATGGTTACATGTGTTTTGTGAAGAGAATCTATCTCTAGATTTGTTTTATGTCAAATAAGGTTAGTAACAGTAATACTCGCACGTAAAATCATGCGTATCTGAATGGGGCTAACTTTTATATTAATAAATGGTTTGGGATTGTTCTCAATTCCAAACAAAAGGTGTGTTATAAAAATATTTTTCTAACAATCTCTCTAACACACGTTTTCTTATTGAATGAAACTAATGTGGGTCCCACAATGTGTAAATAGATCCCACATAACATGGTGAGTGTTAGAGAAAACATTGGAAAGAGACTATTCCTAGCATTTCACTTCCGGGCAACAGTGTCCTTTTAATCCACAAGCAATGAATGGTGCAAGAGCACATAGATCGACGATGTGGCAAAAAAAAATTGTTATCTCGCGTAAACCCATACTTCAATTTTTAGCTTTCCTCCTTGAGCCTCTAGTTTTCGCTAACAAAAAAACCCAACACGCTCTCTCGTTCCTCAAAAAACCAACTTTACTTTCAGAAACCGTTACTCTTCAATTTAGTTTTTATTTTGTTTGTCAGGTTCAAGCGCAGGGGCACTGGTGTTAGAACTGGGCAATCAAAGAGAGCCAAGGATCTGATTAAACCGAATAGACCCCAGCGATTTCTTCATTTTCATGTAAGCTACAGAGTTGAATGTTGTTTGAATCCCTTATATTAAAAAAATACACGTATATGCCTCGACACCCTAGGAAATTCTAATTACAGTGACAACTTTGGTGCATGTATATGCCTCGGCATGATTATGTAGAACTGTCGTGACAATCTAGGAAGTTCTGATTATGCAAAGAGGTCAGTTCTCAGACACTTCTTAAGTTCAAGATTTTCACCAGAAGACGATGTCAGGTCCACATGGAACTAGCTATCATAATGCCATTAAAATGTAATGTTAGTATAAAGAATTGTAGGGCAGACTCACTTACCAAACAAGCAGTGAAAGGAAGGGAATCGACCATGACCTAATCACTCGTTCTCTTTGCTTGTGTCGACTCAACCATCGCCAAGTGAACCCCTTTCCCCCTGTTACTTAATTTCGATATAATATGCGGTAGTAAGTAAGTAGGAATTTCACAATCCTTAGGAAATTTATGGATATATTCATTTAATTATTTTTGAATAACTTTTTATCATTTTTTCCAATTATAAATACAGTGAATTGTTAAGTACGATCTGCTATATAAATTTTGAGTATAATTTTTTTTGTTTTAACCCTCTGATTCTCGAAGGAAGGGAACCTTGATAATTTGAAGGTCAATTGTGAGGTAAGTATAGTCTGACCAAGAATTGTTCCACCCAATAATCAATATCGGGTTATCTCTGATGGAGTTCATTAACCAATTGAGTTCAATCACTTGGTTAAAATTTGGAGCTGAATTATCCCTTGAGTTGTATAACAAAAAAATTGAAATGATCAGCGACCTTATTTATTATTCATACAAATAGACTAACTAAAACCATCTTATCAATTGTACCAAAATAAAATAAAATAAAACAATATCGGATCAAAGATATCGATAACATCTAAAGTATAAAAAAACTTCATGTTTGTTTTATATATTTACTAAATAAATTTATTTTGATTAGTTAATCATGAATAAGTTGGATAATTTACATGAAAATAATTTATACGTCTTTGTTCAATTTTTTTACGAAGCAAAAACCATTGCAATTCATTATAAATAAAGTGTGAAATACGACGAGGGGGATAGTAGAAAACTATAGAACATGATAAAGTTTTTATAATTCTTGTAAGGTTCTCTTCACCAGCACAACATTGTAATGTTGTAAACTAGTTAATATAATGTAACGATATCTCACAACTATAATGCGTGTATAATTAAAATTATCAACTATTATTTTTTATCCAAGCTCAGAGACAACAATATTGTATAAGAAAAATACAATAACATACTTTTTTTAAATACAATAACATATCTTAAACATCATAGAAAAAAATACAATCACACTGTTGATCTATGCAATGAAATGGAGAAATGTATAAAAAAACATCATAATAAATTTTTCTCTCGCAACAATATGATGAAATAGGAAAGTCAAACATTAAACAAGGAAAGGTAATGGTGATAAAAAGAGAAAACTTCGCCAAGCCCAACTCTTGGATAAAGACCCAAGTTGGACCTTATGTATTTCCTTTGTTTTTTTTTTTTCTCTCTCTCAAAGATAAAAAAATAAATAAAGTATTATAGCAATCAACCCAGAACACACGTACTGAAGTTTATTATACATCAACTTCCTTAAAATTGGATCACAAAGGAGAGTAAATTATGGGAGACGAAGAAATCCAAGAACGTCAAAGGTCATTTGCAGCTCCTTTCATATTTATGATCGTTGTCGCTTTTCAGTTTGCATATTACTGTCTCGATCGTTTGAATAAGGTATCATTCTCCTTTGTCATTTTAATAATTGAAAAGAGATCAATGTTAGAAATTGTAATAGTAATATTATATTATATATTTTGATTTCATCTATCATCTAAGAATATCAATATTTATTCATAAATTAAATAAATGAAACAAAATTTTATCATAGTTTTGAATTGAGAAAAAAATTAGCATTGCCGCAAGATCTCTTTACGAATCAAAAGATTGCACCATATAATAGTAATTAATTTCTAATTATCATATAATTTGTTTACAGAACAAGTCTGATAGTGAAAAAGAAAATGAATTGCGTCGAGAAATTAAACGTCTTTTGAAGGAGGCAAATTTACTGTCACAGTAAGTAATTCACATTGGTCGCACACCATGTTTGTGTTGTTTCTTGTTGTTTTGATTTAGT
The DNA here is from genome assembly GCA_018208015.1 of Medicago ruthenica. NCBI lineage: Eukaryota > Viridiplantae > Streptophyta > Magnoliopsida > Fabales > Fabaceae > Medicago > Medicago ruthenica. The sequence goes on from CM031375.1 coordinate 80,156,810, forward strand.
TAAGTCCATAACATTTTTTCCACGTTGGTTTGAACAAATTATGAAGCATTTGAGAAATTTATCATGTAGAAATTGATATATTATCTTATGTACATGACTCTCGTTTAGAAGAGTCGTTGTCATTTTTACCGTTTTAGTTTTTTTTTTCTCTACGACTATTTGTTGAAAATCTTACCCAAGTTAACCCTATATGAGTGATTGTATTGCTCTTTCAGACCTTCGACATTTGCACAGGCAGCAAGACTTAAAAGGCTAGCAAATGCCAAGGAGAAGGAACTTGCAAAGTGTGAGTTTATTTTATTTGTGAATTTTGACTCTCATATAATACAGTGTAGACTAATTGTTGTAACACAACATGTGTTTTAAGTCACCAATCATGAATCAACGTTGTTAAAATAATAATCATTAATGAATCAACTATACAATGATTATATGAGTTTAATATAAACTATACTCTCTATTGTTATGGTAAAGATTATGATTAAAATAAAAAAAGTTAAAATATGTTTTAGGTCCCTATAACTATTCCAACTTTTCGTTCTAGTTTCTAGGGTTGAGCACAAAAACCAGACCCGCCTGAAACCCGTCTAAACCGCTACTCATTTTAATTAATCGGGTCGGGCGGGTCGGTTGTCGGGTTCAAACAATAAAGAAAATCGAGTGCGTATGGTTTCCAACGGTTGGTTACGGTTTCTAGATCTATGATCCATCGGTACCCACAACCGACCGAATAATAGGCTTATCCTGCTATGCCTTTCTTGAAGTTCAACTCCCTATAAAAAGTTGTAGTAGTAGTGGCCTAATTTAAATCACTTTATTACTTAATAAATATTTTAAAAGTCTTCCTCTGACACCTCACGTTTCCACTCACATATGATAAATAATTTTAAAGCCTCACATAACTAGTTTCTGACTCTCTCTCCTCTATTATTACCATAGATATGAGAACAAAAACATTAAGAAGATCATCTTCTCTCTTCTGATCTTCTCCTTAAAAAAGAAAGATCATATTCTCTCTTTAACACTTTTTTGGTTGCTATTGTTCAACAAAACTCACTACCAACTATCCAAATTAAAATTGAAATTCAGCAATCAGCAGTTGAGAACAAAACAACACAAACGATTTTGATTCATCAATTCTCAAATCTTCTTATTTTCTATTAGTTTGCTTCAAACTTTACTCACCTTTCTTGTTGTTTCAGGGGAGAAACAATTTCTTGTTGAGTCTCTGGAAAACCACCCTGTTAAAGGGATTTTCTACTCTCATTATTTCTCTTTCCTTATTTCTCTCTCCAAATCTGAACCCGAAGTAAACCACCCGAGACAAATCGCCGCCCGTTGAAACCGTCATCCGGCAAAACCGAAGGCATGAACGGTCGGAAAAGGGTCTAGATTTAGTGGTCGCGGTTTCGTGTCGGCTCGACGTTTTCGGACCGAAACCGACCGAACCCGACCGTTGCTCAACCCTACTGGTTTCTCAAAATTTTCCTTCGAGTTTTGGTCCATATAAAATTTTTCATCCCTAAGTTTGGTCCCTGCAATCAAATGAGGCTAACGACAGCTGACATGACAACGTCAAGTTGATGATTTCTAATGATTGTGCGACGATTGGACATGTCTTGTAGGATCCTGATCAAATTTTATTAAAAGATATTGACAAAATTCTAAAAACTGTATTTTAATTAATTTTTGTGTTATTAAAGTAAAAAAAGTCCTTTATTTTTACAATAGAATGAAAAATGCATTTCATTCATCATTCCTTCAACCTTCCATTTCTCCCAAATAAAAATCATCTCTCTCTGTATCTCTCATTGTTAGTGTAACTGAAAAGATCAAACCCTAAATCCCCCAGTCTTCAACCTAAACTTCAAAAATTGAGACTCAAACTCAATCTTCTTATGTGGTCGAAATTGAAACTCAATTGAAACCCGCATAGCTTTCGAAACCATTGCTTCTTCATGTTTTTGAAATAAAGAATGGAAGTTTATACAGGTTGTTGTCGGGGATGAATTTTTGGGTTTGAGATAAATTCGATGATGAGATTATGGGTTTGAGACAAAATATTTTTGTTCATAAACTCGTGTTTAAATCTTGAATTTTGATGTTTAAATTACGTGAAATCATGGTTTTCATGTTTTGGGTCGCGTGGTCTTCCACTGGGTTAGACTGGCCCGTGCGAAGGCTGAAGACGAAGTTAAAAAAAGGGAAAAAATATCTGAAAACTTATAAATTGGGGGACAACTAGTGTTGTTGAACCCATGACATACTACCCAAATGTTAACAAACATACCAATAGGCTGCACATAAAATTCAATAATTTTTGCATTTAGTAATAATATATTGGGTTCAACTCTGCAAAATTAAAATTGTCGTGTGTACCTGCCACATGAACGCCCATTAGTGAAAGTTAACAGAGGTGACTAAAAGTGTGGACGAATTTTTTTTAAGGAATCAAACGTCAACGAAATTTTTATGGGACTAAAATAAAAAATTAAGATATTTATAGAAACAAAAAACATATTTAACACAAAAAAAACTATAGCAAAAAAGCACAGTACACACACTAAATAATAACAAAAGTATAGACACAGAAACTCGTGAATATCCATCTTTCTGCCAATTGATATAAGATTCATCTTTATTTCTTATTTGTTATATCCTCATTATTAGTAAAAAAAATTGTTCATTGCTTTGTGAAACTTATAATCAAATATAAATTGCAGATCAAACTTTGCACAACAAAGATTTGGTTTTGTATCTAAATTTAGTTCTTGCTGGAAAGGTTTGATTTTCATTTATAAAATCTTTAAAGTTGTACATCTTTTTTCAGGTTATATAAGTTTTTAGTCCCTATAAATATAGTGAATTTCATGTTTAGTCCTCATAAAAAAATGACATGTTTTGGTCCCTATAAAAAATCTCAGCACATAGTTTTAGTTCCTGTTAAATAAAAGTTTGTTTAATGATACTTCAAATTTAAATCTTTTTAATGTTTTTTTATAGACATGTTAAAAACAGTATAAAAAACTCTTGTATAAAAAAATTAGATTGTAAAAAATTAAATATAATATTTTTTAAACACCAAAATTTCAAGGTAAAGGTAGTGAAAATTTGGATCTAAAAATCAAATTTTGAGCTCATTTTTTGTGGAGAAATTTTTTATAATGTTTTAAACAAGTCTCTAAAAATTTAAGCATAATTAAACAAATTTTTATTTAACAAAGACTAAAACTACATGCTGAAAATTTTTATAGGGATCAAAACATGACATTTTTTTATGAGGATTAAAAATGACACTGACTATATTTATAGGAATCAAAAACTTATTTAATCCTGTATCTTATTAGTGGAGGGTCATGTGATACTGTGTTGGTTTTATCATGCAGTATTTAACTTACGGACTGCTGCTAATTTGGTTTTGGCGTGTTCCCGTTGCTAGCATATCTCAACAATTTGTACAACCATTTGGTAATGTAGCCTGCAATTGACATTTCGTTCAAAAATCATGTTTCATTTTGCATTGTATATGTTTATATTTTCATGTGAATACCAAACAATTCAATCACATGTCTATTGGTTGTTTGTTCCCAACAAAGATTAAAACAATAAGCTTTTTATTTTCATTCTCATCATATTTTTCAATTATTGTAGGAAGATTATTATCATGGAAGACTGGGGAAGATCAAGACAACAATATTATGGTAAGTAATTGTTCATATATTTTCAAGATATAGTTTATTTCGGATAAGGATGTGATTTATATTCAATATAGAATGTAATAAATATGAAATAAAAGGTGATGTGTAGATTTAAGAAGAATACTAATCATGGTAATTAGAGTTCAGGATGATGAAACAACAAACCTAGAAGAAAAAAATAGTAAATTATAATATTGCCGGTGAGTTAGGTATAACATATATATATGTGTGTGTGTGACAATAGCTTATAAGTAAGTCAAAATAAAGACAAGTGAATATTATTTTTGACTCAAAAAGTTTGAAAATTATCGTGAGTGTTAGTGTTCTTTTGATTGCCTGATGAACTATTTCATTTTTCTATTATTGTCTCGTAATTATTTACCTCCGAGATGATTATTGCTCTAATTGTAAGTTTAAAGAGAAATTACCACTTTTAGTATAAAATTTTATGGGTTGAGACAAAAATTGTAACAAATGTGATAATTGAACGAACCAAATGATTGAACTTAAGTGACTAATGACTGCTAATTGAGGGACCAACAAATTTGATTTTAAAATAAGGGACCAACAAATAAAATTAAGCTTCTATAATCATAACATGTGTTTGCATATATATGATTTAAATCACAATTCACTATATTTAACTTATTCACTCTCAACTTCTCTTTTATTCTTCCAAATTGGACACATAAAGTTTCAAGAAAAATCAACAACATACTTTTTTTTTTTTAATTTAGAGACATTCAAAATAATTATAATTATTTTATACAATTACAGGTTGGGATAATAGCATGGTTAATAGTGTCGGCCAGAGTCTGCAGATATGTTCGTCGAGCTTGTAGGAAATTGTCATGATTTTCGTTGTGTGATAACAAATAATTGCAATTTGCTTTTATTTTGTTTTTTTTTCAAGAAAATTTTGATTATTAATTTTAATGTGTCAAGCTTAACATATACATTATATAATTTATGAGATATTTTTCCTTATATTTGTATCTTAAGTGTAATTGATCAATGACTCAGTGTAATTTGAAGAAACAATGCATCCACATTAAATTTAAAACAATTGGTACCCGACTTATGACATCTCATGACAACTCTCGAAGAGATCAATGCTTGTAGGTTAGAAACCATCATCAACGTCAACGTCTAATCTTCTATCATAACCAAACCATTTTGGATAATAATTGACGACTCTCTGGATAAGTTCTTCCAAATTTGATACTACCTCCGTTCCTTTTTAATTGTCACATTTTGACATTTTACACAAACCAAGACAAACTATAAATGTCACTACTTTTGATACAATAATTTATATTTTTACTATAATAACCTTATTCATTTAATATATCATCTTATATATTTCTCTCTCCGTAATAAATAACTAAGGATAATATTGGTAAAACAATATTTAAAGTTGCATTGAACTTTGAAAGTGACAGTTAAAAAGGAACAAAAAAATTCTTCAAAAGTGACAATTAAAAAGGAACGGAGGGAGTATTTTTATTCATCCATAAACTCTAAGGGATATTAACAATTGTCAATCTTTGGTTATGATTTAAAGTTCTGTTCGCTTGAAAGTACAAAATAAATAAACTCATTTGACTAAAAAAATAAAAAGTTGAAAATCATGCTATGTAAATTTCTTTGGAGCACATAACACCAGTTTTTAAAAAACCAGACCACTGATCGACCTAGTCAAGACATTAGGTCACAAGTTGAATCATTGGATCAATAATCCAACCACATGAATGTGCTCAATAACTCACTTGTATAACTCAGTCTCTATAAAAAACTTCAAAGATACTTAATCAGATTTAACTAAATGACCCAGTCTATGAAAAAAATTCAAAAAAATAGCTATAACACTTGTATAATATCAAAACAAATCACTGCATAATTGTTTTGTATTAATATTCAAGTATGATGACGAAATATGTTTTAATACAATAACAAATACATTATTTATAAAATCATAAATATTTTGTAAGCATATTTTAACATATACATTTTATAATTAAGGTCCTTTTGTGCGTGTGTGCTGAAGAGAGGTCACGGGAAACCCCTTCCCTCACCTGTACCCTGATTTGTTTTTCTTTTTGTCATTCCACAAAAAAAAAATGTTAACTTGTTTCTTAAAAAAAATATCCTTGAGAATTCATGCTAAAAATGATACTTTTAGACAATTTAAAGTTGCCCCATGCCTTTTCAGACAATTTAAAGTTTGCCCTGCTCGTTTGAACAATTTAAAGTTGACCTTGTCCTCAAAGTTGCCCCCTACCTTTTCACACATTTATGAATCATTCGATAGTACTTCTCCTAAATCATTAGAAAATCATAAATATTTTGTAAGCCTGTTTTGACATATACATTTTGTAATTAAGGTCTTTTTGCGTGTATACTAAAGAGAGGTCAGGGGGAACCCATTCCCTCACCTATACCCTGTTTTTTTTCTTCCTTTTGTCATTCCACCAAAAAAATGTTAACTTGTTTTTTTTTTAAAAAATTATCTTAGAGAATTCATGCTAAAAATGATACTTTTGGACAATTTAAAGTTGCCCCCTACCTTTCCAGACAATTTAAAGTTTGCCATGCTCGTTTGAACAATTTAAATTGACCTTGTCCTCAAAGTCGCCCCCTGCCTTTTCACACATTTATGGATCATCCGATAGTACTTCTCCTAAATCAGTAGGCTTGTCAGACCTTACCTATACGATGACAAATTAATATTCACTTCAAGATCCTAACATTCAAGCTCTCCCCTCGTTAGCCTAAACTACTCATTTAAAGCACCTTCTGTAGTACAAATTAAAATCCCTCTCAATTCATCGTCTAAGGGGTAATCATTAAAGCTGTAGAAATTAGGCCGAACCCAATGGGCCAGCCCATTAGCTCATGGATTGGACTTGGTCGGCTGTAAAAAAGCAAGTCCAAAAAATATTAGGTTTTTATTTTTCCCATCCTATGGCATTCTCGCGCACCTTATTTTTTTTTAAAAATTACCCTTCGTTTGTATTTTATAATCCGAACACAGTTTGAATTATAAAATCCGAAAAGTGTAAAAAATTGAGGGAAACTGAAGGCCAACATGACTGGGAGCCATCCTGGACAAAAATAGGGTGAAAAAACTTTCAGATTATAGAATCCAAATAATATTTACATGTTTCGGTAAATATAATCTGAAATATCAACTTTTAAAAAACCGGGAAAAATATCAGAATTTTTCATATTATATAATCCGAAATGTTCTGATATATAAGGTTCACTCAGAACCTAGCAGAACTTCACCACTTTTATCACCAAACACTCCCTACACCTCCAAAAGCACACCATTTTGGGCGAAAACGTGATTTGGAGTAGCAATTTGGTCATCAAGGGGCGTTTACAACATCATTTTTGTCTGAATGCAAAGGTAATGTTTATATAAAACCTCCCTCATTCGATTTCTAGGCGCTTTTCTTTTGATCACGTCAATGAATTTGTACTGGCACTGTCGCGGTGATTTTCGGAGATCAAGCTATTGATTAGCGTTGACTCACTAATTTTATTTCACGACTGAACTTTTAATTTTTTAAAAGAAAGGTGGAAAAAAGTTCTAAATTACCACATTTTTAAAGATTAGGGTTCGGGGGTTGGTTACGTTTAGGGAAGGTGTTAGCACCCTAAACGTTCGTAGTACTCTACGAGAACCTCTTGATTTTATTTATTTATTTTGGCTATAACTTGCTTTTTTTTTTAAAAGAAAAGAATGAATTAGAGTAGTGAGAAAGGAAAAGAAAATGTTTTTTTATTTTTTATGATTTGGAAGGACAAAGTCCTTTGCATACGTACCCGTGAGGGATCAAAACCTCGTAGTTCGGGGTAAAAATGACGGTTGATTTGTTTTGTATTTTTTATTGGTTTTTTTTTGAAAAAAAGTTTTAAAGATAAAATAAAGGCCAGGTGGCAAAATGAGATTGATTTGTGTTTTTTATTTTGAAAATGATTCAAGTGTTATTGAAGTAGATTAATGGTTATTTAAAGAAAATAAAAGAGAAAAAAGGACACTTGATTGAAAATCAAGGTTTGTTTAAGAAAAGATTTTTGACTTTTGATTATTTGCATGTTTTTGTTTTTTTTTTGTAATGAACTAAGACTAAAAACATAACCAAAAGCTAAACGCGAGGAATTTCCGTGGTGACGTTGGATCACCACGAAATCCCTTTGAAATTAAAATAACCTAATATTTTTGTATTTTTTTTATAAGGCGAAATAAAATAAAATAAAAATAAAAATAAAAGACAGAAAGCGGAATAAATAAAGTGTGGGTGTCAGTGCATGTTCTCATTTATATTTACATTGTACCTAAATACATTCTAAGAAATGGCAAAATAATAAATGAAAAATAAAAATTGCAAATGCACTAAAAATAAGTAAATATGCTAAGAATAAAAATAAAATGAAAAATGCATGAAATAAAAGGAAAATAAAAAAATAAAAATGCATGATGTGTTAAAAATTAAAGGCAATAAAATGCATGACAATAAATAAAAACTAAAAAATAAATGCAAGAAATGAAAGGAAATAGAAAGAGAAATAAGAAGAAAAGAAAGGGGGGTACAGGGAGTAAAAAAGGGGTGCATTTAGCAGGCAGAATATAAAACAGGTAGAAGAGGCCCGGGGCGCCCAAAGCTTGTTGGGCTTGAAGGGGGAGAAAACCGGACCGGTCCGGTTTAAGCGAACCGATCCGGTTCGGCGCTTATAAAACGGAAAGGGGCCGGTTTTTTTTTTCATTTGCACAAAGACTTTCTCTCTCTTCTCTTCCCTTCACTCTCCCCTCTCTCTAAAATCTGCCACCGGAAAAAGTCTCCGGCGTGGTGGCCGGCCAGCCCAAGGGGCGGCGCCACCGCGCCGGAGCGGCCAACCTCCTCCTTTTTTTTTTTTTTTTTGAAAAAAATGCAGTTTTCAAAAGCCTTTTTTACCCTTTAACTAAATATTAACTCAAATTTTCCAAATCCTTTTTAAAAAGTCCTAGATATAGGCTTAAAATCTTTTAGAAAACTACCTTTTTTCTTTATTTCCTGGTTCGGCTACGGCTTTTGTTTGAGGCTGGTCCGGTGGTGGTGGTTGTTAGGGTTGGTTCGGTGTTGTGGTTAGTGGTTTGGAGGGGGGGCCGCGCGTGGGGTTAGTGGTTTGGAGAGGGGGCCGTGGTTAGTGAAGGGATTCGGTTTTGGGGAACGTTTGTTGGCGCGGTGGTTGTATGGTGTGGGGGTTTAGGGAGAGGGGGCCGTGTAGATGGTCTTATGATGGAGAGGGAATGTTTTGTTACTAGTTGTTTGGTGATGGGGGAGGAAGTGGCCGAATGGTATGTTTTGTGATGGGGGGAGGACAGTGGCCGAATGGTGTGTTTTGTGATGGGGGAGGAAGTGGTTCGAGTGTGTGTGTTTGGTTTCTGATGAATTCTGAATTGGCTCCCGTGTTGACTGATTCCCCCCTGATTATTGACTCTGCTAGTGTACTAAATACACTAAACTGCCATCACTGACCATAAAGGTCAATGAATGGCAGTTTAAATGCCAAATTAACCAAATTAAATCACTAACAAAGTCAGAGACTGTAAAGAAAATAAAAAAGGCAACTAAAAAAATGACAAAATAAAAATACTAAATAAAATAACAATAAAAGCATTTAAAAGAATAAAGATAAAAATATAAATAATAATAAGAACAAAAAAACGGACTCGAATGAAACCAAAAAAAATGAGGTATTTTAAAATACCTCTCTGTCGAAATTTCGTCTGAGACGACGAAAAATTCCGAACCAAAAAGACGAATAAAAAAAGAAATTTTAGGTCAAAAATTGGGGTATGACAGGCACGGTTCATAATATAAAATTCAGAACCCAACAATATGGTTCATATTATAAAATCCGGACAACACCAGTACAGAAACTGCTTGCATTTTCTAACCATTCTTTCGCACTATTTCAGTAATGGATGTTCATGTTGATGCCTCCAATGAATTGCCACCTGAGATTGAATCACATAATGTGTTGCCGATTGTTGCACTTAAGGTTATAGATGAATCCGGAAATGCCAAACCCGAGGATCCTTCACAGAAAGTTGACATTCCTTCTGGTGATGCGAAAGTAGAGGATGCACCTTCGGTTGTTGTACTTCAAGATGTTGTTGTTTCTATTGATCATCGAGAACATTTTACCACCAAACAAAAATTTGCTACACGGAACGATTTGTTGGAGTGGGTTCGAGAGGAAGCAAGGAAGCTTGGATTTTCAACCGTTATCGGTAAATCTGATAAAGGTGGCAATGGGAGAAATGCATTTGTTACTATGATATGTGAAAGAGGAGATTCATATACCGAGTACAAGAAGCTAACTAGGCGCAAAATATTTAGTTCGGTTAAATGTAAGTGTGTGTTTCGGCTGAGAGATTATTTGTTGATTGTTGGTGATTGGAGCCTCAAAGTTGGTGATGGTAGACACAATCAAGACATGGCAGAGGTGTTGAAAGGTCATAAAACCGTTGGACGTCTAAACCCAAATGAACGTATACACTTTCACGATATGGCAGAGTCAAACGTTCCTTTGAGGCAAATTCTTACCAACTTAAGGAAGAGGTACGATACCACTAGTTCAACTACTATCAAACATATTTATAATGCTTGTCACATGCATAGGCAGTCCATTAGGGGTAAAAGAACAAATATGCAACATCTCTTGAAATCGTTGTTTTAGAATGAGTATGTGTATCACTGTAGGAAGTATCCTGAATCCGATGATGTCAGTGATATTTTCTGGGCGCATCCAAATGGTATCAAGTTGTTTAGCACGTTCTCTACGGTGCTTGTGTTGGAATGAGTTGATAAGGGTGCAAGTATAAAAAAAAGATAGTGAATGAGTTGATTAACAATTTGACAAAATTAAAGTACCTGAGTCGACAAAAATTATAAATTTTCAAAATAATTTGATACTTTACAATAACTTTTTTTTGGTATAAATCATATATCCTTTACGCGCAACTATAATGACTAGCCATTTCAGCCGAGTAGAACCACAATGAATGTTAAAACTCTACTTTTTATAATAACCTTAATCGAATATATAACAACTATTTAAGAAAACAAAAAAAAGGTCGACTATAAAAGTACATGGTTATAAATCTCAGATTTATATAAAAAATATTTATTTTAGTTTATTTCAAAATTTTATTTTATTTTTGAAGGAAAATATATGTTTAATTTTTGTTGACAAACTATATACGTGTTTAATCAATGATATAATATAAAAGAATAAAACAATTGATATTGGTAAAATTTAATATTTATATCATCGTATTCTATTCTAAAATGTTTTTTGGTCGAATATTATCATATTTTGACAATCTAGATGCTTATGTATAATTACATCCTAGCAAAAGATTACATGCTTGTGTATATATATACCATACCAACAATCTATATGTTTCCCTAAAATATAATCTATATGTTATCGACTATTTCGATTATGACTTTGTTGGTTATGCCAATTCTCGTAAATGATAATCATGGTACTACCTCCGTTCCTTTTTAATTGTCACTTTTTGACATTTTACACAAACCAAGACAATTAATAAATGTCACTACTTTTGATACAATAATTTATACTTTTACTATAATAACCTTATTCATTTAATATATCATCTCATATATTTCTCTCTCCGTAATAAATAACTAAGGATAAAATTGGTAAAACATTATTTAAAGTTGCATTGAACTTTGAAAGTGACAGTTAAAAAGGAACAAATTTTTTCTTCAAAAGTGACAATTAAAAAGGAACGGAGGGAGTACATTTCTATGGTGGCCGGTGGAGTTATGGAGAAGTAATAAATAAACTTTGGTTTCTATTTTTATAATAGAAAGTGAGTTTGTTTTTTGTTTTGAGGCCGTTTCTCGTGGTGTATGACATGAGAGTTTTATTTATGAGTTTAGAATGGTAGATTAAATCTCTAGGCCTCCAAAATTTTATGCATCATTCGACCATTGTCTTTATGTCCGAGATCAACAAAAGTGAAAGTCAAGGCAAACTTATTAACAAGTACATAGCCACTAGAGAAATAGTTAATGATAAAACAGTGGTCATTGAACACATTAGCACTGATTTGATGATCGTGGATATTGATCCTTTGACTAAGGACATGCCACCAGTGAAATTCAAGAATCATGTATAGAAAACGGTGCTAAGTTCCTTTTTATAACTGTATGCATACAACTTGTTAATAAAACTCTTATATTATGATGTTTTATGTGTACCCACTTTAGTTTTGAAAAAATATACTTCATTTGGACAAAAATAACATATGGTTTATTCATTGAGTTTTTATTACCATAATAATATGAATTTACTTGAGAAACTAAACACGTAGGAGTAGTAGTAGTAATAATAATAAGGAACTATCACTGTATATATAATAAGGACTCATATGAACATGGTGGGAGAATCTAATAAGACATCAGTTTTTATACATATTGATTGATTATTTGCAAAAAAAAAAAAACACCTCCAATAGGTCTATAGGTCTATGGGGTCTCAACTTTAAAGGTCTCCACTCTTGAATATTGGGGTGCCATTTGCTATACACCCAACACAAATTTGTGTATGGTAATAAAATGTTTGCCAATCAATAACAACCATTGATATATTATTAAAAAATGTGCATGGCTATGATTGAAGAATAGAAAATTGTTGATGACTTGTGTTAGCCCATATTTTTATGAGCTAAGAATATGCTCTAAATATGCATTAAATGCTGAAGGGAATCTTGCAAGATTCTGTCTAATCGAAGAACAGAAAAGAATCTTGGAATTGTTCACAGGTTCGAAGGAAATATTTACAAATACAAGGCTAAGGCAAGAAGGAGGACTTCGAAACAGAAGGCAGATCGAACTAGCGTATGATCGAATCGAAGCAACAAAGTTCTGGACTTAGCACAATTCTGACAAACTTTCACAAAACTCAGTTCGACTTCGAAAGATGCAACCGTTCTAAGGAGCAGTTAAGTGCATGCAGGGTGTACGTGGCAGGACATTTGGCATTAGTACAGTGTTCGACCGTTAGGGCAGTTTATTTTCGAAAGTCTATATATAGTAGTTTTTTAGTCAGAAAAAAGGTCGCAATTCATTATATACAAAATCCTTGTAAACTCAAAGTACCCACGCTATCGAGAGAAACGAGTGAAATGGGATCCAAGTATGAATCTGTGAACCATCCTTTTTCTGTAAAACATATTTTACAATTCAATGCAATTTACTTTTTCATGAAATGTATTTTTTAAGCACTTTAAAGTTTCATGCAAAGTTTAACGTTTCTCATTTAAATTCTGTTCATTTCTGTTTCGATCGAAACACAGTATTTATTAAATAGGAACTTGTTTTTCCTTGTTATTTGTAATCCAAGTAACTTTTATGTTTAATTCTCCCCAAAACTACACTAAAATGTTTATGCGTAATGGACATTCATATAATTTAAAGAATTCAAACAAAGCACTATGCTCCTGAGATTCACTAGTTGGTCTCGCAAGCAATTAATTTAGACTAGCGGTTGTTTACCAAATTTCAGAGTAAACAAATTGGCACGCCCGGTGGGACATGTGCTTTAATTGAATCTTTTCTATCAAAAATCTTTTCGTTTGGATTTGCAAATTTCTATTTGTGCATTCTTTCTGGAAATTGCGTTAGTGCATGTTCTTGAGGAGTGGGAAAGTACTCCCTGAAATGGTTAGACCACCACCCAGAAATACAAACACAAACAATATGGAAAATGCAAATGTGAATGATAACAATGTGTCAGCGCCTTCGAGCGCATTGAACACTTCGAATGAAGTTGTTGCGAATGTGACTGGAGCGACCATTTCCGCTCCCAGTTCTTCGACATTGGGCGTTACTATGCCTATCACTGCATCAACAGCAATGCCTTTTACCACTGCAGGCCCTGCAGTTTCGATACCACAAAATATAGGGAGCCAGCCATCCCCAGTAAGAGGAGGAGGCACAATAGGCTCTACGTTTAGTATGCCTTTTTCACAATATATGAATCAAAGCAACAGTAGGAATGTACCATATGGTATGCCTACAACGCTGATGCAAGGGCTGCAAACCAACCCTTCATTATATTCAGAAACTGTGCCTGGCGCTTACTCGCCTACAAACCAACGTTTGGCCTCCAGTTCTGTTAATCGAAATGCAGTGCCACCACTAACTAATACATCCTTGATGTCTTTAAGGCAGCAAATGGATGAAAGTAATCATGATATGGTTAATATGTTGACACAACAAATTGGTACAGTGTTTAATCCTTTGATACAAAATACTAACCAGTCTTATCAATTGTTAGCCACCCAGATGGGTAGAATGGCTGATTTCTTTGGGGCTCCACATGTCCCTAATCAACCAGTCCCTCAGATCCAGAATCTAGCACCCATACAAAACATCCAAGTACCAAATAATGCTATGGTGCCTATGCCCAATAACTTAGTGGTACAGCCTAATCAAGGACAATTACAAATGGGTCCAATCGAACCATACGCTCAACCACAAGTACAACCACAAATCGAACCAAATCCAGGGATAGTCTTAGTAAATCGAAATCAAAATGCTGATGAAGTGGTTCGAAATGTCCAACAAAATAATTTAGGGGCACAAAATAACATAGCAAATTTGGTCGAAGCTATCTTAGTCCAAAATGGTTTGAATGTAGGTTTACATAGACCAAATTTTGTTTCTGCCTTGTCAGAGTATGTGCTTCAGACTGAACTACCAAGGGGTGTCAAAATCCCAAAATTCACTAAGTTCGCTGGTGACACTAGCGAATCAACCGTTGAGCACATTGCAAGATTTCTGACAGAAGCAGGAGACATAGCAAATAATGAAAATTTAAGGATGAAGTATTTCCCAAATTCTTTAACAAAAAATGCCTTTACATGGTTCACAACCCTCCCTCCACATTCCATACATAATTGGAATCAATTAGAGAGAGTTTTCCATGAACAATTTTATATGGGACAATCAAAAATAAGCCTTAAAGAATTAGCAAGTGTTCGACGTAAAGCGCCTGAGTCAATTGATGATTATCTCAATAGATTCAGACTTTTAAAGGCAAGGTGCTTCACCCAAGTCCCTGAACATGAATTAGTCGAAATGGCTGCTGGTGGCCTAGACTATTCGATTAGAAAGAAATTAGACACTCAGTATTTGAGGGACATGGCTCAGTTGGCTGATAGAGTTCGACAAGTCGAATGGCTAAAAGCTGAAAAGGCTAGGAATTCTAAATTTCATAAGAGGGAGAAGGTTGCATATGTCGAAGCAAATGACAGTGACCAAGAGTTCGATATCACTTATGAAGATATCGAAGACAATGAGGTTGATTTAGCAGAATTAAAACCTGGACCTCCTTATGTCTGTAAACTCCTTAAACCTTCGAATGGGAAAAATCCTGTTGAGCCTAAAAATGATAAATTTGTGTCTAAAACTTATACATTTGACATAACCAAATGTGATGAAATATTTGATTTATTAGTTACAGATGGCCAGATTATTGTTCCTAAGGGCTTAAAAGTACCCCCAATCGAACAACAGAAGAAAAGGGGTTATTGTAAATTTCATAATTTCCTTGGCCATAAAACCTCACGTTGTATTCTTTTCAGGGATCTGGTCCAAAAGGCTCTCAATGAAGGGAGACTCAAGTTTGGTGAGAAACCAAAGGCCACTCAGGCGAATGTTGAAACACCAAAAGCTGTTGAAACTCTCTATGCGGAACCTCAAGGAATAATGATGGTCGAAGCCATGGAGGTGTCTGAGGTGAAAGTTCAAGGCATATCTGAAGAAGACTACAGCGAAAAGATGAAGGTGGTGTATCCTCAGACTGAAGAAGATCTGATCGATTTCTTGAACAGATGCAAACTCGAAAACAAGAATGTAATGCTGTGTCCTCGCTGCAGTGCAGTATGTGATAGAGAGGCTACTGAGGGCCTCAAGAAGTACCAGGTTATCAACAAGGGGGCAACGCAAAACCAGCGATTCGATAAAGGCAAGAGGATTATGGTCCAGTCGAACAACAACCAGAAATCTGGTCGAAAGAATACCTTTGTTCCTCCTGGTTCGATTCCTGTCGAAAAATGGATGCACCAGGGGCTCATAAGGTTCAACAAAGGAACTATGGAGGTAGGTGGTTCCAGCGGAATGAAGCAAGTTGGCCCACAGGAGGCTAATAAGTATTCTTACCGAAACAATTACAAGGGTAAGAATCCCATGACAAGGACCCAATGGCGCAGGTTTCAGCGTCAAAAGAAATTGGCCGAACAGAATCTGCAGACTGGCCAATATAAGGATGTGTCCAGGAGGCCAGCGAAAGAAAGACTCTTTCCTCCAGTGGATGAGGATAAGATCGAAGACAAGGATCTACTGGACTCTGAACCTGATTTCGACGTCATCTGCGTGGTGTCCATCTTGCCATCTGAGTATGATGTCCAATCTGAAGTTACTGAGATCGAAGGTGAATTCGATCATCTTGATATGGCTGACCCAAAGCCTGTATGTTACTATGTGATGAACAATGGCTGCATTGAGGAGCAATTAGCCTCTTTCGAGAAGCCAAGTCTTGGGATGAAAAGCCATCTCAAACCCCTTTTCATCAGAGCCAAGGTTGAAAATGTTGGGATCAACAAAGTGCTCATAGATGGGGGAGCAGCTGTCAACTTGATGCCTCAATCTACGCTCTACAGGATTGGGAAATATGACAGTGATCTATCTGCCCACAACATTGTGCTCTCTAATTATGAGGGCAAAACTGGCTATTCGATGGGAGCCATACAAGTTGATGTTGCTGTGGGCAGCATAGTTCGACCAACTCTTTTCCTGGTGGTTCAATCCAAGGCTAACTTTAACTTGCTGTTAGGAAGGGAATGGATCCACGGAGTTGGGGCTGTACCATCTACCCTCCACCAGAAACTTATTATTTGGAGGGAGGATGGGATTGTTGAAAACATAGAGGCAGATCAAAGCTTCTATAAGTCAGAGGTTGACATTGTCACTCCACAAACCTTTGACAAAAATTTGGCTAATATAGCACCTTGTGGTGACAAGGATTCTGCTTTCGTGCCAAGTGACAATGTTATTCATTCTGTCAAGCTCCACCCTGCCCATGGCTTTATATGGGAGAGAGAAGAAATTAATGCTGTTTCTTCTGAAGATGGAGTCATTCCACCAACTGGGTGGAATATATATGAAGATTACTATGACTGAGGCCACTGCATGGGCCAGGATTACGGCTTATATGGCCGAAAATAGATTAAATACGACCCTTGAGGCTGAGTTTCAACAAAATATGGCAGTAGAAGCCAAGATCGAAGATCAGGAAGTCAAAGAAACAAAGGATCGAAGACTTGACTGCATCTATGACGATGAGCCGCTGGGGTTCGAGAAGGATCCTATGAGTGAGGCGCCAAAAATGCAAGCACAAGATCCTTTGGAGGAGATCGATATTGGAGATGGCTCGATTAAAAGGCCAACTTATATCAGCACCAATATCACTTCAAGTCTAAAAGAAAAGCTGGTGCTTCTTCTTAAAGAATTCAAAGACTGCTTTGCGTGGGATTACAACGAAATGCCTAGGTTAAGCAGAGAAATGGTCGAACTGAAACTACCTATCAAAGAAGGAAAGAGGCCAGTGAAACAACTACCAAGAAGGTTCGCACCAGAAATTATGTCCAAGATCAAGGATGAGATCGAAAGGCTGCTGAGGTGTAAATTCATCAGAGCTGCCAGGTATGTCGAATGGTTAGCAAATATAGTCCCTGTTATTAAAAAGAATGGAACTCTTAGAGTATGCATAGATTTTAGGGATTTAAATAATGCTACACCTAAAGATGAATATGCTATGCCAGTAGCAGAAATGTTAGTAGATTCAGCAGCTGGCTTCGAATTTTTAAGCATGTTAGATGGTTATTCTGGTTATAACCAAATATTTATTGCTGAAAATGATGTGTCAAAAACAGCATTTCGATGCCCTGATGCATTAGGCACTTATGAATGGGTTGTTATGCCTTTTGGCTTGAAAAATGCTGGGGCCACTTATCAAAGGGCCATGAATTCTATGTTCCATGAT
The DNA here is from genome assembly GCA_018208015.1 of Medicago ruthenica. Classification (NCBI taxonomy): domain Eukaryota; kingdom Viridiplantae; phylum Streptophyta; class Magnoliopsida; order Fabales; family Fabaceae; genus Medicago; species Medicago ruthenica. Next base: position 80,174,641 of record CM031375.1, read on the forward strand.
TTTATAGACACATTCATGCAAGTTTATATAGATGATATAATCATCAAATCTTCGTCCGAAGATAGCCATTTGGATTACCTTAGGCAGTCTTTCGAACGGATGAGGAAACATGGATTAAAAATGAATCCATTAAAGTGTGCTTTTTGTGTGCATGCAGGAGATTTCCTTGGTTTTGTGGTGCATAAAAAAGGCATCGAAATAAACCAGAACAAGACAAAGGCTATTCTTGAGACAAAGCCTCCTTCGACCAAGAAACAGCTTCAATCTTTGCTAGGGAAAATCAACTTCTTGAGAAGATTCATTTCGAATTTAAGTGGCAAAGCTCAAACCTTTTCGCCATTGCTTCGACTCAAGAAAGATGAACCATTCAAATGGGATGAAGAGCATCAAAAGGCTTTCGACGAAATTAAAGAATATTTGATTAAGCCTCCTGTACTAATGCCTCCTAGTCGAAGCAAAGAGATGAAGTTGTACATTGCTGCGTCTGACAAGACCATTGGGAGCATGTTGGCTCAGGAAGATGAAAATGGCGTGGAGCATGCAATTTATTATCTTAGTCGTGTATTAAATGATGCAGAAACTAGATATACTGCCATAGAAAAACTTTGTCTTTGTTTGTATTTCTCTTGTATTAAACTTAAGCAATATATAAAGCCTGTTGATGTTTATGTGTATTCTCATTATGATATTATTAAACACATGTTATCGAAGCCTATTTTACACAGTAGAATTGGAAAGTGGGCTTTAGCATTAACAGAATATTCTTTAACTTATAAGCCCTTGAAATCTGTTAAGGGTCAAATTGTGGCAGATTTTATTGTAGATCATTCGGTGATCGAAATGTCTCAGGACTATGTAGATACCGAACCTTGGGTTTTGTATTTCGATGGTTCTAAACATAAACATGGAACTGGGATTGGAATCTTAATAATATCTCCCACAAAAGTCCCAACTAAGTTTAAATATAAGATTAAAGGTCTTTGCTCAAATAATGAGGCTGAATATGAAGCTTTAATCACAGGCCTCGAAATTTTAATTAGCTTGGGGGCAAGAAATGTTAACATAAGGGGTGATTCAGAGTTAGTGTTGAGACAATTAACACAAGAATACAAATGTGTGAAAGAACACTTAGCAAAATATTTTGCTATAGCAAGTTCTCTTCTGAATCATTTCGATTGTATTAACATTGAACATATACCTCGACTAGAAAACCAAGAAGCAAATGATTTAGCCCAAATAGCTTCAGGGTACAAGTTGTCGAAGGAAAAATTAACTCAGTTGATCGAAATAAAAGATAAACTGGTGTTACAAGAGCCGTTGAGCACTGCATTATCAATGCCAAAACTTGTGGGGGCAAGTACACCACAAGGTAGTGAAGATGAAAACGTAGATGATCTTCAGGAAAAAATTCAAATTTTGGCCATTGACAATATGTTGGATAATGATTGGAGAAAATCCATTGTTGAATATTTGGAAAATCCAACAGGTAATGTGGCTCGAAAGATCAAATATAGGGCTTTGAACTACGTGATTATGGGAAATGAATTATTTAAAAAGACTGCAGAAGGAATTTTATTAAAATGCCTAAGTGAATCAGAAGCATATTTAGCAGTTTCCCATGTTCACAGTGGTGCTTGTGGATCACATCAAGCAGGCCACAAAATGAAATGGCTTTTATTTCGACAAGGTTTATATTGGCCGTCTATGTTAAAGGACTGCATAGAATTTGCTAAAGGCTGTCAAGAATGCCAAAAACATGCAGGGATACAGCATGTACCTGCTAGTGAGTTACACTCCATAATCAAACCTTGGCCTTTCAGAGGATGGGCTCTGGATTTAATTGGTGAGGTTAAACCTGCTTCGTCTAAAAACCAACGATATATTTTAGTTGGAATAGATTATTTTACTAAATGGATTGAAGCAGTACCTTTACCAAATGTTGATCAGGAGGCAGTAATTAGTTTCATTCAAAACCATATTATTTACAGGTATGATATCCCTGAAACAATTACCACTGATCAAGGTTCAGTCTTTACTGGACGAAAGATGCAAGAATTTGCTCAAGAAACTGGCTTTCGATTATTAACCTCAACACCATATTACGCGCAAGCAAATGGTCAAGTCGAAGCAGCCAATAAAATTATCATTAACTTGATTAAAAAACATATTGCCCAAAAACCAAAAAATTGGAATAAAACGTTGGATCAAGTTTTATGGGCATGTAGAAATTCTCCTAAGGAATCAACTGGCACTACCCCATTTCGACTAACGTTTGGTCATGATGCTGTACTTCCAGTCGAAATACATTTGCAATCAGCCAGAATACAAAAACAAATGGACATACCAATTGATCATTATTGGGAAATGATGTCAGATGAGTTGGTTGATTTAGATGAGGAGAGATTAAGAGCATTAGAAGTCTTGACTAGGCAAAAGGAAAGAGTTGCAAAAGCTTATAACAAGAAAGTAAAGTCAAAAACTTTTAATGTTGGAGACTTGGTGTGGAAAGTCATCCTGCCCATGGATAGAAAAGATCGAACCCTGGGCAAGTGGTCCCCAAATTGGGAAGGACCATTTAAGATAGTTCAGATTTATTCGAATGGTGCTTATGAGTTAGAGGAATTAACTCCTGATCAACGTACCTTGAGCATAAATGGTAAGTATTTGAAAAGATATAGACCAGTGCTGCAAGAGATTCGAATAAATCAAGACTAGTTCGTAAAATAAATAACTAAAGTGGCAACTAGCGAAGATGCCAATAAAATCAAACATTCGAATTAAAAATGGTGGGTTTCATCCCTCAGCATACAAAGATTTTATCTTGGATTTTTCTACCCATCATAACTAAGATTTTATTCGAATTACAAAGGAAAAGTGGCACGTTAATCTTGAAGGGGCCCTCATCTAAAAGAAAGACACGTTGATTTTGAAGGGGCTTTCATTTCGAATCCACTTCTGAGTCTGAGGAACGAAGGTACTCCTTGTTTTCATCATAAGTCGAAAGGAATTCTGCCCAATCAGGATCCGTACTATCAGACTCTGAGGAAGAAACCTCTGGTTGAGCCTTCGAAGGTGTTTTCCCTTCAGGAGGAGGAGGAGCCCTGCAGGTTCTTGAGCTTTCACCCTTGGAAGAAGGTTTCTTGGTCTTCTTTGAAGAATCAGCAGCCTTTTTGTCCTTCTTTGCAGATGTTGCTTTCTTTTTATCGGTGTTCTTCGCAATTTGTTTGCCTTTACCCATGTTTCTTTTTCAAAATTGATGATACTGGCTATAGTATTATAACTTGCAGAGTGAAGTGAGTAAGACGGATAGAGAATGACCATATATATAATGGTAGAATCATTAATGATTCTTCAACCGTTTCCTAATTTTTCTCAGAATTCACGCCAGTTCAGCAAGTTTGTTTTGAAAACGGATGTTTGACTCGTTTTGAAATTAGAGCCAGTCAGAAATGTGGCTTGATAGTTACGCGTTTTGTTATACGCACAATCTTATCCGTTACTAAAAAAGAGGTGTGTCAGTGTATCATAAAATCTTCGATATCTGGCGTTTTTTAAATGCTAAAATAATCAAAGTAATTCGAAGTAAATATATGCGCAGAATAAAACTTCAAAAGAAATTTCGAAATGATGGTTAAAGAAACTGCCACAAACTGGGCATGTCCTGAATATTACAATCAAAATATGCCAAAAGATGTTCGAAATTCACAAGAAAATTAAGGTATTACAAATGCTTTACAGACTCCCAGTACAATTTGGTTAAGCTGTTCATCTCCTTGTCGAAGACCTGACGAGCACTTTCCAAACTCATAACCTCTTCAAGCAGTACTGCAGAAGCACTGTAAGCCTTAAGACCTTCCCGTCCCTTCTCATCAATTCGAGCCTTAATCGAATTGTTGACGTCTTCTTCGAGTCGGTTGCGTTTGGCTTCCTCTTCAGCAATCTTCTGCCTATAGTTGTCGATTTGAGATTGCAACACGATGATATTATTTTTCCAATCAGAGATGTTGTTATTGCAAGCCTTAATATCAGGGTGCGCTTCTTTGGCGAGATTTGCTAATCGATCAACCTCAGCCTGTGCAGTTTTGGCCCTTTCGAGCAAATGGTCATGTGTTCGTTGCTGAGCAACAAGTCTCATGGCACTGTCCTCATCATGCTGCACAGTTTTGGCTAGTTGATCAATAATTGATTCGATTTGAATAACCTTCCCTAAGGTTTCGTCGGTAGTCAAGGGATTATGGAGTTTCTTCAAAAAATTGAGAAGTCCAAAAGTGGTGGAGGGATTTGCCTTGATTATGCTGGGCACATCTTGCATTACAAAATCTGTAGTCAGCTTTAGCAGAAGCGAGTCTTGGCGCACAGATGAATTAATTTCTTCTGCCGACTGAGTCGAATCAGTGGCCCTGTCACTTGAAGTATGAGGAGGGGTTTGTCTGGCAAGCAGAAGTCGAAGGGTCGCTGCTGGGTCTGAACTTTGCATATGCATGAATTCCTCTTCAGGCAACCCTAAGCTGGCAGAAAGCTTCGAAGTCGAAGACTCCGACAAGATTTCTGACCCTCCTACCTCAGCCTCCTTGATAGCCTCATCATCGAATTGGTATCTCTCAGGGGAGGGCGAATAACCCTTGCTCGACTCAGTAGAAACAGCAGCCTCTGCTTGTTCAGTCTCACATTCGACAGATTTGCCCCTCCAGCCACTAGGACCCTCAGACGCAGCTGGTTGATCTGGTTGGTCTTCTTTCTGTGGGTCTGCCTCAGCAACAGCTTCAGTTCTTACAGGACTGGGAGGCTCTTCGATAAGGGGGCTTGGAATTTTTTCTGTCCCTGCTGGGGCACCCTCTGCTGCATGACCTTCCACCTGATTCGAAATATAAACGAAGTAAAAAAGGATGCTAGCAAAGGCAACCTTATTCATAAAAGAAGAAGTTTATGTACAAATCCGTACCTCAACCTCTGCAATAATGGGATTTGGATTAAGGTCTTCAGGAGTCTTAACCCCTCCATCATCCTCTTGGTCTTTTGGCTCTTTGTCAGCCTGATTATCAACCTCAGTCGAAGCAGGCTGAGATTCAGAAGGAGTTGTTTTTGAATGATCTCCTGAAGACTTGGAAGACTTTTTCTTTTTCTTCTTCTCAACAGGCTCTTCTGCTGGTCGATCTGTAGAAATTTCAGGCCTGGCTTTCTTGTCTTTCTTCCTTTTCTTCTCTTTAGGCCCCTGAGCCTGAGAACTACCTAGACCCGTCTGTTCGACGGACTCGGTGGGTGTCGAACTGGGGGGCGTTTTTCTTGTCCTAATAAGAGGAATTTCCTCCTCTTCCTGTAAAAAAAAAAAAAGAGGAGATAAGAAAAGACTAAAAGGATCGACATTAGATCAAAAATTGAGGTAGTTGAAAACGTTCGAATGGGCTTACTTCTTCTTCATCTATACTATAGATGACCTCAGGTTTTGATTTTTTAGAGGTTGTGGTAGCCCCAGAGCTACTCTCTCTTTTCCGACTCTGCCATAATCGAAGTAGAACGGAGTTAGAGAATGTTGGAAATTAAAACAAGGTAAATAAAATTAGTTACCTTTTCTTGTTTCTCCTTCGGGGCTTCCTGGATCTTTATGCCAGTTGATTTTTTGGACTTTTCCCCAGCTCGAGATGATTCGACACCTTTCTTTGTCACTGGTGCTTTGCCTGAACAAATGAAATCGAAAGGCATAAATAAATGAAACTAGCGTATATCAATAAGTGACAAAAATGAGTTTGATACCTCGAGCAGGGAGCTTCGAACGAATGTTCTCAATGATTGGCTGAGAAAAGCCACTTTCCAGTCTGGAGATCATAGCTTTGGTATCTCCCACTGAGTGACCAGAAAAATGCTTCCCCCACCATCTCGTGAATTCTGTGGTGCAGAAGAACGAAGCACTGTATTCGAATGGGTGTAATTCGAACAGGAGCTCTTCAGATGACTTCAGAAATCTCTTGTAAAGTTTATCTGAGAGGTTAGCTCCCCTCAAAAAATGTTTGGGGTCTGAGAACATTCCCTTGGGTCGAAGTTGAGAAAACCCAAACTGTCTTGACACTAGATGAGGTTGGTACCCAACCAAACCTAGGTAGTTCGATTTCACCCCAGTCCTACAGGAAAGTACGGAAGGATACAAGTAAGCTGACCATACTTCGTTTACTTCGTCTTCATTGTCTGGATCAATGGTGGGGAAATCTTCCGTAAACCAAGCTGGACCAAATTGCCTCTTATGGAAGGGGGCATGTTGTGGAAGGAAGTGTTTGAAGTCCAGGAAGATTTGCATATATGTGAGAAAGAGCCTCTGTGGGCTCTGGCCTAAGGTCCTGGGCGTCAGGCGAAGTGCCCTTTGGCCCTCAATAGAACGATTTGCAACTTCTTCAACGTAGTCTTGTGGGATGAACAGTCCCATTTCCTTTTCGAAAGTGGCATTAAGCCACAGTTGAAGAAGCCACATTGGGCCAGACACCAGGAAGGAAGAACCATCCTTCGATTTTTTCAAGTCATCGCAGGCCTCCCCAATCGAATCATAGAGAACGGCCAGCAAGAGTTTACCAAGCCCAAATGCCCTGCCTTCTCCAATTTGCTGGGCCATAGGAATAAATCTCTTTGCCACTTGCAGAGATTTCGAACAAAAGACGAAGTGCGACAGCCACAGGGTCAGAAATGCAACATGTTCTTCGAAGGGTACTTCATCGTCATCACCCCTGTTCTCAGCTATGTATTTAGCAAAAGTTGCCTCTTTAAAGTCAACTTTGATATCATCATTAGTGATGGTAGGGTCACAAGTATCCCCAGTAGGCCTAAGGCCTGTAAGAGCAGCTACATCGAAGAGGGTTGGAGTAAGCATCCCACAGGGAAATTGGAACGTGTTGGTTGAGCTCTCGAAGAAATGTAGAGCAGCAATGATCATCTCTGGTCGATACTCTGGACCAGTTCTTGAAAATTGGATAAGGTCGAAAATCTCGTGTCTTTTCCAAAACTCTTCGTAGTCTTTTTCGACTCGATCAAGCCAAGAGATGTAATCTAGATTGCCTACGTAAGGAGCTGATCGAAATAGCTTACTTGGTTTACTTAGAAAATTGAAGTTGTATGGGTCACTTAGGAAGATCCTGGGTTCACAAGTTGTGAACGAAGGGAATACCTTGTCCATAGCCTTCGATAAACCTGGCTGGTCTGGAAGAGGCCCACCAAAAGCGTAAGTATGGCTGCCCACGGAGAATGGGATCATTACGTTCACCTCCCAGACGGCTTTCTTTGCGGCGTCCCCATGAGGTTCGGGTACCATATCTTTGCCATTATCATTTGTGATAGCGCTTGGCCATCTTCCAGCTATGGGAACTTCTTGGTTTTCTGAAGACATTATCGAAGAGGAAGATGAACAGTTACGAAAAAGGGTTTTAGATGACAGACTGTTTGAATCAATGCCAATGATTCTGAAGAGAGAGTTTCTTTACTAGAAATTAAAAAACGAATGATGTTGGAAGGAAACAACGGATTGGTTTGATTTGTAAGGAGTTAAGGAGATTAAGAAGCGAAAAGTGAAAAAAGCAAGAACTCTGAAGGTTTTTTCGTCTGGAAAAGTTCTTCAATGGCCGTTTCTGGCCTTTTATAGGGTTATTTTTTTTTTAAAAAAAAAAAAAAAAATCTGTCAAATCCAAAATCTCTTCGACTTCCCAGTGTGACACGTGTCCCACTTTTACCTAGAAAGTTGGAACTCATGATGATAGTGGGAATCGAGGTGACGGTTATACAGTAAAACGTGCCATCATGACGCCGTTTCAGTAAACGTGGAGAAAAAGAAAAAAATGTCAACTTCTTCTCTTCCTTCGATCACGAATCGAAGCAGACATTTTTTGGGGGCAATTTGTTAGCCCATATTTTTATGAGCTAAGAATATGCTCTAAATATGCATTAAATGCTGAAGGGAATCTTGCAAGATTCTGTCTAATCGAAGAACAGAAAAGAATCTTGGAATTGTTCACAGGTTCGAAGGAAATATTTACAAATACAAGGCTAAGGCAAGAAGGAGGACTTCGAAACAGAAGGCAGATCGAACTAGCGTATGATCGAATCGAAGCAACAAAGTTCTGGACTTAGCACAATTCTGACAAACTTTCACAAAACTCAGTTCGACTTCGAAAGATGCAACCGTTCTAAGGAGCAGTTAAGTGCATGCAGGGTGTACGTGGCAGGACATTTGGCATTAGTACAGTGTTCGACCGTTAGGGCAGTTTATTTTCGAAAGTCTATATATAGTAGTTTTTTAGTCAGAAAAAAGGTCGCAATTCATTATATACAAAATCCTTGTAAACTCAAAGTACCCACGCTATCGAGAGAAACGAGTGAAATGGGATCCAAGTATGAATCTGTGAACCATCCTTTTTCTGTAAAACATATTTTACAATTCAATGCAATTTACTTTTTCATGAAATGTATTTTTTAAGCACTTTAAAGTTTCATGCAAAGTTTAACGTTTCTCATTTAAATTCTGTTCATTTCTGTTTCGATCGAAACACAGTATTTATTAAATAGGAACTTGTTTTTCCTTGTTATTTGTAATCCAAGTAACTTTTATGTTTAATTCTCCCCAAAACTACACTAAAATGTTTATGCGTAATGGACATTCATATAATTTAAAGAATTCAAACAAAGCACTATGCTCCTGAGATTCACTAGTTGGTCTCGCAAGCAATTAATTTAGACTAGCGGTTGTTTACCAAATTTCAGAGTAAACAACTTGTTGGTGGCTTAATGGAAAAAAATTGTAACCCCACCAAAGGATTATTTTATGAATATTGTGTTTTTGAGCTTTAGTAAATGAGCTTTTGTACATCTTTTGAAAATTATGTTATATAATTCCACATAATTGGTAATTGCTGCATGTATTAAAATTTTTTGGAGAATAATTATTGTAATCTTGTAATTACGCACGATCTGTTGCTAAAAACGCACGGACTGTGCGTAATTTCACAGTTGATTTGAAGTGAAGGGAAGGGAAGAAGAAAATGCCATGGGGGATGAGAAATATGAGGTTCAAGTCAAGGGATCTTGAAGAAGTTTAATGATGATTAACTTTTGATTTAGAGATGATGAGAAATATGAGAAGAAATATGGAGAAGGAGAAGTGAAGGGAAGGGAAAAACAAAAAAAATTGGATTGAAGTTGAAATATGGGGTGTTATGGGTGATCGAATTAAATGAATTGTTGTTTAAGCTTGGAGGTGTAATTCAAAAAAGGGAAGTGTTAAAGCGATACAACCATTCATTTAATTGCAATAAAATATGATTATGTTTTTTTTTCAACAGGTAAACAGAAAAGTTAAAACTGGCCGATGACTTTTTTTTTTTTTTTTTTAAATTTGTGCACCATACACAAATTTGTGTAGGGTGCATAGTAAATGACACCGAATATTGGCTCTAAACTTTTTAAAAACAACATTTTTTTTGACAAGATTAAAAACAACATTGTTTTCGTTCTATTATATTATGTAGAATACACTATCTATCTATCTATCTATCTATATATATATATATATATATATATATATATATATATATATATATATATATATATATATTTTATTTACGCAATAAACTATCCACATTAGAGGGTAAGAACTTGGAATAACCAAAAAGAAAACTTGGAATAACCAAAGACAATGCACTACAACATTAAAACATTTGTATGCAATCAAATAATTTTAGAATGCCATTTTAAGGCAAGTTCTTAAAATGTATTTACAAATTGATTGATAGATAAACAAATGATTTGATTTTTTGCTAAAAAAAACAAATGATTTTAGTTAATGTACTCCATCAGTATATAATTATTTTACGCATATATTGAATGATGTATTGTCATATCAATTATTTTTTTTAAATAACATCAATTAATGAATATAACAATTCATTTATGTTTTAATGTTTTTTTAAGAAATATATTTATTACCAATTGAGATGACAACACATCATTAAATGTATGTATAAAATGATTAGAAACTGACAGTGTAAATTAATTAAATTCTGAAAAGCATATTTAAAAATGAATTTAAAATTGGTGGATCGTTGATTCAAAACAACTTTACGTAGACAACCGATGAAAAATATAAAAGTGGAAGAATAGTTACATTTGTTTTTCATTGTTATTTTATTAATATGATTTGACATGTAAAATTGTTTTAAACCGGCTGTCCACCATTTTAAACTTTAAAAATATCTATTTAATTGGGTGCATACTTTCGGGTGCATATAATTTGTATGCACTGACAGCATATAGAGTTTTACACCGTCGGTCAATCACATATCAGTCAAATGTTCGTGTAAGGGAAAATATATGCTGGTGAAACGACAACTACAAGGTAGTTTCCTTCAAACACACAACTTTCCCACCCATTCTCTGATTTATCTCTCGGCACAGACGGCGAATAGCCCCTACGCGCCGTCGTCGCCATGTCCGAAACCCTAGAATCCTCCCCCTACCCTCCGATAGACCCAATCAACTTCGATCTTATAATCGTCGGCACCGGCCTCTCCGAATCTATCATCTCCGCAGCCGCATCCGCCGTCGGAAAAACAATCCTCCACCTCGATCCCAATCCCTTCTACGGTAGCCATTTCGCTTCTCTCTCCTTCGAAGATCTCATCTCTCACTTCAATTCCCCTCCCAAATCCACCGCCACCACCGCCACCACATCCAACACCGACAATTCCGACTACACCACCGTAAACCTCATCCAACAACCTCTAATCTCCGACGCGGAGTTCAATTCATGCAATTCCATCGATGAATCCCAATTCCTTTGCGAAAATTCGAGAAAATTCAATCTCGATTTAGCAGGACCTAGGGCGTTATTCAGCGCGGACAAAACAATCGATTTGTTGTTGAAATCAGGCGCTGCACAGTACTTAGAATTCAAAGGAATCGATGCGAGTCTCGTGTTTGACGCGAATGAGGGTTTGGTGAATGTGCCTGATTCTCGTGGAGCGATTTTTAGAGACAAGAATCTTTCACTTAAGGAGAAGAATCAGTTGATGAAGTTCTTTAAGCTTGTTCAGCAACATTTGGGTGGTAACGAGGATGAGAAGATTCCGGAGGAAGATATGGAGAGTTCGTTTGTTAGTTTCTTGGAGAAGATTGGTTTGCCGTCGAAGATAAAAGCGTATTTACCAATTCTATTTGCTAGTGAGATTTGATTTACTTTATATGTTATTGTTTCTTTCATTTTTTGCATAGAAGCATAGGAATTTATATGCCATTGTTTGTTTCATTGTTCTATCTGATTATTATAGAATAAGGTGTATGCATGAATGTGATTATGTTTATACTAGTTTATTAGTTTTGTGATGATTGCATAGCTTCATAGACTAATGTTGATTTGTTATATATGATAATTAGTAACATTCTGGAGATGGTTGTTTCTGCAATTCCATGTTACTCTTAGCACTAGTCATTTGGTATGTGAACATTTGACAGAATAATGGGAAGATATTATTCTTCATGCTGTTGAAATTTGTGGATTCTAACTTGATTTTTTATCTCTGTAACCTTTTCCGTTTCCTTGTCATTTTAGAGATGAGAATATAAGAGTGAGGAATTTTTCATGCCCGGCTTTGAAAATCATAATCAAATCATCTAGCAGATGTGAATTTACACAAGGGGAATAATTAAGAGACTCTTTTGGACACCTTTGATATTTTCCCCTCCATTAATTGGTGAATCGGCGCTTGACTAGTTTTTAAATTATATGCCTAATGCTAGCAAATCACTCTCTAACTCACTCTTCTCAACACATACTCTATTGGTTGAAAATCAAATGAGTCCCACTAAATTTATGTGAGCATACACGATTTAGTCACATAATTTTAGTGGGACCCATTAGAATTTCAACAATGTGAGCATACATGATTTAGCCACATAAATTTAGTGGGACCCATTGGAATTTCAA